>OX940975.1:49048417-49648417 GCA_954871275.1 Leptopterna dolabrata
TCTCTCTCTCTCTCTCTCTCTCTCTCTCCTCTCTCTCTCTCTCTCTCTCTCTCTCTCTCTCTCTCTCTCTCTCTCTCTCTCTCTCTCTCTCTCTCTCTCACTCTCTCTCTCTCTCTCTCTCTCTCTCTCTCTCTCTCTCTCTCTCTCTCTCTCTCTCTCTCTCTCTCTCTCTCTCTCACTCTCTTTCTCTCTCATCTAGCACTCGCTGTGGTGATAACCGCGGGATGCTAGCCTCCTTCTTCCACTAACACCTGCTGTGGCGATAACCACGGGGCATTAGCAACCCAAAAAGACTCCTTAGGAGAACATCAATCCTACCTTCCATTCAACCCAGTTCTACCCTACCAAAAACATAGGACACTGGTAACTCCGACGTTTTTGCCGACAATGCTGCAATCACCACTGCTGCTGTCACGGAGGTCCTCAGCCACCCCCACCACCATCCCCCTTACCCTCCCACAGTTTCACGCCACTTCCGCCTATGACGACCTCCGCTTGCGCCTCATCAGTCTGTACAGCCGTCCAAATACGACCAGATCTCTGCCCTCACCGAACCACAACATCTCCCCCATCAGAAGCCCAGCCACCTGTTTCGTCGCCTCTGCCATCAGCTGCACGGTATGCTCAGCTCCGGGCATTACCTCCCCACCTCCAAGTATCATTCACTCCTCACCTCGATGACAACAACGACAACACCCTCCTGCGACTGGCCGACACGATGCACGACATGACCACGTCTGCCCACTGCAACCATCCACAAAATATATATGATCCATGCAACACCGCTCTCGTCCCCACTTGCTATCAAATGAACGCCGCCGGTTGCCACAACGACTCCGTGGAGCAACAAAACAACATCCACCGCCATGTCGCAAACCCTCCCTCTACCAACACTCAGCCCACCTCAAACCTTTGTTGGTACCGGGACACCTCTGATGCGCATGGGTGTAACTACCGTCCACCATGCGTATTTACCCCATACCAACTCCCAGGGAAACACCAACGCCCGCCGGTAAACCTGACGGGCGCCGCAACTCCCTCTCCAACGAGTGGAACCCCCCTACCCACCCGAACGTCATCCCACCCATCCATCTCGACCGTCACCCATCACGATGTAACCTCAGCACCGGCTATTCCAACACCAACCTACGTTGCAGCTCTGAAGAAACCACATTATTCCATCTAGACCATCAGGATCTCAAAAACAGTGCCGGCACAGTCCGCTGTGCCGGCAAACCCACCGCTGACTAATGCCGCAGCGCTCAAAAAATTACCGCCCCTCAAACAACCCCACCATCCCTCTCGAAGCGCCCCACATCCCGCCCTCCCTACATCTGCTGCAAGCGGACTAACCTACCCATTCTCGTCGACACGGGGGCGGCGATTTCCATTATTCCCAACAACGTGCTCCATCGTCGTGTGCCCTCTGACAATCCACTCCTCTACGCCGCAAACCGGACTAGGTTCCCCTCCTATGGGTCCTACCCTTCCACAGTCCACCTCGACAAACAGGCGTACCTCGACAAGCCGATCACGGGGGCCGACTTCTTCTCTTGTTTCGGTCTCCTGGTTGACATGGCACGCCAAGTTGATCGATCCCCACATACGAAAACCCATAGGCGGGTTTATTAATGCAGTTAGCCCCCCTCCACCCACCGACCCGAAATTCACAGCGCTCCTTGACCCCTACCAGCCACTACTTCGACCCACATCACACCTCTCCCATGTCCAAAACTTCATACAAACCACTGGACCACCACTCTCAGAAAATGCCCGCCGCCTACGCCCCCTTCAGTTATCTCAGGCGAAGGAACATTTCAACACCCTCATCAAGGATGACAGTCCGCCCGTCCAAAACCGATGTGAGCATCACCTCTGCACATCTTGCAGAACCCTGACGGGTAAATTCTGCCTTGCAGGGACTATCACCGTCTGAATTCTCGCAACACCCCCGACATGTATAATGTTCCCCATCTACAAGATTTTCCTTCTCGCCTCCACAGTGCTACGATTTTCTCCATGCTCCACATCTCCGGCACTTTTCATCACATTGATATCCAACCCCCGGACATCCCCAAAACGGCGATAATCACCCCTTTCGGGCTATTTGAATGTCTTAAAATGGGGTTCGGACTTCACCACACGGCTGAAACGTGGCAAAGTTACATGGACCAGATCCTCCATGGCCTTCTTTACGTATTTTGCTCCCTTCACGACGTCCTGATCGCCTCCGCCTCGCCTGAAGAACATTACTGCCACCACCGCCATGTCCTAGAAAATTTCGACATTGGGTCACTGCCCAAGGGATCACATTCCTTGTAGAGAAACTCAACTCCCTCCGACAATTCACCCGCCCCTCCACCATCACCGAGCTTCGAAGCTTCCTCGGGATGATAAATGTCTACCGACGCCACCTTCAAAACGCCGCCCAACACCAGGAGCTCCTCATTGACGCTATCCCCCAACCATAAAAAAAAAAAAAAAAACAAGACAACAGGCCAATCCAGTGGAATGACGCTCTGCAAACCTCCTTCGACCTGTACAAAACCGACCTCGAAAACCTCGCCCTCCTCTCTAACCCCGCTGTCCTTCACATCACCACTGACGCTTGTGACAGAGTGTAACAGTTGGGGTGGACCCTCGATAGTCCCCCTCCTAGACAAGTGAGATTATCACCTGTTAAGAAGGGATACCGATTAGGCTTCCCCAAGCGATCCCGTCCCCACCGGAAGAAAAAATGTATCGAGAACAGCCCACACTGTTACACTCCTCCCTAAATGACATACTTCTGGGTAGCAGAAGTAAGAGAGGGAAAAGGGGGAATGAAAAGTAGTATGAAGTTCTGGTCAGGAAAAGACATCTGAACAACTTCAAGGTGACTAACCTCCATCGTAATGGTACTACCTGAATTATATTTACATTGGCGAACAAAGCTCGCACGTACGAGTATTGGCGGATAATGTTGTTAGAGGTTGTTGTCCCGTGACTTGTGCTCATCTGTGCAACCTCTAGGTGATCAACCTCCATCGTTAGGATGAAGAAACTATTGGGATTTGTCAATTGGGACACGTCATCAATCGCCTTCTGATGAGCTCAGCATATTTTAATTATACTGACACTCTAAAGGGGGGAAGGGGGTGGGGAAGCCAATAGATGTATGCATCATCAAAGGGACAGGTTGTTAGTAAAGGAATCCTTCTGGGAAACCTTTGGGCTTATCCTTCTGGTAAGCCCACAAAAAGTGGATGGAGTATGGTGAAGTGCTCCGCTCATACTACCGAACCACGTTCTGCTACCATGTGACACAGTGTAACAGTGGGGGTGGACCCTCGAGTGTCCCCCTCCTAGACCAGTGAGATTATCACCGGTTAAGAAGGGATATCGATTAGGCTTCCCCAAGCGATCCTGTCTCGACCAGAAGAAAAAATGTATCGAGAACAGCCCACACTGCTTCCAACTGGTCCATTGGTGTGGTCCTCTGTCAACACATCGGAAGCGGCGCCCAACCTTTAGGGTTTTTCTCAAAAACCTTACCGGCAGCCCAGTGGTTATTCTCCTCGTTCGACAGAGAACTCTTGGCCATCCTCGAAGCTATAAAGCACTTTCATGACATTGTAGAGGGGAGCCAGTTCTCAGTAAACACCGGCCATCGCCCCCTCACCCACGCCCTACACACAAGGAAGTGAGCCTCCCCGCGCTGCCTCCGTCATCTTGAGTTCATTGCTCAATTCACAACGAATATCAACCCAGTAGCTGACCCCCGCTCTCAACCACCTAGCACACCAGCCGACGAGCTATTAGCGTCCCCCCCCCCCACCCACATTGCTCACAAAAAGGTCCCCTCCACTGACCCGGCCATCGCCAATTTCATCGCTGCCAACCACCTCCAACAACTACCATCTCACTACCTCTGTGACAATACCTCGTCCGACTCGCCCTGCCCCTACGTACCTAAACCCCTACATGACCAAATCTTCCGACACTATCACTCGCTCCATCACCCCTGCATCAGGGCTAGCCGAGACCTAATAACAGCCCGGTATTTCTGGCCTGGGATTAACTCGGACATCCAAGCCTGGGTTCTTGGGTGCCAGCCACAAGAGTAAGGTCTCGGCGGACCTCCACGTCCCACCCAAGCCCTTTGACTACGCCCTCCACTTTGATCACGTTCACCTCTACCCCGTCGGACTGCCTCACGATGATTGACCTGGCAACAAACTGGGTCGAGTGTACATATACCACTCACCCATATAACCGCGGACATCATTATCTGGGCCTTCCTCAACAATTGGATCACTGGATATGGTTGTCAGCAGGTTGTCACGGCTGATCAGGGCCGGCAATTTGAGTCGGCACAATTTAACGAACTCCTGGGCTCTCTCTGGGTAACCAAAAACTGCACGACCGCTTACTATCCCCAATCCAACGGTAACGTCAAGAGGTGGCAATCCATTCTGAAGCAAGCACCAGCCACGTCATGTGACTCACTTTCATGGCCCTTTTCTATGTCTTGCTAAGCCTTAACCGCCGCTCAACCTACCGACCCCCTGCCGAACGAAACTTTCGGGCACCTTTGAGGCTGCCCTCCAATATTTTCTTGAAAGAAGCCACTGGTAATCCCCCTCAATGGAAGCCAACCCCAATTACCGACGTCCGTATCCCAAATGGTTCCATTCCACTACTCGCATGTACATCAAAGAGCCGGGGACCCATAAAACCTTTCACTCTCTTTACGCCCCCCCCCCCCTTCACTCTCTTTCCTCTAGCACTCGCTGTACTGATAAGCGCGGGGTGGTAGCCTCCTTCTTTCACTAACGCCTGCTGTGGTGATAACCGCGGGCGAGCGATACGAAAAGACTCATAAGGAGCACACCCTACCTAATTTTCATCCTACCCAAACCAACGCTACCTAAGATATACCTATTATACGACACTCATGTTCACTAAACCTTCAAAAAAAACCTCGAAACCCCCTATTGTCACACCTATTTTTCCCCCATAACACCCCTGGGTCTGATCGGGCTGTCGAGCTTCGGAGCAGAACTAAGACCCAAACTGTGTGCGGGAGAGCAACGATTTTAGAACAAAATTTAGCGTAAATTCGTTAGAACCTCAATATTCCACTCCGGTCAAAATCGACTTCATTTTCAGTCTTCTCGTCCTAAAAAACATGGAAAACGATACCTCACAAGCCTCATGTTACTACAACATCAAAACACCCTATTTGTTCACCCATTTTTCACCCATAACACCCTTGGGTACATTCCGATCGGGCTGCATAGTTTCGGGACACAACTAGGGCCTAAATGGAGTCAATGTGCGAATGAAAGAATGTTTTAGACCAAAAATAAAGTAGATATATGTAGGATAAGGCGATTGCGTACGGCGGATGGCGGACGGAAAAATTGTGAGGGGGTGTTACAAAATTTTTCCGCTGAGCGAATACATAGGTATATTATTCACAGAATAATAAACCAAAAACATAGGTACTGAAGAAGTGAAGCAAGCGAACGCTGTGAAAGACGTGCGACCAGAGGGGGTAGAGGATTGTTTATAGAAGCTGAGCAGAAAAAATACCCCTGGCGCCCACTGGGGAAAGATCTGAGGGAAACAGAACATGGGTTTCAGGTACGGGTAAACACACGTAGGTAGCGTTCAACGCCGCTTCCCTTCGCCCTCTCGACTCACTGGCTCACACACATCACTCTCTATCCTTCTTCCCTGTGAAAACAAACAACGGGTTTTTACCCAACGCGCTATGCTTGCGCAGTCACTTCTCTAGCGGCCTTTTCCTTCCAAGTTACACGAGAGAGAAAAAAAAGGGGAAAAACCGAGTCATACTCTGTACATTACTGTAGAGAAACAGCAGCAGGATGCATTGAGTACCTACACACGTATATATTAGGTATGTATATTAAAAATCATGTAAACTAACCACGGCCGGCTTCAGAGCAGGTCGCGGCAGTATAGAATTGGCAACGTCGCACCTCAGGCCGGCCACGACTACCACCCACCAATATTATAAGCCTAGGTTTGTTTATTTCCTGGTTTCGATAGTTTACCTATAGATTTTTTCGCACCTATAGATTTTTTACCTATAGATTTTCAACAATAATATTGTTAACGAAATTTATTGGTTTTAATGATTAAAAAATGCTGGAAAATTGGGTAGTGCCAGGGTGCAAAAGTAGGTAATTACGGAAGTACAAAAGGATTTGTGACTTCGTTTCGTTTTCCCAAGGATGAAGAGAAGAAGTGGATTCATGCGATTCCCAGTAGCTACTAAGTGGGGACCAAAACCAAGGCAGTGGTTTGTATATAAAATTTTTCCGAAAATGATTCAGGTACAATAGATAAGTAGGTACCTTCAACAGGAAGAATAGAAAGAATGGACCCTTTCAAAACCTAAAGATACGTAGCTACAGTGCTATACATCATTCAACCACATTGTTATGATAACAGAATATTATACTATGACATTCGTCATTAAATATTATGAACATTTTAATGTTTCAATAGTTCGAGGATAATTTTTTGAAGGGTCCTAACCAAAAATACCTTCAAACGTAAACCATCATTAATGTTGAGAGGGGGGGGGTTAGGATGTTTTTTTTTTTCATGCTCGATTCCAAAGGTTCATTACTGAAAATAATAAACCAAAACATCGTAACATTTGTTTCAAAGAAATCGCTTGGATGTGGGGGATTCCGCATTAGAATAATAATAATATTATTATTATTCGAATAATAATCATTCCAAGAACGTTTGTGATCAAAAATCAAAAAACGGTGCAAAATCCTTATCGCATTGGCTCATTATCCTACTGGACATACAAAAATGTTGGCTATTCATTTACTGTCTATTTTATGTGTAATAATACTGATATAAACTGGGTTTACTCTCGATCAACGAGGATGATGTCTCGCGTGGACTTGCTGGTCTGGTTATAAGGAAGGGTTTGGGCCCAGACGGCATCCCACCAGTGTTGTTGCGGCAGTGTGCACCTGCATTAAGGGGGCGCGGGACGGGAAGGCCAGTAGCACCCCCAACCACGAGAGTGCGCTGAACATCACTTCCACATCGCTTCCGCGGGAAGATTCCCAGCGAGATTTGGAGATTTGGCGCCCGCCGGTAGGGGCGCCTGCCGAATTTCGATGGTTGTTGTAAGTGCGTAGTTAGTTTTTAGTTATCAATTCCATTGCCTTATGGACACTATAACTATAACATTCGTGATTAGGTACGTGAGCTTCTCCTCTCCCTCTGCAAGTTTTCCGCTCGACAGGTTATACTCTGTTGTTTTTAGTTCATTCCTTTGTTCTCCTTCTTCTCTCACGCGGTTCATTCACGTTAGTATCAGTATATACTATTGTTCATTCGTAGTGATATCCGTCTAGTGTATCAAAGTGTATGCCTCCATCGCCGAAGAAGTGGACCAGGAGAAACATCGGTAACAAAGGCGAAAAAAAGAGGCGCAGAACAGTAAGTTGATACCGCAGATTTACATAATTAGATACCTAATTAATCCTTAGTGTTTTCTGTGTAGAGCAACAAATTGAAATAGTTTTCAGATGTAGTAGTAATAGTATACAGATTTTGTGTTAGTCTAATGATTGTCACGTAATTAGTACCTACGTTCTCCGTAGTTTGGGAGTAAAACTCAACCCAGCATTCCACGAAAATCTTTAACCTTCGTTGGAAAGTTATTGTAAAATATCCTGCGGCTAAATCTCCGTAGTTATGATTCCGTTGGACATCGACAGAAATGTTGGCTGTTCATTTACTGTTTCTTTCAATTCAATCAGTCAAAATATCAAGCAGATACAATCTGCGATGAGCAATGAATAAAAAATCTTTAGGTAGCTACCTACCCTACTCTGAACGTCAAAATTGAATTGCAATAAGTTTAAAAAAAAAAGAATGTTTCCATGGTTAATATAGATGGGTGTGTTTCCAAGGTTTTTTGGTTTTGTAGATTAGGAAACCTCAATAAAAACCTAAGAAATACTGTAAATTCCCAACTCTTCACATCAGTCAAAACACCAAGCAGATACTCGATAGATTAAAATGTATTTCTAAGCAATCAGTATACCCAAATTTACTGATTTTATGTTATTTTCTGTTCTCAGTTCATGTCCAAACAACATCCGATCCAGAGTCTGGCAGACAGTGATGTCTCCCACCAAATGGTCTTTCTTTGAGTAAAAATCAGGTAATACTTCTTATTATTAGAAGCAGATCAAATATTTCGCTGTAATATCACATTCCCCTGATTCTTCATGCGCTTCTCTGAACCTGCAAAACTTTGACACGCTCTCCTGTAAAATCATCTGTATTGGACTTACCTACCACGTTTTGCCAGATCAGCACAGATTTATAATACGCAGTGGCGTAGTGTTGAAAGGGGGGGGGGGGGGGGGTTATCGGAAATAGAATCGAATTTTCAAAGAAATATTCCTGATATTGTGTAAAAAGATGATATAGCGAGAATCCATACCACTTTTCTTAAAATTATAACTTTTCGTGATTTTACCCATTTTTACCGATGTTTGACCCTAATAACGTCAAATTTGACCCACTTGCTTTTGAGAAAAATAGTTTTATCATCGAGGTAGTACCTCCGTCGTCATTAACCACCCCACACAACGTCAGGTGAATTAATATTGATTTTACCATTAATACCGATTTTTTACCCCAAAAAATCAAAATCTGACACCTATTCTGTGTGAAAAACAACTGAAATGGTATTTTTCTGTCTTCACTCAACCTTCCGTACAACTTCCAATGATTTTTATAGCAATTTTAGCCGACATTTAGCCCCTAAAAACTCCAATTTGACTCCCTTGGAATTTGAAAATTGCTCATCTTCGAACTCATCCTTTCCCTTTTGGCAATACAAACGGTTTGGAGAAATCTGGAATTTTTACCATGTGCCTACCCAAGGACAGATATCATCTGTAGTGGCACATAAATCTACATAATAAATTTTTGCCAAAATCTAGGGATGAACTTAGGATGCTCTGAACCGGATTTGCCTATACAAATATTTCAAAAATTCATGTTCTGAAAATGTTACCCATAGCAATAGCTTCATTTTCTTTGAAAATTCGGTAATAAGGTTTGAAATTACAAAGAAAGCTGAATTTAAATTAAATTTAACAAAGCACTAAATGTTACAGATAACATTAGGTAAGATAAACTGATGAAATACACACAACAATGTTCGCGAATTTTTAAGGAAAATGAAGGTATTGCAATGGGTCCAAAATTTTCAGAACATAAGTTTTTGAAATTATTTTATAGACGAATCCGTTTCAGATCATCCTGATTTCATCCTTAGATTTTAACAAAAATGTATACCTATATTTATATACATTTATTTATGTGTCACTCCAGACGATACCTGACCTTGGTTAAGTGATAAAAATTCCAAATTTCGCCGAAATGTTCTTATCGCCAAACAAAAGGATAAGCAATTTTATAAAATTTGAAGGGGGTCAAATTTGAGTTTTCAAGGGGTCAAAAATTGGTAAAAACTGCTAAAATTGATATATAAAATCACTGAAAGTGGCATGGAAGGGTGAGTGAAGGCAGAAAAATACCATTTCAGTTGCTTTTCACACAGAACAGGGGTCTAATTAGGATTTTTGGGGGTCATTGACATTATTTATTAACATTATAGAAGATAGCACCTATACATGAAATAAGTGTATGTAGGAAAACTTTATTTACATTACATTCACTTTATTTACATTTACATTTAATATTATAGAAATGCCTGTTGTAATTTGCTACTGTGTATTTTTGTTCAGGAAGACGATCAGAATTGACGAGATATCCGAAGTTGACAACTCCAGTCGTATATACAGCAAGAAGCGAGTTTGAACTCCGATTTAAATGAACATGAACCTAAATGGATTTCCGAGTACCTACCTAGATCCAGACTAACTCAGTGTCCAATAAAATAAAATAAAAGCTAATGTGAGCAGTGTAACTGTATAATATTATTCATGAGCTTTCCAATTTACTTTTCTATTTGTTTACATTTCAGTCATTGAATAAAAAAAACACCTGAAAAGTTATTTGTTACTATCTAATCCTCTTCCTATTGTCGTTCAATTCAAGTAGGTAGTGAAAGGTATGATGATTAAAAGTAGGTACTTGAAATCATGTTGGATAATTTGTCTTTGAATTGATTCTGTATTAGTATGACAGGTAGAACACTTTAGACAGTGTGTAATCAATCTTTAAAAAAGTCACGTCTAATTTTGACTGAAGTACACATAAGTATTAATAAAAATGAAATGAAATTACAAATCTCACACTGTGTGGGAGTACCTAAGTTATTTGTCTCACACAGGTAGGTATCTGTGTCCAGTCGATACATTGGTCACACATTGATTTACATAAATAAAAAATAAACAGTCAAATTTACATACATAATATAAATGCCCAGTAAAACTCCTCTCAAAATTAAATTATTACGTAACATAAAAGTACCCCAGACAGAAAAATAATAGTACCTACAACAATCCGGATGGGTCACTCAGCCGGCAAGGTAAGTTTCGAGGCTTTCAGATAATATTATGTGACGAACAAGAAGTTCGAGCAGAATAGTTAAAAAATAAGAAAATTAAGTAGGTGCATGCCTATACTTCCTCAAATGAATTCAGGTATGCACCTAGTGATTGTGGCGTCAACTTTCGATCTACCTAGCGGATTATTTCTCAAATAATTGTTTACCCACTTAAAACAATCATCCCCTATTTTTTTAAATTGATTTTGCTAAATTTAATCCAGTTTATGAAACATTTAATTGATATACGTAATTAATACGTACCGTAAATAGGTAGGTAGCTACCTACTATGAATAATAAAATTATGGCTGATTGGATTGTAGCTTTAATTAGGAAAGTAGGTAACCAACATAATTGGGAAAATACTGTAAAAATTACTTATCCAATCATGTGAAAACTATGACGGTAATTAGGCTGAGGTAGGTGAGCATGTGGAAGGAAGGGTAGGCCAGCTCAACAGGGAACTAATATTCTGAAGCTTAGCTGGGATCACAGAAAACCCTACTATACTACGGCTGGGATGCAGACTGTGCGGGTTACAGCGATGCCATTCGTCCGGTGAATATGGCAACACCGCTTCCTCCCTTGCCCCTCCGACCAAGAACGTTGAAAAATACCTCCTTCCCAGGCAAAGAGCCGCTGGAACTGATAATGCCATGGATACTATACTAGACTACACGACGAGCGAAGAGACAGGGCAGGGTATCTGCGTGTGAAAGGGGAGAGACTCGGCACATTGCCCGCAGAGAGCGCCTACAGACGGCGCCCCCTTTCTCGAGCCTTTTTTCAAAATACGTAAAATTTTTCTTCACGTTTTCTTTCTTATTTTACATAACAAAATTTTGATTCTTGGATTATAAACTTTATTATCTCTCCGAAAATGTCGTAAAACACAAACATTCAAGAAAAAGTTTTTTAAACTACATTTTTGAATTTGAATTTTCGGAAATTTCAGGAATCATTTAGAGCTATGACCCTAACTCTATTCACGGATTAATATAATGCGTATTAAGACCTTCCCCAGAACTGTAAGTTAACCACAGCCAGAGAAAACGTGAAGAAACTGACAAAAAACAGGGTCTGCGCCCCCTTAACCCGCCCTCTTACCTTACTCTTCAGCAAATCACTTGAATCTGGCAGCTTTCCCGAAATATGGAAAACATCTTACATTACTCCCGTCCATAAGTCTGGCGAAAGAGGTCTCATTGACCATTATCGTCCTGTCTGCTCCCTGTCCGCGATACCCAAGTTATTTGAGAAACTGTTGGTCAACCAGCTCTCACGCAGCTTCAGCTCTTTCATCGCCGTTGAACAGCATGGCTTTGTCCGGGGCCGATCAACTACTACGAACCTTCTTGAGTTCCAAGACTATGTCATGGATGGTTATCAGAGGGGGCTCCAGACGGATGTGGTGGCAACCGATTTTGCTAAAGCTTTTGACAAACTCTCACCGTCATCTGCTGGCCTTGCTGAAATCGTTGGGAATCCATGGTTCGCTCTTGGATTGGTTCCGTTCCTACCTGTCCGGACGGGTGCTCGTCGTTCGGGTGAGGGGTGCCCTCTCTTCTCCTTTCTCAGCTTCCTCCGGGGTCCCTCAGGGGAGCCAAATTGGACCTCTCTGTTTCCTGCTGCTTATTATTAAGTGTGTGGTGAGCTGTGTTTCGGCGGATGGGGTGAGGGCTTTGCTTTTCGCTGATGATCTCAAGCTCCTTCGTCACTCTGGAAGATCATCGGATTGTGGTTTTCTACAGTCGGCAGTTGAACGCTTGGAGAGCTGGTGTGAATCGAACCATCTTTTTTTGAACCCAAAAAAGTGTTCAGTTGTGACCTACCATCGCGTATTGCAACCTATTTTCCATGACTACACCTTGGGTGGCATCCCTCTCCAAAGATTGCCGCAGATGGTCGACCTGGGTGTCCTTTGCGATGAGCGACTGACTTTCTCCTGTCACATCGAGGGGCTAGCAGGCCGTGCAATGCGTTCGCTCGGTTTCATCAAGCGAAATACGAGGGATTTCACAAACGTGGATGCCATTATTTCCCTCTACAAAGCTTTCGTTCTCCCTATATTGGAATACGCGTCATCGATATGGTCCCCTTCATACGCTGTTCACAAGTACCGATTGGAGAGCGTGCACAGGAAGTTTCTGTGCTACGTGACGTATAAATCGGGAATCCCCACAGAAGACGTGAATTATACTACTCTCCTTCACAGATGCAACCTTGTCACCCTGGAAAAAAGAAGATGTTCATCAGACCTCGTTCTGCTGTTCAAATTACTTAATAACCGTATAAATTGTCCCTCTTTGCTTTCTAAAATTAATTTCGTCGCCTCCCAAACCCCCACTCGCTCATCAGTGTTATTTAATGTCCCTTTTTCCTCCACAGACTACGATAGAAACCGTCCTCTTCACCGAATCCTCAGAAGTGCAAATCTCCTCCTGGCCTCTTACCCACAGTTTGACTTTTTCAACTCCTCCCTTTCTAATCTCAAATCTATATTGTTATCTTCACCTCTTTCTTTTCAATAATTGTATTCTTTTCTGAAATCCTCCATGTTTATGAATGACCATGTTATGTATAATGTAAATTGGGCTTGCCCGTGCAAAAAAAAATAAATAAATAAATAGCTATTTTGACAGTTTTCGCCAATTTTGGCTCCAAAAACTCGCATTAGGCTCCTATTTTTGACAAGTTAGCTTCGATCATTGAACTTGTCATTGAATTGTGCTGATTCACCTGTTGACACTACCTCCTGTGTTTTTATACAAATTTCTGGTGATTACAGTCATCTTCACAGGTTTCTGAAATTTGAGAGTTAAAACTTCGTTATTACCTCAATAGAGAAGTTGATGTGACTCAGCGGTCAAAATCAACTTCACATTATTTGGTCTCCTCACCCTGAAAAATTTGGAAAACGATACCTCACAAGCCCAAGTTCGCTAAAACCTCAAAAATACCTCATTTTGCCTTAACACCCCTGGATGTTTTCCGATGGGCTGACGAGATAGAGGACACAACGGGCCCAAATGCAGCCTGGTGCAAAATAACAATTTTTTTGTTTAGCTTGTCGGCCACGCACTCCGCAGTGGTTAACGTAACATGGTTAGTTAAATCCAGAGCTATCCAACGAGTGGTGAACGATTTTTGTACGATGATAACTGGCGAAGTTAAAGTTCCGTAGCAACGAATCGGTTGTACGTGAAAATCATTAGAAATGTTGTCGTCCCAGATTTCGTTACGAAATGTCGTTAGCTTTTTTGGCTAGTAAGTTAGTCCATGGCTAAAACACATTCTGTGTTAAAAAAAATTCTTACCCCCCCCCCCCCCCCTCAAAATGTGATGGTTTACGTTTCAAAGTATACCGTTTCATAACTACGGATATCATAACTACGGAGCATCTGATTATAATCAAGGATGGCTGTATGAAGTCGAGTTGTTTGTTCTGCGATATTATTTCATTTGACAAGTGATGGACTATTGGATTTTGTTGGTAGGTACTTCTGAAACTTGAACAAACGTTGAAGTATTATTGATGGATAAATCATTACACAATGGCAAATTATTACACAATGGCAAATTATTACACACCGGCAAATCATTACACAACGGTAGATTATAACACCACGGTAAATTATTACACAACGGTAAATTATTACAAAACGGCTCATCTACCAAGAAGGGGCTGGATTTTGTTGATAGGTCCTTTTGCAACTTGAACAACCGTTGAAGTATTATTGATGGGCAAATTATTACACAACGGTTCATTATTCTATCACCGTAGAAGGGGATCCTATACAGGTAAATTATTAAACAATGGTTTAGGTAACGAGTACGGGGTTAGGTACGGGGTTAGGTAGGAGGGTCCGCGATCTACATAATATGTGTAGAATAGTACATTTATTATGTTATATAGAAGGGTTATATATTCGGAGGCCTGTGATCTGTAACAAGGGTATTCTGTACAAAATAATAAAACGTTGTGCAGGGATTCGCAGCGTTTTTATATAAGTACTTTTTAATGTTTGAATGTATGACCCGAAGAACCAATCACAGTGAAATTTCATCTGCATCGCGTTTGTGCCAGGTAATGAACTGCTAATGATTATTATGAGTAGGTTCCATTGAAGGAAAATGCCAGTAGTGAAAAACTTAGAAACTGTCAATGGTGGTATTGATGAGGTGTTAAACTCAAGTTTGGGGATATTGAAAGTATTGATATTATAGCTGTACCACCCTTTGCCATATAGTAGTAGACTAGATTGTTAGCTACATTTACGGCTTCGTCACGATATAATCCTAAAATATAGTGTCGTCAATGGTTAGAACTCGTTAATGTCGTTAGAATGGTTAGGACGTAGATGCATTAGAAATCGCAAAATAATTTGAAGCGAATGAAGACCCTTATTAAAGGAAGTAGATGACGTAGGAGGGGTGTACGTGTTGATATAGCCAGGTTTAGTTGGGGAAATAATTAATGAGAGTTTTTAATATCCCGAAAGACGTAACCCCTCGGGTGAACGGGGGCAAGGCGTTGATGGAAAAAAGGGTTGAAGACAGTTTTTATCCGGTTTACTCACTCAGTGGAAGCTGACGCCTCCAAAAAAGAAGGATAGATCCAGTGGAATCCTTAATTAAAGTGAGTCAAATGGAATTTAAAGCTAAACGGGCTATGGGAACAGGCTGTGGATTAGCAATTAACAGGGGAAGGAAACTCTCTTTTTTTCTTCTTTTAGTGCTTCTAACGAAAGGCTGACGTGGGTAATTGGTTCAAAGCCACGATTCACTTAACTGACCTTAAATATTTGCATTATTTAGCGTCCAAGTTTGCTAGTCTTATGAGCTTGATGTCTGCTGGTTCAAAAACGTCCGTTGATTGTTAGGATCCTCCTTAACCATCTCGTTTCATGCATGCTGTGTGATAGCGGGAGTCAAGCCGATCGAGTTGAGGTCCAGGAATTGAGGCAACTGTACATTCTCCAGAGTGGAGAAGATGTTGACAAGCCTTTGCCGCCGAGTGACTGGAGGCACCCGGCTCTTGCGGTGGATGTGGGGGTGGAATCGGCAGGTCAGGACGATGAGGAACCATTCTATTCGGTTTTTACGGATGGCAGCGATCTTGGAGGAGGAAAACTTGGATGTGCCTTTGTGGTTTACAAGAGAGGGATTGTGCAGCCCATTTACCATCAGAAATTTCGACTGGCTGGTGTGTGTACAATCAATCAAGCTGAGGTTCTGGCTTTGATGGAGGCTCCACGCTGGGTCCGGCGCCAGAAACTGGACGTCCGTAGCAGAGGAGTGCTTTTACACACCGATAGCAAGGTGTCCCTGGCGATGATAGCTGATAGGATGAATCATTTGGCGAATATAGAGGAGATCCGCTCCCTGATTGGATGTCTGCGGGAGGCTGGATGGAATCTTCGACTAGCGTGGACGCGAGCACATGTAGGCACTGAGGGCAATGAGGAAGCTGATCGTCTGGCCAAGGAGGCGGCAGCCGACTCTAGTAGGCCGGAAGCCTTCTGCAAGGCCTCGAGAGGTCGTCTGGAAAGTATACTGAGTGCCGGGAGTGTCAATTGCTGGGAAGGGTGTGGCAGGCGACGGACGATGGAAACCACACGAGAAGCATATTCCCGACGATTGCTGATCGGATGCAGACCTCGTTCCCTGTTTCCTGGCGAATGACGTTGCTGCTCTCAGGTCATGGAAGACTGAAGGCCTACCTGCACAGATTTCACTTGGCCGAGACGGACGTGTGTTCCTGCGGTTCCGGTGACGTCCAGGATTGGTATCATGTCTTGTATGACTGCTCGCATTTGGACGCTCCTCGAGCTCGACTGGAGCGGGTATGCGTCCTGCGAGGGGATGAATGGCCTTGTGATGTCGTTGTGCTACTCCAGAAACATACGAGAGACTTGATTTTGTTTTTAGAAACTATAAATTTCGACGTATTATGATTTTATTCATGCATAGTAGGTATACTTATTTAATTTGTAATATCAACACGAAATTTAGTTTAGTTAATATCTTCACTATGTACAGTAGACTTATTCCAGCGTGTAATTAGCCTGTAATCATTTTATGGACGCAGGCTGCTGTAATGGAAAAAAAAAAACCTACTGACAGCCAGGAAATGGAACTCCCCCCCACATATTTCGTTTGCTCCTTTTATACCGCATCCTCAACATCATCTTAAACGATTGTTAGTTTTCGCAACGAAAATTTTAATGGTGGGTTTTTTTGGTCAAGCGTTTTGAGGGGTCGGGGGAGGTCCTCGGGGCGTCATCACTCCTGGCTACGGTACTGTAGGACTGATAGCAATTTGACCGCTGAATAATCCCCATCAGTCCGTTAATACGGTTTGTATCGACCTCCGGATCAAAGTCGGAGCTAGCAGGCCTGTCAGCGATCGGGGTGGATTGGAAAAGAGGGAACACGTGTGACCATCGCGGTCAGCAAGTCCGGGAATCGAGACAGGCCGCTTGTTCCCTGTCGCACCGCAGGACGTAGCGCTTCAAGTCCCGATGTAGTGAGGTCCATTGCCCCCCCCCCCCCCAGCCACCACTGCCGCCTATATATCAGCGATGGAGCTCTTTCTCCCTGTTTTAACCCTGGATCCTCCCTAGCCCATGCCCGGCCCGCCTACAATAAACTGCTACATCCCGAGCAGCGATGGGGGTCAAAGGGGTAGGCTGCACTCAATTTACAACTGCAGTATCCCCGAAGTCATAAATAGCAAAGAGCTCGTTTAATTGTAAACTATTACCCGTCGAACATGGTGACCCCAAGCCCGTACGCATGAATATACGTTTTGATGGGGGTCACCCCACACCCACATGATCATTTAGGTAGTGGAAGAAAAAATTCGGGAATCATCAATTCCAACTTCGTGCAGCCATTATTTAGGTACTTTCTGCTTAAGCACATCCGATTATTGTAGTAGCTTCAATTTAAAACGCGCTGTAAATATTCTAAACGACTGAGCTCTTGAATCTAGTGTGAATATTGCATTCGAATTGATCTGAACTCTCATTAACAGTTGAGGAACCAGGAGAACAAAACTATATAACCGCCCGATAACAATCCGTTTCAGACAATTCTGAAACGACATGCGTGAGAGAACCATTGATGTATGACACTAATATATGAACAATACCAACAATTTATTAATGAGTAAAATTAATGTGTTGCGTACTTACGAAGGTTCAGCTCCCAAAATTCATTTTGCATGGGTCAAAAACCTGGGAAATTGTCTGAAATCACTATCAATTTGTATAATAACACTCGAAAAAACGCTGCAAAGTCCTTGTCACATGGGTTTATTATTCTATTATTTTATTGGTCTACAGAAATGCCGGCTGTTTATTTATTGTTTCTTTCATGTAAATTAATTCAAATGGCTATTTCTGGTGGTTTCCACAAATTTTGGCCCCCAGAACTTGAATTAGGTACTACGCTCCTTTTTTTTTCTTCAAATTACCCTTGATCATTGATTGTACCATTTAATCGTCTTGATCCACGTGATGACACTTTTTCTAGTGTTATTATACAAATTGATGGTGATTTCAGACGATTTCGCAGGTTTTTGACTCATAAAAAATCAATTTTGGGAGCTGAACATCTGGTACAACCTCAATTTTCCACTCCTTGGTCAAAATCGACTTCATATTCGGTCTTCTCGTCCACAAAAACATGGAAAACGATACCTCAAAAGCTCATTTTACTAACATGTTGCTAAAACACAACAACGGTCAATAATTATTATAGAAATTTGATCTAAGAAAGGTACATATTTGTAAAACATTTATACATTGATAACGTGTGCAGTTGTAAAACAGAAGTTAAAGATAATTGTGTTGCGAGGTCAATTGAAATCATTGAAAGAGTCGTTGAGTTGTCTTGATTCACTTGTTAAAACTACCTCCAGTGTTATTATACAAAAATATGTTGATTTCAGCCACCTTCCAGGTTTCTGACTCAATTCATTGATTTTGGGAGCTTAAACTTCGTAAAAATATCAATTCTTCACTCTTTGGACAAGATCAACTTCATAATCGGGCTTCTCGCTCGAAAAAAATATGCAAAACGATACCTCACAAGCTCGTGTACATTAAAACCTTTAAAAAACCATTGAAAAACCCTTTTTTTACACCCATTTTTGAGCCATAACACCCCTTGGTGTATTCCGATCGGGCTGCCGAGCTTCGGAGCGCAACTAGGACCCAAGTGGAGCATGTGTGCGAAAGAACGACGATTTTATACCAAAACTTAACGTAGGTACATTTAAGGCTGAAACTTCGTTAGAACCTCAATTTCCCCTCATTGGTCGAAATCCACTTCATATTCGGTCTTCTCGAGGAAAAAACATTGAAAACGATACCTCAAAAGCTCATGTTACTAACATGGTACCACAACACAAAACTACAGAAACGTTGGCTGTTTGTTTATTGTTTCTTTCATATAAAATAATTTAAATAGCTATTTCTGGTGGTTTCCACCAATTTTGGCCCCCAAAACACGAATTAGGTACGCTCCTTTTTTTTTATACATTAGGTATCTCTGATCATTGATAGTACCATTATTTAATCGTCTTGATCCACCTGTTGACACTTTTTCCAGTGTTATTCTACAAATTGATGGTGATTTCAGACGATTTCCCAGGTTTTTGACCCATAAAAAATCAATTTTGGGAGCTGAACATCTGGTACAACCTCCATTTTCCACTCTTTGGTCAAAATCGACTTCACATTTGGTCTTCTCGTCCCCAAAAACATGAAAAACGATACCTCAAAAGCTCATTTTACTAACATGTTGCTAAAACGCAAAAAGTACCTATTTTTACACACATTTTCACTCATAACACCCCTGGGTATATTCCGATCGGGCTGAAAAGTTTCGGGACACAACTAGGGCCCAAATGGAGCATGTGTGCGAAAGAACGAATTTTTTAGACCAAAAATGAAGCCTGTACACGTGATACGGCGGACGGCGGACGGCGTACAGCGGACGGCGTACGGCGGACGGACATTGCATTTTTTGAATCTACGCACCTTGAAACGGAAAAGAAAAAATTTTGAGGGGGTGTTATAAAAATTTTTTGCTGAGCGAATACATAGGTGTATTATTCACAGAATAATAAACCAAAAGTGTCATCAGGTGAATCAAAACAATTAAATGACATTATCAATGATCAAAGATGATTTGAAAAAAAAAGAGAAAAAAAGGAGCGTAATTTGTGTTTTTGGGGCCAAAATTGGTGGAAACCATCAGAAATAGCTTATAAATTATTGCGGGCGAAAGAACAATAAATGAACAGCAAAGATTTCTGTAGGTATGTCCAGTAGAGTAATGAACCCATGTGACAAGGGCCTTGCAGCGTTCTTTGGAAGGGGGAATGTGGTAACCCCACGGACGTTGATGCATCCATTAATCAGGTTTTCGATGTCCATATTACAAATTATGGAAACAATAGAATAGAAGTGGAACTCGCGAGAACTCGCATCAAATCGCAACGTGCCTTGCCATTGCATCTGACGACACTCGCGGAACCTCTCTCAGTCGCCCTCTCCCATTCTAAATGCCGGACTTTTGAGTTTTTCGCGCGTCATAGCAAATCATCGATTCGCTTCGCATCGCGCAGCTTCGCGTGCAGTGTAAACACCGCCTTAGGATTCATGAGAATACATGCATAGCTGACCAAGCAGTTCCCTGTAGAGCTGGAAGGTGACCTTGGCACGCGCTTCAGTCTCGAAACCCTGATAGGACTTGCTATCTGCCGACACAGCTCTTCCCCACGTTCATTTGATTCCTGGGAGATGATCAAACAGGTTTTATGTATCAGGCTATCATAGATAAAAACTCCATATAGTAGGATATACCTACTCGACTCGGTATTAAGGGCGTTCGAGGTTCCTATGTAACTCGTCACGTCCAGTGGAAGAGCTTCCGTTTGAAGGGTTACACAGCTATGGCCCTACCTACTTCGCATCCAGGACCTGTCAAATCCACCACCGAAATAGGACAGCATTTATAATTTGGTTCATTCATAGATGTCTATTGTCCCATAAAAAGCGCTTTCTTTTGAGCACCAACAAGTCAAAATTACCCAAATATGAGGGAAGCCCCCCCCCCCCCCCCCATCAAAAATTCCGGATCAGACCAGGTTGTTGAAATCTGGAGACAAAGTGTGAAGATGGGGACAAGCCACGTGTTTTTAAAACTTGGAGGGAAACCCCTCTTCCGTTTCTAACACCATCCTTTTCACAATAATTTGGAGGGGAACCGGTTTTTGGAAGTTAGCGCACCAACAAAGATAACACCCCAAAGAATAATAAGAGGGGACTCAGCGATAAGAGACAGGGAAGGGGAAATCGGAAACTCGAGTGAAAAACATTAGTTAAGGAAAGGTTAGGGAAGGGGAAAAATAATTTTGAATGACGGAGGGAAAACCACAGGCCATGGGCGACATATTTGGAAAAGGATGGACTTTACTCGTTTTTATTTTATTTTTTTAATTTTATTATTCACATGCAATGCATACAATAAGTGTTAACAATAGTTAGCCCTTACATGAAAGACATTGGCCGGTGGGCCGTCGGCCCGAGTACGCCGTTTTATCAATATATTTTAACCTACTTGACATGGTGGTCCAATGTGGGATTTTAATAACTTACTATAAAAATGGCAGTAACACTAATTATGTTAATTTGGTGAATTTGGCGTTAGTAAATTTGGCGCTAACAATAGATAAAATGTTACATAGAAATATAGAGACTGCTTAACAACAAAATATCTAATAACAATCAATTAAGTACATATACATCATAATATTAAATTATCATTCCAATAATGACAACTGTTAAAAAATAACCAACGCGTACCGCATTTCTCTTGTGCAGGAATTTAGTTATAAGTAAGTGCAATCCCACAATCAAGTGCAATGAAAGTATTGTAGTCTATTTATGAGTATCTGCTTGATTATTGTCATTGTTATGTTATAATTTATAAATGATGCATGAATTGATCCAAGATGTGCTAAAGGTGTGGTGGGAGGGAGGGTTTACAAAAAGAGGCGGGAAAACGTTTAGGCGGTTAAAAACTGGAGGGAAAGAGAACATCTGCTGATTCCTCAGGGGGAGTGGTTGTGGTGGGAGAAATTCAAAAATTGGCGGTTAAAAAAGGCAGGAGATTGATCAACAGCTTATCCAATGTATTTGATTAACAGCTTATCTAATGTACTATGCATGGCTTGGAAGAGGGGGGAGGGGAGGTGTGATGAATTTAAAATTGGTTCATCACGGTGGCGTGAGGAAATGCGCAGGCGGTTATCACCGACATCTACGATCTTTTGAGAGAGTGAAAAGGTGGAGGTGAGAGGTAGAATTTGCCCAGGCGGCGGATATCCACCGACATCTAGGATCTTTTGGAGAAAGAGGTTTTGTCTAGGCGGCGGATATCCACCGACATCTAGAATATTTTGGAGGAGAGGAGGTTTTGCCCAGGCGGCGGATATCCACCGACATCTAGGATCTTTTGAGGAAGAGAGAAGAGAGAGCTGGTTAGAGGAAGTGTCGAATGAAGCTAAAGCCCCAGGATCCAGGGTTTTATAGGAAATGGAGGCCTCTCCCTCCAACCCCCTGTTAGGGGTTGGTGGTGGGGCCCCAGGTTGTGTACCCTGGGTTCTGTGGCTTGTCTCCCCACTCATTCGTTTATTGATGGAAACTTAACTTTAGCGTTTGGATATTGGTGAGAACTTAAATTAGAGGAGTGTTCCCGGGAGGGACTCACGACAGGAGGTATTTGAAAAAAGGAGGATTTTAAAAATTGGCAGGAAAATGTACAGGTTATTATTATCAAGTCATGTTTGAAGATTGGCGGTTGAAAACTGGAGGGAACGAGGACATCAGATGATTCCTGAGGAGGAGTGGTCGTAGTAGGAGAAATTCCAAAATCGGCGGTTAAAAAAAGGTGGGAGATTGATTACCAGATGATCTAACCTATTATGCATAGGTTAGAAGAGGTGTGGAGGGGAGGTATTTGAAAATTAGAGGGAAAGAGCATTTGAAAAATTGGCGGGAACCAGTTAAGGAGGAAATTACATGGATACTTCAGCCTGACAGCATCCATGGGCATGGATTACTTTATATCATCCATGGACATGACGTGGAGGCTGTGACGTCACACCAGCTGTGACCTTGGGTGGGGGGGGGGTAACAGTGATAGGCAGAACCAGCGTTTTTACACTACTAGCGTTATTTTCAATTTTTAGGGGAAGTGGACAGCGGGAAGATTTCCAACGTAATGTACACACATGCTACGTTACAGGAGCACATGACTATGTGATTAATAAGACTTTTGGCTGATTTTAATCAACTTTTTAAACCTTCCATTGGGGTGAGCCTCGCTTAACCCAACCTTGAATGGTATTAATCCAGTGCATCAGTAGGTACTTACTTGGGAATCACAACTACAAATTGGCGGGGTGGTACCGTGCACACTATACCTCTCTTTTCTTATTCATAGCCAGTGCTTAATCCCCCCCACAACCACACCCACTTGCATGAAGTTGCGGGTAACAGTCTCCTACTAACTCCGCTCCCCCCCCCCCCCCCACCATAAGAGCTAATATTTCGGATAAGTTTCTGACAGTAACTGCTAATGACGGCACCTACGTCACTAACGGCTCACCTAGCGAAATGGACTTGAGGGACTAGCCCTTTAAAGTGGCTTGGCTCTAGTTAAATATTCATATAGTTGTTAGTGGGAGCTCTTGAGCATCATATCAATCCTTGACACCGCTCTCACTATCAGTTTCCTTACCGCCCACGAAATTCAACATGAACTCCACCGATATTTTGCTAGGAGCCTCGACCAAAAATCAACAGAACGATACGGGGTTTCGGGTAGCATGAGCAATAATTCCAAGCCGAACAGTATTATCATTGTTAGGAAAACTGATCTAGCAGGAGCGTCCTGCCCGCTAAGAAAACCGGAAACCTCCAAACCTACTCATACCTACTCAGCTACCAAGAAACTGTTTACATGGCAGAACAAGCAGTGTTTTTAAGCCCCCCCCCCCCACCCCTCTCACCACGTAACTCGGTGACCTGGTGTGTCCGGGGTTGATTTTTCGTACACCCATTCTCGAGGGGCCCCTAGGGACCATCAGGAACAAGAGTTATGGTAGCCTGCAAATATCTATTTACGAATTTTTCTGCTAACCTTTTAGCATGGAACATGCTTTAGCCTTGGACTAACTATCCGAAAAATGTCACGCGGGATGGGTGACGCGGAAGTGTCACAAATTCGGAACTGTCACGAAATTTTAACGATGATTTTCACGTACAACCGAGTAGTTGCTAGGGAAATGAAACTTCTTTCATTTTCTTCGGACAAAAATCGTTATCCATTCGTTGGAAAGCTCTTGATTTATCACGAATTTATTTCGTATTTGTTCTTGGTATTTATTTCATCGTTTCATACTATAACTATCTAAATTGATGTTATAAATGGATAGTAAACAATGACGCTTGTTTGGTTGTCACTTGGTTGTATCCTGGTGACGAAGTTAAATCATAACAGTGCGGCTACAGAAGCATAAAAAGCGCGGCTAAAGCATGTTCCATGTTTCTTGAATTTTAGCCGTAGGCTCTAAGCAGTAGGTAAGCATCAGGGGGTCCAGGGGGCTTGCCCCCTGGCGAGGCGCGCAGCGCCGAGTTTGGTTTATTATTTTCAATAATGAACCATTGGAATCGAGCATGAAAAAAAAAATTCTTACCCCCCCTCAAAATTTGATGGTTTACGTTTCAAGGTATGTAGAATCCGAAAATGCAATGAAAATATTTGTGTACGGGCCACTTTTCTTAGTTACCATGAATAAAAATTGATGAAATTCCGGTTAAAGGTTCCGTTCGGGGACTAGTTGGTCCTCGAAGCTCGGCGTTACTGTCAGTCATCTCTAAGGGGTTCAAAATAGGGGTTGCAATTTTCAGAACACCGTATCATAAAAACTTTCGAATGAAGGGTAAGGTTTTTTTTACGTTATTAAATTTGTCTTGAACTAAACAATTTTTTGAGACCACACGGAGTACTGTACGTCCAGCCGTTCGTGTGCACCAAAAAGCTTCGTCAACAAGATCGTGAATCAAACGGTATAAATCCGGCCCGGATATCGTAACTACGGAGCATCTGATTATAATCAAGGATGGCTGTATGAAGTCGAGTTGTTTGTTCTGCGATATTATTTCATTTGACAAGTGATGGACTATTGGATTTTGTTGGTAGGTAATTCTGAAACTTGAACAAACGTTGAAGTATTATTGTTGGGTAAATTATTACACACCGGCAAATTATTACACAACGGTAAATTATTACACAGCGGTAAATTATTACACCACGGTAAATTATTACACAACGGCTCATCTACCCAGAAGGGCAACCCCTTCTGTACTTTTGAAACTTGAAAAACTGTTGAAGTATTATTAATGGGTAAATTATTAAACAATGGAAAATTAATATACAACGGTAAATTATTACACAACGGCTCATCTACCCAGAAGGGGTTGGATTTTGTTGATAGGTACTTTTGCAACTTGAACAACCGGCGTAAGTATTATTGATGGGTAAATTATTACACAATGGCAAATTATAACACAACAGTAAATTATTACACAACAGTTCATTATACTATCTACGTAGAAGGGGCACCTATACAGGTAAATTATTACACAACGGTAAATTATTACAAAACGGCTCTTCTACCAAGAAGGGGATGGATTTTGTTGATAGGTACTTTTGCAACTTTAACAACCGTTTAAGTATTATTGATGGGCAAATTATTACACATCGGTTCATTATTCTATCTCCGTAGAAGGGGAACTTATCATTACACAACGGTTTAGGTAGGTACCTAGTAACGAGTACGGGGGTTCATTATGTACTAACCTACGGAGGGTCTGCGGTCTACATAATATGTGTAGAATAGTACATATGTTATATATAGAAAGACTATCTATATGGAGACCTGTGATCTGTAACTGGAGGGTTTTCTGTACAAAACGATAAACCGTTATGCAGGGATTTGCAGCGTTTTTGGTTTATTATTTTCAATAATGAACCATTGGAATCGAGCATGAAAAAAAAAATTCTTACCCCCCCTCAAAATTTGATGGTTTACGTTTCAAGGTATGTAGAATCCAAAACTGCAATAACTATATTTCTGTCTGTCCGCCGTACGCCGTACGCCGTACGGGCCACTTTTCTTAGTTACCATGAAAAAAAATTGATGAAATTCGGGTTATAGGTTCCGTTCGGCGTCTAGTTGGTCCTCGAAGCTCGACGTTACTGTGAGTCATCTCTAAGGGGTTCAAAATAGGGGTTGAAATTTTCAAAACGCCTATACCATTTTTTTTACGTAAATATTTTTACGGTTTTAAATAGTTCTTGAACTTGCGAGTTTTTTAAGACCATCCGGAGCATCGTACGTCCAGCCGTTCGTTCACAGTAAGGCCCCGAAGTTTGCACCGACAGGCATTTTCGACTCCAGTGTGAATGAAATTGTATACAATTCAAACCAAATCTCGTAACCAGAGACGCGCCCACAATAGGAATTTGTGAATACGGCCAATCATTGGTAGGGATCACCTGATTATATTGGCGGAGTATGAAGTCGAGTTGGTGGTTCTGTGATATTATTTAATTTGAAAAATGATGGCTGTTTTGGAGTTTGTTGGTAGGTAGTGAAACTTGGACAAACGTTGAAGTATTATTGATGGGTAAATTATTACTACGGTAAATTATTACTCAACGGTAAATTATTACACAACGGTTCATTATACCATCTACGTAGAAGGGGCTGGAGTTTGTTGGTAGGTACTTTTGCAACTTTTTTCACTCCTCATCAACAATTTCTTTTCAGAACTTCATTATGTGTGTTTCTTTTTGTTAGGTACTGTTTGTCATCGGCAGAATTATTTTAGCAACATTTAACTCGTGATTTAGGTAGGTACCTAGTAACGAGTACGGGGTTAGGTACTAACCTACGGAGGGTCTGCGATCTACATAATATGTATAAATAGTACATATTATATTATATAGACGGGTTATCTATACAGAGAGCTGTGATCTGTAACAGAAGGGTATTCTATACAAAATAATAAACCGTTGTGCAGGGATTTGCAGCGTTTTTCTACTTGTTGTTGTCCTTCCTTGACAGGGTTACAGCGCACACATTCGTTATGCTCCAAGGAAGTGCATTTTCTGCCTACTGCTCCCCCCCCCCCCCCCCTCTCACTGATTCTGCAAATTTGTAGGCTAGGTAGGTACTTAGCAATTTTTTAGGTGCTAGGAAAAAATGTTTAGGTAGGTACCTATTTAACACCACCAACGCAAATAGATGTGATTATCCCCCCCCCCCACCCATAAACACTGTTCTAAAAATATACCCACCAAAAAAAGTACCTACTATGTAGGTAAAGAATATGACTACTGAGTAGGTACTAAGTAGGTAATAATTAGGTAGGTACAGAGTATGCACTGAGAAAACTTTAGGTACCTACTGGGGGAAAATGTTTCGCCAGCGGCAAAAAGGAATGATCAGTACAAAAATATGTAATGTACGATCACCCCCCCCCCCCCGCGACAAAAAACCCTGTTTTAAAAATTTGCCTGCCAACAAAACTTCCGGAAAAAGGATTGATCAATGCAAAAAGATGTGCACCCCCACCCCCCCCCCCCCCCGCCACTACAACTCCGTTCTAAAAATTCGCCCGCTAAAAACCCTCCTCACCCTCATAAAGGATTGATATCCATTCTGCCTGCCAAAATAGCAAGCTACATTCTTACCTTGCTTTTGGATGTCCATATAGAAACCTGTTCCTTCCCCCTCTGTTGGGTATGTGTACACAAACATGTTCCTTCCCCCTCAATTGCCGGCCCTATAGAACTGTTGCAAAGCTGATAGAACATCGAATGAAAATGGAGGGAGGGGATGGTGATGACATCGTAATAGGAGATAGAACTCCGAATACGAACAATGGTAGCTGCATTTATACAGTCGGCTTTCTGTATCAATAGGAGGTAAGTAACCAATCGTTTAGCAATAATGACCACCTGGAGCACTGTTACTGGAAATGAGAGCAACAATAACTGGATCGTTATGATGTTTATTTGGGCATCCAACATTTACAGGAGACCACCACGGCTTTCTGTCAAATCCTAGAATTTAGGTAACTGAAATATTCAGACGAGAATTAGTAGAAGAAGACAGATCTGGAATTGAAAATAAGAATACTAACCGACAACTGAAAATTAGGTAGGTGAGATAAATGGTACATAAATAAATATTCTGTGGCGTCAAGATAAATCAGTAGGTCACTGTTACGTAATTCAATTCGTAACTTACTATATTTTTACTCTTCAGTTTTCATATGATAATCGGGCCAGACGTAACTTACAGTCTACAGTGGCCATTGACCGTTAGATCTGACTGGAAAGAACAACAGTAGACTAACAACAAACTGACAAACGGATTAGAATCCATCGTGTTCTAGGATGGAATCTTAATGATCAATTCGTTTTAATTGTCAGTGACTTTAAGAGGGAATACCGTTGACCTGATACCCCCGATGGAAATGCGGTTTTCGGTGATCTGTGAAGGAAATGACGGTGAGGCAGACCACCAATCTAAAGCAGAATTACATTCAAGTTTACCTCAGAGCTGCATCAACTGGCCCCAGCGGATCACTACGACCATTCCCCTCCTCACTACTCTCCTGCCCTTCTCCTCTACTTCCGCCATCGCCTATCGTCCTTCTCTACCATCCCACGCAGTCACCCTTCCCAAGTTACTGGTTTCAATAAGGAAATTCCAACTCCCAAGCTCAAGCCCCCTTTGCAATCGAACGTAGCCAGACAGCTGGGAGGGAAGCCGGAAGCGGCGAGGACCGCCTTAAAATATGCACTGCTATCTCGCCATGCATATCTGGTAATCTTGTTTCGTTCTTACATCGCATAAGTCACTATGCACCGTGAGAGATATTTCAAAAAACACCAAGATATTCATGAGGTAGACAACATGTCGGTGAACAGCTAAGGACGGAAGGAAAAAGATACGACACACGTACGTCCAACCAGTAGAACTGTTGAAATATATTAATAATATAAAAAACATACAGGAGCCATATGACTATGTACATACCTATATGTCACGCCACAGACAGCAGCAATTCTACGGAGCCTTCACTTTGAAGGAATATTCTTTATACTTACAGTTGATGGGTAGTTTTGGCTTATTATTTTCAGTAACGAACCTTCGGAATCGAGCATGAAAAAAATGAAATGAAACCAATAACCTCCCCTCCCTCAAAATTTGAAGGTCTACGTTTCAATGTAATATGTAGAATCTGAAATGGGAATAAACAAATTTCTCTCCGTCCGCCGTACGCCCGCCGTGCATTGCACTTTTCTTAGTTACCATGAACCAAAATGAAATTTGGTTTGAAGGCCCCATTTGGGGTCTAGTTAGTCCGCGAAGCTCGGCGTTACCGTCAGTCATCTCTAAGAGGTGAAAAGTAACGGTATAAATTATGAACGGTATAAACGGTATAAATGTGACAAAGTAAACGGTATAAAGGGGTGCAAATGAAACGATATAAATGCTGCCCAGATATCATTACTAGGGAACCTGATTATTATCACGGATGGCTGTGTAAAGCCGAGATGGTTGATCTGTGATATTATTTCATTTGAAGAATGATGGCTTTTTTGGATTTGGTTGATAGGTTCTTTTGTAACTTGAACAAACGTTATGGTTCATGAATAACAAAAAATGATTTATTAATGATTGAATTATTGAATCCTGCGCATTTTTATGAAATTGAAATTCCCGGGCCGGCTCCCGGTATGACCGATGCGTTTTGAGGGAAGTCCCACCTACCTACATAGGTAGTTGGTCTTATCTGAACCATCGGAATATCATTCGATATTGATCCTTTCGATCCAACTGCTTCTCATAATCGATTAGGCTTTCCGAACGATTGTACCACCTGCTAATGTGTTCTATCCACTCTGGCTAACATTATAGTTCTGTAGTTGCACATTGATTATTATCATGCTATGTTTGTCAAGTTTCCGCACAGTAGTTACCAGGCTGATTGTTGTATTGTATTAATGTGAACTTGACGAATGGTGTTGTGGATGTGCTGAAAAGTTAGGGATTCCACCATGCCGCCTCTGCCTTGCTCGATTGTAATCGATTGATGTGGGTTCCAAACCGATCACAAAAAGGATCGATGTCGGCCCAGACACTTCGCCATCTTCATTCATCGTTTTTACTTCTCTCTTCATGCTCGTACGCACCGCTCCACCATCTGATTCCTTCATTCCTTCATCAAGCACCTCTTCCCCTTTGATTGAATATAAAATCCCACAGTCAGCGGGAAACCATCGAAACGGCTGATTGGATTGTGATTGTCCTAGTTGGTGCACCGATTTTCAATTAGTTTTCCCGTCCCCGGGACACTCAGCGCCTCCTGCTAGAGTTTCAGTCTCAGTTCAGACATTCTGGTCCGACTTCCAAGGAATCACATCAGGATTGGGAAGATCCTCACTTCCGGAGTTCGCGTGGAATAACAGGATTGAGGGGAGGTCTTTCCTCGTAAGTACCTGAAATTATCCATCCACCGGCTGCACTCGAACTGCCACAACGTTTAGACCAAATATGAAATGCACGAACTGCCACAACCATTAGAGGGGATTAGGGAGGGTCAATTCGCAAGATGAGAAAACCACGAACTGCCACAAGGGTTCAGTCAGACAAGACGGTGGGTGTACAAGAAGTTTAGTTCCCATTCCGCCGCTCGCATTGTCAAGCGATCTGGATGCTCGCTAGCGCTCGCATCTCAAAAAAGATAAACAATCCCAGAAACTATCCCGTGAATGAGCAGGTTGTTTGGGACTTCCGAATAGATTAGTGGAATGCATTGTCAAGCGATCTGGATGCTCGCTAGCGCTCGCATCTCAAAAAAGATAAGCAATCCCAGAAACTATCCCGTGAATGAGCAGGTTGTTTGGTACTTCTGAATAGATTAGTGGAATGTAATGTTAGGTATGTAACAAGACTGTTTAATGCCTTCGAAAATACCAGAAAAGAAGACAAGTAGAGCAGGAATATCATCGAGGGAGAACCGCAGTATAATTCCCGTTTTTCCCTGACTTGTACCGGCTACCTGACCGAACCCTTGTGGCAGTTCGTGGGTTTCTTATCTTGCGAGTTGACCCTTTCTAATCCCCTCTAATGACTGTGGCAGTTCGTGCGTTTCAGATGGACCCAAAATTTGTGGCAGTTCGTGTGTCCCCCATCCACCAGTAGGTACTGGGGCCTAGAGCCTGCCGATTCCTGCATCAGAATTCCTGCCGACTTCACCCACATGTGCGTCATGTGTATTTACGGAACATTTTTCAACCGCTTCATTACACACATTCTAGTTCTAGTCTGATACAGAGAGCCGTGCTAGGTAGGTCGATCGAATCCCAGAACTCGAATAAATCTCTCATTCCGCATTAACCACTGTGATCTTTCCCTTTAATTTTCATAATAAAAAATCTGTCATCATCATCAAATCAAACATTTCTCAGTAAGCTCTCCTCATTACTGCCTGGGGTGGTCCTTCGAGTACCGTCACTAGTAGGTACCATTACTTGGCGTAACTGGCCACCCATTACCTCGGGAACAAGCCCCACACAATAATCCAGCACGAGCACTCGATTTAATGTTCTCCCGCGGGAAGCTCGAAGGCAGGTATTGACTACAGAAAATAGTGATATATGCGCAGAAGGGGCATCTAAAACGGTAAAAAATAAACCGTGGTATAATAGTTTGGGCGTTTTGATAACCTTACTAGGCGAAATAATATTAAAAACGTCTGCCAAGAAGGGTAGACACTATAGCTTCCTCGCCGATGTAACATAGATTGCAACCCCTATTTTTCACCCATGACTGACAGTAACGCCGAGCTTCGAGGACTAACTAGACCCCAACGGGACTCTGCAAACCAAATTTCAAGTTTGGTTCATGGTAACTAAGATACGGCGTACAGTGGACAGACAGAAACTTTTGGTTTATTATTTTCAATACCTAATTAACCATTCGAATCGAGCATGGAAAAAAATGTAACCCCGCCCAAAATTTGATAGTTTACGTTTGAATGTATGTAAAAGCCGAAAATGCAATGAATGCATCTGCGTAGATCACTGTTTTCTGTGGTCAATACCCTCGAGCTCCCCCCAGGAAAGCCCTAAATCGAGTACTGGAGCCGACCCCGGAATTAGATTCCTACAAATCCGCGGGATTCAACAATTCAATCATTAATTATTTTGTAGTTATTCATGAAGCATAAGGCAAATAATAAACCGTTGTGAAATAATTCACCTATATATAGGTGCCCCTTCTTCGTAGGTAGTTATTATAATGAACCGTTGTGGAATCATTTACCTTTGAGTAATAATTGACCCATCAATAATACTCCATGCTCCGTGAATATAATCAAGTGCTCCCTAGCAATGATTATCTCGGGCCAATTCCCGACTGTTACCGCGTCCCTAGTGATGACATTTGGGCTGAATATATACCATTTTTTGTATTATACATATTATGTATTATAAAATATATACAATAAAGATACTATTCATGAAGCATAAGGATTGCTCAAGTTGCAAAAGTACCTACCTATCAACAAAATCCAAAGAGCGAAAATCATTCTTCGAACAAATCAACTCTACTTCATACACCTTTCCGAGATTACGATCAGTGTTCCCTAGCAATGATAATCTGGGCTGGATTTATAACGTTCCATTCGTGATCATGTTGACGTACCTAGCTTTTTGGCGCAAACGAATGGCTGGACGCTCCGGGTGGTCTCAAAAAATTGTCTAGTTTGAGACCAATTTAAAAGCGTTAAAAAACCCGTAGTACCCTTCGATTGAAAGTTTTTGAGCTACTGCGTTCTGAATATTTCAACCCCGACTTTTCACCCCTACTTTTTTGTTTAGGGATTACTGACAGTAACGCCAAGCTTCGCGGACCAAATAGACCTCAAGTAGGACCTACAAACCAAATTTCATTAATTTTGGTTCATGGTAACTAAGAGACGTGCGAACTACGGCGTACGTCGGACGGACTGAAATTTTGGATTACTATTATTATCAATTATGAACCTTTGGAATCGAGCATGGAAAAAAGTAAGTTTAACACCACCCCTCCCCCCTCCCACACAAAATTTGTCGATTTCCGTTTCAAGGTCCTTAGAATCTGAAAATGGAATATCAAAATTTCTGTCCGTCCGCCGTGCGCCGTACTTCGCACTTTGCTTAGTTACCGTGAACCAAAATGAATGAAATTTGGTGTTTAGGTCCTGCTAAGTACGTAGGTACTAAGTTTTATATAGTACTGAGTGGGTACTAATCAGGTAATACTGAGTAGGTACTAAGTGGGTAGTACTGAGTAGGTAGATATTAAGTAGTCCGTAGTACTGAGTAGGTACTAAGTTGTATGTGTACTGACTAGGTACTAGCTTGTTTGTAGTTCTGAGTAGGTACTAAGTAGGTAGTACTGAGTAGGTACTAAGTAGGTAGTACCGATTATGTACTAAGTAGGTAGTACTGAGAAGGTAGTAAGTTGTACTGAATAGGAGTAGGTGCCTACTGGATATAAACACTGCAGATCACTATGCAACGGGAACTCCCCCCCCCCCCCACCAGAAGGACCCAACGGGAACACCCTTCTGTTATAGATCACAGCTCTCTGTATAGATAACCCTTCTATATGTACTATTCTTTACATATTATGTGGACCGCAGGCACTCCGTACATAAGTACCTAACCCCGCACTCGTTGCTAGGTACCTACCTGAATCACGTGGTAAATGTTGGTAAAATACCTAATTCTGTCGATGACAAAGTACCTAAAATGTCGAAAAGAAACGCAAATAATGAAGTTCTGAAGGGAAATTGTTGATGAGGAGTAAAAAAAAAATCTCAGCCGCGGTATTTTGTTAGCTCAGTTTGTTAGCAAAAACCACTGAGCTATAATACCTTCCACCTATCCCAAAACCAGTAATGTGCGCTCTCACCTCAGGTTGATGACTCCATGCACCCTGCTCTATACGGAAAATTATACAGCAAATTGTACGGCAACATCGTGCAATGCTCCGGACGGTCTCAAAAATTCCGAAAAACCGAACTATTTAAAAATGAGAGAAAACCCACACCTCAAAATACAATTTGCCGAGATAGGGACACTCTGGACATTTAAACTCATATTTTTCGCCCCTTAGAGTTGAGTGACTGTAACGCCGAGCTTCTAGGACCAACTAGAGCCCAAACGAGACCAGTATACCAAATTTCGTGAACTTTGGTTCTCGGAAAGTAAGGCAAATCCGCGGACGGCGTACGGCGGACGGTGTACGGCTGACGGTGTACTTACGGCGGACGGCTGACGGTATACGGCGGACGGATGGAACTTTTTCATTAGATATTCGTATTCTACGTCCCTTGAAATGTAAACCATCAAATTTTGAGGAGGGGGGGGGGGGGGTTATTTTTTTCATGGTCGATTCCAAAGGTTTATTATAGAAAATAATAAAACAAAATGTTTACATCATCAGTGCAAAACACTGTAAGTACTCACGCACAGACGGTAAGTACTTGCCTACCATGTGAGCTCCGACTATTATTTTTGAAAATGATTTCGGAGCTCAAGGAGCTCTGTATGTAGAAGTCTCAGAATACGATGAAATAGGAGAAGTTTTATTGATAAAAATGTCTGCCCCCTCCGCTCAACTCTGGGTTGTGATAAACTGCCTACGGATGTTATCCGGTCAATGCATCCACCCCCACGAGCACAGTCGAGTCAGCGAAGCGAGGGTGCTTACCGAGTTCCTTGTATTCATTCATGCATTATACTATTGTATAATATTTACCGATAATGCTACCTCAGTTCTCTTAGCCAGTATTATTTTCATGTGCAGTTCGATTTAAACGGCGTCGTAATAATCTCTAAATTTAGACATTAATCATCATAATAAGTGAACATTGTAAACTCAATGTATTAATCACAATAAGTTAATATTCGTCTCCTACCTGTATTTTCAGCTTCACATGGGAGCGTGACGGTATCCCCGGCCATTACTCTGAACGTCTGCCCTTCAGTCATGAAATAAGGAGTAGAAGCTGGCATCGTCACTAGTGATTCTGCAGTCGGTGTCAATACTGTCGTCTTCGCCCGTAGTGCTCCTAGAACAAATTAGTGGAATAAAGTGACCGACGGCTGCTAGTATCTCTACACATCTTTTGAGGAAATCAATAACATCGTTATTCCAAATCAAATAGGCAGTTTTTGGTGTTGAATTGGGAGTTCGCCGTTACGCACCCCGGCCCGAAAAACTCCGACAATACGCACCCGTAGGAAAACCACCTTACGCACCCGGCGCCTCGATACGCACCCCAAGAAAATTAACGTTACGCACCCGCCAAAAACCACAAAATTTCCTTCTCACTTACAGACATAGGACTAACCATATGTGTATGCAGGTTTGGTTAAAAATTTGTGGTTTTTCATCAGATGAAGATGATCGTCATCATTTGTCAGTAGTCAATCGTCACGGTGGTTAGTCATTATTGTTAGTATTAGAATTGTGGGGTCGTAACTTGAACGATACAATTTTCACTAATTTATACATGGAGATTTCGTCTGGATTTTTTTCTTGCCTCCGTAGCCACTTCTATCCCCACTCTTTAAAGTCTTCTGGTATACAAACTTAAATTCAGTGTTTTCTGTGCGTCTAAAAACCACGTCACCACCTTTTTTCGCGACTCTTCTAACCCAATCCGTGACTGTCTCGTGCGAACTCATAATAGAACCTGCTCAATAATATCGGCGAGGACGGTAATCGGTGATTATCTGCGTTATCGGAACGCGAGAGCGGTCGGAGTCCTGCAACGACCAACGGGTGCGTATTGATGGATGCCACAGTGGACTTTCTCTTTTTTCCGGCTCGTGAGGTGCGTAACGATGGACCCCCGTTGAATTAACTTCGTGGCTTTCTATACCAATACATATTTGTTCTAATTCAGAATCGAGCATTTTCATTTCTGAAATTTTGTGACCAATTTCATTTTGGTTTATTGTTTTCAATAATGAACTTTTGGAATCGAGGATGAAAAAAAAAAAAAATTGTTAACCCTCCCTCAAAAATTTAAGATTTCCGTTTCAAGGTATGTAGAAACCGAAAATGCAATAAAAACATTTCTGTCCTTCCACCGTACGCCGTACACCGTACTGAGCACTTTTCTCAGTTATCATAAACCAAAATTGACGATATTCGGTTTATAGGTCCCATTTGGGGTCTAGTTGGTCCTCGAAGTTCGGCGTTAATGTCAGTCACCCCTACAGGGTGAAAAATAGGGGTTGAAATCTCCAGGACACCGTTTTCTCTAATTTGTTTACGGTTTTAAAGAGTTCTCGAACTTGGGCGTTTTTTAAGACCACCCGGAACATTGTACGTCCAGCCGTTCGTCCACAGTAAGGCCCAGAAGTTGGCACCGACAGGCTTTTTCAACAGCAGGGTGAATGAAATTGTATACATTTAGCCCGAATATAATCACTAGGGACGCGCTAACAATCGGGAATTGGCCCAATATCATCATTGCTAGGGAGCACACATGATTATAATCACGGATTATGAAGTCGAGTTGGTTGTTCTGTGATAATATTTCATTTGACAAATTATGGCTCCTTTGGAGTTTGTTGATAGGTAATAATACTTGAGCAAACGTTGAAGAATTATTGATGAGTAAATTATTACACAATGGTAATTTATAACACAACGGTAAATTATAGCACAACGGTTCATTATACCATCTACGTAGAAGGGGCTGGAGTTTGTTGGTATGTACTTTTGCAACTTTTTTCACTCCACATCAACAACTTCCCTTTAGAACTTCATTAATAGCGTTTCTTTTTGCCATTTTAGTAACTGCTTGTCATCGGCAGAATTATTTTAGCAACATTTAACTCGTGATTTAGGTAGGTACCTAGTAACGAGTAGGAGGTCAGGTACTAACCTACGGAGTATCCGCGATCTACATAATATGTATAGAATAGTACATAATATATTATAATAGACGGGTTATCTATACAGAGAGCTGGAACAGAAAGGTATTCTGTACGAAATAATAAACCGTTGTGCAGGGGTTTGCAGCGTTTTTCAACAGCAGGGTGAATGAAATTGTATACATTTAGCCCAAATATTATCACTAGGGACGCGCTAACAATCGGGAATTGGCCGGAGATCATCATTGCTAGGGAGAATCTGATTATAGTTAAGGATGGCTGTATGAAGTCGAGTTGGTCGTTCTGTGACATTATTTCATTTGAAAAATGATGGCTCTTTTGGAGTTTGTTGATATGTAGTGAAACTTGAACAAACGTTGAAGCATTATTGATGGGTAAATTATTACACAACGGTTCATTATACCATCTACGGAGAAGGGGCTGGAGTTTGTTGGTAGGTACGTTTGCAACTTTTTTCACTCCACATGAAAAATGTCCCTTCAGAACTTCATTATTGGGGTTTCTTTTTGCCATTTTAGTTACTGTTTTCATCGACAGAATTATTTTAGCAACATTTAACTCGTGATTTAGGTAGGAACCTAGTAACGAGTACGGGGCTAGGTACTCACCTACAGAGGGTCTGCGATCTACAAGTATGGAATAGTACTGTCGTGAGTCCCTTCCGGGAACACTCCTCTAGTAAACTTAAGTCTTCACCAATATTCTAACGCAAAACTTAGTTCCGTAAATAAACGAAACGAGTGGGGAGACAAGCCACAGAAACCAGGGTACACAGCCTGGGGCCCCACCACCAACCCCTAACAGGGGGTTGGAGGGAGAGGCCTCACTTCTCTATAAAACCCTGGATCCTGCAGCTTTAGCTTCATTCGACACTTCCTCTAACCAGCTCTCTCTTCTCTCCTCTACCTTGCTCTCTCTCCTCCTCTCTTAAAAGATCCTAGATGTCGGTGGTGGTCAGCCCATAACCGCCTAGGCAAAACCTCCTCTTCCAAAAGATTCCAGATGTCGGTGGTGATTCGCTCATAACCGCCTGGACACCTCTCCTCCAAAAGATCCTAGATGTCGGTGGTGATTCGCTCAAAACCGCCTAGGCAAACTCTACCACTCACCTCTCATTTCTCTCCAAAAGATCCTAGATGTCGGTGGTGATTCGCTCATAACCGCCTAGGCAAACTCTATCACTCAACTCCACTTCTCACTCTCCCAAAAGATCGTAGATGTCGGTGGTGATCCGCTCATAACCGCCTGCGCACTTCCTCACGCCACCGTGATGAACCAATTTTAAATTCATCACAAGTACATATATATTATATAGAAGTGTTATCTATACGGACAGCTGTGATCTGTAACAGAAGGGTATTCTGTACAAAATAATAAACCGTTGTGCAGGGATTTGCAGCGTTTTTCTTCACCAAAATGTATCATTACTTTTTATGCCCAGCGATGTCAGCACACATCGCTGTACGTACATTGGTTTTCAATTCAATAAGTGAAAATAGGAACCTTGATAACTAAAATTAAATGAATTGAAAAATCGACTTCTCCCTTCTAAAACACGTTATAGAATCAGTATGATCGAATCAACTGTAACTAAATAAATAAAATACGGAATTGCCGAATTACCCTACTTCTTGGAACGCTGTACCGTGCTAAGAGGGGGAGTTGGCCTAAGCATCCCGTTAGGTAGGTTATCCACCTACGCGTTAGGATATGCGATTTATGTGTAGGTTAGTACCTTTACAATACCTTAATTTATTTACTAATATTATTGTATTGCAGGTGCTACTTTTTTCTTTTTTCTCCAACATGGATATGTTTTGGGGCTGGGGGACAATCCAAATTTCCGAGAACCAAAAACTGTAACGCGATACCGATAAACAAAATCAGTAGGTAGGTAGGTTACCAAAACATGGGCAGATAACGACGTGGTAGTTTTCACTGGTCGGTTCTAGTATTTCTGAATGGATAAGTTAATCATAAGGAATTTCGTAAGTTTGTAGGTTTTCTAACTGCGCATTTATTAGAAGAATAAGAAAATGGAAGATATATTAACGGGAAAATCATTCCAACGCATTGGTCCAAAGCTTTCAGAAATAATAGTAAAGACCTCTGTAGGACTGATGAGTGAGCTCTGAGGCTAATTTCATTCCTGTTTGACCTGCGAGAATTAAATTCGATATGGAGACTCTTCAGGACTACTGAGGAAGAATGACAAGGTGGAGGACCCTCCCTAATCAGCTGGGTAAGCCCTGATGCTAATTTCATTCCTGTTTTGACCTACCTAGGAGGATGAAATTCGAAATGGAGACTCTGTAGGACTGCTGAATAGGTAAGAATTAGAAGGTGGGGGACCCTCCCAAATCAGTTGAGCGTTTCTTCAATCCCATAATAATTTCTCCCTGAAAAGACTAAAAAAAAAGCAAACCACAATCTGTCTGCTTCCACGGAAAAAACATTGAATTTGGATATGCAGTACGGTACTGTCAATTCGTCCTTCCAAAAAGACATCCATGATTCAATGCTTTTCTGTGGAAGCGGAGAATTTTTGCTTACTTTAAATTAATGTTGACATACCATATACCTACATCGCATAAGCACATACGGCACAAGTCAGTATTTCTTACACATATGGAAGTAGAATTTAAATTGTATTAGCAGACTTAAGATACAGATAAATGACTCGTGGTAGGTACATTCTAATCGGCTAGGTGGGACTGGGTTAACACACTGGGAGGTCATAAGAAACACTCACAAAAATATGGCAATATCACCTGGGCATAGCAAAAATCATACCTACGAATCCTTATAAAAGTACATAAGTCAAGACTTTATGTTGTATAGCTGGTTGATCTAGGAGACTGGAACTACAGAGAAAATCCCATTGGAATGGAATCTTCTAGATATGGAGGAAACTATTTTTAACACTGCTTTTTTGGCTGTTGGGTTGTTTTATGATAGTTCGATAGGCTAAAACTCATAATACTCTGTACTGAAGACCTAATAATATGATAAGCAGGAACTTCAATTGTACCACCTTTCTGAACCTAATAAAGAAATAATTAAATTTCACTTCTCGTTCAGCCAGTAAGGCACTTTGAGTACCCCATCGCAGATCCTGGTCTATACATGATATATACACCATGATCCCTAGCACTGATACCCGCTCAAGTTTGGGGCACAAGCACCTCTCCGGCTTCGTTTGGTCGCTATCATCTAATTTTACACTGTGCTTGAGTGTGTGTGACCTCTACTTGGTGATTTAGAGAAAACAAGGTTGTTTTAGATAGGTATATGTCATCCTAAGCGTATTTGCTGAATGCGAATCAAACAATACAACTTTAAATCACGGCTGGCAGAAAAAAAAAAACGCTGCAAAGTCCTTGTCACATGGGTTTATTATTCTATTGGACATACCTACAGAGATGTTGGCTGTTTATTTATTGTTTCTTTCATATAAAATAATTGAAATAGCTACCTATATCTCTGGTGGTCTCCTCCAAATTTGGCCCCCAAAACGCGAATTAGGTACGCTCCTTTTTTTTTTTAATAAATTATCTCTGATCATTGATAGTACCATTTAATTGTCTTGATCCACCTGTTGACACTTTTTCCAGTGTTATTCTACAAACTGATGGTGATTTCAGACGATTTCCCAGGTGTTTGACTCATACAAAATCAATTTCGGGAGCTGAACATCTGGTAGAACCTCAATTTTCTATTCTTTGGTCAAAATCGACTTCATATTCGGTCTTCTCGTCCCCAAAAACATGAAAAACGATACCTTAAAAGCTCATCTTACCAACATGTCGCTAAAACGCAAAAAGTATACCAATTTTTACACACATTTTCACTCATAACTCCCCTGGGTATATTCCGATCGGGCTGAAACGTTTCGGGACACAACTAGAACCCAAATGGAGCATGTGTGCGAAAGAACGATTTTTTTAGACCGAAAATGAAGCCTGTACACGTGATACGGGATCATCCCATGAATATCCCTCACAAGAGTGCCGAATAATGGAACTGTTCTCCGAGAATAGAAGCTTCCTAAGACGTACTAATAATAACAGTTAGGGTGGAGGACCCAGCTATTGGACAGGCACCAGCTATTGGACACCTCGCCTTATTTTTTGATTTCATAAGGTTTTAGGCAGGAGTTTCACGGCGCCACTATTTTTATTAGTTAAAGGAACTTCCCTAGATTGCGCTGATGTGCTTTAAAAACATTCAGGATGTTCATACAATTTTCAGTTCGCTCTGAAAATTCGAGAGCGTTGGATCGGACGAGTTCCTTGTGAATTTGGTAAGGAATCGACCCGCAGTCATTATGGAATTTTCACACTATTCCATTGATTTTATGATTTCTTCTTGTTTGTCCCCATTACCCAAGTAGTTTACCTAGCAGTTGGTGTGCAGAAATAGCAGTTTTATAGTTTTTAACTAATTATAATGAGGGTGTCCAATGGCTGGATCCAGAAAGTTGATGATGTCCAGCTATTGGACAGGGGCAAGTAATTAAGAGAAACTCTCTTTTCACCCACTGTCCGTTCCTTTAGTGGGTCTCTAACCTAAATACTTATTTCTTAGACACAGAAGACGAAGTCGAAACCTAAAACCGCTGCAAATTATTACTTAACAGTTCATCATTTACCTCTACAGATGCCCCTTCTGCATAGACCTGTATCATGCACCTTCTGACCTCTCCCAGGAAAGCCCTAAATGGACTACTGGAGCCGGCCCGGGAATTACAGTTTCATAAAAACTAGTATGTAAAACGGCAAAATACAGATGTAGGTCTGAAGGTAAATTGTTGATGTGGAGTGAAAAATGTTTTTTTTTGTTCCCGGGTAGGATTCGGACTTGCGACTTTCTATGTGGGATTACCGGGCCTAACCAACTGAGCTACGGAGCACGTGGGTACGAGGCAAGTGATGTGCGCTCTCAATCCAGGTTGATGCCTGCATGCACGCTGCTCTTTGGGGCAAATTAAATTTCATGGCAACATCGTAGAATGCTCCGGATGGTCTCAAATATTCAGAAAAAAAAAATCAAAACTATTTTAAAATGCGAGAAAACCCTAAATCTCAAAATACAATTTTCCGAGATAGGGATACTCTGGATAATTCAACCCCTATTTTTCACCCCCTTAAAGTTGAGTGACACTAATGCCGAGCTTCGAGGACCAACTAGAGCCCAAACGGGACCCACGTACAAAATTTCGTGAATTTTGGTTATTGGGAACTAAGAAAAAGCCGCGTACGGTGGACGGACACAAATCTTTTTTATTCAATATTCGTATTCTACGTCCCATGAAACGTAAACCGTGAAATTTTGACGGTGACGACACTGGTTTTATGCTCCTCCCCCCCCCCCCCCGAGTTTTGAAAATTTTTTTTTTTAGTTTATCTCAATAATTTTCAACCTCTATGTGACTATTAATAGGTAACATCAAGCTAACAGCTATTATTCTTGTTTACGGCCGTAACAGCCATTTGACATTCCAAATAAGTGAATTTTACACGGAAATTGGGATTGTCTTAGTGCCTTTGTATCCAAATGCCACGAGACTGATACAACCTGCTGACGTGGCAGCGTTTAAGCCCCTGAAGGAGAGAAGAACTGCCCCGAAAACCCAGTTTCTCGTACTGTCCAATAGCTGGGCACCTGGGTGTCCAATAGCTGGGGTATGGTGTCCAATAGCCGGGGTAAACAAGTTTTTCAGCATAAATTGATGAATATAAAAATAATTTACAATTGATTTTAAAAACTGAGTTGTGCAATCGACTGCTGAGGTCTTGCAGATGATGAGCAAAAAGTCGGGAGCCCTGAGAAGGGAACGGGTGAATTTTCAGGAGCATCGGAAGTCAACATTTCACCTTAGGTGTCCAATAGCTGGTTCCTTCACCCTATATGATTTATTTTCCCAACTAAGTAATTTTAGGTTGTATTAAGGCGCACCGTGATACTTTGTTTGATAACAGAGAGTTGTCGCAACCAACCATTTTCCGAAAAACGCTACTCTAAAACGTAACCCTGTTCAAGGGCGACAAACTCGAATGCTACGTATCCAACGTAAGTTCCGCGAGAAAGTTACGTGTTCATGTAACTTTCATGTCAACATGTTATGTTGAAGTGATGTTAACGTAATAATTTTAAATGATAATAATATATTATATAATTTTTCTGCCAAGTTAACCTCTTTTTTTATCACACTAGCTCGTAACATAATTGTTCAGTAATAGTAATTATCCCATTTTGACAGTTTTGTATGAGTTTTGAACTTTCTAGGAGAACAACCTTGCCCTTTTCCTGTACAACCGAACGCACGGCACAGTGAGACCTTGGGTCCTTTGTATAGTTTTAAATACCCAAAATACTTGTCATATTCATATGAGGCAACCCACAATACTTACTCATGGCTTTCGGATGGCAATGCTCAAGATGGAGAGGCACTCGAATCAAATGAAGTTCAGGCTCCCAAATATACCTAAAGAGAACGCAAAATAAAGAGAACCCAAGCGGCGGAAAACCTTCCCGAGGCCGGCTCTTCCTGCCTTTCTACAAAATTCGGGGTGACGCGACAGCGTAGCCATGGATATCGAATTTGGTTGTCCGCGAAGACGTTTATTTATCGAGTTTACTTAATACGTAGCATTGATATGTGACAACGCAAGCCTTGAAAACGATAAAACGAACGTGTAACACGTTCTACGTACTCTCTCCCGATCGTCAGTTTTTGGTTTTTTCATTTATTTATTTATTTATTATATTTATTTATTATGATTGTTGCGACAACTCTCTAACATTTACCTACTGCCTCTGTTCAATGATCATAAGGTAACGTAAAATATTCTCGTTTCAACCTTGGTAAGCTTAAGCGAACAACATATCTGCTTCCTTTCTTTTGCACTTGCTTTGCCTGTAGTATTATCAATTCACCGTCCCTTATATACCTCTTTCCGGCCCAGTTCATTATTGTACCAGTTACACAAGCCGCCGAGAGACTTTTTATGACGATAATAAACATTTTAGGTGGTGATTATAATATATAGGTATTACTGCAGGAACTGGAGTCCCAAAATGAAGGGCATTTTTTCTCTGCAGATGAAGGCTCAGCTACCGTTAAGAACGGTGGTTCAGGAGGGAGGAAATGGGAAGCGTCGTTATATAGGGGAATGCATATTTAATAAACTGCCAAACACCTTGACCTCCTTATTTATCCCGGCAGGGGCTTAAAAGGAGGGTTCGGTCACAGAGGATGGCGGTGAAAAGAAGGTAATATTGTAGAGGAGGCTGGAACAGCGGCTAACCCCAGCCCAAGCCGCAAGCCTACCGGATATCTGCCACCAGAAAGGTCCCAGCTCCAGCTCGCCAGCCACGCACTTTAATTAAGATATGACCGTAAATTAAATGGCACCGTTTCGGCTTTGTTTGGCTTTCGAACCTCCTCTTCCTCACTACACTCTCAAGACAAAAACAAGTTCGGAAGGAAACTAGAGTGGAAAGGAACGAAAAAATACAATATTAAGTCCTATAAATTATGTTTATCTGATTCTATGTTTCTTGAGGTGAGACGGAGATGTAGACTCCAGCTTCCCAAGAAGCCCCGGGAGAAATTTTGTGAGTCACAACCCTCACCAAAATTGCTGACCTACGATTTTCACTGCACAGCGGAGGATGCCTCATCGTCATCCACCGGAAGCTGTTATCTTTTGTTCCACTTTTCAATTCCCACGTTTTAACGAGAAGCTCAGTCAGCGAACAACAAAATCACAAGTTGGTTGGTTTTTCCAAGTTCTTCCCTCACTGTAGGTAATGTATAATTTCATTATTTCATTCGCTAATGCCGTGGCCGTAATATATAAAACTAACTGAAATAGATCAAACGAGTATACAATAAAATGTGTACAACATAAGGACACTCGCTCCACGTAAAATTATGATGAAAATTATTGTGAGCCCGATTTCCAGTAGCCTGACGTACTTGTGCCCAGGAAAAAATACCAATAAATTATACCTATGTTGTCCGGTTACGATTGTGATAAAATTCGATATAACGCTTTTGTGACGGCAAGAGCTGGGTAGCTATTGAGCGGATTTTAATCGTTAAAACGAATATAAATATTCTCAAAATACAAATAATTAGCAGTGCCACTTTGTGTTCCAGTTTCACTACCTATCAACAAACCCCAAAAGAGCCATCATTTTTCAAATGAAATAATATCACTGAACAACCAACTCGACTCAATACCCCGTGAATATAATCAGGTGCTCCCTAGCAATGACTATCACTCTCTCTCTCTCTCTCTCTCTCTCTCTCTCTCTCTCTCTCTCCCTCTCTCTCTCTCTCTCTCTCTCTCTCTCTCTCTCTCTCTCTCTCTCTCTCTCTCTCACACTCTCTCTCTCTCTCTCTCTCTCTCTCTCTCTCTCTCTCTCTCTCTCTCTCTCTCTCTCCAGTTTGCCTCTAGCTTTCGTTGTGGTAGGAACCCTCCAGTATTGTTCTGTGATTGTTTTGCTTTTCACCTCTAAAATGCCGCCTAAAACATCCCCTTGTGGTATCTGTGCAAAAGGTTTCGGGCATAATGCCTATAGAATGACGTGTCAAACGTGTAAGGGTGAGTTTCATTTACCGTGTGTGAAAACGACGAAGGAAGAGTATTTGTATCACGAGGAAGAAAAGGTTCCATGGCTTTGTTATCTTTGTTGTAAGGTCAAACGTTCATCTTTGAGAGACGATTCATCAATTGCGAGTGGTGGCAGTGATTTAACAGCTGAGAAATCTGATAAGTCAGAATCGAATGTTGTGGGCGATCAAAATGCTGATTTATTCGCCCTCATCAAATCATTCCAACAAGATATGACCAAAGCAAGCAAAGACACAAACAAACATTTGGTTGATAATTCTAATGAGATTAAGGACTTGAAAAAACATCTGGACACTTACTCGGAGTATATCAGGGAAAACACGGAAGCCATCTCCAACCTGAGAGCCGACTTAAAGGCACTTCGAGAACAAAATGATGAGTTGAAAACCCGTAATGTTTTCCTAGAAAACCGTGTGAAGGAACTCGAAGCACGTGAAGCGGATACCGCACAAAACTTGCTTGGAAAAACGCTGGAATTTTCAGGGATCCCTAGCACTCCCGGCGAAAACATCATTGAACCGATATCTAAGATTGCCGCTGCGGTTGATTTCGATTTTAACGAAGGTATGATCGATAATTGCTTCCGCAAACGTCCACCACCCGCTTCGACGTTCCCCGGTTCTATCTCGGTGACCTTCGTTCGCCGACTCGATAAAGATCGCTTCTTGTCGTCGCTTCGTAATAAAAAGGATCTCTCCACACGTGATATCGATATAATCGATGGAGATGCTAATCGAATCTTTGTCAACCAAAGTCTTACGGCTGCCAGGCGCCAACTTTTAAACAAGGCGAAGATGTTCAAGAGGGAGAATAATTATAAATTTGTCTGGGTGCGGAATGGGTGCATTATGGTTCGTAAAGATGAATTGTCTCGGGCGCATGAAGTGAAGAGTGATCAAGATCTTTGTCTGCTGCTTCCAAAAAACGGCTCTCCACCCCCAAACGTCTCGTCCAAGTTATCAAAAAACGCACCTCCGTCTCCACAAAGATTGACCAAACGTACCAAATGACCTGTAAGCTAGCTACGATCTATCTCAGTACAGAAGCATATACTGTTTTCCTTGATAACTTTCACAGTGAATTATCCATCTTGATCCTTAGGTTCATATACTCAAGTATTCTTCCTTCAGCAACACTACGAGTGCTTATGCGTATCAATTCTCTTCGAATGTGCTCTTCATTCTTCTTTAAATTAATTATAGGACCTTTAATTGTGTGTCATTTTCTTGTTTGTTATCATGAATAGCATCAGTCATTACCTGGAGAGCCAGTTGAGCAACCTTAAAGGGGCAAAGCTCGCCCATGTCAATGTTGAGTCCGTCATCGCTCATTTGGATGAATTTCGGGAGATCATGTGTGGAGGGGTTTTAGATGTCATGGCCCTTTCGGAAACGTTTTTGAAACCAGACATTTCGAGTGCCTCGATCAACATTCCGAATTATACCTGGGTAAGAAATGATAGAATTGGGAAGGCTCGCGGCGGAGTGGCCTTATTGGTCAAGGAGGGGATATCATTCAAGGAACTAGCACGTTCACCCGCGAAATATTCGAAAGGCCCCGAATACATTTTCCTAGAACTCAACTGTAGAAATTATCATCTTGTAGTCGGTGTGGTCTATCGTCCCCCTAAGCATGGAAGAATTGGAGAGGTGTTCAACTTAATCGGAAAGATACAAGGCACACACCAACACATAGTGGTGCTAGGGGATTTCAATACAGACCTCTTGATTGATAATGCATATTCTAAGCAATTTCGTACGTTGATGGAGGCCCACGATCTTTCCTATGTACCACTTGCGCCTACTCATCATACACCCCACTCGGCTACCCTGATTGATCTGATTTTAACGAATGATGTTGAGTCTATTCGGGAATCTGGTCAGATCAGTGTTCCAGGGCTCTCTAACCACGATCTTATTTTTTGCGGAGTAGGACGATTTATAGTGAAAACCAACCATGATTATATACTTGTGAGATCAATGAGCAATCTAAACAAGGATACTTTCATTGCCGAAGCCTCCTCTCTGCCGTGGGATCAAGTATACAATGAAAATGATCTAGATGGTAAAGTAGACATCTTCAATCGTTTGGTAGTGTCCCTATATGAAAAACACTGTCCTTTAGTCAAGATTAAGCCAAAGAGAAACCCGGCTCCATGGATCACCGATGATATCAGAGCCCTAATGAAGGAACGAGACGTGGCTTACAAGGTTTTTCGGAAGAACAAATCAACTGACAACAACAATAAATTCAAGAAGCTGCGAAACAAAGTTAAGCAAATGCTTAGAAACGCGAAAATTAGGCATTTTCGGGCGCTTTTCGAATCGGCTCGCCAATCGAAGGAGTTCTGGAGAATTGTGAGAAATATTGGGATCAGCAAAGATGGATCGAAGGTTGCATCTCTCCCTATCTCGTTGGATGAGCTAAATGCTCATTTTTGTAGAATTAAAGCTGCCGCATGCTCACAAGATGTTATCGACTCATACAAAATAATGGCACTAACGAGAGCGTGTTGCTTCGAGCTACCCGAGATTAGTGTGGAAACGGTAAAAAAAGTGTTGCTTTCCATCTCCTCGACTTCAGTTGGAAATGATGGCATTTGCGTTGGAACTCTTCATTTGTTGTCGGATGTAGTGAGCCCTGTACTGTGCCACATATACAACAGGTCAATTGAGTTGGGAATATACCCTAGATGCTGGAAGCAATCTTTAGTGATCCCCCTCGGGAAGACTGATAAACCCCAAAGTGTTAACGACTTTAGAGCCATTAATATTCTCTGCGTGCCCGGAAAAGTCCTGGACAAGATTGTATATTTAGAGCTGTCTGATTTCTTAGCTAGGAACGAAATAATCGATAATATGCAATCCGCTTATCGATCAGGATACAGTACGGAGACTGCGCTAGTGAGAATGTGTGATGACATAAGAAAGAATATGGATGAAAGAAAACTCACAATTCTCGTGGCGGTTGATTTTGCCCAAGCGTTCGACCGGGTACAGCGGGAAGTCTTACTAGCCGTACTGGACTCAGTTGGCGTCTCTCTGAGAATGATCGAGTGGTTCCGCTCATACCTCACTTCGAGATCTCAACGCACTAGAACTTCAGATGGCAGTCTCTCTTCGGCAATGGAAGTTGAATCGGGAGTACCGCAGGGTTCTGTATTATCTGCGTGCTTGTTCATCCTCTTCTTGAACTCAATTTCCGAAATTTTTGTGAGATGCAAGCACATCATTTATGCAGATGACCTGCATGTGTACATTGATGCCTCAGTGGGCGAGTTGGACGATGCGGTGGTGACCCTGAATGGAGAACTCCGTAAATTGAGTGAGTGGTGCAGGAATCATGGGATGCAGGTGAACCTAACCAAGTCTAAGGCCATGGTCATGGGATACCCGCGACTCTTGTCTCGGGTTGACATACAGGGCATTCCAAATATTTTACTTGACGAGGAGGAGCTGCAGTACGTGGATGGGATGAAAAGTTTGGGAGTTTACCTGTCAAATAGCCTCTCGTGGTCCTCATATGTGGCGTCAGTGTGCAGGAAAGTGTATGGATCACTATACCAGCTCCGGAGATTGGCGATAGACTTTCCCTATAATGTTAGACTGCAGTTGGTGCAAAGCTTAGTCACGCATAATTTTGACTACGCGTTAGTAGCTTTATGTGATCTGAACAATGAGCAAATCCGACTGTTGCAAAAAGCACAGAATGCCAGTGTAAGATTTGTGTTTAGGTTGAGAATGGATGTCCACGTAACACCGTACTATCTGAAGCTAGGGTGGCTAAAGATAACGGAAAGGATCGAGTTGGCAGTAGCAACCATGTTGTTCAAAAACATAAAAACCCAAAAACCTTCTTACTTATTTAATAATTTTACCTTTATGGATTCTGTTCATGGATATGAAACTCGTAACAGGCTTCTTCAGGTTCCTTTACATAGAACGAGCATTTATAATAGGTCCTATACTGCATATGCTGCTCGAGTATACAATAAAAGTGAAGAATTATTTAGAGATTCAAGCCTAAGTTTAAAGGCATTTAAAGGAAAATATAGAAAGCTTTTGTTAGAAAGGTATAATAATGGGAAGGAAGACTGCGAGGCGTAATCTGAATAATTGGGTACGTCAAAATTTATGTTACGATTCCTCAGTTTTTAATTTAATTATGTTATTATGATCTGATTTGATAGAGTACATTATATCTTATTATTTTTGTTATGTTAGATTGATAGAGGCATTATGAGATTATCTACCCTGCTTCCAGGGACAATGTAAGAGAGGGCCTTAAGGCCCTAATTGTATCCTGGTTTTATAAATAAAAAGCTCAATCAATCAATCAATCTCTCTCTCTCTCTCTCTCTCTCTCTCTCTATCTATCTCTCTCTCTCTCTCTCTCTCTGACTCGTACAGTCACTCATATTTCCCACTTTTGAATATGCTGCTGCTGCTCTTTGTGATTTGAAAAGCGAAGACTTGGATAATCTACAGAGAGCTCAAAATGCAGCAGTACGTTTTGTTCTACGCTTAAGAATGGATGATCATGTCACCCCTGGGTTTAAGCAATTGGGTTGGCTCAAAATTAGGGAACTGAAAAAATTACAGATCGCAGCCATGGTTTTCAAAGTTCTGAAATTCAAGAAACCAAAATATCTTTTTCGGGAGTTTCGATTTATGTCAGATGTTCATGACAAGGATACTCGTAACAGGGATAACATGTTGCAGATACCGATCCACAGAACGACAATATTTAACAGATCATTTGTAGTGCAGGGTTCCAAGTTGTACAACGAATATATTGACCTTTTCAAATTAGAAGAAAAATGCTTTATGTTCAAATCTAATCTGAAGAAAAAATTATTAGAAGATTACTAAATTATTTTATACTCATTTAACACTAAGGTAATGTTTTTATTTTGATGAAGCTGTTTACCATTCTACGTTTGTTTTTTGTATTTTTTTTTCTTTTTCACTAAGTTTCTCTACACTAATGTAGCACCATATATATGATACATGTACCATTGCCCTTAAATACCAATTATTTATTGATGAATGTAAGAGGAATATGATTTTGACATGTGTAATCCAGGGAAGGTGGTAGAGAGGGCCATTAGGCCCTAACCTATCCCTGGTGGTTAAATAAATAAATCATTCATTCATTCATTCATTCTCTCTCTCCAATTCCCGATTGTTATCGCGTCCCTAGTGATGCTATTTGGGCTAAATTGATACAATTTCATTCACCCTGCTCTTGAGAACGTTGCAAGTTATTACACAACGGTTTATTCACCTGTATAGATGTCCCTTCTCCGTAGATCACGGTTTTCTGTGGTCAATACCCTCCATTCCCACCCAGGAAAGCCCTAAATCGAGTACTGGAGCCGGCTCCGGAATTAAACTTTCCTACAAATGCGCGGGATTCAATAATTCAGTCATCAATTATACGTAGTTATTCATGAAGCATATGGCAAATAATAAACCTCTGTGTAATAACTTACCTGTATAGCTGCCCCTTTTACGTAAATCGTATAATGAACCGTTGTGCATCAATTTACCTTTGAGTAATAATTTACCGTTGTGTAACAATTTGCGCATCAATAATACTTCAACGGTTGTACAAATTGCAATTGTACCTACCAACAAACTCCAGCCCCTTCTACGTAGATAGCATAATGAACCGTTGTGCAACTTCAACGGTTATTCACGTTCCAAAAGTAGCTATACAAAAAATCCAGCCCCTTCTAGGTACATGAACCGTTGTGTAATAATTTACCTTTGTTTGATAATTTGCTGTTGTGTAATAATTTGCCAGTGTGTAATCATTTACCCATCAATAATAATTCAACGGTTGTTATAGTTTCAAAAGTAGTACCTATCAAAAAATCCAATAGATTTTTTTTTTTTCATTTGTCAAATGAAATAATATATCGCAGAACAACCAACTCGACTTCAAACAGCCATCCGTGATTATAAACAGTATACAGGTGCTCCCTAGTGATGATAGCTGGGCCGGATTTATACCGTTTGATTCACCATCGTGTTGACGAAGCTTTTTGCTGCAAACGAACGGCTGGTCGTACAATGCTCCGGGTGGTCTCAAAAAATTCTTTAGTTCAAGATAAATTTAAAAACGTTAAAAAAATCGTCTATCGGTAGTTTTCGAGTAACGGCGTTCTGAACATTTCAACCCCTGCTTTTGACCCCTTAGAGATGAGTGACAGTAACGCCGAGCTTCAAGGACCGACTAAACGCCGAATGGAACCTAGGTATAACCCGAATTTCATCAATAATTGTTTTTCATGGTAACTATGAAAAGTGCTAAGTACGGTCTACGGGGGCAGACAGAAATATTTTTATTGCATTTTCGGATTCTACATAGGTACCTTGAAACGTAAACCATCTAATTTTGCGGGGGGGGGGGGGTTAGAATTTTGGTTATTTTCAATAATGAACCTTTGGCATCGAGCATGAAAAAAAAAAGTTAACCCCCGTTCAAAATTTATTGTTTCTGTTTCAAAGTATGCGGAATCCGAAAATTCAATAAAAATAAATTCTGTCCGTCCGTCTTACGCCGTACGCCGTACTTCGCACTTTTCTTAGCTCCCATTAACAAAAATTGACGAAATTTGAGTAGGTCCCGTCTGGTGTCCTCGAAGCTCGGCGTAACTGTCAGTCATCCTTAAGGGGTGAAAAATAGGGGTTCAAAAATCTTCCGGACGCCATTATCTCCAACTTTTTTACGGTTTTCAGAATAGTTCGCGAACTTGGGAGTTTTTTTCGGACCACCCGGAGCATAGTACGTCCAGCCATTCGTTCAAAGTAAGGCCCAGAAGTTCGCACCGACAGGCATTTCCAACAGAAGGGTGAATTTGAAAATACCAAATATCGTCACTAGAAGCACGCTAACAATCGGGAATTGGCCCGAGATCATAATTGCTAGGGAGCATCTGCTTATAATCAGGACGATTCATTAAACCATCTACGTAGAAGGGGCTGTAGTTCATTGGTATGTAATTTGCATCTCGAACAACCGTTTAAGTATTATTGATGGGGAAATTGTTACACAACGGTAAATTAATACTCAAACATAAATTATTGCACAACGGTTCATTATACTATCTACGTAGAAGGGGCACCTGTACAGGTAAATTATTACACAACAGTTTTTTATTGAATCCCGCGCATTTATAGGAAACGTTAATACCGGAGCCGGCTCCAGTACTCGATTTAGGGCATTCCTTTGGGTAGGGGGGGGGGGGGGGGGGGGGGCTCGAGGGTATTGACCACGTAAAACAGTGATCTACGCAGAAAGGGCATCTATTTAGGTAAATAATAAACCTTTGTGTGATAATTTGCAGCGTGTTTTTTCTTTTCATAGTCGATTCCAGAGGTTCATTGTTGAAAATAATAAACAAAAATTTCTGTCTGTCCGCCGTACGCCGTACTTAGCACTTTCTTAGTTACAATTAAAAAATATAGACGAAATTCGGGTTAGGTTCCGTTCGGCGTCTAGTTGGTCTTCAGAGCTCGGCATTTCTTCAGTCATCTCTAAGGGGTGAAAAATAGGGGTTGAATTCTCCAGGACACCGTAGCTCGAAAACTTTTGATAGAAGGGTATGGTTTTTTTTTTAAATCTGTCTGCCCCCGTACGCCGTACTTAGCACTTTTCATAGTTACCATGAAAAATAATTATTGATGAAATTCGGGTTATAGGTTCCATTCGGCGTTTAGTCGGTCCTCGAAGCTCGGCGTTACTGTCACTCATCTCTAAGGGGTTGAAATGTTCAGAACGCCGTAGCTCGAAAACTTCCGTTAGCCGTTTTTTTCAACGTTTTTAAATTTATCTTGAACTAAAGAATTTTTTGAGACCACCCGGAGCATTGTACGACAAGCTGTTCGTTTGCAGCAGAAAGCTTCGTCAACACGATGGTGAATCAAACGGTATAAATCCGACCCAGATATAATCACTAGGGAGCACCTGATTATAATCATTGATGGTTGTATGAAGTCGAGTTGTTTTTCTGCAATATTATTCCGTTGTGATGAATCTGTTGGATTTTGTTGGTAGGTACTTTTGAAACTTGAACAAACGTTGAAGTATTTGATTTGCAAATTATTACACAATAGTAAATTATTATACAACTGCAAATTATTACACTGCGGTAAATTATTGCACAACGGTAAATTATTAAACAAAGGTTCATTATACTGATACCATCTACGTAGATGGAGCTGGGTTTTGTTGATAGATACTTTGCAACTTGAACAACCGTTGAAGTATTATTGATGAGCAAAATTATTACACAACGGCAAATGTAACACAACGGTCCATTATACTATCTACGTAGAAGGGGCACCTATACAGGTAAATTATTACACAACGGTTCATTATACTATCTCCGTAGAAGGAAGGGGCACCCATACAGGTAAATTATTACAAAACGGTTTATTATTGCCTTGTGCTTCATGAATAAGTACAAATAAATAATGATTGAATTATTGAAGCCCCCGCTGGGGTGCTCTAGGGTACTGACCATGGAAAATGTGTTCTACGCAGAAGGGGCATCAATGCAGGTAAATAATAAACCTTTGTGTAATAATTTGAAGCTTTTTCAAACGGAATAATATCAGAATAACCAACTCGTCTTCATACAGCCATCCATGATTATAATCAGGTGCTCCCTAGCAATGATATCTGGGCCGGATTCATACCTTTTGATTCACGATCGTATTGACGAACCTTTTCCGTGCACATGAACGGCTGGTCGTACAATGCTCCGAGTGGTCGCGGACTAAACTCGAACTAAAAAATTCTTTAGTTCGAGATCAATCTGAAAACGTAATAATAACCATACCCTTCAACCGAAAGTTTCGAGCTACGGCGCGGCGCGGCGCCCTGAAAATGCCAACCTCTATTTTTCACCCCTTGGAGATGACTCACAGTAACGCCGAGCTTCTGCGGACCAACTAGATCCCTAACAAGGCCTACAAACAAAATTTCATCCATTTTGGTTCATGGTAACTAAGAAAAGTTCAATGAACGGTGTACGGCGAACAGACAGAAATTTTGTTATTGAATTTTCGGATCCCACGTACCTTGAAACGGAAACCATCAAATTTTTAGGGGGTTAAAGTTTTTTTTCATGCTTGATTCTGACGGTTCATTACTGAAATAGTAAACCAAAAAATACCTTACCCCCCAGGTGGGAAATATAAAATAATAATAATGTCTGCCTGATATTATTAACAGAATAATATACTTGCCTCCTAAGGTATTCTGTATTCCATCACAACCAATGTTTTGCAAATGCATATACCCATCATCATGTCGGAGTCAATCAATCGCCAGCAGGCGATGCATCAGGGAAGTCATTAAAGTTTGAATCATCATGTTAAAAAAAAAATTAGCATTTTGTACAAAAAGCCCAATAAGGGCTTTTTAGTATTTACTTGGGCGTTGAATTACAAAGCCCGATTTCGACAACTAGGACTGTACTCGTAGGTACAGTACTGGCGAAACGCTGACATACCAATCGAATCCGAACTACAAAATGCTTAGACGTCAATTAAAAACCAATCTGAGACCCTTTGTGTGTTGTTGATCGCTGCTAAAACAACAATTAGAACCAGGTGAGTTGCCATTTTTGTGTCCTCATCCGGACTGAGCTTTGTGAATCTGACTGAGTAAAATGGCTCTATCTAATTACTCGATCGTCAGCGGATAGTCTGATTGGATTGAGCTTTCCTAATAATACTCACTTCAATAGTTGATCTATATAATAAAGGTACGCCCGTGTAATTATCTTGTAAGTTATAATTATTAAAATACTCAACATTTGCATGCGTGTATGTATTTCTTGAGTAGATAGCCAAACGGCTGAACGGATCTTGATGCGGTTTTTCCGGCGTGCGGTAACATAGGCTTCCTTCATCTTGAAATCGGTGGTCCTTCACGACGGCAGAATGTTTAAATTTCCCCGTACATAAGGGCGAGACGGAAGCGGTATAACTTTTGAAAGCGGTTTTGGACGAAACAGGATTTGACGGAATGAGATTTTCTCGCTGATTCCAACGAACCGAAACGATTCCTGCGCGACGAACCTTTCATCCGTTATAAGAGCATTCCTGTTCACCGTACAAGGCTGCTGGTATTTTATAGGTTTTAGTGCAATAAGTGAAATTATAGTATTGTATGTTGATACGTTCCTGATCAGCTGGAACAAGATTAATCCGCATTATCTGAAAAGTTAGGTTTCTGGGTAGACAAAAAAATGGTTGGAGGTTTTTAAAATTCAATCTATGAATGTTGATTAAATGATTTGTTGATTAGATATTTCATGATTTCTCCGTAGAAAAACTTTATTATGGCTTCCATGACGATGCATGGGCCCATAAGGATTAGAATTGAATATTTTGTACTTAGAAGAGTACGTAAATACTACATTGTCAAAATAGAGTCTCCTCGTTCCTATAGTATGCTGCTGCGGTTCACTAAATTCCATCAATTTCTCCTGGTACACCTATTAATGCAAATATACCTATATATAATAATATGTACATTATTTATCAATAACTATCCACTACGAAATTCCGGTTTCATGTTTTGTTGTCAAGTAGTTTTTGGGCGATTTCACGTTTCACTTTCCTTCATTGTTTCATTTCATCATTATTTGAAACTTTCAATAATTTCATTTTATCATTATTTGAAAGTTTTATTCATTTAACGTCATAATTTATACACTTTTCATGATTATTTTGTACCCAGCCGGAACGGGTGGGAACTATAATGCATTATGGTCACTAAGATTTCACGTTTTCGCATAAGCAGACAAAAGTTACAGTCCGACTGTGATGAAATAGGACTATGTCAGCTCACCATGACATTTTCCTTATAGATACCTAATATTCATGCCCTAGATGGATCGACAGCTTAACAGAACTATACTTGTTTCGAAAGGTACTGCCTGGAACAAAAAACGCGAGTGGTTTTGATTTTGAAGAACAAAATATTTTTTGATCACAAGGCTTCCTCTACCCGCATACCGTGTTAGACTCAGGAACAATAATCATACATGAATAGTCCTCAAGTGGGTATCCTCCACAATGCATGGAGTCATTAATTCACGTTAGTTATGTTTCGTAATAAACCAGTGCATAGGGTGGGGGGGGGGTTACCTTACAAACGGTCCGGTAGTTCTGAATTTTTGATGTGTTGTCTAGGATGGTTGGTAAGTGTTTAAAATTCAATATGCACAATTATCCCTCCTCCGCTCCCGCCACCATATTGAAAAAACCGAAAAAATCGGCACATCCTTCAGATTTTCGCTTACTTATATCTTTGTTTCGGTGCATGTTAGCTACAAAATAGTTCTTTCCAATGTTGTAGAGAATCACATTCTCTATAATTTAAGTTTTGAATTTTTTTCTAGGACTGATAGTTACGGAGATATGCACTTTAAAAAAAAAATAATATATACCTACTTATTATCATTTTCCGGAAATTTGTCGCACATCTAACTTTAGAACGCTGTAATTCAGTTATGGCCCATTCTAGGAAAACAAGAATCGAAGTATAATTTTTAGGGAATTTAATTACCTACAAAATACATGTACATTTTTCTAACCAACCATACCGGAGTGGGGGGGGGGGGGGGTAAAAATAAAAGCTAAACCAACGGCATATTGTTTTTTTTTTTTAGCTACCTATTGTGACTCCACATTGTATATAAAAACGCTGCGAATCCCTGCACAACGGTTTATTATTTTGTACAGAAGTAGGGTAGAAATGTAGGTTCTGGCGCATTCCTGTTTGAACATGCTCGTCAGTCTAACCAGCTGCCTCCTGCCTTAGCGGGCGAGTCCACCTTCTCACCACCCCCTCACCAACCCCTTAACCATCACCCCCCCCCACCACCTCTCACCCTCCCCCTACCCCCTCGCCCTTACCCTCATCCACCCCATTACCCCCCCCCCCCCCCCATCGACATCACCCTATCGCCCCCTGCCGCCTCCAGACCTCCACCCCCTCCGCCCCTGCCGCCTCCAGACCTCCACCCACTCCGCCCTCTGCCGCCTCCAGACCTCCACCCACCCAGCCCTCTGCCCGCCTCCAGATCTCCACCCACCCCCGCCCCCTGCCGCCACCACCCACCCACCCTCCTCTACAGCCCTCAGACCCTCCCTCTACCCCTCCGCCCATAAACCTTCACCCATCACCCCCCACCCATCATCCATCATCACCCATCAACCTCCTACCATCCCCGCCTCATCCCCTCGCCCTCGCCACCCTCAAGGCCTCTCACACCACCACCCCCCCTCACCCATCACCTCCAACCTTTATTATGAATGCCTACCAACTTAATTGTACCTATCAAATAACCATAATGACGTCACCCCACCCCACCCCACCCTACCGCCATCTTGGAATACCGTTTTGACTATGAATACCTACCTAATTAATTGTATCAGGTAATCATAATGACGTCACCCACCCCCTACCGCCACCATCTTGGAATTTCTGGAATACCGTTTTGACTATGAATAGCTACCTAATTAATTGTATCAGGTAATAATAATGACGTCACCCACCCCCTCCCATCATCTTGGAATTTCTGGAATACCGTTTTGACTATGAATACCTACCTAATTAATTGTATCAGGTAAGCATAATAAAGTCCCTCGGAATTTCTGAAAATCCTGTTTGACCATAAATACCTACTTGACACTCAAAACACTGGACTTATTATGATACCCACCTACTTATGTAAATAATATTAAGGTGAATGTTCGAAATGTTGATTCTCACCCAAACATAATGGGGAGATATTAATCTACCTATGAAAATATTTCATTATGATTGTAATTAAAATGATCATCTCCAACCAGACAGGAGCCAGCGTGTCTCGTTATTATATTTGTCTTGAGCTAAACCATTTTTTGAGGCCAGCCGTTCCTGTGCACCAAAAAGCTTCGTCAACACGATCGTGAATCAAACGGTATAAATCCGGCCGGGATATCATCACAAGGGAGCACCTGATTATAATCAAGGATGGCTGTATGAAGTCGAGTTGGTTGTTCTGCGATATGAGTGACGGACTATACTGGATTTTGTTGGTAGGCAGGTACTTGTGAAACTTGAACAAACGTTGAAGTATTATTGATGGGTAAATTATTACACAATGGTCAATTATTAAACAAACGGTAAATTATTACACAACGGTAAATTATACATAACGGCAAATTATTACACAACGGTTCATCTACCAAGAAGGGTCTGGATCGGTACTTTTTCAACTTGAACAACCGTTGAAGTATTATTGATGGGCAAGTTATTACACAACGGTTCATTACAGGTATTGACCACAGAAAACAGTGATCAACGCAGAAGGGGCATCTATTTCACTCCACATAAACAATTTTCCTTTAGAACCTCATTATTTGCGTTTCTTTTTGCCGTTTTAGTTACTGTTTGTCATCGGCTGTATTATTTTAGCAACATTTGACTCGTGATTCAGGTAGGTACCTAGTAACGAGTACGGGGTTAGGTACTAACCTACGGAGGGTCTGCGATTCACATATTATATTATATAGACGGGTTATCTGTGATCTGTAACAGAAGGGTATTCCGTACAAAATAATAAACCGTTGTGCAGGGATTTGCAGCGTTTTCTTTTTATTCAAACCAAAATACTTCAAACATAGGTACATGAATTCAAAATGTTTGACCGCCGTATAAGGATACCGTCGAATGAGGCCATGATTCGGTCATGAACGGAACTCTTGATCCATGCTCAGTAGCTCTTAATCTTGAGATTATTCTTTTAGGATCATTATTCAGTCGAGCGGGACATCGTTCTAGGATCATCGAGCTGATTGGGTGTGCAATTTGAACTGATCTTAAGAGCGAGAGAATATAGGAATGGACGGGGCAATCTCGTGCCTGGGTAGGCAGCACTGGGCCCGAGGTGAGTTCTAATATTGTGATTCATTGTGTGAATATTACTAAGACGCCACTACATACATGTGAATTTCTGACTTTGCGAAATTTTTTATATTAAATAGTCCGAAGTTGTACCTAAAAAAATCTGTATTTTGTCGAATATAAAGTTCTGCCCCATGGCTGAGTGACTATCCAGCGTGTGAGGTTAAGCTCAACTGCGGTCATTCGCCTAACTTGTAGTTTTTAATCAGTAGTCAGGCTGTCATTGGACGTCATAATGAGCCCAAGATCTTCACCATCTTTGAAAATTATCCTCGACGTAAGCCATTTTAGCTCTGCTGAACACGGATCAGAAGAGGATCTACAAGGCCTTACAAACCTGGAGCCTTCAGGTGGGCCCAGCTCTAACTGCAGATCAATGGACAGAGGATCTAGTACAGCAGTTTGTAGTTCAGGGTCGATCTCTTACAAACGATGTGGCTCAGGCGGGTTTTGAGGATGCCATGGAGGAGATCGTCATTGTTAAGGTAAGCAAACTGATTGTCCGCTTGACTCTGGTCCCGAAACCCGTTCCGTCCTATCTCCTTTGGAACCTAAGGGCAGCTCTGGGTCCACGGCCTGATGAAATAAAGTACCAAGCACTTCTCATTCAACTTAGCCCTGAAGTGCAATCATCATTCCGTCGATCTGGTTACAGGTATCCCGAACTGTATGAAGCACTGTGCGCTGAAAATTTGGGCAAGTATTAGCTTAGCACACCAACCGTAGACTCATCCCAAGGTTGCAGCAGCTGGATGCCATAAAGATTGACGGATTTTTTCTCATCTGCCTGGAGCTGGGTGAGTTCAATGGAGGGACTTCCACTAATGAACTGGCATCCTTCCTTCTGTTCGAAGATCTTCTAAGTAATTGGATCCGGCTATTAAGGACAAGTTCAACCAGGGGGGAGTTGGAAGACGAGATCTTCTCATACAAGCAGCTCCTCGAAATAGCTCAAATTTGCCCAGATGATTCCCCAGGGGTCACGACCTAGATCAAGTACTGAGGAAAGGGGTTCCAGTAAAGAGTGAAAACCCAGGCCCCCTCCCACTCCTCGCACAACAGATCGACCACCCTCGCTCGGTCAGTCACGAGGGAGCGGTTCAAATGTCATCACTGCTCAGGACCTCACTTCCTATACCACTGCAAAGAGTTCCGGTAGTTCAGCGTCGAGAGTTCATCAGATCAACTGGACTCCCCATTCATTGATTTTTGTGGAAGCACAACTCCGCTCAGAACTGTACCTCCTTCACTCCAACAGTGCCATTGCGGAGGATCACACCACATCCTACTCCATGTCGACGAGGAATCCGGACGATCTGCCTTTACCATCAAAACATTAAAAGGGTATACGGGGAAAACAAAACCTTAGGCTCCCAGGCCCCAGCTCCCAAGGAGGGCTCCCGTTTGTCTAGTTAGGACCTTGCTGGCAGTCGTTGTGGATGCCCATCATCTGAAATTCCTGCCAGAGCCAGTACTCGCAAAGTAAAGCTCAATGGTTCAGGTTCTACCTCAATGTTCAAGCTCAGCTCTTGGCAGGGAGTGATAAGTGGCGGGGTAGAGTCCAAGGCTCCTGTTTTCTAATTTGCGCTTCCCTTTCAGCTCTCATAACGTTACCAATCCCGTAAGTGAGAAGGGCTGACCGTAGCTTCCGGTAGAGCGGTAGGGGGCCTCTGCACCAGGAGATGACAGGGCGTAAGAACTAGCAGATCATTGGGCGAATTAGACTGAAACACCAAAGGCCTACTGTTTGGAACTGCCTCAGGTGATGAAGGTTTGGTAATTTCCTGGTAAGTTCACCTTAATGAGCCTTTTGGCTGACTTGACCACGGCCTCCCAATGACCACCAATGTGGGGCACTCGAGGCAGTATGAATTTCCACTGAACCCCTCGAGCTGCTAATCTGTCAGCAAGGGCCAGAGAGCCTCCATTCTCGAGTACGATTCTGAGCCTACAGAGAAAGTTGGCTGAGCCAAGGAAGTTCCGACCAAATGATCCCCTGAGATCTATGAAGCGTTCGAGACACTGTACAAACCCATTAATACTGAGGTCCATAACCACCTCCAGATCGACAGCCTTGGTGGCCATACTGCCAAGTACATCATCAAAATACGAGCACCTCGCTATCCCACCACCGAAACCGTGAAGGGACAGGCCACCTGACCAATGGCATAAGAGCGCCGCACTTGTCCGGCAGGAAGTTTGCCCATCTCGGGCTGTAAGTGCTTGGGTATAATGGAAGAACAGCAGGTACAGCCCGGACAGAACTTTAGTCACCACAGATCTCCCCAGTCACCATCCAGAACCTAGTGCACAAATATGCTAGTGTAGCGTGAGGTCCCATGTGCAGACAGCTCTCGTGAGCCTGCCGAACGAGCAACTTGGTAAGGACGTCCTTTGCTGGAATCAAAGTGGGGTGCTGGGTCTCGTACAGATTAGAGCTATGCACCAATCTGCCTCCCATGCGGAGAGCCCTATCCGTTAATCGAAAAAGAGCTAACTGCCTCATCAGCTTGGCCTGACTTGTCAAGTACCACCATGATATTGTGGAAGTGGCGTTTCTGGACGCGCCTGACTAAAACCATATCTGCTGCTTTCAACTCCTCTGTGCTGAGTGGAGCTATTTGAACCAAAAGTTCAGTGATTTAGAGCCTTTTCTTGGAACAGGAACTGCTCGAACTTACTAGGGATGGCCTACAATTCTTTTTGAACTGTAGAATTCAAGCAAACACGCGTCTAAGGCGACCCTGTGAACTAAAGTTCTTCTCTAGAAAATCTGCTGAACAATAACATGATGAGCACCCACAGCACGGATCTCTCCAGCTATGGACTCCTGGGCTAAATCGGGACGGATACGCCGAATTGGCCAGTGAACTCTCTCTAACTGCAACCACATGGGTCCAGTCCACCACAATGAGTCGCGGACTAAATGACTCGGGAGTGTGCCTCCAGAGGCCACATTTGCGGGGTTGTGCCTACTCAACATGAAACCAGTGCTCAACGGGGAGATCTGCCAGTATTCTGGCTACCCGGTTTCCTACAAAGACCTTCCACTGTGGAGCAGGGTTGGCAGTGAGCCACGAGAGCACCACTGAACTATCGGAACATGCCACAATATTACTGTCCAGGATCTGAGCAAAATAAGGGACATACCTTTCTCACGATTTTTCTGAGTGGTTCTGCTGACAAAAGCTCGAGACGCGGTATCATCTCTTGTTTTAATGGAGCGATCCTTGCTCAGAACATGATCAAGTGAGTTACGAACGAAGAACTCCGAAGAGAAACATGATACACCACAGCGAAGTAGGCTCGCTCAGACGCGTCGGCAAAGCCTACAAGCCACTGATTAGAACTGATCAGATTTATGTACCTGGGAATTTGTAGGTCTGCCAACATTCCCATGGAACCGGCAAGTTTGAACCAATCATGAACCAAGGAACTAGGCAACGGATCATCCCATCCAAACTTAGCAAACTTCACGGTGAATGCACCGAGCAAAGATCGACACTGGCATGACCCACCCCTCGACCTACTGGACTGGCCAACTCCCGCTTGGGGGCCTGATATGGGGGGTAGTGAGGACTCTGAAGAATAAACAGTCAGATCTGGGATTCCACGCAATAGTTTTAACGGCTTTTCATCCTCTACGCCGAGGTCACCAGCCTCCGCAACATGCAGGCAGTACTCTGCAGGACCGTATGATCATTGGAGGCCCACTTTAGAAGCTCGGAACCAGCCGTCTGCAGAAGATCAATCAGTTCATCTCGAGCCTGCAGAGCCAACTGAACGGTTTCTCCCCCACCATAAGCATAATCTACGTACTTGTCATTGGATAATATTTCCATGGCCACTGGGTGAGTCTCCTTACCAGAGGCAGCCAGATCCACAAGTACTTGTATGTCCAAGAAAGGGGCAGGGGCCGTTCCATAAGTTAGTGTACAAAGAGCGTAGTCCTCTACCTCATTTGAAGGGGAATCTCTCCAAACTATACGCAGCATGCCCTGATCCTCATGGACATGCTTTATTTGTCTGAAAATTTGACGAATGTCAGCAATGAACACAAAACGGAACAACCGAGACCAAAGCACTACAAGACATATATGTCCTGTTGGAGCTTGGGACCTACTTCTAAGATTGAGTGGAAGGCCATTTGATGTGCGTTGCGAGGCATTGAATACCACTCAGATATTGTTTGGGGGGGGTCGCCAGAACGTGCACAGCATGATGCCGTATATAATAATAGGGTAAGTCCAAAGGCACATGCGACCCGAATCTCTATACTCGTGAATGAACTACCGGTAAGACTGAGCTAGAAAGGGATCCTTTCTGAACTTGGACTCGAGTCGGTAGAACTGTTGAAGAGTGATCGCTCGAGAAGCGCCTAAAACAGTATGGTCCTGGGCAAAGGGCAAAGAAACTACATAACGCCCACTCCCATCATGGCGAGTTTGACTAACAAAGACCTGCTCCGCCTCTTAATCAGCTGTGGTGCATGGAACTGCCCCCTCCAAAGATTCAATCTCGAACATTTGACAAAGAAGCCGATCCGTCTCGCCATCAACAGTGACGGGCGTGGCTGCCACGTCGAAACGAGCGGGGTTCTGAGAGAAAGGAACAATGGAGGCTTGGATCCACCAAGGGACCAATTAAATTTGAGAACAAGACGTCAGCGAGATCAATGTTACACAGCCACCCTTGCAGCCTTGGACAGAGCTGTCTGGACCTTAGGAAAGAACAAGGGTTTACGGGAACGGGCAGCTCGGTATGCTGAGAGCAAGGATCCTTGACTTCACGCTGGGGAGGGTCCGACTAATCACCAGGCGCAACACCTGAATAACATCTTTTAAGGCCTTGGGTAGGTACAATCTGTATTTTCGAGTCCATTCAGGACAAAACAAATTTCATTTAACTGCAACATAGGACGAGGGGATTGGCCTAAGACAAAGAGCGTGGTGTCTGATGGACAGGACTGGTTCATCCGAGTTGAAGGTTTGCAGTTCGGCGAGTGGTCTAAATTGAACAGAACGGCCAAACTCTGGATACAAGTAAAGATCTACACCAGAAGAAAGATCTATGTCATCCCGCTCACTCAACAAAGAGTCCGCAAGCTTAGATCCCACGCTTCAGGTATGCGACCAACGATTTAACGAGAAACTAGAGGAGGTCAAGGGAGCTGTGACCTGATCTACATCATAGGCTAAAAAGGGCAACCTGTGCCCAGTTCAAGTATACCGAAAAAGTGATGACATGCTGTCTGCGGCTGGGCTCCCACGCCCAAGACTACATAGTTGATCGGCCTCACCAGTAAACTGGCGCAAGAGCCAATTTGTGGTAGATCAATTGGATTTCAGACCCCGTGTCAGCAAAGCCCTGCAGACTCAACGGGGAGAGGTAACGTCTGAGAACACCCGAACTATAGCAGTGGGAAGTAGTTCCCCCTTTGACCGTGGGAAATGAAAGGAAGACCTTTTCTTTGAGAGAAGTGAGCTAGACTTAGAATGATCCCCATAAGCATTCCTACTAGTGGACGTATGAGAACCAAAGTTACTCGCTATGATCGATCGGTGGGGCTCGCTAGACTTCGCAGATAACGTGGGCCAGGCCTATGACCTAGGGCGGTTGGTGGCACAACGGGTCCAATAGGGTTATTAAGATCTACTCTATTACTAACCAAAAGAGTAATGCAATGAATCCCACTTCTCCTGTGTATGGCACCATTAGGTTTCAGCAGAGAAGGGTCCTTCAACACCTGAGGCAGTTCCAAACAGTAGGCCTTTGGTGTTTCAGTCTAATTCGCCCAATGATCTGCTAGTTCTTACGCCCTGTCATCTCCTGGTGCAGAGGCCCCCTACCGCTCTACCGGAAGCTACGGTCAGCCCTTCTCACTTACGGGATTGGTAACGTTATGAGAGCTGAAAGGGAAGCGCAAATTAGAAAACAGGAGCCTTGGACTCTACCCCGCCACTTATCACTCCCTGCCAAGAGCTGAGCTTGAACATTGAGGTAGAACCTGAACCATTGAGCTTTACTTTGCGAGTACTGGCTCTGGCAGGAATTTCAGATGATGGGCATCCACAACGACTGCCAGCAAGGTCCTAACTAGACAAACGGGAGCCCTCCTTGGGAGCTGGGGCCTGGGAGCCTAAGGTTTTGTTTTCCCCGTATACCCTTTTAATGTTTTGATGGTAAAGGCAGATCGTCCGGATTCCTCGTCGACATGGAGTAGGATGTGGTGTGATCCTCCGCAATGGCACTGTTGGAGTGAAGGAGGTACAGTTCTGAGTCCAGTTGATCTGATGAACTCTCGACGCTGAACTACCGGAACTCTTTGCAGTGGTATAGGAAGTGAGGTCCTGAGCAGTGATGACATTTGAACCGCTCCCTCGTGACTGACCGAGCGAGGGTGGTCGATCTGTTGTGCGAGGAGTGGGAGGGGGCCTGGGTTTTCACTCTTTACTGGAACCCCTTTCCTCAGTACTTGATCTAGGTCGTGACCCCTGGGGAATCATCTGGGCAAATTTGAGCTATTTCGAGGAGCTGCTTGTATGAGAAGATCTCGTCTTCCAACTCCCCCCTGGTTGAACTTGTCCTTAATAGCCGGATCCAATTACTTAGAAGATCTTCGAACAGAAGGAAGGATGCCAGTTCATTAGTGGAAGTCCCTCCATTGAACTCACCCAGCTCCAGGCAGATGAGAAAAATCCGTCAATCTGTATGGCATCCAGCTGCTGCAACCTTGGGATGAGTCTACGGTTGGTGTGCTAAGCTAATACTTGCCCAAATTTTCAGCGCACAGTGCTTCATACAGTTCGGGATACCTGTAACCAGATCGACGGAATGATGATTGCACTTCAGGGCTAAGTTGAATGAGAAGTGCATGGTACTTTATTTCATCAGGCCATGGACCCAGAGCTGCCCTTAGGTTCCAAAGGAGATAGGACGGAACGGGTTTCGGGACCAAAGTCAAGCGGACAATCAGTTTGCTTACCTTAACAATGAGGATCTCCTCCATGGCATCCTCAAAACCCGCCTGAGCCACATCGTTTGTAAGAGATCGACCCTGAACTACAAACTGCTGTACTAGATCCTCTGTCCATTGATCTGCAGTTAGAGCTGGGCCCACCTGAAGGCTCCAGGTTTGTAAGGCCTTGTAGATCCTCTTCTGATCCGTGTTCAGCAGAGCTAAAATGGCTTACGTCGAGGATAATTTTCAAAGACGGTGAAGATCTTGGGCTCATTATGACGTCCAATGACAGCCTGACTACTGATTAAAAACTACAAGTTAGGCGAATGACCGCAGTTGAGCTTAACCTCACACGCTGGATAGTCACTCAGCCATGGGGCAGAACTTCCCGGGTTTCGGCACCAATGAAAAGTTCTCGGGATAAGCACAAGCTCTGGATCGATCATGAACACAACTTTATATTCGACAAAATACAGATCTTTTTAGGCACAAGTTCGGACTATTTAATATAAAAAATTTCGCAAAGTCAGAAATTCACATGTATGTAGTGGCGTCTTAGTAATATTCACACAATGAATCACAATATTAGAACTCACCTCGGGCCCAGTGCTGCCTGCCCAGGCACGAGATTGCCCCGTCCATTCCTATATTTTCTCGCTCTTAAGATCAGTTCAAATTGCACACCCAATCAGCTCGATGATCCTAGAACGATGTCCCGCTCGACTGAATAATGATCCTAAAAGAATAATCTCAAGATTAAGAGCTACTGAGCATGGATCAAGTGTTCCGTTCATGGCCGAATCATGGCCTCATTCGACGGTATCCTTATACGGCGGTCAAACATTTTGAATTCATGTACCTATGTTTGAAGTATTTTGGTTTGAATAAAAAGAAAACGCTGCAAATCCCTGCACAACGGTTTATTATTTTGTACGGAATACCCTTCTGTTACAGATCACAGCTCTCTGTATATATATATATATATATATATATATATATATATATATATAACCCCTCTATATAATATAATATGTGAATCGCAGACCCTCCGTAGGTTAGTACCTAACCCCGTACTCGTTACTAGGTACCTACCTGAATCACGAGTCAAATGTTGCTAAAATAATACAGCCGATGACAAACAGTAACTAAATCGGCAAAAAGAAACGCAAATAATGAGGTTCTAAAGGAAAATTGTTTATGTGGAGTGAAATAGATGCCCCTTCTGGGTTGATCACTGTTTTCTGTGGTCAATACCTGTAATGAACCGTTGTGTAATAACTTGCCCATCAATAATACTTCAACGGTTGTTCAAGTTGAAAAAGTACCGATCCAGACCCTTCTTGGTAGATGAACCGTTGTGTAATAATTTGCCGTTATGTATAATTTACCGTTGTGTAATAATTTACCGTTTGTTTAATAATTGACCATTGTGTAATAATTTACCCATCAATAATACTTCAACGTTTGTTCAAGTTTCACAAGTACCTGCCTACCAACAAAATCCAGTATAGTCCGTCACTCATATCGCAGAACAACCAACTCGACTTCATACAGCCATCCTTGATTATAATCAGGTGCTCCCTTGTGATGATATCCCGGCCGGATTTATACCGTTTGATTCACGATCGTGTTGACGAAGCTTTTTGGTGCACAGGAACGGCTGGCCTCAAAAAATGGTTTAGCTCAAGACAAATATAATAACGAGACACGCTGGCTCCTGTCTGGTTGGAGATGATCATTTTAATTACAATCATAATGAAATATTTTCATAGGTAGATTAATATCTCCCCATTATGTTTGGGTGAGAATCAACATTTCGAACATTCACCTTAATATTATTTACATAAGTAGGTGGGTATCATAATAAGTCCAGTGTTTTGAGTGTCAAGTAGTATTTATGGTCAAACAGGATTTTCAGAAATTCCGAGGGACTTTATTATGCTTACCTGATACAATTAATTAGGTAGGTATTCATAGTCAAAACGGTATTCCAGAAATTCCAAGATGATGGGAGGGGGTGGGTGACGTCATTATTATTACGTGATACAATTAATTAGGTAGGTATTCATAGTCAAAACGGTATTCCAGAAATTCCAAGATGATGGGAGGGGGTGGGTGACGTCATTATTATTACCTGATACAATTAATTAGGTAGCTATTCATAGTCAAAACGGTATTCCAGAAATTCCAAGATGATGGGAGGGGGTGGGTGACGTCATTATTATTACCTGATACAATTAATTAGGTAGCTATTCATAGTCAAAACGGTATTCCAGAAATTCCAAGATGGTGGCGGTAGGGGGTGGGTGACGTCATTATGATTACCTGATACAATTAATTAGGTAGGTATTCATAGTCAAAACGGTATTCCAAGATGGCGGTAGGGTGGGGTGGGGTGGGGTGACGTCATTATGATTATTTGATAGGTACAATTAAGTTGGTAGGCATTGATAATAAAGGTTGGAGGTGATGGGTGAGGGGGGTGGTGGTGTGAGAGGCCTTGAGGGTGGCGAGGGCGAGGGGATGAGGCGGGGATGGTAGGAGGTTGATGGGTGATGATGGATGATGGGTGGGGGGTGATGGGTGAAGGTTTATGGGCGGAGGGGTAGGAGGAGGGTCTGAGGGCTGTAGAGGAGGGTGGGTGGGTGGAGGCGTCAGAGGGCGGGGGTGGGTGGAGATCTGGAGGCGGGCAGAGGGCTGGGTGGGTGGAGGTCTGGAGGCGGCAGAGGGCGGAGTGGGTGGAGGTCTGGAGGCGGCAGGGGGCGGAGGGGGTGGAGGTCTGGATGCGGCAGGGGGCGATAGGGCGATGTAGATGGGGGGGGGGGGGTAATGGGGTGGATGAGGGTAATGGCGAGGGGGAAGGGGGAGGGTGAGAGGTGGAGTGGGTGGTGGTGAGGGGCGGTGAGGGGCGTGAGCGGTGGGGGGGGGTGATGGTTAAGGGGTTGGTGAGGGGGTTGGTGAGGGGGTGGTGAGAAGGTGGACTCGCCCGCTAAGGCAGGAGGCAGCTGGTTAGACTGAGGAGCATGTTCAAACAGGAATGCGCCAGAACCTACATTTCTAACCTACTTACAGAATACCCTCCTGTTACAGATCACAGGTCTCCGTATAGATAACCCGTCTATATAACATATATGCACTATTCTACACATATTATGCAGGTCGCGGGGTAAGTTAGTACCTAACCCCGTACTCGTTACTAGGTACCTACCTAAACCGATGAGTAATAATTTACCTGTATAGGTTCCCCTTCTACGGAGATAGAATAATGAACCGTTGTGTAATAATTTGCCCATCAATAATACTTCAACGGTTGTTCAAGTTGCAAAAGTACCTATCAACAAAATCCAGTACCTTCTTGGTAGATGAGCCGTTGTGTAATAATTAACCGTTGTGTAATATTTTACCGTTGTGTAATAATTTGCCGTTGTGTGATAATATGTCATTGTGTAATAATTTACCCATCAATAATACTTCAACGGTTGTTCAAGTTGCAAAAGTACCTATCAACAAAATGCAGCCCCTTCGGGGTAGATGAGCCGTTGTGTAATAATTTACCGTTGTGTAATAATTTGCCATTTTGTAATAATTTACCGTGGTGTAATAATTTACCGTTGAGTAATAATTTACCATTGTGTAATAATTTACCCATCAATAATACTTCACCGTTTGTTCAAGTTTCAGAAGTACCTACCAACAAAATCCAATAGTCGATCACTTGTCGAATGAAAAATAATATTGCAGAACAAACAACTCGACTTCATACAGACATCCTTGATTATAATCAGATGCTCCGTAGTTATGATATCCTGGCCGGATTTATACCGTTTGACTCACGATCGTGTTGATGAAGATTTTTGGTGCTCACGAACGGCTGGACGTACGATGCTCCGGGTGCTCTCAAAAAATTGTTTAGCTCAAGACACATTTAATAACGTAAAAAAACCCATACCCTTCTATCGGAAGTTTTCGAGCTACGGCGTTCTGAAAATGTCAACCCTTATTTTGAACCCCTTAGAGATGACTGACAGTAACGTCGAGCTTCGAGGACCAACTAGACCCCGAACGGAACCTATAACCCGAATTTCATCAATTTTGTTCCATGGTAACTAAGAAAATTGGCCCGTATGGCGTATGGCGTACGGCGTACGGCGGACAGACAGAAATATTTGTATTGCAGTTTTGGATTCTACATACCTTGAAATGTAAACCATCAAATTTTGAGGGGGGTAAGATTTTTTTTTCATGCTCGATTCCAATGGTTCATTGTTGAAAATAATAAACCAAAAAATTCACTACCTAGTTCTTTTCCAGTTTTGGCTTGAACTTGGTTTCTTAAATGATACAGAGCAATTATACTCATGAGGCAGGTACTACGAGTATTTCACTTGAATACCTACTGGTGTCAGGGGATATGCTCAATTGAAATAAAACACCAACACAGCAGATACATTTTTAAAGATTCATTTATTTAAACAAAGTAAGAACAAAAGGTGGTAATAATCATATAAAAATCTGTTGTAATTGAACTAAGAACTGAAAATAAAACGAATTTACATGCGCTTCGCTCGTTTCGTAGGGGGTGAGTTAATAATTCGGGGGTCTTCATTTTCGACAAATAGTGAGGTTATTAGATCGGCGTCGCTTCCGACGTCGACGATGACTTCATTCCTGTCATTACATTCTTGGCCAGCACAGAATTTGCAAAGCGCGGAACAATTTAGGCCCGCCTTTCTACAGCCACACGCCCCCATGCAGGCAGGTGTACATCTGCATGAGATGGTCTTGACGAGGCTTGGGGGAGCAGCGTCTCTACTCATCCTGATGGGCTCCAGTCTTAGCTTTTCTACACCAGCCCCACTCGATAGGGTCTTTGACAATCCCCATCCACTCCATGACCTGGTGGTAAGTCCTCAGGAAGTGGAAATGGGCTGCGTCAGTGGTCGGAGGTAGTTTAGCCCGATTGAGCTTGGTGGTACTTGTCTTAAAGAGACTGTAACGAAGGGAGCTCAATTGAAATAGTACCTGCCCCATGAGCATTGCGCTGTAACATTTAAGAAACTCAAGTAGGACTGGTAAACTCCAAATTCAAGCCAAAACTGGAAAAGAACTATTGAATTTTAGCGAATTTTCAAAGAAAATGAAGCTATTGCAATGGCTTCGAAATTTAAATAATATAAATTTTTGGAAATTTTCTTCATAGAAATCCGTTTCAGACCATTCTAAAACGATTCCTGAAATTTAACACTTTTTTATATGTATATATATATATATATATATATTTATTTATATATTATGTGTCACTCCAGACGATAACTCTCGATAGAATTGAGATAAACAGCTCAAATTTGCACAAAAAATCTATCTTGGCAATCGAAAGGCTAAGTTCGAAGATGGGCGAAATTGGCCTACTCTAAGGAGGGTTTTGGCGCATTTAAAGTGCGCAAAAATTACCCAAAAATCCCCAAAATGTTATTTTCCAACAAGTGACCCCTCATTTTAAAGGTTTTTGCACGCTGAACACGATGGTGGAATCGGATTTTAGATATCTTGATCCGTTCTCAAATTAGAGCATTTAAAGTGCGCAAAAATTACCTAAAAATCCCCAAAATGTTATTTTCTAACAAGTGACCCCTCATTTTAAAGGTTTTTGCACGCTGAACACGATGGTGGAATCGGATTTTAGATATCTTGATCCGTTCTCAAATTAGAGCATTTAAAGTGCGCAAAAATTACCCAAAAATCCCCAAAATGTTATTTTCCAACAAGTGACCCCTCATTTTAAAGGTTTTTGCACGCTGAACACGATGGTGGAATCGGATTTTAGATATCTTGATCCGTTCTCAAATTAGAGCATTTAAAGTGCGCAAAAATTACCCAAAAATCCCCAAAATGTTATTTTCTAACAAGTGACCCCTCATTTTAAAGGTTTTTGCACGCTGAACACGATAGTGAAATCGGATTTTAGATATCTAAATCCGTTCTTAAATTAGAGCATTTAAAGTGCGCAAAAATTACCCAAAACTAGGATAATCTTTAAACTCTTACCCCCACCCCCTTAGAGTGGTCAGATTGAAAAATGTGAGAAGTATTAATTGAAGACGAGAGTTCGAAGCAAAAAAGGGGGAGGCAAACGATTAGTACAACTCCTTGAATTTACCCACAGCGATCAAATAAATAAGCACTTAGTACAATTACGTAATAAACAAACGGTAGAATCAGGATGGACAAAACGTACAAATTAAAATAAATACGAAGAGAATATACATAGAAAACCAAATTTTAGACCGAAGTTTTCCTTTATTCAAAACCATAGCCATTAATTCGAATATTTCTTTGAAAATTCGCTCATTAAGTCATGCTGCATGACTGATTTTTTTTTAGATACAATGCGGAGTCACAATAGCCACACAAAAAAAATTATGCCGTTGTTTTAACTTTTATTTTTACCCCTCACTCCGTAGGGTTGGTTATAAAAAGTACATACAGTTTGTAGATGATCAAATTCCCTAAAAATTGTATTCCGATACTTGTTTTCCTAGAATAGGCCATAACTGAATTACAGCGTTCTAAATTTAGATGTTTGACAAATTTCCGGAAACGCAATTTTTTATTTTTTTGAAAAGTGCATATCTCCGTGACTATAAATTCTAGAATCAAAATTTGAATAGTAAATTATAGGAAATATAATTATCTACAACACTGAGCTATCTGGATCTCTTTTGCAGATAAAATGCATCGATACGAAGATACAAGCGAAAATCTGAAAAAAGTGCCTATTTTTTCGGTTTTTTCAACATGGCGGCTGGCGTGGAGGGGGGAGGGATGCATTTTGCATTTTAAACACTTAATATCCATCCTACACAACATATTAATAATTTAGAACTACCGGACCGTTTGTAAGGTAACCCCCTCTTTTTGTCTCTATTTACTGGATTATTACCCATATTTTAAAAACAAAAGTTTCATTCAATTGGGTAATGATTGCATGGCAAATATTGATCCACACTTCAATCAGGTACTTGCTATTATCAATCTGAAAAATACGTAATTCGCAGGCCAACAGATCAAGAAACCTCGAAACTCTTTTGTTTGACCAAGGCGGACGCTGTAGCAAGGAGAGCCCGTTTCGAACCAAGCAGCGAGTCGAGGATTTCCGGGGGGCCGTGCTTTGGAAGTGATAGTGGTGATTAGGGCCGTAGAAGGAAACTCTGGGGTTAGTGGAGCCTTGAGCAATTAGAGGTTGAGGTCCTGTTGACCAAATTGTGACCTGCATCATTTAGGTTGGCCCATGCTCGGGTGAACTGCGCCCTCGCTTTTCGTCCTTCCTTGAATTATATACGACGGCTACGTTCTCAATTTCCTTTCCTTGTTCCTTCGCTCTCCGTCCTCCTTCTATCCCAAGACTCATCTTTCCTCCTTGTCCACACTTTGTCACATCAAGACAAACAGCTCCCAAGCTGTACACTTTTAATCATGCCGTTGGTAGTGAGGCTTTCGTGAAATGAAAAGCTATGTTATTACGGAACTGGAAAAGGGATTGTGTGGGGTGCGCGAAAATATCAGCGTTCAAAATAAAGGGATTGCGAACAGGTTTAATCTTGACTGTCCTCTCAAAGCAATGAATAATAATTAGGTAATTAACATATTTTAGTGGCACTGATGATGGCCTCAGCTATTTATGAATTTCCATCTGTTAAGAATAGTTAGTTGCCTTGGACAATTAATTCAGACTGGGATTAGTTTCATGCTCGATTCCAAAGGTTCATTATTGAAAATAATAAACCAAAAATACAAGAATAACATAGCTCGGCGGTAGGCCGGCCCTGTGTAGGCGAGCTAGAGTTGCAAGGATCTCGCAGATTAATCTCATGGATCTCAAGTATTTTTCACAATACAATGAAGTGAAAATTGATCGTTAAATTAGATTTTACTTGAATTATTTTATAGCATCTTTGCTGTGTGAGAATGGAGGAATAGCGTATACTCAACTTTGGCAAACTACAGAAACCAACCGTCGTAAGCATACTTAATATTCAATTTTAAATATTCAATTTTTTGAGTGTTAGTTTTATTTTATCTTCTCATAGTGTAAATAAATAACAGACAAAAATATGTGAAAAGTTCTAAACACGGCATTTTCATATCGTATGGCACAAGATCTTTCTTCTTAGACATTTTACCTACAGTAATAGGTAAATAAGTAATGTGAATTAAGGGGAATAACTAATTAAAATGTGACCACAAATTGGTAAGCCTCATAAGGAACTTGAGAAATACTCAACTGGTAACGTAGAATGCTAGGATATCAAAATATATTGCACCAACATTAGGCTGGTAGGTGTCTGATGAGTATTTTTGTTTGCCGTCAACAATTTCAAGGGGAAGAATTACAAGTAAGAACGTCAGGTGCCAAGCCTGCTTTAGCTACATCAGTGTAGGCATCAGGCATAATTATGATACGGGATTACCCAAACGCCATGTACTCTACGTCATTACCACCATCATTATGTTTTCGTAAATTCTTCACGCCTATCACAATTTTTGGTGATACCTGATTTTCTTGATTCTTCACAGAATTATTATTATTATTCTTCTTTTCTTGATTGTTCACTGTAATGCCCAGAAGTTTGCACCGACAGGCATTTTCAACAGGATGGTGAATGAAATTGTATACATTCAGCCCAAATATCATCACTAGGGACGCGCTTACAATCCGGAATTGGCCCGAGATCATCATTGCTAGGGAGCACATGATTATAATCACGAAGTATGAAGTCGAGTTGTTTGTTCTGTGATATTATTTCATTTAGAAAATTATGGCTATTTTGGAGTTTGTTGATATGTAGTGAAACTTGAACAAACGTTGAAGTATTATTGATGGGTTAATTATTACACAATGGTAAATTATTACACAACGGTAAATTATTACACAACGGTAAATTATTACACAACGGTTCATTATACCATCTACGTAGAAGGGGCTGGAGTTTGTTGGTAGGTACTTTTGCAACTTTTTTCACTCCACATCATTAATTTCCCTTCAGAACTTCATTATTTGCGTTTCTTCTTGCCATTTTAGTTACTGTTTGTCATCGACAGAATTATTTTAGTGATCTACGTAGGTACCTAGTAACGCGTACGGGCTTAGGTACTAACCAACGGAGGATCTGCGATCTACATAATATGTAGAATAGTACATAATATATTATATAGACGGGTTATGTATACAGAGAAATGTGATCTGTAACAGAAGGGGTATTCTGTACAAAATTACAAACCGTTGTGCAGGGATTTGAAGCGTTTTCCATCAAAGTATGGAGACTAGTTTTGGAACATATTAAGACCGATCGCATGTCTACACGACTATTCTTTCAGTCATTAAGCATTCATGAATTTGTCAGCCCTTTCCGGTCAGCACTGATTCGTTTTACTGTATTCAGCCTGATGATCATAATTATCACAATGTAGAGATATAATTATGTTCATACCTACACGTTTGGACAATTCCGTTTTTAGATGAGAAAAACAAACAATTCACCCTGCATTAGGTACTTATATCTCTTCAGAAGTAGTCTCGGGACTTACCCACCTGTTCGGAATCAGGTTCCCTTCAATTCATTCCCGAGAACATGCAGTTCACTGCCGTCCTCTAAACGCCGTTGCTTTTTCGTTCCCGCTCCCTATCCAACCTTTCGGAACGAATAAGCGACACTCATTTTTCAACGTTGTAAATTCGTTCATACTCATTTTGAGTTACTATTATTATACCTAGGTATATTTTAGCACGCTACATGCTCTTGCGATGACAAGAAAAAGTCACACGTCACAGAAAAGCGTTACGGAAATAACTCCCACACTCGCCTTGGCTTACCCCACCTTATAGCTTTCGCCTGCCGGGATCGGGTTCCCCTTCGCACCATGCTTCACAGATTCCTCCAGAGCAAGTAAGTAGGCATCATCCAGGGCCAATGGCGGAGCCGAGTTTTTATAATATTATAAGTCACGACATTTAGAATATAGAATATTAGGAGCTAATATTAAAAGTGCGGGTGTAAGGTAAAACTCTCCTCATTAATATTCATCAGGAATGTAATTGCCTTGTAATTTCCTCGTTATCTTGTCAACTTACCCCGTTCACTCAACGTATCACAACGACTCACGTCTAACACTCACAGAACACTAACAAGTAGAATATCCGCGTTCGAATGAGAAGTCGACCCGAGCAATCACAGCATCACTATCAGAACAACAAAATCTGCCATCAGGACGCCCTGCGCTCGAGGCCTGGCTATATAGAAGGGAATGGGGCTGAATTGAGTTCGTAGTTATATGATCCGCTCAGGTAGCCCCAATTACCGAGCGTTCGGAGGCTTAGCATAAGCTGGTACTCGAGAACGAAGAGCATGCACCCTAGGGATGTTGGGCCTACGCTTTTTGAAAACCATCTTGGGAGGAGTTATTGAAACAATGAGGGGTTATTGAAACAATTTCAAACAAAAAGAACTACAAGAAAACTTATTAAAAAAAAGAAAGAAATAACTATATTTTTGAAGCCTACATCCCAAAAACATAAACACTGAATCAATCACAAACAGGAAAGGTTTTAACATGGATATGATTTTGGGCTGGGGAACATGCTCATCCTTCATGAATAGTGACAAATAATTCATGATTGAATTATTGAACCTCCCGCGTTTGTATGAAACTTTAATTCCCGGGCCGGCTCCAGTACTCCATTTAGGGCTTTCCTGGAGGGATCTCGAGGGTACTAACCACAGAAAACAGTGATCTACCAGAAGGGGCATCTATACAGGTAAATAATAAATCATTTTGTAATAATTTGCAGCGTTTTTATGCTTATATTTATCCACAGCCACAATATGAATTTGTTCCAATACAATTTTATTAAGTTAACGATCACTGACTTCATCTCATAGCATGCATTTTCGCCAGCTGTTTTTGGTCGTAGTTGAACTCGTCCAAGAAGATTTCCCTATATCCGCCCGCCTCTCTTAAAAATTTCGCCACCTTATGGATACAGGTGCTCCTTCCATTCAGAATATCCACCATCTCCGTCTCGCTTATTCGTGCCTTCCCCAGGCACCCCTCTGTGAACGCATTCAACGCAGGGCATCCACCACCGATAATCACCGTCAGCGTCCCCGTACAAGCCGTACATATCATCCTGACTTTGGACAGATCAGTCACTTCCATATACGCTCGCCCACCTTCCTGGGTCCTATCCAACTTGGCGTATAGCTGATGGTGAGCAGTTCGTGAACTCGTTGTTCAGCTTACTCAACCATTCTCCTTTCACTCTCTCAATCAGCCCCTTCGAATCATTCTTCCAATTGGCTCTCGTCAAAACGCACCCCAGCCTGCTCGCCAACTCACTGTACTCCGCCCACCATGACACTTTCTCCTGTATAACCCAATCTGCCACAACTCTGGGATACCTATTTTCCTTGTAAGCCATTACCTTATTTACGTAGTCTATCTGCAATTTCGTGGTATGGAAAAGCATCAAATTAAACCCACTGTCTGCATACACTATAATATAGTACCTATATTAATACTAGTATTATATACTATAGTAACATAAATATACGTTATTACAGTTAGGGGTATTTTGTGGCAAGGATGGAACTTTCTTTACGTAGTATCTTTGAAGGTTCTCCACCTACTCATTTTGCTGGAAACCCCAAACTTGTGCCCCGTAACATACTAGCGACCTAGTTGTTGCTGCGAATACCTTGTGTTTCACTCTCAGTGGGACACGTCATTAGGTGGGGTTGTGACATTTATGGGTCATCCTGTATGTGTCCAAACCAAATTTTGGTAAACCTACAACAGATATGGTACCTATTTATTTAAATAATGCTGAACTCCAGACGAAGTGTGTGTTAATTAGAGCATAAAAGGAGAGAGAAGGGTTTGTACTGTTGCTAGGGTAATTTGAGGGTGTCGTTAAGAATTCGGGAAGTCGGGTGGTTGTATTTGGGAAAGGTCGAAGGGAAAGTTAGCTAAACGGCGAAAGAGATTGAACAGGTCTGATGAGAGGGGTCTCTTGTAGGATGAGGGTTCCGAAGAGACATAAAGTCGACACTTATTGACTCAATCGATTGGTCCCAAAGTTGAAGCTAGAGACTCCTCTTCACCGCGCGACCTCGATCGCTCCTCATGAGGACGAAGAAGAGGAACGGGGAAGGAAAAGTAGAGTAACTCAGAGGGCAGCAGGCAGTAATTCGATTGAGTGAATGGAGGTTATCCAGTTTGGTCTGAGATCGGGGATGAGGGGTTGAAAGGGCCGAAGAGAGAGGTATAGGCTCTATAACGAGAGGGAAAAAGAAGGGACGAAGTTAAGTGGTTAACTGTGTGATCCCTTCCTCCTATTTTCAAGGGAGGGTGAGAACTGGAGACTCTGGAAACTCCAGAACCGCCCCTCCTGCCACCATCATCTCATTCACCCCTTTAACACTCAGCACGTACACACATACACAGTGATCTATCCGCCACTGGCAGTAACGCTTGCCGATAGAAACTCAAACTTGCCACAGTAACTTCCTTCGTGTGGCTCAGTTTCCTCCATGTCAGCTGAGCAGAAATTTCAATATGATGCCGCTTGCATTTATGCCTTGAAACAGTATCTACGTTTTTCGGTGAATGTTTCTGATATTGGTAGGCAGATATAGGACAATTAAAACGCTCCGAATTCCTCAACAAAGGTTCATTATTACCTATATAGAGGTACATCCCTTCTGTCTAGGTCACTGCTGTAAGCGCAACACCCTTAGAATGCACATGACTGCGCAACAAACTAAATTTAAAAAAAGATAAATAATAATAAAACATTAGTAAGAAGCAAAGATGTTGAAGGTAGGTGCAGGCTCGTTCAACGTAAAATTTACCATAGTCCACTGTCAAGATCGCTCGCTCATTTGCAATTTTTTCCTGGGAAATCCGTAGTTGAGAGCGGGAGGAACCCGTAGCGGAGATCCTAAATGGAAACAGGCCCTCTGATTGGTTCATGAACTCCCCAACTAACGGCCAAATCATTCGTGAAGTGGAGTAGTTCCAAACCTTTTTATTCGTACGAGACACCAGTTATACTACCTGTAACTTCTAGCTATAAATTTTCAAAAAAGTACCGACTAATAACAATGGAAACTATTCGTGGATTCAGAACAAATACTCGGAGTTATTAGACAACGATTTATTATTTACCCGTACCTAATGATGCCCCTTCTGCGTAGATATCAATGTCTTCTGTGGTAAGTTAATACCTACCCTCGAGCTCCTCACAGGAAAGCCCTAAATTGGGTCCAGCAGCTGGCGTGGCAATCACATTTGTATAAATATGCGGTGTTCAAGAATTTAATCATTAAATATTTGTTATTTATAAAGACAGTGCGTCCAAGTTACAACATTAACAAAATCCAAAATAACCGTCGTACTTCAGGTGAAGAAAATAATGTCACGGAACAAACAACTCGATTTAACACAACCATGCGTGATTATAACAATAATTCAGTGTTCCCTGTCAATGATTCAATTTCATTCGCGATCATGTTGACCAAGGTTTTCAGTGGAAACGAACGAGTGATTTTACAATAATCCGGGGGTCTCAAAACATTCTCAAAATTAATTCTCGAGATCAATAATTTAAAAACGAAAAAAACCATACCCTTCTGTTGAAGGTTTCAAGCTACGGCCCAGTGGCCTGGAAAGGTCAACCCCTATTTTTCACCCCTTAGAGATGAGTTACATTAACGCCGAGCATCGCGGACCAACTAGACCCCAAATGGGACCTAAAAACCAAATTTCCTTTTGGTTTATTATTCTGTGAATCCCATACACCTATGTATTCGCTCAGCAAAAAATTTTTATAACACCCCCTCAAAATTTTTTCTTTTCCGTTTCAAGGTGCGTAGATTGCAAAAATGCAATGTCCGTCCGCCGTACGCCGTCCGCCGTCCGCCGTACGCCGTCCGCCGTATCACGTGTACAGGCTTCCTTTTCGATCTAAAAAATTCGTTCTTTCGCACACATGCTCCATTTGGGCCCTAGTTGTGTCCCGAAACTTTTCAGCCCGATCGGAATATACCCAGGGGAGTTATGAGTAAAAATGTGTATAAAAATAGGTACTTTTTGTGTTTTAGTAACATGTTGGTAAGATGAGCATTTAAGGTATCGTTTTTCGTGTTTTTGGGGACGAGATGACCGAATATGAAGTCGATTTTGACCGAAGAGTGGAAAATTGAGGTTGTATCATATGTTCAGCTCCCAAAATTGGTTTTTTATGAGTCAAAAACCTGGAAAACTGTCTGAAATCACCACCAATGTGTACAATAACATTGGAAAAAGTGTAAACAGGTGAATCAAGACCATTAAATGCCACTACCAATGATCATAGATAATTTGAAAAAAAAAAAGGAGCGTACCTAATTCGTGTTTTGGGGGCCAAAATTTGTGGAAACCATCAGAAATAGCTATTCGAATTATTTCACGTGAAAGAAACAATAAATAAACAGCCAACGTTTCTGTAGGTATGTCCAATAGAATAATAAACCCATGTGACAAGGACTTTGCAGCGTTTTTGGTTCATGGTTACTTATAAAGGTAAGCGCACACATATCGTCATCGGCCGCTTCGCACGCATCGTACGGATCGGATTTTTTTTAATGACTGCGCACACATATTCGCATTTTTACCTGTTCGGAGGTTCGGCTTCCCAGTTCAGTCGTGGCATCAGACGCACCATTCGGAATGACTGCTCCTTCTAGAATCCCCGTAGGCATTGCCGAAGTCCATTACCTACGATGCGGACATGTCTACGCACTCTCATTAGAAACAGTGTTATAAATCCTAAAATCCGATCCGTCCGATGCCTGCGATGCGGCCGATGACGATATGTGTGCGCGTACCTTAAGGGAAGCGCGAAGAACGGCGGACGGCTTCCGGCAATCGGCGGACGGACAAAAAATTGTTTTCCGGGTCCTACGTATGTCCCTTGAAACGGAAACCATCAAATGGGGGGGGGGGGGGGGGTTGAATGTCTGTCGATGACAAACAGTAACTAAATTTGCAAAAATTAACGCAAATAATGAAGTTCTGAAGGAAAATTGTTGATGAGGAGTGAAATAGGTCCCCTGCTGCATAGATCACTATTTTCTGTGGTCAATACCTACCCTCGTGGTCAAGTATAATGACTTCTTGTTGTGTAATAAGTTGCCCATCAATAATGAATGCTTCAACGGTTGTTCAAGTTGCTAAAGTACCGATCAACAAATCCAGCCCCTTCTTAGTAGATCAACAGTTTTATAATAATGTACTGTTGTGTACCTAATAATTTACCATTGTGTACTAATTTATCCGTCAATAATATTTCAACGTTTTTTCAAGTTTCAGAAGTACCTACCAATAAAATCCAATAGTCCATCACTTATCAAATGAAATAATATCGCAGAACAACCAACTCGACTTCTTAAAGCCATCCTTGATTATAATCAGGTGCTCCCCTGTGATGATATCCGGGCTGGATTTATACCGTTTGATTCACGATTGTGTGGGAAGCTTTTTGGTGCACACGAACGGCTGGACGTACAATGCTCCGTGGGATCTCAAAAAATTATTTAGCTCAAGACAAATTTAAAACGTAAAAAAAACCATACCCTTCTATCGTAACTTTTCAAGCTACGGCGTTCTGAAAATTTCAACCCCCATTTTTAACACCGTAGAGGTGACTGACAGTAACGCCGAGCTTCGAGGACCAACTAGACCCCGAACGGAACCTATAACCCGAATTTAATCAATTTTTTTTTTCATGGTACCCAAGAAAAGTGCTCAGGCTGGCGTACGGCGGACGGACAGACATTTTTGGTTTATTATTTCCAATAATGAAACTTTGGGACCGAGCATGAAAAACAAATATTCTAACCCCCCCCCCCCCCCCCCCCACCACCACAGCCCGTCAGAATTTGATGGTTTACGTCGTTTCAAGACATGTAGAATCCGAAAACGCAATACAAAATGTCTGTCTGTCCACCGTAGGTACGCCGTACTGAGCACTTTTCGTAGTTACTATAAAAAACAATTGATGAAATCCGGGTAATAGGTTCCATTCGGGGTCTAGTTGGTCCTCGAAGCTCGTCGTTACTGCCAGTCATCTCTAAGGGTTTAAAAATAGGGGTCGAAATTTTCAGAACGCCGTAGCTCAAAAACTTCCGATAGAAGGGTATGGTATTTTTACGTTATTAAATTTGTCTTGAGCTAAACAATTTTTTGAGACCACCCGGAGCATTGTACGTCCAGCCGTTCGTGTGAACCAAAAAGCATCGTCAACACGATCGTGAATCAAACGTTATAAATCCAGCCCGGATATCATCACTGGGGAGCACCTGATTATAATCAAGGATGGCTGTATGAAGTCGAGTTGGTTATTCTGCGATATTATTTCATTTGATAAGTGATGGACTATTGGATTTTGTCGGTAGGTACTTTCCAACTTGAACAACCGTTGAAGTATTATTTATGGGCAAGTTATTACACAACTGTTCATTATACTTGACCACGAAGGTAGGTATTTGTCGTGAGTCCCTCCAGGAATCACTCCTCTAGTAAACTTAAGTTCTCACCAACATTCAACCACGAAAGTTAGATTCCGTTAATAAACGATACGAGTGGGGAGACAAGCCACAGGACCCAGGGTACACAGCCTGGAGCCCCACCATCAACCCCCAACAGGGGGTTGGAGGGAGAGGACTCACTTTCCTATAAAACCCCGGATCCTGCGACTTTAGCTTCATTCGACACTTCCTCTAACCAGCTCTCTCTTCTCTCCTCTACCTTGCTCTCTCCTCCTCTTAAAAGAACCTAGATGTCGGTGGTGGTCAGCACATAACCGCCTAGGCAACCTCCTCTTCCAAAAGATTCCAGATGTCGGTGGTGATTCGCTCATAACCGCCTGGACACCTCTCCTCCAAAAAATCCTAGATGTCGGTGGTGATTCGCTCATAACCGCCTAGGCAAATTCAACCACTCACCTCTCACCTCTCCATAAAGATCCCAGATGTCGGTGGTGATTCGCTCATAACCGCCTAGGCAATTTCCCTCACACCACCGTGATGCAATTTTAAATTCATCAAAGTATTGAACACAGAAAACATTGATCTACGCAAAAGGGGCATCTATTTCAATCACGGTTTTTACTCCACATCAACAATTTTCCTACAGAACTTCATTATTTGCGTTTCTTTTTGTAATTTTAGTTGCTGTTTTTCATCGACAGAATGATTTTAACAACATTTAACTCATGATTTATGGAGGTAACTAGTAACGCGTACGGTGTTAGGTGCTAACTTACGGAGGGTCTGCGATCTACATATATTATGTATAGAATAGTGCATACCTACTATATTATATAGACGGGTTATCTATACAGCGAGCTGTGATCTGTAACAGAAGGGTATTCTGTACAAAATAATAAACCGTTGTGCTGGTATTTGCAGCGTTTTTTATTGCATTTTTGGATTCTACATACCTTGAAACCAAAACCATCAAATTTTGATTAATAGGGTGGGGGGGGGGTTAGAATTTTTCGTTTTTCGTGCTCGATTCCAAAGGTTCGTTATTGAAAGTAGTAAACCAGAATTTGAGGGGGTGTTATAAAAAGTTTTGCAGAGCGATTACAGAGCGATTCACGGAATAACAGCCAAAGTCCACTAAATCCAAGACTACATGAAATCCTGGGAAAATACGACTCATTTTGAAAAAAATATTCGAAGTATGATGGAATTTGAACGGTTTTTCATAAACTCAATTCATAACGAATGATGTGAATCGCTAAATATAGTACCTATCTGTTATTTGTATCGGCTCCAGTGAACATTACTGCAGGTGCCTAACAGAAGTAATTGAATGAATTCACGGTCACGTCGACTTTTTTTTCCGGTACAAAGTGCAGGGTTCTACTGTAAACGAACGGTTGGTCTAACATTGCTCCAGGTAGTCTCCTTCGATCCAAAAATGTTCCGACAGTACGATCATAGGGGCCTGTAATAAACCTTTTCATGATTATTAGAAATTTTTGACAATTGCATGTAAGCAATTTTCGAACGCCAAAAACTCTTTTTCATACAGTTTTCTATGAAAAATAGTTTTGATTTGGCAGTATTTCTCTTCATTCTATACTTACCACTTTGGGATAATTTATACAATTTTTTGGTAGGTAATCATAGCTTTTCATACCGATTTTTAATATTTTTACCTACTTCTTTCTGGAATTTTTACCAACATTTGAATTCATATTTTCGTTTGACATTACGAATATTTTAGTGAAATTCGCCTAGAATAACATTTGAAAACTCCTCGTCTAAATATAAAAGCATGAATTTTCCAAAATATTTACAAAAATTGATGTAAAAAACAATGTGTACGCGTTGCAAAATCGTAAACATTTGTAACGAGAATTCGCAACAATGTTCCGACAGTACGATCATAGGAGCCTGCAATAAACCTTTCCATGATTATTAGAAATTTTTGACAATTACATGTAATCAATTTTCGAACGACAAAAACTCTTTTTAATACAGTTTTCTATGAAAAATAGTTTTGATTTGGCAGTATTTCTCTTCATTCTATACTTACCACTTTGGGATAATTTATACAATTTTTTGGTAGGTGTCGTGAGTCCCTCCAGGAATCACTCCTCTAGTAAACTTAAGTTCTCACCAAATATTCAACCACTAAAGTTAGGCTCCGTTAATAAACGATACGAGTGGGGAGACATGCCACAGGACCCAGGGTACACAACCTGGAGCCCCACCATCAACCCCCAACAGGGGGTTGGAGGGAGAGGACTCACTTTCGTATAAAACCCCGGATCCTGCGACTTTAGCTTCATTCGACACTTCCTCTAACCAGCTCTCTCTTCTCTCCTCCTACCTTGCTCTCTCTCTCTCCTCTAAAAGATTCCAGATGTCGGTGGTGATTCGCTCATAACCGCCTGGACACCTCCTCTCAAAAGATCCTAGATGTCGGTGGTGATCCGCTCATAACCGCCTAGGCAAACCTCCTCTATCTCCTCTCAAAAGATTCCAAATGTCGGTGGTGATTCGCTCATAACCGCCTGGACACCTCCTCTCTCAAAAGATCCTAGATGTCGGTGGTGATTCGCTCATAACCGCCTAGGCAAATTCACCCAAAACCTCTTCCAAAAAGATCCCAGACGTCGGTGGTGATTCGCTCATAACCGCCTGGGCAATTTCCCTCACACCACCGTGATGCCAATTTTAAATTCATCACAGTGGTGAACCCGACGTTCACACAACCTTCCTCCTATTCCCTTCTCATGTGTCAAACCCCAATCTCAAGTTCAGTTCGGTCCAATTTCAAATTCAACCAGTCACAGTAATAATTCAGTCAGTCAGTTTAAATTCGCATTTCTCGCTCACCACTCACACCCGCCCGGAGATCGCAACCCTCTCACATCTCCGCTCAACCACGCCCGATTCCTGCGAATTTTACATTTGACTTTTAATATTGAAAATTTCGAATTTTCAAGTTTCAGCTGCAACAAACCCTGAACCATGGACCCGAACACGCAATCGCCCCCACTCCTCCGACCTTCCACGCTGCAGCCGCCCGCCGCCACGACAAGGGACGCAACAGCCGCTGTCGACAACCCCTTCTCCACCCTCTCGCCGCCCGGCACCACCTCGCCTACTGCGCCCGCTGCGGCCGCCGCCGCCGCCGCCGACGTCATGACCGCCTCTGCGTCGTTTCCCCTCTCATTACCGCCCTTCTACTCACATGACCCCGCATTGTGGTTTTTTCAGGTGGAAGCAGCGTTCTCGGCCGCCGGCATCCGCAGCCAGAAAACCCTCTACTCCCGCATCATCTCCCTGCTGCCATACGACATCCTGCTGCAGACGTCGGACATCTCCCCCGACGCCACTGCCGCCTACGACGACCTCCGCTGCCGCCTCATCTACATCAACCGTCAAAAATCGAACGAGTCGCCGCCCTGTCGCAGCCGCAACAACTCGGCGACATGAAACCCTCCCACCTCTTCAGCTGCAAGGAATAATGACGGCCGACATCGCACAGACTTTCTGGTTGCGCGCTCCCCCACCCCATCCAGATGGCGCTCGCCAGCCATCTCGACGGCCCAGACGAACCGCTCCTCCGCCTCGCAGACACAGTGCATGACCTCGCCGCATCCGCCTGCGTCGGCGAAATCCGCACCCCCCGCGCCGCACCTTCCCCCCGAAGGACGGACGAGCCGGCCGAACGCCGCCGGGCCCCCTCCATCGACCGCAAGCGACCCCACTCCTCGGAGCACCGCCGACCCACCTCCACGGACCGCCGGCGCCCGGCCTCCTCCGAACGCCGCCTCACCCCTCCCCAGGACCAGCGGAGAGGGAACTCCCCGTCCCGAACAACCCCCACCGCCAACCCCCACCGCAACAAAACGGCCTACCTCCCCACCGACCCCCCCACCGATGCTTTTACCATGTAAACTTCGGTGGGGAAGCTAGAAAATGCCAACCCCCCTGCTCCTTCCCCTCCGGGCAGGGAAACGCCGACGCCCGCAGGTAAACCCGGCGGGCCCCCCTCCTCGCCAACACGGGGGGGACCCCCACCATCCACCCCCCACGGCCCGCATCTCCGCCACCACAACCAAGACCCCCTACCCCTCCTACGCCGCCGCCACGGCCGCCAACCTCACGGCCGCGCCTCGCTGCGCCGCCACCTCCCTCCCCCGACCACACTCCGTTCCCCTACCTCGGAACGGCCCCTCCACAGCCGCCGTCACGGCCGCCAACCTCACAGCCGCGCCTCGCTGCGCCGCCGCCTCCCTCTCCCGACCAAACACCGTTCCCCCTCCTCGGAACGGCCCCCCCTCAGCAGCCGCCACGGCCGCCAACTTCACGGCCGCGCCTCGCTGCGCCGCCACCTCCCTCTCCCGGCCAAACACCGTTCCCCCACCACGTCCGATATTCGTTACTTGCCGGGGGCCGACAACTGCGTGGCGGACGCGCTCTCCCGCCCCACCCCCGTGCCGGTGGCGGAGTTACTGCCCTTCCCTTCCCCGCAAATCATCCACTCACACCAGCTCCCCAATTCCGATCCAACCCTCTCTAACCTCATCTCCGCCTCCAAACTTCAACAGCTGCCGCCTCTGGACCTCTGGTGCGACGTAACGGCCGACTCACCGCGCCCTTACGTCCCACCGGACCTCAGGCGGCAGCTCTTCCTCCACTATCATTCCCTCCACCATCCTGGCATCCGGGCGAGCCGGGACCTCGTGAAAACACGGTACTTCTGGCCCCATATGAACACGGATATCCGTAACTGGGTTCTCCGGTGCCAGAAGTGCCAACAATACAAGGTCTCGGCTCACCCCCATGTACCTCCTCAACCCATTCCCGGCTCCCTCCCGTGGGAACACGTCCATTTAGATCTGGTCGGCCCTCTTCCCCCCTCCGATGGGAAGAGATACTGCCTCACCATGATCGACCGTGCAACAAATTGGGTGGAGTGTATTCCACTCGCCCATATTACCGCGGACGCCGCCGCCGCGGCCTTCCTTAATCAATGGATCAGCCGCTACGGTTGTCCGCGGACAATCACGGTCGATCAGGGGAGGCAGTTTGAGTCGGCCCATTTTTCAGATCTCCTCCGTTCCCTCGGGATACAAAAAATCCGCACCACTCCCTATCATCCTCAATCCAACGGGAAAATAGAGTGGTGGCACTCGGTCCTGAAACAAGCCATCTCTACTTCAGCTACATCCCCCTCATGGACAAAAACACTACCATACGTATTACTCAGCCTTAGAACTTCCGCACGTCCTTCAGACAACACCAGTCCAGCCCAACACGCTTTCAGAGACCCCCTCCGCTTACCAGCCAATATTTTCCCAACACAACACACCCCGTCAATTAACAGGGAGCCGCTACAAACTTCAACACCAGTTAACGACACAGCTTATCCGAAACGATTCTACACCGCCACTCACATGTACTTGAAGGAGCCCGGCATCCACAAAACATTTCAACCCCTCTACGCCGGGCCCTTCCAAGTCATCCGCTCCACACACACCACAGCTACCCTGTTAATTGACGGGAAGCCCCACACAGTACCCCTCGCCCGATGTAAGCCAGCTCCAGTCCTCCCCGAACAACCTCACCACACTACTCTCACCCCCACACCAGAAACACCACACATTGCCTCCATCTCACCCACCGGACCCCGACGTCGCCGCCTCTCTCCGCGACGTCCCGGGTACCGGCTCCCACCACCTCTCTCTCTCCTCTAAAAGATTCCAGATGTCGGTGGTGATTCGCTCATAACCGCCTGGACACCTCCTCTCAAAAGATCCTAAATGTCGGTGGTGATCCGCTCATAACCGCCTAGGCAAACCTCCTCTATCTCCTCGCAAAAGATTCCAGATGTCGGTGGTGATTCGCTCATAACCGCCTGGACACCTCCTCTCTCAAAAGATCCTAGATGTCGGTGGTGATTCGCTCATAACCGCCTAGGCAAATTCACCCAAAACCTCTTCCAAAAAGATCCCAGACGTCGGTGGTGATTCGCTCATAACCGCCTGGGCAATTTCCCTCACACCACCGTGATGCCAATTTTAAATTCATCACAGTAGGTAATCATAGCTTTTCATGCCGATTTTTAATAATGTTTACCCACTTCTTTCTAGAATTTTTACCAACATTTGAATTCATATTTTCGTTTGACATTACGAATATTTTAGTGAAATTCGCCTGGAATAACATTTGAAAACTCCTCGTCTAAATATAAAAGCATGCATTTTCAAAAATTTGTCAAAAATTGATGTAGAAAACTATGTGTACGCGTTGCAAAATCGTGCACATTTGTAACGAGAATTCGCAATAATTGAAACTTTAAAAGGTAAGAAAAAACCATTATTGCATACCTAAACGTTTTCGAGTTCCGGCGTTTTACACTGGAACCCTCCATTTTTCTCCCCTTGAAGATGAGTGGCGGTAACGCCCAATTCTATTCATATTGACCAAGTAGTTTCGGAGTAGTATGAGACTCATTTTAAAACTACTTGTGTGAACTAAATTTTCAGTCAGCAATAGTTATTCCTACACTTATATACACTGCCTGGTCAATCGCTCAATCATCAAACAATAATGTGAAGGGATATTTTTTGATATTCCTTCAACAATGTGCTTGTCAGATGCTGCACAACGTGAATCTTCTTTCTCACCAGTGGAAGGGAGGTATCGAAAGGAAGAAGGTCAATATTGAATTTTCGGATCCTTGCCTAATTAAATAGATTTTCCAACTGAATTAATTTATTGAGAGACTGTCCTTTTACCATTAAAAACTCTTTGTAGTGCTCGTTACAGTTTGGGGAGTGGAGGAAGTTTCGTTTCCGTTAGAGTCGTTATTTATGTTTTTCTTGAGCCCTTATCTAAATTAAGAAGGTGTTTACTCTCATTTCCAAAACGGTGGTGGAGGGGGGGGGGGGGGGAGGGTGCAGCAACACGGATGTGAATTCCCCAGTTTTAATTAAATATTTCTTGGCTTCCTTTACATCCTTCTTCGTTGGCTTGTTCACGTGCGCGGCTACGTACCTATTCACTGCGACGTTGGACTCACTCTGATATACCTACGCTCAAATACACTCTTTCTGTGTTTACCTACGCACAGGTACCCTATATTATTAGTTTCTGTACCTCTCCGATGGCTATGGATTCGCCCTTCATGTTCTCCAAAAGTAAAATATGCATGTTGCCTGTCTTCTCATTTTAGTTAGTTACTGCATATCACGTTTCAGTCTTGACAGGTTACCTTTTTTTTACAGGTAGAAAATGGGATTTAAAAAGTGGAGTTTAAATGAAGTGGAGTTGGGTGCCACACAGCTTGCTTGTATTTTATTTATTATATATATAAATAAATTTCTATTGTTATTCGTGTCAAGCTTCAATATTCTAGGCTTGTCGCATTGGGAAAACTGAGAAGAGATACCGCAGTATTTTTCGGTCAGCCGTAACAACCTTTCCTAAATTCCCTGAAGAAAAGTTGGGAGAATGTAAGGTCGTGATAGGTAAAGTAAGGGGGGGGAAATCCTGGGGCCAAAGTTTGGTCTTGAATGTAGTAAGCAACTACGTATTAGTGAATAATATTATAATGTGTAATTAGAATGAATTGTGTCACTGCTTTGGGACATTTCGGAAGATTTGGGAGGGGGTGTAAAATATTTTCACTATGATCTTATTATGCCCTCCATCACTGCTTGACCTACCGTCGTCCGAGATCTAGAGCAGCCGACGCAATGTTCGAAATTGGAACACTGATTCGAAACTTTAAAGGACGCATCATTTCAGTGAACTTATCGGCCGGCCAGACTTCGCTGTATTGGCTCTGCTGCCACGACAGTGGCAGGGAGCGGATCGCAAGATTTCTAATGGTTCCGGCTTTGAATTCAATCTTCTTGGATCATCCGCCTCATAGCTTTTGAGGTTACAACGGCGACGGTAGGAGGAATCATCGCTACTATTTTTGTGCCATGAAATGCTAAATTCTAGTACTGGTAAGGTACTGTTAAAATGCTTTCGACTTGAAATTAGAAGGGAACTAGTAGCTCAAGAATACCCGTGGTACCTAATAACCGGAGCCACCTCTTGTGTCACTGGTGCCACAAAAAATGCACCTCCCTATTTGGTATAGTTTTTCTGAACACAGCACGTGGTGGAAGGTCTTGCAGTAGTATTTGGATACGTAATCGGGGCTGTTCAAATTCATTTGTTGTACAAATCATTTTATGTACCTATTTTTAACCCTACAATGTCCATGCGGGCATCACAACTACAGTGGCGCTGAAAAGGGAAAGTTGCAAGGATAAATTAAAGATTGCGAATCCATCGACCTTTCATTGTACTGAAGGTTGTTAGTTGGGAGAGAAGTCCCTACGGGTGATGGTGGTGGTGTTGGAGGGGGAGGGGATCATCGGAAGGCAATTGGCTCATTGTGAATTCATAAGGACTGAAGGAACGGGGAGAATAACTCAAGACCTGGCGGTGGTGAAGGTAAAAGTTCTATTTTTTCGAATTATTGGATCAAACAGTATGGGAAAAAAAAGATCAGGGGGTAAAGAAGAAGCAGTGGAAGAGGGGTTGAAGTACCCAGGGGAGCGGCAGTATTCTCTCATATTTTATCCCTTTGATCTTCGGGTACCCAAAGTATGCAGATCTTGGCTGTAGCTTCCTTCATCGCACCACTTGAGGCCGCCGTTCGTGCGAGAGGTTCGAGGGAATGGGAAGAGTTTTACATCCGCCCAAACCCACTTCCATTCTCTTACACCGCCATTCTCCGTCCGTTTTAACGGTCATTCTTATTCCTACAACCTTGAATATCACATAGGACTGGAAGGACTCGAACAACGGCAGAGAAACTGGAGAATTTACATAGACCAAGTCGAGTCGTAAAAGAGGGAATCATCATGAAAAATACTGAAAGATAAGAGGATAGAGTGAGTGAGGAGGGGGTCAAAGGATAATCTACTAATTTGGTATTCGATGTTTTTGGTGCTCCAGATAAACTACCCTCGTAAAGGAGGTCTACGGGTATATTATTTCGTGTCAACTAATACGGTTAGCCATCCATAAACGCGCATGCAGTTGATTACAATAACAAAAGAGTCGGTCGTTGATTCGAAGTTGATCCAATATTTGCGATCCAAACGCAATTCAACGGTGCCGGATGTACAAATATGTGTATTATTTGCAGAACTGAATAATATTAATTCTACTGCATCGGCAATATCACCATAAAATTCGTTAAAAAGAATGGTTGTGAACAGAGATGCTGCGAATTCGTTTATTATATTTTTCATTTATTTTGCTTTCCACTTAGGTATCGTAGGACCAATGCGCTACATCACACGCGCTACATTTACATAATCAAAAAGCAAAAGTTTTTTCTCCACAATATTTCATCGTTCTTCGTACAAACAGATAAATAATATTTTCAACTAGATCAATGTTCTATACGCGAAAATATTGGAATGATAATAGGTAGGTACCTATACGATATTTTATTTATACACAGGTACGTATACGAAAATACGACTACAAGGCTCTTCTGTGCCTGTGCAGAGGTTTCCCTGGAAACCACTTAGAGACCGATTATGGGCGACGTTAGATACTCACTTGAGCATCTTTGAGTTCTTACAATTCGCAAGTACCTTCGCAAGTACCTAAAAATGCATCTCAATACATCTCTCTCTTTCCATGGACTCGAAGACTGTGGGAATGGGACACTTCTAACTAAAGAGAACTATTTATGGTGATACAACATTTAAATATTGAATAAAATGCACATTATTCAACAGTCTGATTGAAAACAAGAAGGCAATGCATCTGCGTTGTTGAGTATCCAGGTGATGTAGCTCTAGAGTCGATCTACTGTCGCAGCGCAGTACCATCATGTGTGTCCGCAGTTGCCACATGCATAACTTCCTCATTTCCAATCCGCTTGCTGAAATTCTCTGGGATCATGCGGGTTGGGCTGTTGACGGGTCCCTCTAGAATTTTAAGAACGATCGGATCAATGGTATGACACTGCGCAATGCGCATGCGCAAACACCAAACACGAGATTATCCATTTCCCACGAACCATTGGCCCGATTTCGCTCATAATCGGTTGGTGGTTGGAGTGTAGCCACTACACATGCGCTGACCAAATCCGTTCCCACGAACCACAGTCGTCAGATTGCTCAAATGTTGTGGACAGCTGGGGTCTCTCTCAAAGAGAATAAATGAATTTACGAATGCATTAATCGTAGGCACTACGCATGCGCAAACCATGTTATGGCTATTGTGGTGAATGGGTAGTTTGAGGTAGGTGAGGTTGAAAGAGGTGAGATAAAAAGCGGTTGAGAAAGAGGGGTTGGATGAGGGAGGAGTGTGAGACTGTATCCGCGCGGTTTTCACCTCCTTGGATGCGTCTCGAGGTTAGGAAAGCATCCGTCCAGTTTTCATCACGTTGGATATTGGAAAAGAAGGTAGGAAAAATATCCGTCCGGTTCTCACCACGTTGGATATTTTTAAAAAAGCACTCGTCCCGTTCTCACAACGTTGAGCGCTCGGAAGGAAGTTCTCGTCCCGTTTTCACCCCGTTGAGAACATATGGTAGAGGAGAAGGGCGAGTTGAGAAGGATGAGGTAAGGTAAGAGAAAGAGAAGGATCTGGTTCAAGAGAAGTCGGTCGAATGTCGAGGGCAAGCTGGGTGCCATATAAAGGCGCCTCTACCCTCCCCCCGTACACCGACGGCTGTTGGAAGCCGTTGGGGAGCGTTACAGGGAGATCTACCTAGCCTTGTCCCTTGCACCACGCAGCATCAGGTAACAATCTAATATTTACCACAATGGTATATTTTAAGGGTACCATGACAGCTATGAAGAAGCTATCTGAGCCATTCGACGTAGCAGAGTTTTTTGTTTTCTGTTTCGTTTCTTCTTCACACAGTAGACTCGGAAGCAGACGCGCCTCAAACTCTGTTCAACATAATATAACGAATGAGGAAAAGTAAAAACCGCTCCAAATTATTACACGAGGATTTATTATTTTCAATATCGATGCCTCTTCCCCGAGCTTCGCGGACCATCGAGATCCCAAAGGATAACTACAAAACGAATTTCCTCGAATGATAGGACACTTGAAACTACGGGATAGTTCTGAAGGCGTATTGAAGAATCTCGAAATTAAACATACCCCATAATGGTGATTTCTGGTTGTCTGGAACTCGAATACAAGATTCTTCCTTAGCGATTTTTATTTCCCGTTGTAAATAATAATGTCCTTTCAAAACACTTCAATGAATCTGATAAGGTGAAGATAATAATGCAAAAAATTACAGTGGAAAAACGGGATTGGCACTTCAATTTTTTCAAGATAATTTTTTGTTGAGAAAACCCTCAAACATTCTGCGTACATACATAAAACACGTACATCCATAAACGACAGTACATTAAGTAGAATTAGTAGACTTTGGATAAAATATCAAAGGAATCTGGATAACAGTGAAAACGCAAACTCGACCCTCTCAACTATTTCAACCATTTGATTGTGACTCATTAAGAAGCGATGTGGGTTGTACTTTATTTTAATAGATTCTGTTTACAAAAGAGCTTTGCGAGGACCTAACGCCTTCTCTGCATGCACAGACCTAGATTCCAGTGATAACCCCTTTCCAGATTGGTTCAATGAATTGTTTACGACAGAAGCCATTTGTTAGGCTGATAGGGAGAAGGGGCATGCACGATTGTCTGCCAGGTTCGTTTACTGTCTTAGCGGTGGCACTCATTTATCCAACAAAGTGAATCAATATCTCCCTCGGTACAGGTTCGGAAAATTAGGATAAGAAAAAAATTAATCGGCTTTCTCCTCCAATTAGTTCAGAACTTGCTCGGAATAACAATGATGGCAATACTTATTTATAAAAACTGTTCTACCGTGAATAAACATGATCTTTGAAGTCAAAACAATGCGATTTCCTCTTGAAATGCTCCCCCCCCCCCCCCGGCAACAACCACACACAATGAGTAGATTTCGATTTCAGAGTTTTTCAGAGACTATCCAGAGCACTGAATGACTAGCAGTACATTCCCCCCTTTAGAGTGTCAGTATAATTAAAATATGCTGAGCTCATCAGAAGGCGATTGATGACGTGTCCCAATTGACAAGTCCCAATAGTTTCTCCATCCTAACGATGGAGGTTGATCACCTAGAGGTTGCACAGATGAGCACAAGTCACGGGACAACAACCTCTAACAACATTATCCGCCAATACTCGTACGTGCGAGCTTTGTTCTCCAATGTAAATATAATTCAGATAGTACCATTACGATGGAGGTTAGTCACCTTGAAGTTGTTCAGATGTCGTTTCCTGAACCAAAACTTCATAGTACTTTTCATTCCCCCTTTTCCCTCTCGTACTTCTCCTACCCAGAAGTATGTCATGTGGGGAGGCGAGGAGGTTGATTACTTAACAGTGTGGCTGTTCTCGATACATTTTGGTTTATTATTTTCAATAATGAACCATTGGAATCGAGCATGAAAAAAAAAATTCTTACCTACCCCCCCTCAAAATTTGATGGTTTACGTTTCAAGGTATGTAGAATCCAAAACTGCAATAAAAATATTTCTGTCTGTCCGCCGTACGCCGTACGCCGTACGGGCCACTTTTCTTAGTTACCATGAAAAAAAATTGATGAAATTCAGGTTATAGGTTCCGTTCGGCGTCTAGTTGGTCCTCGAAGCTCGACGTTACTGTGAGTCATCTCTAAGGGGTTCAAAACTGGGGTTGAAATTTTCAAAACGCCTATACCATTTTTTTACGTAAATATTTTTACGGTTTTAAATAGTTCTTGAACTTGCGAGTTTTTTAAGACCATCCGGAGCATCGTACGTCCAGCCGTTCGTTCACAGTAAGGCCCCGAAGTTTGCACCGACAGGCATTTTCGACTCCAGTGTGAATGAAATTGTATACAATTCAAACCAAATCTCGTAACCAGAGACGCGCCCACAATAGGAATTTGTGAATACGGCCAATCATTGGTAGGGATCACCTGATTATATTGGCGGAGTATGAAGTCGAGTTGGTTGTTCTGTGATATTATTTCGCTTGAAAAATGATGGCTCTTTTGGAGTTTGTTGGTAGGTAGTGAAACTTGAACAAACGTTGAAGTATTTTTGATGGGTAAATTATTACTACGGTAAATCATTACTCAACGGTAAATTATTACACAACGGTTCATTATACCATCTACGTAGAAGGGGCTGGAGTTTGTTGGTAGGTAGGTACTTTTGCAACTTTTTTCACTCCTCATCAACAATTTCTTTTCAGAACTTCATTATGTGTGTTTCTTCTTGTTAGGTACTGTTTGTCATCGGCAGAATTATTTTAGCAACATTTAACTCGTGATTTAGGTAGGTACCTAGTAACGAGTACGGGGTTAGGTACTAACCTACGGAGGGTCTGCGATCTACATAATATGTATATAATAGAATAGTACATATCATATATTATATAGAAGGGTTATCTATACATAGAGCTGTGATCTGTAACAGGAGGGTATTCTATACAAAATAATAAACCGTTGTTTTTGTCACCTCTCAAACCTTGAATTTTGGTTTATTATTTTCAATAATGAACCATTGGAATCGAGCATGAAAAAAAAAATTCTTACCCCCCCCTCAAAATTGGATGGTTTACGTTTCAAGGTATGTAGAATCCAAAACTGCAATAAAAATATTTCTGTCTGTCCGCCGTACGCCGTACGCCGTACGCCGTACGGGCCACTTTTCTTAGTTACCATGAAACAAAATTGATGAAATTCGGGTTACAGGTTCCGTTCGGCGTCTAGTTGGTCCTCGAAGCTCGACGTTACTGTGAGTCATCTCTAAGGGGTTCAAAATAGGGGTTGAAATTTTCAAAACGCCTATACCATTTTTTTACGTAAATATTTTTTCGGTTTTAAATAGTTCTTGAACTTGCGAGTTTTTTAAGACCATCCGGAGCATCGTACGTCCAGCCGTTCGTTCACAGTAAGGCCCCGAAGTTTGCACCGACAGGCATTTTCGACTCAAGTGTGAATGAAATTGTATAATATTCAAACCAAATCTCGTAACCAGAGACGCGCCCACAATAGGAATTTGTGAATACGGCCAATCATTGGTAGGGATCACCTGATTATATTGGCGGAGTATGAAGTCGAGTTGGTTGTTCTGTGATATTATTTAATTTGAAAAATGATGGCTCTTTTGGAGTTTGTTGATAGGTAGTGAAACTTGAACAAACGTTGAAGTATTATTGATGGGTAAATTATTACTACGGTAAATCATTACTCAACGGTAAATTATTACACAACGGTTCATTATACCATCTACGTAGAAGGGGCTGGAGTTTGTTGGTAGGTAGGTACTTTTGCAACTTTTTTCACTCCTCATCAACAATTTCTTTTCAGAACTTCATTATGTGTGTTTCTTTTTGTTAGGTACTGTTTGTCATCGGCAGAATTATTTTAGCAACATTTAACTCGTGATTTAGGTAGGTACCTCATAACGAGTACGGGGTTAGGTACTAACCTACGGAGGGTCTGCGATCTACATAATATGTATATAATAGAATAGTACATATCATATTATATAGACGGGTTATCTATACGTAGAGCTGTGATCTGTAACGGAAGGGTATTCTATACAAAATAATAAACCGTTGTGCAGGGATTTGCAGCGTTTTTCTATGAGCTTTCAAAGTTTCGGCAACGAGTGACGTTATTGCATCTCCCGCCTGAGTGGGACCCCCTTGACCAGTGTGACGTCACTTGTTGCCGAAAATTCGAAAGCTCATAGAAAAACAACTACTCATCGTAGGAGAGTGCGGTTGGTCTCAAAATTCTTAGAACGGAAACTGATTCCATTTACAAAACGTTGCAAATCCCTGCACAAAGGTTCATTATTTTGTACAGAATACCCTTCTGTTACAGATCACAGCTCTCCGTATGGATAACCCTTATATTAAATAATAATATGTACTATTCTATATATATTATGTAGATCGCAGAACCTCCGTAGGTTAGTACCTAACCCTGTACTCGTTACTAGGTGCCTACCTAAATCACGAGTAGATTGTTGCTAAAATAATTCTGTCGATCACAAACAGTACCTAAAGTGGCAAGAAGAAACGCAGATAATGAAGTTCTGAAGTGAAATTGTTGATGTGGAGTGAAAAAAGTTGCAAACGTACCTACCAACAAACTTCAGCCCCTTCTCCGTAGATGGTAATGAGATCATAATGAACAGTTGTGTAATAATTTACCCTTGTATAATAATTTACCATTGTGTAATAATTTACCCATCAGTAATACTTCAACGTTTGGTCAAATTTCACTACCAATGAACAAACTCCAAAATAGCCATAATTTTCCAAATGAAATAATATCACAGAACAACCGACTCGACTTCATACTCTGTGAATATAATCAGGTGATCCCTAGCAATGATTTTATCTCGGGTCAATTCCCAATTGTTAGCGCGTCCCTAGTGATGACATTTGGGCTAAATGTATACAATTAATTCACCCTGCTGTTCACGAGTTAAATGTTGCTGAAATAATTCTGCCGATGACAAACAGTAACTAAAATGGGGCAAAGAAACGCAAATAATGAAGTTCTGAAGGAAAATTGTTGATGTGGAGTGAAATAGATGCCCCTTCTGCGTAGATCACTCTTTTCTGTGGTCAATACCTACCCTTGCGGTCAAGTATAATGAACCGTTGTGTAATAACTTGCCCATAAATAATACTTCAACGGTTGTCAAGTTGCAAAAGTAGGTACCTATCAACAAAATAGAGCCCCTTCTTGGGAGATGAACCGTTGTGTAATAATTTACCGTTCTGTAATAATTTACCGTTGTGTAATAATTTACGGTTGTGTAATAATTGGTCGTTGTGTAATAATTTACCACTGTGTAATTATTTAACCATCAGTAATACTTCAACGTTTTTTCAAGTTTCAGAACTACCTACCAACAAAGTCCAATAGTCCATCACTTATCAAATGAAATAATATCGCAGAACAACCAACTCGACTTCATACAGCCATCCTTGATTATAATCAGGTGCTACCTGGTGATGATATCTGGGCCGGATTTATACCGTTTGATTCACGATCGTGTTGACGAAGCTTTTTGGTTCACACGAACGGCTGGACGTACAATGCTCCGGGTGGTTTCAAAAAATTGTTTAGCTCAAGACAAATTTATTAACGTCCAAAAAACCATACCCTTCAAACGGAAGTTTTCGAGCTACGGCGTTCTGAAAATTTCAACCCCTATTTTGAACCCCTTAGAGATGACTGACAGTGACGCCTAGCTTCGAGGACCAACTAGACCCCGAACGGAACCTATAACCCGAATTTTATCAATTTCGTTTCTTGGTAACTGAGAATAGTGGTCAGTACGGTGTACGGCGTGCGGCGGACAGTCAGACATTTTTTATTGCATTTTCGGATTATACATACCTTGAAACGTAAACCATCAAATTTTGAGTGGGGCTTAGAATTTATCTTTTCATGCTCGATTCTAATAGTTCATCATTGAAAATAATAAACCATATAAACACAAGTCATGGGTACTCCTCACTGCAGTTTCACATATTTCTCACAGCGACTGTCGATGAATCTCATCGCTACCCTGGAACCCGTTGTGACATCTTCAACTCCGCTTCTAACAAAGCATCACCTCAGCCATTCCAATCTCAAGATTGGACACACATTTTCAAGGTCTTGTCATGAATCACATGGGATGGCAAGAAACATTAGAGCAACCACCTATCAGCCAAAAGATTTTGTGACGGTGAGATCACGATCGCAAAATAAATCATGACTGGCATGTTTCACGAAAATCTTTTGGGTACGGTTGAAACCGCCGTGACAACTTTTTCCGATAGCACCCATCTTATTTTAGCTTAGGGGTCGAACCGCGACATGGGCTTGAACGTAGCAAATAAAAGCACGAACTGTAACGATGTCGTTAAGGACGACGAGGAATACGATCAAAGAGAAGGTCTGGAGGATCGGGCGATAGCCTATAACCTGACCCGGAACTGGCTGATCACAATGGGGACTCATAAAACTTGTTCAGCATTTTGGCCCTGATGCCGTCACAAACAAACATACACACAAACAAACTCGCGAATTATATAAAAGCATTGGCGATAACTCAGTGTTGCGGGTTGGACTATTAATTTACGATATTCATGGAAACTGTTTGGAACTGACGGAGACAGTAATTTATTATGTGGATCCCCTAGCCAATAAAACACAATTTTCATAAGATTTTTATTTATTTATTTCATTTCTCAAATATTAATATATCAGTAGGTAGGCACCTACTTATGTACCTACCTACTGATATATTAATACTGAAATGTACCTACTGATATGTACCTACCTACTGATATATTAATACTGATATGCATCTACCTAATTATATCAGTATTAATACTGATATATTAATACTGATATGTACCTACCTACTGATATATTAATACTGATATATAATAATATACTCTGCATTTCACGAGTGAGAGGAATAATCCTGTAGCCTCGTAGTTACCCAAACCCACAAAGTGGATACCCATTAACCATATAATTCTGAAGACCTATACCTCATTTTTCTCAGAGAAATGTACAAGAATACAGATGCAAGACAAATGTACAAGAATACAGATGCAAGACAAATGTACTTATTACGATTCTATCAATATACTTTTTCTTTTTGTCATATTTTATTTTCTTTGAAGTAATCTATTGAGATTTCCTTTTCTGGTTTCATTATAGCGTTTCTTGGAAATAGGTGGGGAGATAACAAGAGTTCACTCCCCAAGGTGTTTTTCACGAGATGGCTTTTGTTTTCATTGCTATTTCTGGGCGAACAACTGAGAAGATTCATTTTCCGAACTAATTTGGAGGAGAGAACGTAAGGGAAAAAGGCGTTCTCTTTCTTTTCCTTCTTCCTCAAGTGCACTCAGTTAATAAGAGTTGATGTGAAAGTCGGGAAAGAGAGTAGCTGTCGCAAATATAGCAAGACCCTAGGGGGAATGCGAAGAGGTGAGAACGAGTAGTATACAGTGGAAAAGAAGTGAGGTTGGAGGTATTGGCGAGAAGAACGAGGTGTGGGACAGGTGGTGGGGGTAATGGGAAGGTTGGGAAAATGAAGGGGGAATGGAAGAAAAAGAAAAGTCCATAAGGTGTTTCGTTGTGTCACTAATAGAAGTAATAAGAGATGGTGGCGCAGAAAGGGGTAGCAGCGTTACGATGGGGGGTTCGAACGAGATTCTATCAAGGGATCTTTTCCTTTCACTTACCCCCACCCCTTTCTCCACACCCACTTGTATCTACGGGCGGGGAAATTGTTTGGCGGAGAAGACGAAAAGGACGGCGAAAAAGGTTTAAAGGTGGACGTGAGATAAGAGTAAAACACCGAGTATGTTATTACGTCCTACACAGTATTTCTGTTTAAGTTTATTACTCTTATAACATGATCTCTGCTCTACTGTAGTCTTCATATCATCTAATATCTTCCAACCTACAGTTTCAGTGATAAAAGTACGATAACAGAAAAACCGCTGCAAATTGTTACACAACAGCACATTATTTGCCGCCAAACATCGTACTTTGCTGTTTCCTTAGTTACCACGGCCATCCCCCACTTGATTTAGGGCTTCCCTTGGGGGAGCTCGAGGGTAGGTACTGACCATAGAAAACAGTGATCTACACAGAAGGGGTATCTATTCAGGTAAATAATAAATCATTGTGTAATAATTTTTCATGTCAATCCCAAAAAGGTGTTACTGAAAAAATATTGAAAAGATATCGAAAAATTGGAAAGATATTGAAAACAATAAGACAAAACAATTGCGGTCAAAGTCATCGACTCCTATGAACAGATGCTGACGGATGAGACAAGGGAAGAAAGCTCTTGGCTACATTAACTATGTCCACTTTCCATGAGACGCAGCTAATTCGTTCACAATGGTTTATTATTTACTGTATGTATGTACTACCTTATGCAATTCGGTGAAGAATTATAGGAACCGAAATAGAATATACTGGTACGCAGTACGCAATAATTGGTGATTCAATCAAGAATGTCATTTTTACACATCGACATAAAAATTATGGGGAAACCAAATGAAACGGGAACAGGTAATCAACCACGTGTTGAATTATATGTCGCGGTTACACTGAAACCTTGAAAATAATTATTTATCCCAAGGAACTTATTTCAACGCAAATCCCTTGACTTAGGACAAAAACAGGATGTTTAAATTCACGGTAGTTCTTGATTTTTTTTCGGGTATTGTACAGACACAATGAGGAGTTGGTACAAGAATACCGTGGGGGAGCTCGAATATCCTACAAAGTGTTACAAGCAAATATGTAGCGTGCATACGTGAACTCGTGCGGAGCGAGATTTTGACGATAAATTTCACAAAGAGGATGAAAGCCGGAATAATTTCTGGCCTTGCCATCCCAGCGGTAATGCTCTTGTTAGCTTGGTCAGTAACGAACTTTCTGAATTTTATCGTCTCTTCGTGACATTAACGAGGGTCCCCCCCCCCCCCCGCCCGCGGTATTTCGTTCCACCGAATATCTCAAAAGTTTTAGTTGGTTTTCCATCCTCCTTCAACACCACCTCTAACAAATTGATACAATTGCATCATGAAGTTCAAACGATACCTTATTTCGAACTTCAAACTCAAATTAAAAGTTTCCACGAACGGGGTGGAGACTGTCATTTAAGAGGGTTGGGGAGAGGAAATAGAGAAGACCAACTAAATAAAAATAAAAGTTGATAAGACCGTAGCCCAGGCGAAGAGGTGCTAAGTAATTGAATCATTGGATGCAAACGAGTTTTCTCGAGTTGTCAAGTGACAGAAGTACCTACTTTTCTTTGACGCTAAGACCAAAGGCCTCCAGCTGAAGTGTTGATTTTAGAAATGCGTGTCGTGCTGTACTCTTATGACTGCGTACAGTTGTTTTTCCAACTTGCGGCGTTCATTCGTGGTGCAGAAGATGTTAATCGCTGTTCTTAGTCGGTACAGCTATGCAATCGAACAAGATTTGGCAGTTTCCCCTCACCCACTCATAAGCACCTTTGTACACTGTCACCCCTAACACTTCCTCCCGGTATTTGGATCCTTCAATAATTGTTTATCATATACTCAATTCAAATTTTGTTTTATTACTTTCAATAATAAACCTTTGGAACTGAACAAAAATCCCTGCACAACGGTTTATTATTTTTGTATAGAATACCCTTCCGTTACAGATCACAGCTCTATGTATAGATAACCCGTCTATATAATATAATATGTACTATTCTATACATACTATGTAGATCGCAGACCCTCCGTAGGTTAGTACCTAACCCCGTACTCGTTACTAGGTACCTACCTAAATCACGAGTTAAATGTTGCTAAAATAATTCTGCCGATGAAAAACAGTACCTAACAAAAAGAAACACACATAATGAAGTTCTGAAAAGAAATTGTTGATGAGGAGTGAAAAAAGTTGCAAAAGTACCTACCAACAAACTCCAGCCCCTTCTACGTAGATGGTATAATGAACCGTTGTGTAATAATTTACCGTTGAGTAATGATTTACCGTAGTAATAATTTACCCATCAATAATACTTCAACGTTTGTTCAAGTTTCACCACCTACCAACAACCTCCAAAAGAGCCATCATTTTTCAAATGAAATAATAGAGAGTTTTTCCTTACTACGGTGTCGGGACACCGTGGTAAGGAATCTAAGGGAACGCATCATGGATGCTAACTTTTTCAGGATGTCACGTGGTCTTAGTACGGTGTCCGCCGATAAAACGCACGGTGTCTTATCATAACCTGACGCCCAATTGTTTTGAAGCATGATGGCGGATTCTACTCCAGTGTTCCGTTGTGTTGAGTGATCATCCGTAGTGATCTTTTTAAGGATTCAAAAGATTTGTAGGTAAGTAAAATTCACTCATGTGTTTTGATTAGTTGGAAATCGTGAAAGAGTGAGTTGTGAATTAAAATTTGCTTTCGTGTCTTGTTGTTTTGATAGTTTCAACTGACGTCTTGCTGCTTCAATTAGAAACGTAGCTTAAGTTTCGAGAGGAAAACAATTCGCAATTTTTGTGTAAACAAAAAATTTAAAAAATGACCAAAAATTAACCAATCACCAAAAATTACGAAAAAATTGTTATAAAATGGCGAGGACAAAAATGTACCCTCCTCCCCTCTGCCGAAAAAATGCAAAAATTACATACAAATACCAAAAAAATAGTCCAAAAATTTATTATGAGAAATTACAAAAAATGTCAATAATCACAAACAATTTCAAAAAAATTATAAAAAATTGACAAGTTATAAAAAAATTACGAAAATTAATTAAAAATTACCGAAAATGTACAAAAAAACGCGAGTTGTTTCCCCCTTGTTAAATGTGTAGAAAAAAAAAAGTCTTGACAATTGAAAGGTTCAGTTCGTGGAGGGAAAAACGGAGAAACGCGTTTTATATTTATTTTCCCTTGATTACCCATATTTGAACACGCCTAAAAATACGATTTTTTCACGCAAAATAACGTCGTCGCCGTCAATCAAATTGTTGGAATACAGATCGATAAAACCGTTCAGTTCGTCTTCCATAGTAAAGCAATAAATAAATAATAATAAATAATAAATTAAGTAATAAGTAATAAATAATAAACAAATAAAAACTACTGCTAAAAAGCTAGGTCGATTGATATGTTGTCTTGATGAAGAAAAAATAGGATTGAGTCAGCTTTAACCAGCTGTTATCAGTGAAACTTCCAGGGATTACACGGAGAAAAGTTGTTCGTACGGCCGTACGAGAAGGGGTTCGTACGGCCCGGGTGAAGCTCTGCTGCCACGGTGAAGCAGAGCTTCGTACGTCCCGTGTTAGCTAGTTCATGCGTTCTCCGCCTGGTTCGCGGCAATCGCACGGTGTTAGGACACCGTGCTAAGGCCGACCGTGGTAAGGAAAAACTCTCTAATATCACAGAACAACCAACTCGACTTCATACTCCGCCAATATAATCAGGTGGCCCCTAGCAATGATTTCATCTCCGCCAATTTTCCTATTGTGGGCGCGTCTCTGGTTACGAGATTTGGTTTGAATTGTATACAATTTCATTCACACTGGAGTCGAAAATGCCTGTCGGTGCAAACTTCGGGGCCTTACTGTGAACGAACGGCTGGACGTACGATGCTCCGGATGGTCTTAAAAAACTCGCAAGTTCAAGAACCATTTAAAACCGTAAAAATATTCACGTAAAAAAATGGTATAGGCGTTTTGAAAATTTCAACCCCTATTTTGAACCCCTTAGAGATGACTGACAGTAACGTCGAGCTTCGAGGACCAACTAGACCCCGAACGGAACCTATAACCCGAATTTCATCAATTTTCTTTCATGGTAACTAAGAAAAGTGGCCCGTACGGCGTACGGCGTACGGCGGACGGACAGAAATATTTTTATTGCAGTTTTGGATTCTACATACCTTGAAACGTAAAACATCAGATTTTGAGGGGGGGTAAGAATTTTTTTTTTCATGCTCGATTCCAATGGTTCATTATTGAAAATAATAAACCAAAAGAATTATCACTTCCCTTACCATTAACGAAATTAATGAAATACGGTTTGTGGGTCTCATCTGGGGTCTAGTGGGTCCGTCAAGCCCGGCGTTGCTGTAAGTCATCTCTAATGTACGTCATTTATAAGGTACGGAGGTGTTGAAGTTTCCAAGGCGCCGGCGCCGTTGTCTCGAAGTTCTTTAATAGCGAATTTTCAAAGAAACTGAAGCTATTGTAATGGGTTCAAAATCTTCAGAACATGAATTTTTTGGATTTTTTTATATGCCAATCCGTTTCAGAGCATCCTGAACTCGCGTCACTTCAACAAAAATGTGTGTTGTGTGCGTGCGTGTGTGTCACTCTCGACGACATCTTCTGACCTTGGATAAGTATAAAAATTCCAAATTTCGCCATAACGTTCGTATTGCCAAACAAAAGGAAGAGTTCGAAGATGAGCAATTTTAATAAATTCAGAAGGGATCAAATTAGAATTGTTAGGGGCCAAAAATCGTAAAAACGGCTAAAATTTCGAACAATTGATATGAAATCACTGAACGTGGAATGGAAGGGTAGGTAAAGATGGAAAAATGTCATTTCAATGGTGTTTTATACATAATAGAGGTCACGAATTGGTATTATGGGCTACATTCAATATTAATTCACCTGATGTTGTGTGGGATACCTAGTGATTCACGACTGAAAGAGGGATTATTTCTATGATTTAAAAAGAACGCTGCAAATTATTACACAACGGTTTATTGTTTACCGGTATAGATGCTCCTTCTGCGTAGATCACTGCTTTCTGTGGTCCATACCCTCGAACTCCCCCAGGAAATCCCTAAATCGAGTAGTGGATTCGGCCCGGGAATTAAAGTTTCATACAAGTGCGCGGGATTCAATAATTATTCAATCATTCATCATTCATAATTTCATGTAGTTATTCACGAAGCATAGAGCAAAAATAAACCGTTGTGTAATAATTTACAAATAATAACCGTTGTGTAATAATTCAATGTATAATAATTTATTAGATTAACTATTTTTATTTATTATTAGGATTTAATTTAATATTTATGCCCTAAATCGAGTATTGAGCCAGCTCAGGAATTACATTTCATAATAATTGTGGACAATTATTGCTTCACAATCATTGTCGTTGTTCATAACAATACTATTGTTGTCATTCAAGGAACACATTAACGTTTATTCAAGTTACTAAAGTACCTATCCAAAAGAGCCATCATTTTTCCAATGAAATAATATCACAAACAACCAAATCGACTTCATACAGACATCCGTGAATATAATCAGGAGCTACCTAGCAATGATTATCTCGGGCCAAATCCCGGCGTCTCTAGCGATGATAACTGGGCTAAATGTATACAGTTTCATTCAACCTCCTATTGACGAAGCCTGTCGGTGCAAAATTTCGGGCCTTATTGTGAACGAACGGCTGAACGTAAAATGCTCCGGGTAGTCTAAAAAAACTCCCAAGTTTGAGAACTATTAAAAAACATAAAAGAATTCGAGGTAACGGCGTCCTGGCAACCTCCACTTTTCACCCCTTAGAAATGACTGACAGTAACGCCAAGCTTCGCGGACCAACTGCACCCCAAGCGGGACCTACAATCCAAATTTCATTAATTTTGGTTCATGGTAACTGAGAAAAGTGTGAAGTTAGGCGTACGACGTACGGAGGACGGACAGAAATTTTTAAATATTGCATTTTCTTATTCTACATCCCTTGAAACGGAAATCATCAAATTTTGAGGGGGGGGGGGGGGTTAAAAATGTGTTTCATGTTCGGTTCCAAAGGTTCATTATTGAAAATAGAAAACCAAATATTTCTGTCCGTCCACTGTACGCCAACTTCACACTTTTCTTAGTTACCATGAAGCAAAATTGATGAAATTTGGGTTGTAGCTGGTCTTCGAAGCTCGATGTTAATGTCGCTCATCCCTAAGGAGTGAAAAATAAGGGTTGAAATATCCAGGACGCCGTCATCACGATTTTTTATACGGTTTTAAATAGTTCTCGAACTTGGGGTTTTTTTAAGACCACCCGGAGCATTGTACGTCCAGCCGTTCGTTCACAGTACCTAAGGCCCAGAACCTTGCACCGACATCCTTTTCCAACAGGAGGGTGAATGAAATTGTATACGTACAGCCCAGCTATCATCACTAGGGACGCGGTAACAATCGGGAACTGGCCCGAGACATTGCTAGGGAGCACCTGATTATATTCACGGAGTATGAAGTCGAGTTAGTTGTTCTGTGGTATTATTTCATTTGAAATCTCTTCTGGAGTTTGTTGATAGGTAGTGAAACTTGAACAAACGTTGGAGCATTATTGATGGGTAAATTATTACACAACCGTAAATTATTAAAAGACGGTTCATTATACCATCTACGTGGAAGGGGCTGGAGTTTGTTGGTAGGTAGTTACTTTTGCAACTTGAACAACCGTTGAAGTATTATTGATGGGCACCCAACGGTGAATTATTACTCAAAGGTAAATTATTGCAAAGTGGTTCATTATAATATCTACGTAGAAAGAGCACTTATGCAGACGGTAAATTATTAGACAGTGGTCTGTTATTTTCTCTCTTGATTCATGAATGACTGCAAAATAATTAATGAATGAATGATTGAATCTCGCGCATTTGTAGGAAACATTAATTCCGGGGCATTTATACAGGTAAATAATAAACATTTGTGTAATAATTTGCTGCGTTTTTCATATGAAATGATATCACAGAACAACCAACTCGACTTCATACAGCCATCTGTGATTATAATCAGGTGCTCCCTAGCAATGATATCTGGGTTGAATGTATACAATTTGATTCACCCTCCTGTTGACGAAGCCTGTCGGTGCGAACCAGGGATGGGCATATTCATATTTGTATTTACGAATCTCTGGTGCAAACTTCGGGTGTGAACGAACGGCTGGACGTGCAATGCTCCGGGGGTCTCAAGAAACTCCAAAGTTCAAGAACTATTTAAAACCGCAGGAAATTCGGTTGTCCTGGAGGGTCCAACCCCTTTTTTTTCACCCCTTAGAGATTACTGACGATCGCCGAGCTTCGCGGACAGCTAGACCCCAAATGGGACCTACAAACTTAATTTCATCAATTTTGGTTCATGGTAACTAAGGAAAGTGCGAAGTACGGCGTACGGCGTACGGTGGACATACAGAAATTCGTTTATTGCATTTTTGGATTCTAGGTACATACCTCGAAACGAATACCACAAAATTTTCAGGGGAAGTTAAATTTTTTTTGTTCATGCTCGATTCCATAAGTTCATTATTGCTACGCCGAACTTCGCACTTTTCTTAGTTACCATGAACCAGAATTAATAAATTAGGTTGGTAGGTCCCGTTTGGCATCTAGTTGGTCCTCGCAGCTCGGCTTTACTGTCAGTCATTTCTAAGGGATGAGAAATAGGGGTTGATATTGTTAGGGAGCTCCAGGTGATTGCAACGGTTGCGAGGCGTCGTTTGTTACGTTGGTTCTTTGGATATTTGAAATGATTAAAAAACGAGTTTTCATCACGGACACTTGTCTATTTTATCGTGTTTAGTGTGAGCGAGCGGTTTCTCACAATTGGTGTCAGAAGTGGGATTGGATTTTTGGACTAACCACAGCGACCATGAGCCAGGACGACGAGTGTGCGGGCAGGCAACTACGGGGCCGCCTCGTACCACTTCAGCGAGCAGGGGAGCTCGCCGATGGGCCACTGGAAGAGGTGGAGGTCGCAGATGGGCCACTGGAAGAGGTGGAGGTCGCAGATGGGCCACTGGGAGAGGTAAGAATCGCCGACGGGCTGCCAAGGGACGTTGAAGGACTACATAACCAGGTGAGAATGTTGACTGAGATGGTAGGCCGGTTGGAGCGGGCCCAGGAAAGGGCACAGGCCGAACAAAGGGCTCAGATGGAACAGCTGTTGGGAGGGCCCCATTTCAGGCAGGTGCCACAGGCCAGCGTGCCAGCGGAAGAGCCACACGCCGTAATGCGGGACGCACTACTGCCACAAGTGAGCCACCAGGGCAGGCGAGAGGGCAGGCTGAAGCTGGGCTGCTACGATGGCTCCCAAGATTGGGGTGATTATAAATATCAGTTTCTGGCAGTAAGTCGGGCTAATGGCTGGTCAGCTGACGAGCAAGCCTTGCAACTCACCGCGGCCCTACGGGGACTGGCGTTGGCGGTGGTCGCTCGGTTGGGCCAGAAAGCGCCCTTGCACGAGCGCATGGAAGCCCTGGACGCCCGCTACGGTACCCAAGGCCAGGAACAGTTGTTCAGTCACCAGCTGCGCGCGCGCGTGCAGGCGCCAGGGGAGAGCATTGCCGCCCTTGCGGCCGATTTGGAGACCCTGGCAGGACGGGCTTTTGCAGGCGCGGCTGCGAATGTAGCTGAGGCGATGGCCCTGCAGCAATTCTACGATGGGTTACGGGGGTTTGATCTGCGCAAGATGGTCTGTGCCTACCCAACTGCCAACTTCCGGGCAGCTGTGAACTTTGGAGTGCAGGCCGAGGCTAACGTAGCCCGGGCAGCCGGCAGGGGGGGCAGAGGGGCAGGCCCACTCCTGCAGAGGTGCGATGAGGAGCCAGGGGAACCAGCCAACCAAGTGAGGGACGACGAACAGAAACGTAACCGTTAGGCCAATTTAGAGTGCTACACGTGCCGTCGGAGAGGGCACATTAGCTCGCAATGTCCTAACAGAAAGGGCAACCGTGACAAGGACGATGAGGCAGGAAATGGACAGGCGCTGGCGTGAAGGGCCACCCGCCAGCGCCCGAGCAGGGGGTCCCCTTGTTGGGAGTACCCACCGGCCTGACCCTGACGTTGCAAGGGGAGGTTGCAGGGCAGCCGTGCCAGTTGGTGTTGGATACGGGGGCAGCAGTAACGGTCATCCGACCAGACCTGGCAAACGGGTTGGGGGTGACAGCGGGCACCAGGAGGCTGCGCACAGCTACGGGCGAGCCAATTCGTGTGTTGGGAACGGCGGAGGCACCCATCAAGCTCGGAGGGAGCCTGGAGTTCCAGCACCCGGTCGTCGTTGCAGAAATCCAGGAAGCGTGCCTGGTGGGATTGGATTTCCTAGTCAAGCAGAGATGCGTGCTGGACCTTGAGCGGGGTGTGCTGCAGGTGGGAGCAGCTCAGGTAGGAACAACGCTGTGCATGGGGACGGACACAGTCCAGCCCGTGAGAGGGACAGGCCATCCCGGGGAGGCTCCAGCCAGCAAGGTGGAAGAGGAAGGCTTCTCTGCCGCACTGAGAGACTTGATGGAGCGGTCTGCAGGGGATCTCACGGCTGAGCAGCGTCGCGCGCTTCAGCAGCTGGTGGTGGAATTTCGGGACATTTTTGCAGACAGTCTGATGGAGTACGGGGCTGCCAAGGTACCTCCTCACCGGATTGACACACGGGGACACCGAGCCATTCGCCAGGCTCCTCGGAGGCGTGCCCCCCTCAAGCGACCACAGGTGGACCAGTTGGTGGATGACATGTTGAAGGCGGGGGTCATCGAGCCAGCAGAAGGGCCCTGGGCCAGCCCCATCGTCCTGGTCAAGAAGAAGGATGGGGCAACGCGGTTCTGTATCGATTACAGGAGGTTAAACGATGTGACAGCAAAGGACACGCACCCTCTACCCAAGACAGACGAGCTATTGAGTGGGCTGAAGCAGGCTAAATGGTTTTCGACGCTGGATTTTAAGAGTGGGTATTGGCAGATCCCCATGGCAGAGGAGGACAAGCCCAAGACGGCCTTCTGCACGCCCTTGGGACTGTGGCAATTCCGGGTCATGCCATTTGGGCTGACCAACGCGCCTGCCACGTTCCAGCGTACCATGACACACGTATTGTGGCAGCTGCTGCGCGAAGGCTGGGTGCGGGTTTACATCGACGACGTGCTGGTGATGGCCATGACGGTCGAGCAACATCTAGCCAGATTGCGAGAGCTGTTCCTGGTGCTGCGTGTGGTGAACCTGAAGCTCAACATCAAGAAGACGACGCTCCTGCAAACCACCGCGAGCTACTTGGGGCACTATGTCACCCCAGAGGGGGTTCGAATAGACCAGAGGAAGCTGGCAGCGATTCAGGACTGGCCAACGCCCACCACAGCCAAGGAGGTGCGGGCCTTCACGGGATTTTGCGGCTACTATCGGGACTTTGTGCCCCACTATGCCGAGCGGATGAAGCCGCTGTACCAGGCCGAGAATCGGACGCCTTTCGAATGGACTTGGGAGGATGAGGCGGCCTTCCGGAAGATGAAGGAGACCTTCACGCAGCCACCGGTGCTGGGACATGTACAGGACAAAGCCCCGTTCAACATCGACGCGGACGCAAGTAACGTGGCAATTGGGGCCACGCTGGCACAGCTCCAGAATGGACAGGAACGGGTTATTAGCTACTTCAGCAGGTGTTTAACGCGAGCCGAGCGGAACTACTGCGTCACTCGTCGAGAGTTGCTAAGTGTTGTCAAGGCGGTGGAACATTTTGCAGAGTTTGGCCTGGCCAATGGGCAGCCCTTGACCGTGCGGACTGACCACGCCTCCCTGAAGTGGCTCCTCAACTTCAAACACCCGGACGGGCAAATGGCTCGGTGGTTTGAGATCCTAGCCCCCTACGCACCAACTATTGTTTATCGGCCAGGCAAGAGCCACGGAAACGCGGATGGGCTGTCGCGCCGCCCCTGCCTTGGGGAGCACTGCAAGTCCTGTGCCAAGAGGGAGGTCCAGGAGGAGGGGGAGTTGGATGATGGAACGACCAGGGAAAGGTGGGCCGAGAAGCAGCAGCGGGACTCCGTGCTGGTCAGGGTCAGACGGTGGGTGGCCAGCCAGGAACGCGCTGGGGATGCAGAGCTGGAGACCCTGGGTCCCGAGGAGAGGGCCTACGAAGCGATGTTTGCGGCGCTGAAACTGGTTGACGGATGCCTATATCGGGAGTGGGAATCGCCAGACGGAAAGCGCACAGTCCTGCAATTGGTGGTGCCAGAGGCCAGTAGGAGGGACGTCTTTGAGCAGGTTCATTGCTTGGGTCACTTTGGAACGGCCAGGACGGTGCAGTCACTGCGAGCGCATTTCTACTGGCTGGGGATGCACCGAGACGTTGCCACGTGGTGCCGGGCTTGTCGAACCTGCCAGGAACGGGCTGCCCGGGGGAAGGGCAGAGCGCCATTGCAGATCCGACTCACTGGGATCCCCTTTGAGAGGGTGGGCATCGACCTAATGGGGCCCCTGCCACTGTCCACGCGTGGAAACCGCTACATCCTCACCCTCCAGGACTACTTCACAAAGTGGCCGGAAGCGCTAGCCATCCCTGACAGCAAGGCCGAGACCGTCGCCCGTGCATTAGTTGATCACGTCGTCTCCCGCTTCAGGGTGCCAAAGGAGATCCACTCGGACCAGGGGAGGAGCTTCGAGGGGGAGGTCTTTCAGGGTGTCGCTCGGTTGCTGGGGGTCCGCAAGACCCGGGCCACGCCATTGCATCCGCAGAGTGATGGACTAGTCGAGCGGATGAACCGGACGCTGTGGCACGTGCTGGCGAAGCTGATCGGCGATGACGACCATCAACGGGACTGGGACGAGATGCTGCCCATCGCACTACTGGCCTACCGAACTTCTCAGCACTCCAGTACAGGATTCACGCCGGCCAGGATGATGTTTGGGCGGGAGCTCACCCTGCCGGTGCATCTCCTGGTGGGGGCTCGGCCCGGAGGGATGACAGCACAGGGGTACGTCGCGGAGCTGGGACAGCGTCTGGTGGAGATCCACGAGCGGGCACGGCAGCAGCTCCAGGTGCGCGCGGAAGAGATGCGCCGCCGGTACAACTTGAAGTCGCGCAGGAACGAGTTCCAGGAGGGGGACCGCGTTTGGTTCTACAACCCGCGCAGGAGGCAGGGGCGCCTGCCCAAATTACAACGCAGCTGGGAGGGCCCATGCGTGGTCGTGAAAGTACTTACCGACGTGGTGTTCCGGATTCGGACGGTAGCGGGACGGCTGCGCGTCGTGCATCATGACAGGCTGGCGCCGTTTTGCGAGGAGGGAGCGGTGTTAGGGAGCTCCAGGTGATTGCAACGGTTGCGAGGCGTCGTTTGTTACGTTGGTTCTTTGGATATTTGAAATGATTAAAAAACGAGTTTTCATCACGGACACTTGTCTATTTTATCGTGTTTAGTGTGAGCGAGCGGTTTCTCACAATATTATCATAACGCCGTAGCTCGGAAACCTTCAATAGAAGGGTCTGGTTTATTTACGTTTTTAAATTGATCTTGAACTAAAGAATTTGTTGAGACCACCCGGAGCATTGCACGACCAGCCGTTCGTTTGCTTCGAAAAGCTTCTCAACATGATCGTGAATCAACCGGTATAAATCCGGCCCAGATATATCATCGCTAGGGCGCACCTGATTATAACCACGGATGGCTGTATGAAGCCGAGTTGGTTGTTCAGTGATATTATTTAATTTGAAAACCGCTGCAAATCCCTGCACAACGATTTATTATTTTGTATAGAATACCCTTCTGTTACAGATCACAGCTCTCTGTATAGATAACCCGTCTATATAATATAATATGTATACTCCATACATGTTATGTGAATCGCAGATCCATCGTAGGTTACTACCTAACCCCGTACTCGTTACTAGGTACCTACCTAAAACACGGGTTGAATGTTGCTAAAATAATAGAGCCGATGACAAACAGTAACTAAAACGGCAAAAAGAAACGCAAATAACAAAGTTCTAAAGGAAAATTGTTGATGTGGAGTGAAATAGATGCCCCTTCTGCGTGGATCACTGTTTTCTATGGTCAGTACCTACCCTCTGGTCAAGTATAATGATCCTTTGTGTAATAACTTGCCCATCAATAATACATCAACGGTTGTTCAAGTTTCACAAGTAGGTACCTACCAACAAAATCCAATAGTCCATCACTTGTCAAATGAAGTAATATCACTGAACAACCAACTCGACTTCATACAGCCATCCTCGATTTTAATCAGGTGCTCCCTAGCGATGATATGCGGGCCGGATTCGTACTGTTTGATTCACGGTCGCGTTGACGAAGCTTTTTGGTGCACACGAACGGCTGGACGTACGATGCTCCGGGTGGCCTCAACAAATTGTTTAGCTAAAGACAAATTTAATAACGTAAAAAAAACCATACCCTTACCGCGAAAGTTTTCGAGATACGGCGTTCTGAATATGTCAACCCCTATTTTGAACCCCTGACTGACTGACTGACAGTAACGTCGAGCTTCGAGGACCAACTAGACCCCGAGAGGAACCTCTAACCCAAATTTCATCAACTTTGGTTCATGGTAACCAAGAAAAGTGGCCAGTACGGCGTTCGGCGGACAGACAGATATATTTGTATTGCATTTTCGGATTCTACATATCTTGAAACGTAAGCCATCATATTTTGAGGGGGGGTTAGAATTGTTTTTTTTTGTTTCATGCTCGATTCCAATGGTTCATTATTGAAAATAATAAACCAAAAGGATGGATCTTTTGGATTTTGTTGATCGGTACGGTTCAACTTGAACAAACGTTGAAGTATAATTGGGTAAATTATTACACGGCGGTATATTATTATGAACGGTTTATTATACAATGCACGTAGGAGGGGCACCTATACATTTATATTATTACACAAAGGTTTATTATTTGCCTTATACTTCATTAATAACTACAAATAATGATGATTGAATTATTGAATCTCGCGCATTTGTATGAAACTTTTATTCTGGGGCCGGCTTCAGTACTTGAGTTTTCGCTTTCCCGGGGGACGCTCGAGGGTATTGACCATAGAAAACAGTGGTCTAGGCAGAAGGGGTAACAGGTAAATAATACACCTTTGTGTAATAATTTGCAGCGTTTTTCTTTCCTGTCAGGTCTGCGGAACCACTAAGAAAATTGTGGAACCGCTGAAGACTAAATCTGATACGAAAACTGATTGATTAAGCCTTATTTTAAGATTCTCCCGTTGAAGTAGTTCTAGCTCCGAATGGTAGAGATGGCTGCCGTTCATTGGGGTAACCACCGCAAAACCATAGTTGTTGGGGGCCTAAGCTAATTAAACCGCGGGAAAGGCCCCTCGCGCCTCATACCACCGTAGCTGAGAGCTATCTCAAGAAATCCCCTAGTTTCATCGCTGACAACATGTATGTAGACCCTCTGTACGTCACATTACCGCAACACTTCAGCGCGGGAGATTCCCTCTCGGGCTTCCTAGATTAATCACAGCATCCCGACCGCAACGCTTCCCGTCCGAATATGTTTTATCTAATTGGGGACCGCCCTACCAGTTTTATCGCCTCTGCTGCGGCTTTCCAACGGCAGCAACGCTCGGCTGATTGTTTTATAGGGTACCAACCCTCTAGGCACAATTGGAGGATTATGCACAATAATCTCTCTGAAGTATTAGGGCGTAACCTCACCCACGGTTTACGCCAATAACAATAAATTGCTTATTATTTCCAGGTTGGCCGATGTATCATTGATCAAAGAGCTGTTTGCCATTGTGATGAATAACGACTAATATTGGTGTTTATTCATCTATTTATCTTCTGATTCAAGCTGGACTACATTGACGTATACATAAAATTCCAAGCAAGATTTGGCGGGTCAGACTATTCCATCTAGATAATGAGCCAGCCAAAGAACCAAACAGAGAGTCTTGTATCGGAGTGAAATTTCTACTAGGGAAATAACTAGCTCATTAATTTCCGATTTGCCTTCCAAGGCACACCTTTTTCGAGGCTCTATTTTTGCACTGAGAGTAAGGATATCATCAACTTAGTGGTTATGAACCCTTCAGAGACATCCCTCGTGGAAGCTGGCACCATTTGATGTCCGTCAAACCCCCCGATAACGACAAAAAATGATAGAAAAACGAGAAGATTCCCTCGTCCTGAAGGCACTCCTCGAGTCGCTTGTTGTTCCGGTTAAGATGGGGTCGTTTGGCGGAAGCCTAACCAATATCCCTTCTTAACTGGTGATAATAATCGCTAATCTAGAAGGGGGACTCTCGGTCCGCCGTCACTCACCTCGCAGCATTCCTTTACAAACATCCTGTTCCTTTTATAATACATATATTCATTGGAATCCCCATCCCCATCACCCCTTTAGCGATCACTATAATTACAATATATTGAGCTCATTTGAATGCGATCAATGCCATGTCCTCATTTAGAAGTCAATATATTTGTTCGATTCTTACGATGGAGGTTGATGACCTCGAGAGCTGTGAATTTCTGGTTAGGTACCTAATTGAGAAGAAGCTAATTTTATCCGAACTAAATCACTTGTGATGAAATCGTGGAAACCCTTTTCAAAGAATAAAACGCTGCGAATTATTACATACCGGTATATTATTTACTTGTATGGTTGCCTAGATGATCACAGTTCGCTGGACATAGCCTCTGACAACATTTTTCTGCGTCAATACTCGTATGTAGGACCTTTTTCTCCTTTGTTCGAAGTCCTTTCCTGAAACAGAACTTCATAATACTTTTCAACCCCCCCTTTTCCCTCTCATACTTCTTTTTTTTTCAAATAAATAATTTATTTACACATTTTGCATAAGTAATACAGGTAGATTCACAGGATTGAATAATACAGATTTGCATAGATACATTGCATCTTCTTCTTAAATATATTAATTGTAACAAACTTAAATCTAGTATACTCAAACCTAAATCTAGTATACTTAATGTCTAATGAAGGTCGTTGTGGTACTACATTTCTATTATCCAGAATTTTAAATCTAGGGATGGTGGATTTTTGGAGGGTCATTATGAAAGGACATTTCTATTATTCAAAACTTAAATTTAATCATGATGTACTTATTTGACATTTGTTTGATTCATCGAGTGTTGAAATGTTAGATTTTTTAATACGGCTACAGAATTAGGTAGTTGTTTTAAAAGCTGATGGTAGATTTTCGAAAACCGAGGGCGCTAGCCAAGGCACCTGCCTTTTGTAGAAGTCATTGCTTGGGCGTGCTATTAATAAAATCTTGTGCGTTCAACCTGGTAGGTCTCACATCACTTCTTTTCTTGAACAAGCCGAGGGATTTACGCACATATAAAGCCAATCTGCAAACATTCGTCATTCTTGGAGAAAGCACTTCAAAATCCTCGTAAAGGTTCACTGTTCGGGTGCGCCTGTGTGGGGGGTTGCTTATCTTATCAATAAGACGAGCAGGTGGACTGTTTTCCTAATCCTTGCTACTGGACTTTGTATGTGTTCCTTCCACTTCATATATTATGCTGTTTAATAAGATCTCCCTCATTGCGGTTTACCTCCTCGAAGATCAAGCAACCGAATTCACATGTATCCACCTCAGAAATTTATTGCTGATTCCTCCATTTCCGAACGACCCCGTCACGAAAACACACCGTAGCCGCTATCGCGCAAGGCGGAATAGCACTTTTTTATATATATTTTCTTTTACAAACCTTGTTTCGAACTCGCGTTGTTTCATCGACGAGAGCTGGAAGAGAACTGAACTGCTACCCCGAAGTATGTCATGTGGGGAGGAGTGTGACGGTGGCAGTTCTCGAGACATTTGTGTTTCCCGTGAAGATGGGGTCGTTTCGGCTGAAGCCTAATATATCTCCCTTCTAAGCTGGTGATAATATCGCTGGTCCAGCGGGGAGACTCGAGGGTCCACCGTGACTCACCTCACACTCTGTCACAACTTTCAGTGGAAGGGTACATGGTTGTTTTACGTTTTTAAATTGATCCCAAAATAAATAATTACGTATAGTTGATATCATTCCAAAATAAAAAAATCATTTTTTATAAATGAGATTCCTGATAAAAAGGAATATCTTGATAGGATAGAAAATATCTTAATATACTCTTATTATATTTCTAGATTCTAAATGCATCATACAACTAAATATAAAAAGATAAGCTGAATTAAGCTATTCGATTCATACCCTAAGTATAGAAAAACCTGTCTCCTTTTTAATAATAAAAAAATAGAGAAAAATATTATTTTTAACGATAAAATAATCATTAGAACAATTATTATAGTATTAAGATCAAGAATCTTGATACATTTATGAATTTGGACCCGGAGCATTGTACGACCATCTATTCGTTTGCATCGAAAAGCTTCGCCAACATGATCGTGAATGAACGGCCCAAGCGCTGCCTAGCGAGGAGTAGATGAACCTACGGGAGCTCAAGAACCTGGGTTATCACTAGTTATCTCTTATCAGTCGGCCGGTGTAGTGTCAAAATCAAAAGGCATTAAGTCCGAAATGAAAATCTATTTGTAGGTAGACAAAATTGTTTTATAGAGGATTTCTGTAGAAATTTTGCGCTGATCCTGAATATACCAAATTATGTCTTGCATAAAAACTGTCTCTTTCCTGGAAATGAAACATTGATATGGCAAAACCTTTTCATTTTGGTTTATTATTTTCAATAATGAACCATTGGAATCGAGCATGAAAAATAAAATTCTTACCCCCCCACAAAATTTTATGGTTTACGTTTCAAGGTATTTAGAATCCAAAACTGCAATAAAAATATTTCTGTCTGTCCGCCGTACGGGCCACTTTTCTTAGTTACCATGAATCAAAGTTGATGAAATTCGGGTTATAGGTTCCGTTCGGGGTCTAGTTGGTCCTCGAAGCTCGACGTTACTGTCAGTTACTAAGGGATTCAAAATGGGGATGAAATTTTTAGAACGCCTATACCTTTTTTTTTACGTGAATTTTTTTACGGTTTTACATAGTTCTCGAACTTCGGAGTTTATTAAGACCACCCGGAGCACCGTACGTCCAGCCGTTCGTTCACCGACCTGCATTTTCGACACCAGGGTGAATGAAATTGTATACATCAGACCAAATCTCACCACCAGGGACGCGCCGACAATAGGAAATTGGCCGGAGATAAAATCATGGCCAGGGATCACCTGATTTTATAGGCAGAGTATGAGTTCGAGTTGGTTGTTCTGTGATATTATTTCACTCGAAAAATGATGGCTCATTTGGAGTTTGTTGATAGGTAGTGAAATTTGAACAAACGCTGAAGTATTATTGATGGGTAAATTATTACCACACGATGGTAAACTAACTTACAACGGATTGTATTGGTGGGTAAATTATTACACAATGGCAAATTATTACACAACGGTAAATTATTACACAACGGCTCATCTACCCAGAAGGGGCTGGATTTTGTTGATAGGTACTTTTGCAACTTGAACAACCGTTGAAGTATTATTGATGGGTAAATTATTACACAATGGCAAATTATTACACAACGGCAAATTATTACACAACGGTAAATTATTACACCACGGTAATGTGTTACACAACGGTAAATTATTACACAACGGCTCATCTACCAAGAAGGGGCTCGATTTTGTTGATAGGTACTCATGCAACTTGAACAAACGTTGAAGTATTATTGATGGGCAAATTATTACACAACGGTTCATTATTTTATCTCCGTAGAAGGGGAACCTATACAGGTAAATTATTACACAACGGTTTAGGTAGGTACCTAGTAACGAGTACGGGGTTAGTTACTAACCTACATAGCACCTATGTTATATAGAAGGGTTATCTATAAGGAGACCAGCGATCTGTAACAGGAGGGTATTCTGTACAAAATAATAAACCGTTGTGCAGGGATTTGCAGCGTTTTTCATCTTAATTTGACAGTTGTCAATCGACAGAGGTCAATTGTCGACCGACTATACACCGGCCGACTGATAAGGGATAACTAGTGATAACCCAGGTTCTTGAGCTCCGGTAGGTTCATCTAATCCTCGCTACGCAGCGCTCGGGCCGTTCCACCACACTCTTCTCCTAGATGCTCCTGCCAGCGAATCGTCGCTAATTACGTTTGAATCTCCCGCGATGTCTCCTAGCGTCCATCGTATTCATTTTAGAAACCCCGTAGAATAAATCTCAAGCTTTACGAAGGTGATACGACTACTTTATAAGTTGTAATGGTCTTCTACACAGGTGTATATAAATTATTATATTAATAATTAGTATATTCATTTTTGACTGCATAAATACATTCCCTCGCGTTGTAGGTATCAAGTGAATATGGAGGTGTGGCTTCACTGGATAATCCGGGCTAATATTATATTTGGTCAGTCAGACGTGTCGCGAATGGGGCAGTGGATGTTTAGCGGTCCAACAGAAAAGAAGAGTGAAAGCCCTTATTTCCTCGCAAAGACATTATTTGGGAGTGATTGGGGGGGGGGGGGGGGGGTGGTCTACGGGTAGGGACAATGGAGGGCCCCGTTATTCCCATGGAGCCGCCCACCGGGGTGAAAATAATATATAATATAAAGCTGCAATCAGTACTGTTTTCTCGAAACGCAATCCAAAAGGAAGGGACGCGGACAAGGGGGCGGAGGCATAACCTAATATACTGGCAAAGTTCCGATCCCCCTCAGGTTTCATCCACGCCAGTTCACACAAGAGATAAAAGCATAAATATTGAGGAGGTAGTAAAATACAGCTGAGCTTCCATAGCTTCCAGGCCTTTTTTTTTAGCGGGGTGAGAGCGAGAGAAAGTGTAGTAGGTGCTAGGGGGAAAAAGAGAAAGACCGAAATAAAAAAGGAGTGGGGTTAAGGGAAAAAAAGATTGAAAATGAAAAAAAAAAATAAAAATAAACAAACAAAAAAGAGAGAAAAATTGGGTAGGTGGAGAGACTGGCCAATGTCACTGTTGTAATACACGTGTTACGGCGGACTTTTTAAATATGTATTAACTAGACCGCCGCGGCTATCCAGGCTCATGGCCGCTTCTTTCTGTTTTCATCACTGCCCAGTCAACTTTTTTTCAAATGGAGATTCGAAACCTCCACTTCTGACTCCGTTAATTGTCAACACTACCGAGTACCTTTATTTATTTATTTTTCCTCTCCAACCTGAGCTGAGTGGTAACGACGTTGCGGTGATGCGGCCCTCGGCGAGTAGTGGGTTAGGTGATTCTTTTCGCTGTTGAGTGGTTGAGCTGTGGGGGGGGGGGGGGGGGGATAATGAACCCGCTTTTCCATTCCTGTAACGGAGTTCGCACAGCTATCATGAGAAGTGGTGAGGGGGGAGGGGCTTATAGCTGTGGGTCGGAGGGTGTTAAATCGCTTTTGAAGGGTAAAAACCGTCGACTTCATATTCCACTCAGGACGAAGCTCGTGGATTATTTTCTATTTCGCTTTCCTTTGCTAACTGTACCAACGGTGAGTGGGACATGGAAACAAATAGAAATATGAACGTTAGGGTTGGTTTCAAATGAATTTCGAAGAAAACACGCTATTGAAAATGTCACGCGTTTCTAAAATGGAAACTGATTTTTGAAAAATCGGTTGATTGGTTCATTCCAGAGTATTCTGAATCGAACCCTAGTTACCTACTGTTTTATTTTTTTTCCATCATGCAAGGTTCCCCAGAAAGTAGGTCTGCAAGAAGCCAAGAACTGATTTTCAGGTCGCTGTCGATCCTAAATGTCGCTTTGCGATTTTTTTTTGGTTTATTATTTTCGAAAATGAACCTTCGGAATCGAGCGTGAAAAAAAAAATTGTAACCCTCCTCAAAATTTGATGGTTTACGTTTCAAGGTAGGTATGTAGAATCCGAAAAGGCAATAAAAACGCTGAAAATTATTACACAACCGTTTATTATTTAGGATAGATGCCCCTTTTGCGTAGAAGATCACTGTTTTGTATGGTCAATACCCTCGAGCTCCCCCCAGGAAAGCCCCAAATCGAGTACTGGAGCAGGCCCCGGAATTAAAGTTCCATACAAATGCGCAGGATTCAATAATTTAGTCATCATTTATCCGTAGTTATTCATGAAGCATAAGGCAAATAATGAACCGTTGTGTAATAATTTACCTGTATAGATGCCCCTCCTACGTAGATAGTATAATAAGCCGTTGTGTAATAAATAACCCAATACTACTTCAACATTTACTCAGGTTGCAAAAGTACCGCTCAACAAAATCCAAACGATACATCATTTATCAAATATTAAACAATATTACAGAACAACCAATTCGACTTCATACAGCCATCCGTGATTATAATCAGGTGCTCCCTAGCGATGATATCTGGGACGGGTTGATACCGTTTGATTCACGATCATGTTGACGAAGCTTTTCGTAGCAAACGAACACCACGACATCTTTTGGACATTCAAACTGACTTGGGCCTTTATACGGGGTTTTGTGATGATTTTGGAAACTTCGATAGTGAAGCTTTTCCACATTGATCGTTACAGAACATCCCCAACCCCACCCTAGTGTAAATGTCAAATGAAAAGGGAACACTGATGCAATAATAAGAGTTTCACCACAGGTCCGCAATAGATACGATTTCTCGACCTTCATTATGAGGGGAGTAGAGCTCCACTCATCCGGGGCGGCGCTAAATACGGACAGCCCAAACATCAGTCGGGTCGGCTAGCGGATACATATAAACCCTTGCTCACCCTAATAACGTTCTACGGTTATAACCAGCGGTGCATATCCAATAAGGTCGACCTTCCGGGCTACCGCATCTCCCTCCACTGGATTAGTTGGATTAATATTGAGAGAATATTGAGTCGAGCTGGAGCGAGGCTGGATTGAGCCGCGAATACTCGGCCTAATCTGCTCGAGCTACGGGTACGTTCAGTTTACCGTATCGTCCGTCGGAGGGGCTCGGGTAATGTGGTAGAGGAATCGGAAGGAATGCGACGGTAGTCGAGGGGAAGCATCGGAGAAACCTGACTAGGTGCGGTTCTGAGAGAGGATTAGCTCGAGGGCGAACCCACGGTACTGATTGTCAACAGACGTGTTTACTAACTGGTTGAAAGACGTCTGGGTCAAACTCAGAGAGAGCAGGACCGATTCATCCATTCGAATGGCTGTGCAAGGGGATACGATTAATCAAGGGGCGCAGTTCTGTACACTTCAGTGTCAAACCAACGAAATATCTTCGTATATTTCTGTTGATTTTACGCGATTTCCGAGTATTTCAAATGTTAGTAATATTTCGACTGAATTTCAAACTTACTTGGCAAAATCACAAATAGCAAGACTAGTGGATTTGAGACAATCCAACGCTTTGGCCCCAAAATTATTAGTACATATTTGAATCTGTGAAAACTTATCCGATTCTCTTCCATATTACAGTATTGTGAATCGCTAGATTTTGAAGTATTCTTTGTTTCATTCCAAAATCACTCCTCCTTGACTGCTAGGTTTAAAAAAAAAAAAAATCTTAACCAAAATGGTTGTAATTGCAAACGAAAAGGATTGTTTTCGAAAATAAGCATAATTATCTCAAGGAAAAAATATAAGATTTGAGTTCTGTGGATCACAGTTCTGCAAAAATGGTTGGAAATCACCAAAAATCTTTGTCTGGTTACCAAAACTATTATAGAATGGTCACTTGGGGGACAAATTATTTCGTGGTCATGAATAATTGTTTTCTCGTAAGAACGAGTCATAATTATATGTTAGAAAACGATAGAAAACGATAAAAATAATTAATAATTATTCATAGTGGAAAATCTTCTAAAAACGGTGGTGATACAATGGTGATCGATACTGACAAAGACATATCAATAGTGATACATTTTTTGTGTTTTTTTAACATTATTACACAAAGGTCATTATTTACCTGTACCCTTATGCGTAGATATCAGCGTTTTCTGTGGTCGATACCTCCCCTCAACCCCACCCCCACAGACACACACAAGGGGTATTTACTGAACCAGCCGGGCAATCACATTTCATAAATATGCCGTGGCTGCAAGGTATTATATAATTAATTACCTAATATTTGTTGTTATTCATGAAGCATAACGCTTATTGAAGTAACATAAGTGCCTATCAACAAAACCCAAAATAACCGTAAACAGTATCACTGAACAAGTAACTCAATTTCATACAGACATGCGTGATTATAATCAGCTGTTCCCCCGCAATGATACATGGGCTGGATGTATAACGTTCTATTCACAATCAAGTTGACGAAGCTTTTCGTTGCAAACATCAGGGTCTTACTGTGAACCAACGATTGGACTACAGTGCTCCGGGTGGTCTCAAAAATATTCGAGATCAATCTAAAAAAGTTATAAAAATCGACCCTGTCGTGATATCCTCCCGGACTATCACTCCATGTACAATATTAAAGATCTCGTAAATAAACCAAGGAATGAAGCGGTGGACGTGACCTGGCTCAGGTAGTACGAAGGGATCCCCTACCATCTCGCAACTGACGTTGATAGACGGGAGGAGGGTGGACAAAGCCCTATATAATTCGCCTTTCTCGCCTGTTACTTCATTCCACACTCTCCTCAAGTCGATGACTTATCTCTCTCTCCTCCTCACTCACGCCTCCTCGCTCTCCTTACTCTAAAAGATCCCGGACTGGTATATCCAGTGGGCATGTCCTAAAAGATCCCAGACTGGTATACCCACTGGGCATGTCCTAAAAGATCCCAGACTGGTATATCCACTGGGCATGTCCTAAAAGATCCCAGACTGGTATATCCACTGGGCACCTCCGAAAAGATCCCAGACTGGTATCCTAGGTGCTAGGTTCAATGCCTCATCATACTTCTCTCACCTCTCACCTTCAACCACAACAGTGGTGAACCTGACGTTCACGCAGCATGGAGTCCGACGCAACCTCACCCCTCCACCACCTCGAAAAATTTGCCCCACCACCGTCGACCCCTCTGCTACTCTTTCGCCCCCTCTTCTCGCTGTGCCCGCCGACATCATGACTGCCGCCTCTGCGATCCCACTAACGCTTTCCCCCTTCTACGCCTGAGCACTACTGTTTCTAACCTAGCTTTAAGTCAACGGCCTTCAGCCACTGTAAATCTGTGTCCTCAGCTTTATCAACCATTGTTTACCTTGCTCAATCTGGGGGGACCTATGTCGTGGTATCCTCCCAGAACCTCTCCTCACAAGCTTAAGATCTCGCAAATAAACATAGGAGTGGGGACAGAAGACGCACGAGAACCAAGGGCCAGCCTGGGGATCCCCACCATCCTCTACTAGCTAGAGGATGGAGGGAGACAGCTCACAAGCACATAAATACTCGCCTCCTGCCTCTTTTTCCTCATTCTACGTTCTCCTCTAGTCGCTGACTGCTCTCTCTCCTCCTTACCTCGTCTCTCTCTCCTATCCCAAAAGATGCTGTAATGGTGGTGGTACGCCCATAACCAACAGCCAACACTCCTAAAAGATCCCGGGAAATGGTGGTGGTCCGCCCATAACCAGCCCGGGCACACATCCAAAAAGATCCGGGTGTTGGTGGTGGTCCGCCCATAACCTTACCCGGCAAAACTCCCGAAAAGATTCCGTGAATGGTGGTGGTACGCCCATAACCAACGGACACCTCCAAAAAGATCCCGGGAAATGGTGGTGGTCCGCCCATAAACAGCCTGGGCACATCCTCCCTCATGCCAGTCATGGTGGATGTACGGTAAAAACACATTCATCACAGTGATATCCGCGGGTTGCTAGCCTCATTCATCCGGGCGCCAGGTGTGGTGATAACGGAAGGGCGCTCTTGCTTCTAGCACCTGCTGTGGTGATAACCGCGGGATGCTAGTCTCCTCTTCCAACTAACGCCTGCTACAGTGATAACCGCAGGGCGTTAGCAAAAGACTCCTACGGAGCACATACTGCACCGATCCAAGCCTACCCTACCTTCAACCCGCTGCGTCATAAACCTACACCAATGCATACGACAATAATAAATAATAATAATATGGAGTGGGGGAAGAGTAATTTACGCGTCGTGAAGTTTTGAGATGAATTGAGGGCTTCCCAACGAGTGGTTAACAATTTTTAGGGGACGAAAACTAAGGAAAAAACCACCAGCATAATCTTTCATGACATAAAATTCGGTCTGATCCCTTGGAAAAAACATTACTCATATTAAAACCCGCTGCGGAAGTATTTACAGCTTAAGCTCTATCGATGTAATTATGCAAATGCGTGCTGCAAATATCAAGTAAAGTGGGTGCCTTCGTTGCAGAGCAGAACCTTTAACTTTTCGAGTTGACACCTTTTCAGAACTGACTGGGACCTATTATTGAGTTGATGGGCTTGCTGCTTGTCGCAATAATAAGATTCCAAAATTATCCCCCTAATTCAGTTCGTCATTATTCGTTCCATCCCAGCCCTCTTCACACCAACTCCTCCAATCTCATTCTCCCCCCCCCCCCCCCCCCTCGCCATATTTCCTAATTCAATCTTCCTATAATTTTAAATTTTAGTTTGAGGCAGGTACAATCGCCAAGTTTGGATTAACCGCCTGTTATTGAGACTTATGAGGCAGTATTCCCAGCTTGCTGTCAGCTTCTTCCCCCCTCCTCCTTTCGCCGCCGGCGCTAATTGCTAGTGCTTCCCCTCCTTTCATCACACTGTGAATTTGCATGTTTAATTCCCGAAAGGAACCCTCCTCCCTTGTTTCTCGCCCTTTATCCTGACTAGTTATCTTTAGCAATTGAATCTGACTTTATTTTCATGATTTGATCCAACCCGAATTAGTTTTATTCCATCCCAAGACGTTTCCATTTACTTACTTCTGTGATTAATATTCACGCCATGAGATTGAAGGAAACATTTCCTGGACCGAGCCCACGAGCCTGGAGCCTCTCTTCAACTCACGGAATAAACTCCAGAGATTAATTAGCAACTGTTAGCTCATACTAAACAAAGTTTCGGAGGGAGTTGAAAGGCATTAAGATAGGTAAGTATGACCTAATTTGTTGCACTATCGAATCTTCACTCTCTGTGCAAATTTTGACGGTTTACAATAAATTTATCCATCTAGGTACATAACGTCACATCAAAGGAACAAGGTAAGCAATTCTTCAGCTGACCGATCTCACATACATACTTACTGCCCTTTACAAACCTCTACTGTGCCTCACAAAGCCATGCTTCACCGATAATCTACTCAGGAGTATGATGTGGATCATTATTCAGCATGTTTACTTACTAATTAGGTACTCATTGTTTCTTTAAAATCGACACATATTAAGACTTTACCGTTGTTCTTCGGTTGATATTATATTCTACATGGCGATGTCCATCACGTGTTGTCACACTTTTGGTTAATTAATTTTGGTTCATAGTAACTAAGTAAAGTGTTACTATGACTTACGGCGTACAGATAGAAGTTTTTGGTTTTGGTTTACCTATTATTCTCTGAATAATAATTATACACCTATGTATTCGGGTCGGAAAATGTCCGTATGGCGTATCATCGATATCTATACTAACTTTCAATCTTAAAAAAAAATTATTCTTTCGCACACAGGCTCCATTTCGGCCGGAGTTGACCCCTATCTCGGCAGTCCGAGCGGAAAAAACCCATGGGTTATGGGTGAAAAATTGGTGCAATATTAGTTATTTTCGAGGTTTTGGTGAACTTGGGCCTGTGAGGTATCGTTTTCCATGTTTTTTAGGGCGAGGAGACCAAATGAAGTTGATTTTGACCTCTGAGTCTAGATTGAGGTTCTAACGAAGTTTTAACTCTCAAAATAATTCAATATTTATGGGTCAAAAACCTGTGAAAATGGCCACAATCACCAGAATTTAATAACACAGGAGGTAGTATTAACATGTGAATCAAGACAATTCAGTGACAACTTCACTTATAGAAAATAATTTGCCATTCATAGACAAATAATATTAGAGTTTAAAACCGTCAAATTAGCTATGTGGGTCTCTTCACTGAGGTCCCAATCGTACAGTATTCAGTCAAGAATAATAATAAACCCATGTGACAAGAACATTGCAATGTTTTTATTTTTCAGTATACCTACCTAAACCTTTGGAATCGAGTATGAGAAAAAACAAAAGAATTATTTCCCCCTTAAAATTTTATGGTTTCCGTACAGACGTAGAACCCGTAAATGGAATAAACAAATTTCGGTCCATCATCAGTACGCCGCCGCCGCCCACCGGCGCCTTACGCCGTACTTCGTTTTTTCTTGGTTACTATGGACAACAATTGATGGAATTTGGTTTGTTTGCTCCTTTGGGATCCAGTTATTCCGCGAAGCTTGGCGTTGTTTCATTCATCTAAAAAGAATGAAAATGGGGGGTTGAAATTTCCAGGGCGTCGCGTCGTTATCTCGATTTTTTATGTTTTTAAATTGATCGTTAATAATAATTTTGGAGACCACCAACACCTTTTTTTCCCCACCGTCCAGCCGTTCGTTCACAGCAAGGCCCTGAAGAAGCATGTACCGAACAGCTTGGTCAACATCATCGTGAATGAAAGGGTACCATCATTGATAGGGAACAGCTGTTATAATCACGCATGACTAAGAAATTGAGTTAGTTGTTCTGTGATATTATTTCATTTGAAGAATAATGGTTATTTTTGGTCGTGTAGATAGGTACCTACTTTTGTAACTTCAACAACCGTTATGCTTCATGAATAACAAATAATTAATTATAGAATTCTTGAATCCACAGCATCTTTACGAAATGTGATTACCTGGCCGGTTGAAGTACCTACTCAATTTACGACTTTCTTGGGGTGAGCTCGAGGGTAGGTACTGATCACAGAAAACGCAGAAGGGGCACGCAGAAGGGGCACCTAATAGGTAAATAATAGTAAACCGTTGTGTGGTAATTTGTCGCGTGTAATAATTGTTAATGCATTCCACTAATCTATTCAGAAGTCCCAAACAACCTTCAGCTTTTTTTGTAAAACGAATTTGAAAGAATTGTAAAAAATCGCGTCTTTACCCAACTTGGTACCGCCTGCCACACGTTCCACGTTTGCCATCATTCGACACTGACTGAAAAAACATCCAGACAACGAACGAAAGCGATAACTAATAATTCAGAAAATAATAATTTAAATAATTTTAAATCGTTAAATGAGTGGCCTCCCGTTAACCGATAAGTACCAATATCCGTACCATATCTAGCATATCGCTCGAAGGCAGAAGAATTCATGCCAGTAGGGGAATACTCATTCCTTTTATGAGCCGTTTAACGTATCATTAAATTAAGTATTATTTGATGACATATATCGAAGAATTTAATTATTTTAATGTATAGTAGGTTGGTGGTGTATTGATTCATACCTAGTTCCAAGACGCTGGTGTTTTTTTGTTTTTTGTTTATTATTTTCGATAATGAACCTTTGGAATCGATCATGAAAAAAATTCTAACCCCCTCAAAATTTGATGGTTTACGTTTCAAGGTATGTGGAATCCAAAAATGCAATACAAAAATTTCTGTCTGTCCGCCGTACGCCGCTCGCCGTTTTAATTTTATTTTAACTAACCTTGAGTGAACTTCATATAAACTAGTTAGAAATATGTGCCACAGCTCACCATGTGCTATTGATACCTACTCAAACGAATAGAAACCCTCAACCAAGCCGAAATTTTACACGGTGACCAACAAGTTCGCACGGTTATAATAGTATTACTCAGTATACTTTGACAGTACGTTGTTCAAGTTCATACTTAATCTGACCCTGGTTGAAAATCATGAACCAATTAGTTCCTATCTATTCTATGCATGTCAGAACATTAAATTTCTCCAAGAAGCGTGTGCAGCTTCGATAACGTATCCACATACTTGCTCGTTTCATTCAGCACTTTTCTACACCCATAATATGAATTCAAATGCGAGATAATATGACATCAATCAGCAAAAATCCTCTTGAACTCTGAATAGTTGTTCATACATATTTCATAGGAAAGAACTCGTTTTTCATCAGGAATGGAGCGAAGTGCACTTCGAGGACTGTGCTGAAGACGACATCGAAGCTACCTCTGACAAAATCTATTCAGGTCCAGTTTATGACCTAGTAGGGTTCCTAGTAGCCACAATCGTAATTGAGTTACTTGCCTTAGGTTGAGAGGTACTTACCATGGCACTTTTTTTTTGTACATTCGCAGTCTTGACACGATACTGCTCGTATCTACATTGAAGATGCTGTCATTGATTATGGACAAGGCATAATAACTTTATTTGATTTGGTTTGGTTTGGTTCGACAAGGATGCTGTGGATCTGTATACGGAGGTCCAAGCCGGCCTAGTCAGTGCCGTAAAGACTTGTCTGCCGGGCCAAGGTTCTGTCTCATTAGCATAAACATGAACTCTGGCCTCCCCCACCTAGGGGCACCGTCATCACAGCCACCTCACCAGCTCATTAATTAAAACCAACTACCTTGGGATGGAAGTCGGGTGGTAATATTTCTTCAACTCTTCAGAAACAACGGCTGGCGCAGAAATTCTGCTAAGTACTAATGTAGTAACTGGTACGTTAGCGGAAGAATAGAAATTACATTGTTGCTCGAACCGAATTTAATTCTGGGACCCCCTGCGTATAATAGTCAATACAACGGCAAATCTGCTGAACGTGATAGCTATTGTATTAGTTTCAAGTTCGTCGAGTCTAAAAAGCGGTTGTTGAGTTTTGGATTGAGTGGGAAAAATATTCGTATATCTGTACATAATTATACTAGGAATATTATCTTACCGTATATTCTTAAGTCGTTGCCTAGCAAGTATTGTTGATCGAAAAAATTTATTTTCCAAACATCAGAGGTGGTGGAATGTGATGCCGTCTCATGCAAGAGCTGTACGCAATGAAGCTACTTTGACTCTCTCCACGTCATCCCAATTCACTGACCAGTCACTCAGCTCACTTTTTGGAAAATAAAATAAGTGCAAAAATGTTAATGAGACAAACAAAAACGCTGCAATTTATTACACAAAGGTTTATTATTTACCTGTGTAGATCACTGCGTAGACGGGTGCACCTCGTTTGGGGCGGTCGAGGATTAACGGCCTATTATCTGGCGATGTGTTTGGGACGATTGGTGGCATTGAGTTTGGGGCCCCACAAACATTTGATGAGTTCCTTCCACCTTGCAATTGAGTAAACAAAGGTATAGAGATAGTAGGTATTTATCCTACCATCAGAAAATGAAATTGATGGTCATTTCCTATGATGATGAATGGTGAGGGGATTGAGAAGGAGAAACACGTTGTAGGTAGGAAATTACATCAATTTCACCCACAGAATATTTGGCCCAAGCAGAAAGTACGGTTTCACGAATTTTCTTCTGAGCGGCGCGTACAGCGTTCTGCAAAATATGAGAGGGAAATTGTTGCATACCGCCCAAACCCATCGTCCCAAACGCAAGCTGGCCTCTTTAGACCATAGTCCGAAACGCATTGCCGCTAACGGCCCAAACGCATTGCATTTCGGATTAGTCGTCCCAAACGCATTGCAGCCGCGTAGACCACTGTTTTCTGTGGTCAATACCCTCGAGCTCCCCCCTGGAAAGCCCTAAATCGAGTACTGGGGCCGGCTCCGGGGCCAAAATTAAAGTTTCATACAAATGCGCGAGATTCAATAATTCAATCATTGATTATTTGCAGTTATTCATGAAGCATAAGGCAAATAATAAACCGCTAGCTGTAATAAATTACCTGGATAGCTACCCCTTCTACGTAGATAGTAATAAACCGTTGCGCAATAATTTACCGTTGGGTAATAACTTACCCAATAATACTTCAACGTTTCTTCAAGTTGCAAAGGTACAAAAAATCCAAAAGATCCATTATTTTTCAAATTAAATAATATCACAGAACAACGAATTCGACTTCATACAGCCATCCATGATTATAATCAGGTGCTCCATAGCATTGATACCTGGTCGAAATGTATACCGTTCGATTCACGATCATCTTCACGGAGCTTCGGTGCAAACGAACGGCTGGTCGTACAGTGCTCCGGGTGGTCTGAAGAAGTTCAAGACCAATTTAAAAACGTAAAAAATACATACTATTATATTGAATGTGTTTGAGCTACGGCGTTCTGAAATTTTCAACCCCTATTTTTCACCCCCTCAGAGATGGCTGCCAGTAACTCCGAGCGAGGGGGGGTTAAATTTTTTTATTTTTTTTTAATGCTCGATTCCAAAGGTTTGTCATTGAAAATAATAAAAAAAAAGAGATTTATAGCGAGAATAGCTGTGAATTACAATATTGAGAACAGTTTTTTTTTCTCGGTGGAGAACCTACATTTTAATATGATATATTAATGCCCGTTCCTCTACAACGCCATTTCATGGAGTTCAGGAAATGTAGCCTTTAGAGCATGAATCCAAGATGATGCAGATGGCGTGGCAGGGAGATCGTTGAACTTTTTTGCAATGCAACCAGGAGGTTTGAAAAGAGTTGAACAGTTTCGGTTTCGGTCCAGAAAACAAGGAATCTCCCCTGTAAAGATTGACCTCCATTCACTTTCTAGGTAATGCCACCCACTACACTCCTTGCATTCCCGCACCCAAGTATCAATAACTTTCCAGTAAGAACCAAACTAACTGCATTTCAAGGTGCCAGTTTTCAGGCGCTAAATCAACTTCAAAGAATTTAAAAAAAATAATAATAATAAATACGACTTAACAAATAGCATGCGGTCCATCGCAGGCCATTGGAGAATGGCTCGCGAACAAGGGGTCGGTCACCCCCATCGAAGTATAGTCCTCCGCCCAGACTTGCCGTTTTGTATCTTACGTGCTGTGACTGTTTCTCTTTATATGTGAAACGACATTTTATTGAAGTTCCATTGAATAACAGGTGTTAGTCAATCATGTCAGTTTTGCACTCGCACTCACCGAACAATATCAATAATAACTAGTTCAGCGTGAATGCAAACATCATTATTTATTCACTCTTTTCTCTCCTGAGTGGTCGAGAGAAACTGTAACAAAGTTTTCTGGAACTTTATAAAAGGTGAGAACAATTCCATCGCCATAATTTTTCAACCTTTTCAACGAAACAACTACTTAAGTTGATTTCGCGTTTGATGACACCGACTGAATACTTAATACGATCAACTGCATAGCACCTCATAGGCCATAACCTGATGACTTCTAAAGAAAACGCAAAAGCAAACTCGACTATGTAAAATGCTCATTATTCTAAAAAGAAAAAAAAAGTCTTGAGAGATTCATGAAGTTCGTGACGGTTTTCTTGGGGGGGTAATTGAAAAAGAAATATTCTCACTTTAATGCCCCAAGGGCGAGTTAACCGAGTTATAAATCCGTACGGACGGAGGTGATGGGGTGGGGGTAATGTGATATTTATCTTTGTATTTCCACGCCATTTCTCTTATTGGGGGAGGCTGGGGTTTTCTTTCACGCGGGAGATGCAATTAGCGGGGCAACCCCCTTTTCTTATTGGCTACGGCGAGAGGTTTAATGGAATGTGCTCGTAGCAGGAATAATTGAGGCGATACTTCTTTTTTCGAGGATTTTGGGTTATTTTCAACATAATAAGGTGTCAAATATTTATAAGGGCAATATGTCATGTAGAGTGGACGCGAGGTCGTCAGCTTCCAACGAGGTAGGTACTTAGTCAAGTCTTCCGTTTGACTTGATTTTGATTTATTACTTTCAATAATGAGCCTTCGGAATCGAGCATGAAAAAAATGCTTAACCACAATCAGAATTCGATGTTTCTATTTAAATTCACGTAGAATCCGAAAAAGGAATGAAAACATTTCTGTGTTTCCGCCGTACTTCGCACTTTACTTACTTACCAAGAACGAAAATGAAATTTAGTTTGTGGGTCCCATTTGACGTCTAGTTGGGTCGCAAATCTCGGCGTTACCTGCCAGTCGTCTCTAAGGGGTGAAAAGTAGGGGTTGCAAGTACCAAAACGTCGTTATCTCGTTCTTTTTTAAATTTTCGAACTGATCTCGAACTTGGGAATTTTTTATACCAGCCGCTAGTCCACAGAAAGGCCCTGCACTTTCACAGAATAGCTTCCGTCAGCATGATCGTGAATGAAACGGAGAAACGGTATACATCCGGTTCCGATACCATTGCTAGGGACCAAATCATTATACTCGTAGTCACGCATGGCTGTATGAAATCGAATTGGTTGTTCGGTAATGTCATTTCAGTTTGACAGTGATAGTTGTTTTGGAATTAATTGATAGGTAATATTGTAACTTGAACAAATGGTATGCTTCAAGAACAACAAAAATGAATTAAGATAGAATTCTTGAATCCACCGCATATTTATGAAACTGTAATTTCCCGGCCGGCTCCAGTAGGTACTCACTCGATTTACGGCTGGGGGAGCAGGACCACAGAAAACACACCCCCACATGACCACGCATGACCGCAGTAGGTACTGAGCACATAAAATAGTGATCAGAAGGGGCATCTGTACAAGTAAATAATAAACCGTTGTGTAATAATTTGCAGCGTTTTTGTGGAATGATTCCCACGCATCGGTTGCCTGATTTGTTGCGTTTCGAAACAAGTGCTTTCATAACATTAATTTTTAGAGCGCTGTTATAGTAGCGGCCTGGGCTGAGAATCCCAGATCCCAATCTTCTTTCTCTTGCGATTTCGGTTGTGTTTTTATAGATTTTTTTTGTTACTAACTACCTACACCTATTATTGTCGGTTAAAATATATGAAATAATATTATTAATTGTGGATGTTTACTGTTTCAGGCGCTAGCTAGCAAAAGGATCCCAAATTCGTAATTCATTATTTGTAACTTGATGAATATAATCACTGCCCCGAAATTTCCCATGCAACATTTCTCATGGACTTTGATCCCCAAAACCTGTGTGTCGGATTGTTGACTTCATCCCGTTCAGTGGGTGTGACTAGCTTTCTGTAAGCGCTATGTTCTTCAAGGATCTGGCAGTGATTTTCATTCTCGACACTCACCCATCGTTTCCCAGAATCTAAATATGACTCCAAGCAACTCGGGTGAAGAACCGTATTTATCTAGGCTAGGAGTCAGAGCAAGAATGGTGATTTACACTGCAAGTTCAATCTTGTGATTTCATCCCCCGACCTAATCATTCGTAGTCCTCATAAGTTCGACCAATGTAACTTAGCTCATCAGCTTCATCCAAGTTTTGAGAGAAGAAACCATCGATCAATCGTGCTGTACAAGTAACAATCATATAGTAAAATATTCTCAACCGTCTCAACCTACTTATGTTGAGAAAAAATCTTAGTAGGTAATGTTGATGTAAGTGGTAAAACCAGGAAAATGTTGAAGGACGCGTTTTGAACGTAACAGAACCTTATGGAATTATACCTAAGCCAAATGGACTTCAAAGTGTATACTTACCCACGTATCGATGAATAATCAATTTCTCCTCCATACCTGGTGGTCATCTCGGAATTTAATCTAATACATAATCTGATTAAAACTGGCATTTACTTGACTTAGCACCCGGAAAGGGGTGTTACAGAAGAAAATCCCCTCCCACCAAAGACCCCTTTTGTAAACGCGGATCTGTGAGGCAAGAGAGGAATAATATACTATCCGTGTCTCTCTCGGGCATATTGTTACATTCACGACCCCTTAAAGCCAGAGAGCAGTTGATTTAATGATGAAATGTAACACATGTTTTAAGCCTTTACCCCCGTTTTCACCCCGGCGTTCACTGCGAAGGTATTACCGTCCAACTAACAACTAACGACAAGGGAAAGCCATTTAGAGGGGCCCACCTGACTCCTTCATCACTTCCTATATTAACCTAGTATGAGAGAAGGTTTCCTAATAACAGTGCTTTCAGCGCCTCCCTGGCCTGTAGGGTTCCCAGACGTATAAACACTCGGAGGCTCTTCGTGCTTCCTAAAGCTCTCATTACTCTCGAATGCGCAGACAAGCGCTCCGAGAGATAAATTAAATTCTCCTATCTTTTGAAGGACTTCAAGTAAGTATGATAAAGAAACACTTCGAAGAGGAGGATACGGCACTAACGCAGAAATACATTCAAAAGTAGTATAGTTAGATTGAGTGGAAACTAAGACTTAGTTGTGTGAAATACAAAATAACTTGATTGCTTGAGTATGAACTTCTTTTTGTCTAGTTTTAGACCTTGTTTAAAGGATCTACATACCTACAACGTTTTTTTTTTACATATTCCAGTGGTCCCATCACATCACATAATCGTTAAATTCAGCACAATACACTGGAACGTTATCTTTTAGCGAATTTTCGAAGAAAAGGAAGCTATTGTTCTCGGTCCAAAATTTTTAAAACTCAAATTTCCGAAAGATTTTTATACCAAAATCCGTTTCAGACCATCCTGAATTCACTGCCGAAAGACACCAAAAATTATATATATATATATATATATATACTCGGCCCTTCGGGCCTCGCCAGGGGGCAAGCCCCCTGGACCCCCAAAGGGGGCTCCGCCCCCTCGGAACGGCTTCGCCGTTCCTCACCCCCGAAGGATGTGTTCTTATACTTCGTATAACAAAGGAGAATTTGCTATGCAATTTACCCCCCCCCCCCCCCACACCACCAACACACAAAAAAATAAAACGATTCTGTTTAAACGTTATTTATTTACATTTATTTCTGAATGTAGGTAACTAGTTATTCATAGGTAACAAAGATAACGTTGGTAATTCTTTATCACATTCCTCTTTGTGCTCATCTTTATCACATTCCTCTTTGTGCTCATCTTTATCACGTTCCTCTTTGTGCTCATCTTTATCACATTCCTCTTTGTGCTCATCTTTATCACATTCCTCTTTGTGCTCATCTTCATCACATTCCTCTTTGCGTGACGCGTTTTTGTGACAGGATATTGTGACAGGACATTTTTTTCACATGACCCCCGGCGTTAAAATTGCATAGCAATTAATATTAATTGCAACGCAATTCTTAGCCCGACCCCCAACTAGTTTTTTTGTCACATGTCACACTTTTTTGTCCCGCGATACCGTGGCTAGGGAAGCTAATTTCTATGCTATTCATTACATTACATTCATTACATTACATTCATTACATTAAAGTCCTAAGGAGGTATTTAGCCTCCTTAGGACTTTAACTTGACATTGCCCAGGCCCCGAATCAGCTGAGTGGCCCCTGAAGCTAATCTCTATGCTATTCACGCTATGAAGCTGTAATTTGGTATTTAGCCTCCTTAGGACTTTAACTTGACATTGCCCAGGCCCCGAATCAGCTGAGTGGCTCCTGAAGCTAATTTCTCTGCTATTCACGCTATGAAGCTGTAATTTGGTATTTAGCCTCCTTAGGACTTTAACTTGACATTGCCCAGGCCCCGAATCAGCTGAGGGGCCCCAGAAGCTAATTTCTATGCTATTCACGCTATGAAGCTGTAATTTGGTATTTAGCCTCCTTAGGACTTTAACTTGACATTGCCCAGGCCCCGAATCAGCTGAGTGGCCCCGAATCAGCTGAGTGGCCCCTGAAGCTAATTTCTATGCTATTCGCGCTACGAAGCTGTAATTTGGTATTTAGCCTCCTTAGGACCATCCTGAACTCACTGCCGAAAGACACCAAAAATTATAGGTATAGATACAACACAATTCTAGATACAACTCGAATTGCGTTGCAAATTCCTCGTTCTATACAAAGTATAGAAGATAAGAGATCGGGGGTCCAGGGGGCTTGCCCCCTGGCGAGGCGCGGAGCGCCGAGTATATATATATATATATATATATATATATGCCATTCCAGACGATAACTCTCGAAAGAATTGAGATAAAAAGTTCAAATTTGCACGAAAAATCTGTCTTGGCAATTGACAGGCTAAGTTCGTAGATGGGCAGAATCGGGTCACTCTAAGGGGGAGTTTTAGGGGAGAAAAATTACCCATAAATTCCCAAAATGAAACAGTCTGACAAGTGACACCTCATTTTAAAGGTTTTTGTACGCTGAACACGATGGTGAAATCAGAATTGCGATATCTGATACCGTTCTCAAACTGGAGCACATTGAAGATGAAGGAACGCGGTCATTTCTTGAGATGTTCTTCCTGGTTCGTCTGCTCTAATCTGATAACGGAATGGGATATCACAATTCTGACTTCACCATCGTGTTCAGCGCTGGAAAATCTACAAACCGAGGTGTTACTCGGCAAAAAATGGAACAAAAAATTTGTTACGGATATCCCAAACATCACATTTTACATAAAATCAGTTATTTCTTCGAAAATTCGCTCTTATAGCCATGCTGCATGACTGTGGTTTTTATGAATCTGATCAAGCATTGTATGTCTATATGGGAATGATTTCTTGTCCCGTATAAATATCCAAAACTTAAAGATGTATGAATCAAACATTGGACGTTTAATAAGACAATAAATTATTTGGAATATAATAATTATACAGGTACCTACTCACATGGTTTTGAAGGATTTCCATCCGTATAAGTTCAACGTTACCTGGAAGAAGAAGAGAACACGATCAATATTGTTGCTGTCAAGTATAAACATTTTCAAATAAGTTTCAATTGAATGTACCACTCAGGACGTCGGTTAGCACTGAAAATTGATCCAAATATTATACTCCTGTATGCGAGAAATCATCGAAATGGACGGAAGCGGTGATTACCTATGTAGGTACCTGATAAATGTTACATTCACCTTCCTTGCTGGCGTCGAGAACGTTACAATTATTTCTCCCAAGGCTACCGGCGCCGCTAGATTCAAACCGACGTCCACCATTATGGTGAAGCTTGATGGCTAATTGATGTATAACTGATTGACTGGGTGGGGCCGAAAGAGAATTTACTCATCCGCGTAAGACCTACCTATATTATATTTTGCCAATAGACGTTGTTTTGCTGATCATTTTAACTCAATGTGAATACATAAAAACCATTCCCTGAGTATGTAAAAGTCATACACATAAAATGATATGCTATGGAAGTCTCTCAAAGAATCCCAACTGAGTTGGCAAGTTTCTCCACCAGCCGCCAAGAGATAAAATGTCTTGTGTAGAATAGAGTATCATTCTTCCTCGCTACTTTTCCTCTACGGATTCTGAGATAAAAATTGGTTGATATATGGAAGCTACGACGCAGGGAAGGCGACTACAACTGATTTCCTTACGGAAAACACCACTCAAATCAGATTAGGGTACCCTTTCTTAAGTTGAAGGAATTCGAAGAGCAGGGTGTGAGGAGTTTCATGAAGTTGAGGATTCTCCAAGGAGCTATTTTTAGGATGGCCGATACGTGGTTGATATACAAATAGGAACATTCGGGAATCAATGGAGATTTTTCTATGTAGATGAACCCTTTTGTAGGATGCAGAGTCTCAATAGGAGATAAACCTTTTTGATGTTTTGATGTAGCTTTCCAATATGCCTGGGAACTAAAGTTTGGTTGGTAATTTTCCTTTAGAAAGAATAAATTATTCGTAAAGTATTTCAAGTGTTTCAAAAATTCATATTAACCCGCTGAGTGGTGATTATTGAATGAAATCAAAGTATAAAAATTGGGGTACCTACTCGTCGTTCGAACTGAACGCCAGAACGATATTGAGCTTTTACGTTTGTGATCCAACTGAACAACCTTCCAAGATTTATCCAGTCATGAAGATTATGATAGTGTGGGAAACTTACTATAATCAATTTCCTATACGGTATATATATATTAATTGCTATGCAATTTTAACGCCGGGGGTCATGAGAAAAAAATGTCCTGTCACAATATCCTGTCACAAAAACGCGTCACGCAAAGAGGAATGTGATGAAGATGAGCACAAAGAGGAATGTGATAAAGATGAGCACAAAGAGGAATGTGATAAAGATGAGCACAAAGAGGAACGTGATAAAGATGAGGACAAAGAGGAATGTGATAAAGATGAGCACAAAGAGGAATGTGATAAAGAATTACCAACGTTATCTTTGTTAAACAGAATCGTTTTATTTTTTTGTGTGTTGGTGGTGTGGGGGGGGGGGGTAAATTGCATAGCAAATTCTCCTTTGTTATACGAAGTATAAGAACACATCCTTCGGGGGTGAGGAACGGCGAAGCCGTTCCGAGGGGGCGGAGCCCCCTTTGGGGGTCCAGGGGGCTTGCCCCCTGGCGAGGCCCGAAGGGCCGAGTTATATATATATTATATATATATATATATATATGTAATATATATATATATATAAAATTTTTGGTGTCTTTCGGCAGTGAATTCAGGATGGCCTGAAACGGATTTTGGTATAAAAATCTTTCGGAAATTCGAGTTTTAAAAATTTTGGACCGAGAACAATAGCTTCCTTTTCTTCGAAAATTCGCTAATATGAAGATGAGAAACCTAAAAGAGCCATACATTTGCCACAGATGTGAGAAAATCCCTTTTGCTTGCATAATTCTCAATTTCTAAGAGAAAGAATGTGAAAATGATACAATTCTGAGATGGCTCCCACCTTGACTGTCATCCGTTCACCCAGCTTGTCATTGGTTCACTTCCTCTGAAGTGAACGAATGACGGGTGAACGAATGAGAAATTCAAGGATTTATGAGGTTATTTCTTTCCACAACACTCGTTTGAAGAAAAATAATACATCATTCTAATCAGGAACCACAGCACTATCATGGAGAAAAACAACATGATTTAATAATAATAACTTACAGGGATACAGCAGGTGGTAGAATGATGGTGAACAAAAATACTGACATTCCTCAGCAATGATCCTCTTGCAATGAAATTCACTTGGCGACTGGCGACCGTTAAAAACTGTTGGGGTGGCTCCGCGAGGGTTCAACGGAGTCAACGAACACTGCTCCTCCATCAAATTGGCGGGAAGAGAGCCGTAGGCGAGAAAAACCCACAGACGTGAACGAATGACAGAAAGCACACACTTATTTCGTTTTTTAAACTAAAGCAAATCGTTATATCGTAAACTTGAATTCTGATTTTCGAATCTAGTAAATATAAATGAGACTCTCTTGGAATTAAAACAAAATAATTCATAATCTACGTTGAGTGGGGAGTGACTTGAAGTTGCCAGAGTCGTTTGGCGACAGGGTGAACGAATGATGTTTGGGGTATTTAAACAAATTTATCATGCATAATAAATATCTTTATGCAATTAAATGTATATAGAGCATATAGGGCGTAAAAATGTCTAGAATAAAAATTTAAAAAATCACGAAAAAAGTGGTTTTTAGTAGGAAAAATTTCCTGGAACAGTCGATTGTACGTTTCGTTGAGAATGGCCCATATCTACTTCAATTTCGGTCTAAAAAATTCATTCTTTCCACACAAGCTCCATTTGAGTCCTAGTTGTGTCCCGAAACTTTGCAGCACCATCGGAATATACCAAGGAGTGTTACAAGTGGAAAGTGGGCGTAAAAATATGGTTTTTTCGTATTTCAGTAAAATGAGTTTTAGAGGTAGGTATCTTTTTCCATGTTTTCTAGGTCGAGAAGACCGAATATGAAGTTGATTTTGCCCAAAGACAATTATTGTGGTTGTAACGAAGGTTCAGCTCCCAACATTGATTTTTTATGAGTCAAAAACATAGGAAATTGTCTAGAATGACCATAAATTAGGAGAACACAACATGAAAAAAAAACCACACACAGGAAATTTCAACATGATGTGAATCAAGGCAATTAAAGGGCACTATAAATAATCAAAGATAATTTGGAAACGCTGCAAATCCCTGCACAACGGCTTATTATTTTGAACAGAAAACCCTCCTGCTATAGATCACAGCTCGCTGTATATAGATAACCCGTCTATATAATATAATATGTACTATTCTATACATATTATGTAGATCGCAGATCCTCCGTAGGTTAGTGCCTAACCCCGTACTCGTTACTAGGTACCTACCTAAATCACGAGTTAAATATTGCTAAAATAATTCCGTCGATGACAAACAATAACTAAAATGGCAAAAAGAAACACAAATAATGAAGTTCTATAGGGAGATTGTTGATGTGGGGTGAAAAAAGTTGCGAAAGTACCTAACAGCAAACTCCAGCTCCTTCTACGTAGATGGTATAATGAACCTTTGTGTAATGATTTACCGTTGTCTAATAATTTACCATTGTGTAATAATTTACCCATCAACAATACTTCAACGTTTGTTCATGTTTCACTACCTATCAACAATCTCCAAAAGAGCCATCATTTTTCAAATGTAATAATATCACATAACAACCAACTCGACTTCATACTCCGTGATTATAATCAGGTGATCTCTAGCAATGATATTATCTTGGGCCAATTCCCGATTGTTAGCGCGTCCCTAGTGATGATATTTGGGCTGAATGTATGAATTTCATTCACCTGGCTGTTGAAAATACCTGTCGGTGCAAACTTCTGGACATTACTGTGAACGAACGGCTGGACGTACAATGCTCCGGGTGGTCTTAAAAAACTCCCAGGTTCGAGAACTATTTAAAACCGCAACAAAAATGTAGAAAAAGGCGTCCTGGAGACTTCAACCCCTATCTTTCACCCCTTAGGGGTGACCGACATTAACGCCAAGCCTCGAGGAACAACTAAACCCCCAAATGGGACCTATAAACCGAGTCTTGTCAATTTTGGTTCATGGTAACTAAAAAAAGTACGAAGTACGGGGTACGGCGGACGGACAGAAATTCGATTATTGCATTTTCGGGTTCTACATACCTTGAAACGGAAACCATACAATTTGAGGGGGGGTTAACAATCTTTTTTTCATGCTCGATTCCAAAGGTCCATTATTGAAAAAATAAACCGAAAGGAGCGTAAATTGTGTTGGTGGGGGAGGGGGGGGGGGCAAAATCTGTCGAAATCATCAGAAATAGCTATTTCACATTAAACAAACAATAAATTGAACAGCCAACACTTCTGTAGTATGTCCAGTAGATTAATAAACCCATGTGACAAGGACTTTGCAGCGGTTTTGGACCTTTTCAGCCTTTTCGAACATCGAAATTTTTATAAGATACTATTTGAATTCGTTAAAATTATTAATGGTAATCTGTAAACTTATGGAGCAACTGAAAATTAATTTAAAACTATGATTTGAAAGTATTAATGTTATGCAAAAAAGCCAATAAAAGGAAAAAAACGCTGCAAATCCCTGCACAACGGTTTATTATTTTCTACAGAATACCCTCCTGTTACTGATCACTGGTCTCCGTATAGATAACCCTTCTATATAACAAATGTACATATGCAGTACATTTATGTACTATTCTACACATATTATGTAGATATCTGACCCTCGGTAGGTTAGTACCTAACCCCGTACTCGTTACTAGGTACCTCCCTAAACGGTTGTGTAATAATTTACCTGTATAGGTTCCCCTTCAACGGAGATAGAATGATGAACCGTTGTGTAATAATTTGCCCATCAATAAATTCATCCGATTGTTCAAGTTGCAAAAGTACCTTTCAACAAAATCCAGCCCCTTCTTGGTAGATGAGCCGTTGTGTAATAATTTTCCGTTGTGTAATAATTTACCGTGGTGTAATAATTTAACGGTGTGTAATAATTTGCCGTTGTGTAATAATTTGCCCATCAATAGTACTTCAACGGTTGGTCTAGTTGCAAAAGTACCTATCAACAAAATCCAGCCCCTTCTGGGTAGATGAGCCGTTGTGTAATAATTTACCGTGGTGTAATAATTTACCATTGTGTAATAATTTACCGTTGTGTAATAATTAGCCGGTGTGTAATAATTTGCTATGGTGTAATAATTTACCCATCAAAAATACTTCAAGTTTGTTCAAGATTCGGAAGTACCTACCAACAAAATTCGATAGTCCATCTTTTGTAAAATGAAATAATATCGCAGAACAAACAACTCGACTTCATACAGCCAGCCTTGATTAAAATCAGATGCTCCGTAGTTATGATATCCGGGCCGGATTAATACCGTTTGATTCACGATCGTGTTGACGAAGCTTTTTGGTGCTCACGAACGGCTGAACGTACGATGCTCCGGGTGGTCTCAAAAAATTGTTTAGCTCAAGACAAATTTAATAACGTAAAAAAAAACCATACCCCCCCCCCCCCCCCCCCTCCCATCCATAGACCCTTCTATCGGAAGTTTTCGAGCTACGGCGTTCTGAAAATTTCAACCCCTATTTGAACCTCTTAAGGCCCTCGCGCACTGGCAATTTTAATCACCGGCAACTTTAATCGCCGGCAACAGAGGAGTTGCCGGGGAGTTCCCGCCACCGTGCACTGGCAACTAAATAGTTGCCTCTAGGGCCCGCTCAGATATAGGCCTGAGCAGTCTCACAATGAATTTTGACGAATGTGCGTGTGTTTGTGCGCTCATTTTGAGAGGAAGGAGGAAAAAGCTGAGGAAACGAACGTTTTGGGTCCATCTAATCCTCAGTTCAAGACTCCTTGATGGGCAGTTTCACAAACTATTCGGTAAATTGAGAGAACATCCGAATAAGTTCTTCAATTACTTCAGAATGAGCAATGAATTATCAGAGTACTCTTTGAGACAAGTATTATAGAGTGCTGGCCGCTTTTCGATACTGGAAATGAACTTGTCGACATCCATTGTCACAGATAACCGAACAAAAACTGCACAGACGCAGGTCTTCTTCCAGTGAAAACCAAAGATCACTCGACATAGGAGTCCAAAGTAGTCGTATATCGTCATACTGGCAACTAAACAGTTGCCCGTGCGCGGGCTCAGGTAGAAATCAACGTGACCCATTCCTCCCGGCGATTGTTTACTCACCCGTCGAATAGGTCTCGACGCAATTTTTTAAAAGTTGCCCGTGCGCGGGGCTGCATTCAAGGCTATGTGATTTATTCCAACTTCCTCAAGGCGACTAAATAGTTGCCCAGAGAAAATTGCCAGTGCGCGGGGGCCCTTAGAGATGACTGACAGTAACGTCGAGCTTCGAGGACCAACACTAGACCCCGAACGGGACCCATAACCCGAATTTCATCAATTTTTTTTCATGGTAACTAAGCAAAGTTGTTGTGTTTTCGGATTCTACATACCTTGAAACGTAAACCATCAAATTTTGAGGGGGGGTTAGAATTTTTTTTTTTCATGCTCGATTCCAATGGTTCATTGTTGAAAATAATAAACCAATAATAAACCAAAATACCTTTATACGCAAAAGAAAAAAATGAGGGGGCATTATAAGAATGGTTTGCTGAGCGAATACATAGTTGTATTATTCTCAGAATAATGAACCAACGCATATCCAACAACTGTTCCCCTGCTCAGATCCTTTGCTTCGAAGTAGGTCTGTATTAAGTGTATCCAGTTGGTTAGATTTTTCGGAACTACACGCTGAATCGGTAGACTCTAAACTTCGGAAATAACCCTGGGTGTCCATTGTCTAGCTTTATTTGGATTCAATACAGTACGGTTAGTTTTTATTTTGGAAGTAAGTAAAAAGCTAAACTAACACCTCGACCTTTTTGTTCGTGGAGGCAAACTTAGTTCGTGAGAGTGCACTACACACGGTACAGTATACTTAAGCTATCTCAAATGTGTATACAAGAACCGGGTAAGTGCATTAAGCTGGCGGCGTGTAGGGGTTTGACCCAAACTACGCCCATATTTTGCTTCTGGTTTACACTGGAGGAGGAGTGAGGGACACCAAACACACATTTAGCTTCAAAACTTGCTACTCATGTGCCACCCTGTAGGTAACACCCTACGGTATAAATTGCCGGTTGTAAATCTCGTTAATTGAGCTCCAGGAGGTTGTTGCCTCTGTTATACCTACACTCAAGGACTAATAACATTGGCTTTTCCGAGCCGACTGTAAGTAAATCCCATTCAGAGAAGTCCAAGGCTTCGGAAGACTTTCCTTGAAATGCTGGATTATCGAGGTTACCCTGAAAGGCTTGATTATTGACGTTATCCATATGCTTTCGTTATTATGATGGGGGCTGGAGGGGGGGGGGGGGGCAGCAGAATACGTCTGTGAACGCACTCCCAGAACGGTGGCTACAAGGTTCCACACTTAGGCATCGTGTATAAGTACTTTCTCGTTATGAAGCTCCTATACCCTAACACGGACTCAAACTTAGACAGAAATATAATCACACAGACATTCATCACTAGAAATGGACACCTCGCCAAATTTCAAGCAGTTTTTATTGATTTCGGGCAAACCTAATACCTACCACTTCTGTAACGCGTAGAAAGATATTTACAAGTGACGATATACTCGTAGTTCAGTCTACCCTACTTCCATGATAGTCAACTAGACAACATCTCCTCTTGACATCAGAGGTTTACACTTGAAAACAGGACTTTATTCGCTCATAAACATCCATCCTGTGTGTACCAACGTGTGTGTTTGTGCTACACTCATCCGATTTTAATGCAGATTTTCGCGATACCAAGGGAAAGTTTCTAACCATATTACAGGCTATGACAATCTTCCAGTCCTTTTGATTCGAGCAGGAATCACCGTTACAAATATTGTGTATATACGTCCCCTAACTAAGAGACGAAGAGTTATATTTCCGACGAAAGTCATGTTTCCTTGGCAGTCTTGATTCAACGCAAAACTATTGTCGCATAGTTCATGTTGAAGTTCATGGAGCCGATAAAATCGGCCGAAAAAATCTCATAAGTAATGCTTCATATAAAAAATAGTCTTTGTCATCTGTGGGCCATTAAATTACAGAATAGTATCGGGTAGCTACGATATAAGCCATAAAGATGAGCCATGCTGTGTTTAGACTTGATACACCAGGAACGAGATTTTCTGTACCAAACTGAATACGTACAGGACACGAGTTTGTTAATAAGCTGTTAATAGAATATTGAGCATAGAATGCTGGGCCTACATCTATATGGTCCACACAGCTGACTGTCGGCAGCAGAAGAAGGTAAGGTAGCGACCCAATATGCTATCTACAGCTGAGGCGATGCCTATCCTCCGAGGCCGCTCCTACCTCGCTGTTCCCGTGATTCAGTATGCTATCCACCGACCAACCAAACGAGGGCTTTTAGCAAGCGACCGCAGAATTGCGTTGGCAGAACTCCCCATACCGGATGGCCAACATGATGAGGATGAGATAGGTGTGGATGGTGGGGGTACACTACACCAAGGAAACCAAAACTATGGAACGTGTGTCCAAGGGCCTTAGGTGTTCGGCTTACACTAGGAATGCTGCCACGGGTATACCCACAAAACTACCTTCTTCGAGGACATGAAGTCGACAACACTGTAACAGTGTGGCTGTTCTCGATACATTTTTTCTTCCGGTGGATACGGGGTCGTTTGGGGAAGCCTAATCGATATCCCTTCTTAACCGGTGATAATCTCGCTGGTCTAGGAGGGGACTCTCGAGGGTCCACCCCCACTGTCACACTCTTTCACATGGTAGCAGAGCGTGGCTCGGTAGTATGTGCTGAGCATTTCACCATACTCCATCCACTTCTTGTGGGCTTACCAGAAGGGTAAGCCTAAAGGTTCCCCAGAAGGATTCCTTTACTAATAACCTGCCCCTTTGATAATACATACATCTATTGGCTTCCCCACCCCTTTCCGCCCTTTAGATTGTCAACATAATTAAAATATACTGAGCTCATTTGACGGTGATTAATGCGTGTACAAATTTAAAAGTCGCAATAGTTGTTCCATCCTAAAGATAAAGGTTGATCACTGACAGGTTGCCCGATGAGCACAGTTCACTGGACAACAACCTCTGTCAACATTATCCGCCAATACTCGTATGTAGGAGCGTTATTCTCCACCAGTAAATATTCCAACCAATATAATATATTAGATGTCGTTTCCTGAACCAGAACTTCATACTGCTTTTCATTCCCTATTTCCACTCTCATACTTCTGCGTCATGTGGGGAGGAGTATAACAGTATGGCTGTTCTTGATTCATTTTTTCTTCCGGTGGAGACGGGGTCGTTTGGGGAAGCCTAATCGATATCCCTTCTTAACTGGTGATGATCTCGCTGATCTAGGAGGGGGACTCTCGAGGGTCCACCCCCACTGTCACACTATTGTCACAACGCTCATGGAATAAATGTACCGACATGTACCGACTAACTTCGTTTTGAAGTGAACATAATATTGATATGGCCGCTTCGGAATACCGTCCCATACTGTTTTACACCTGAATTTGGTTTGGTAGGTAGATAGCATACTACACTAGTGGAGTGTAGGTAGAGAGCATGCTATACCAGAGGAGGGTAGGTAGACAGTATACTACACCAGCGGAGGGTAGGTACACAGCATACTATACTACAGGAGGGTAGGTAGATAGCATATATTGGACCGCTACCGAAGTTAACGGCACGGTTGAATGCGGGATGACCAGACTGTATTATTGTGGCCGTGCTAAGACGCCCTCGCTTGTCCATCAACGCATTCATATAGAGCCTGTCCGTGGATATCGAAGTCCGGTTACGAGTTAACCATGAAACCTCCATCTATCCAAGTGCTCTGAAACTATCTTGGTGACACCAAAGTTATATAATATTAATTGCAACGCAATTCTTAGCCCGACCCCCAACTAGTTGTTTTGTCACACTTTTTTGTCCCGCGATACCGTTGTTAGGGATTTCGGAATAGCAAAAAAAAGAGTGTTTGTCAATGGTATCCAATTCGAGTCCGAAATAGCAAAAAAAGAGTGTATTCACGCTATGAAGCTGTAATTTGGTATTTCGGACTCGAATTGCGTTGCAAATTCCTCGTTCTATACAAAGTATAGAAGATAAGAGATTGGGGGTCCAGGGGGCTTGCCCCCTGGCGAGGCGCGGAGCGCCGAGTATATATATATATATATATATATATATATATATATATATATATATATATATATATATATATATATATATATATATATATATATATATATATATATATATTTGACTAGGTATCTATTAGGTTTGCTATTGGACTTATTTACTACTTCGAAATAACCTCGGTATTTTGTTGTGTATTCAGTATTTCTGTAACTCATTCTCTTAACACTGACTGAGTACCTTGTCAGTGAAACTGGGAATTATACATAGGCAATTAACACTCAATAATTATGAAAGTGACAGCTTGAGCAGGTCATAATTGAACTTTACATTAGGTTCAGGAACCCCTATAGGAATAGAACCACAAGGTACATTTTATGTTGTAAAATGTGTCTATTGAATAAATTGAATGGAATTTTTTAGTAGACTATTGTAGTAGATCAGGTATTATACCGCCACACGGCAGAATGAAGCTGGACTGTAAAGAGCGCAGAGGATTTTCCAACTTCTACATATTTTATTGCGTGGTTCCCAAGTGTAGATTTTATTGATTTCTTACGTAGGTAGTTGCCCAGAATATTAGTAAACTCCTCAGGTATAGTACAGCCATAATAATTAGATCATTTGTCTGAACATTTAATTTAAGTTCAGTAGGTTGTTTTATAATACAATATAAGTAATGAATTGTAATGGTACATAATAAAAAGGCTATTAATTCCTTTTTGCTCCCTGCGGTGGAAAGCTGAGCGCCCTCTTAATAAAGCCCCATTGTTTTTGGCGCTCTCTCACGTCTCCTAAGCAAAACAGGTAAATTAATTGCCAGAGATGAGGAGGCCGAGGGGAAGGTGGGGATGTAACGCCAAGGTGGCCCCCATTGTGCCCGGGAACCGGAGTGAGTCCGGGTTGTAGCCTTATTTATCACCCTAGTTTCGGAACTACATCCCTCGGATTGCCGGCTGCCTGTCTGAAGCGAAGACCCAGAGTGGGGAAGGTCCTAGCCGCGGGTGTATAGCTAAGATTTTCCCAAGATTAATCGCTCTCCTCTTCTCCCCGAAGCTCTTCCACAACAAGTTGTTCGCCCTCAAATGTCTTCCCCTCCTTTGCTCTCTCCTAGTCACCATCCAACCCCTTCCATCCATCCGCTCTTAGTGGAACCAACTTGCTCCTTCCTTAGTGCGAGCCCCAACGTATCATCGTGATTATTAAACTTTCATAGCATGGACCGGGGAGATGCTTTGGCTCTGGGATAGAGTCTGGGGAGGGTAACATCCATCAAAACACCACTTAAAACAAGAGAGTAGCTCGGATAGTATGAAAACTTGATGCTCGGATATAATGACCGAGAGATGTCGCGTTGTTAATGGATGAGGGACTGACTATTCAATTATCATCATTCTATCAGCCTCCATCACGTCGACATTTAACATTGTGTACCTAAAGGAAGAAATTATTAATAATATGCATACTGTGACGGCGTGAGAAGTGACTGAATGTGACCCTCAAGGGCCCCCCTCTAGATCAGCGATATCATCACAGGTTAAGAAGGGATATCGATTAGGCTTCCACTAAAAAGACCCCATCTTCACTGGAACAACAAACGACTCGAGAACTGCCACTGTCACACTCCTCCCCACATGACATACTTCTGGGTAGCAGAAGTATGATCGAAGGGGGGGGGGGGGGGATTACAAGTAGTATGAATTACTGGTTCAGCAAGGGACATCTGATAACTTCAAGGTGACCAACTTCCATCGTAATGGTACTACCTCAATAATTTACTGGTGGAGAAAAAATGTCATAGGTTGTTGTCCAGTTTGTGTTCTTCTGGGCAACCTATAGATGATCAACCTCCATCGTTAGGATGGAACAACTATTGGGACTTGTAAATTGGGACACGGCATTAATCACCTTCAAATAAGCTCAATCTATTTTAATTACACTGAGCTCTAAAGGATGAATGGGAGTGGGGAAGTCAATAGATGAATGTATTATAAAAAGGAACAGGATGTTTGTAAAGGAATCTTTCTGGAAACCTTTGGGCTTATCCTTATGGAAAGCCCTCAAAACGCGGTTGGAGTATGGTGAGTTACTCAGCGCAAACTATACTACCTAAGCATGCTCTGCTACCACGTGACAGCGTGACAGAGTGCGAGCTGGGTGACGGTGGACCCTCGAGAGTCCCCCCCCCCCCCCATCAAGACCAGCGATATTATCACCGGTTAAGAAGGGATATCAATTTATTAGCCTTCCACCAAAACGACCCCATGTTCACCGGAACAACAAATGAAAAGAGAATCGCCACTATCACAGTACCTACTAAAATTAAATATTTCAAAATTGTAAAAAAAAACCAGTTCGGTGAATTATTATAAAACCACTTAACTACATGGACAATGCATCCGTAGTATTGTATTTCAAAACGGTTAAGTATAATATTGACATAAGTGAAATGGTTGTACCGCATGGTTTACCACAGGTAAATCTCACAAGTTAGTATTCATGTTGGACTTTCTTTGAATAATTTTCGAAGTGGCGTTCCATAAGTACAGAACCATTCAAATTGGGAAGCACTCTGTCATTTGGTGGTTGGGACGGCGACCGCCCCGCTACAATCCAGGGCGTTCGGCCTTGAGCAAAATAATCAGATTAAATTCTGATCCTCTTAAGAGGACATCCGATAAGAGGAAAACCAATCTCGACCGTGACACCGGTAGGGTAGTCGGACATGGAGCCCCAGTCTGTATTGTTTTAGCGAATTTTCGAAGAAAAGGAAGCTATTGTTCTCGGTCCAAAATTTTTAAAACTCGAATTTCCGAAAGATTTTTATACCAAAATCCGTTTCAGACCATCCTGAATTCACTGCCGAAAGACACCAAAAATTATATGTATATATATATATATATATTTATATATTTATATATTTATATATATATTTATATATTTATATATTTATATATGTATGTGTCATTCCAGACGATAACTCTCGAAAGAATTGAGATAAAAAGTTCAAATTTGCACGAAAAATCTGTCTTGGCAATCGACAGGCTAAGTTCGTAGATGGGCAGAATCGGGTCACTCTAAGGGGGAATTTTGGGGAGTTTTAGGGGGGAAAAATTACCCATAAATTCCCAAAATGAAGCAGTCTGACAAGTGACACCTCATTTTAAAGGTTTTTGTACGCTGAACACGATGGTGAAATCAGAATTGCGATATCTCATTCCGTTCTCAAACTGGAGCACTTTGAAGATGAAGGAACGTGGTTATTTCTTAAGATGTTCTTCCTGGTTCGTCTGCTCTAATCTGATAACGGAATGGGATATCGCAATTCTGACTTCACCATCGTGTTCAGCGTTGGAAAATCTACAAACCGAGGTGTTACTCGGCAAAAAATGGAACAAAAAATTTACCAATATCCAATACAATACAGAGTAGGTAATGGATACGTAACATACGTACTGTACGTATGTTTGATAAGTAACTGTACGTATATTGTAGTACCAATACTACAATATACGTACATACTTGAATACCTATAATTACCCAATAAGTTTAAGATTGCCCATATTTGAATGGGATATTCCAAACATCACATTTTACATAAAATCAGTTATTTCTTCGAAAATTCGCTCTTATAGCCATGCTGCATGACTGTGGTTTTTAGTTCGTTTTCGATACTACTTCTACGTAGGAATCGCTAAAATATGGGATTAGACGCATTTACTAATACATTTTTTCTACATTACTGATAACAGTTCATAGAGTTTTTTCTAATGTCGAACGCGTAATATTGTAAATCGCATCTTGAACGCAAGTGAGTAGACAATGAAAGCCGATGAATACACCGGCGCTGCCCACCGGTGTCGATGACTGACGGTGAAAAATTGGCAATAGGTATTGTTAATTGAACAACGAGAGTCGAAAACCCGTATAAGTTGAAGCTGAGCGAATAAAAACCAGAAGGTAATGTCGATCACCAAAGAATATATTATAAATAGTTTTGTTGTTAAACGCGTTGAAGAGGAACGCTGAGAGGAATGTTGAACGATATGGATATAATTTGTACTATCACGAATGCAGTATCTGGAAGGTGTATACTCGCTCGTGGTTCTCTCGTGTGACTGGCAGACATTTTTCACAAAAATGCTCGTATTGGTTTATTATTTTCAATAATGAACCTTTGGAATCGAGCATGAAAAAAACATTTTTAACCCCCCCCCCCCCCCCACAACACAAAATTTGATGGTTTCTGTTTCAAGGTACGTAGAATCCGAAAATGTAGTAACAAAATGTCTGTCCGTCCGCCGTACACTTTAGTTTGCACTTTTCTTAGTTACCATCAACCAAAATTGACAAAATTCGGTTTATATATAGGTCCCATTTGGGGTCTACATGGTCCTCGAAGCTCGGAGTTAATGTCAGTCATCCATAAGGGGTGAGAAATAGGGGTTGAAATCTCCAGGACGCCGTTAACTCTAATTTCCTTACGGTTTTAAATAGTTCTCCAACTTGGGAGTTTTTTAAGACCACCCGGAGCATTGTAAGTCCAGCCGTTCGTTCACAGTAAGGCCCAGAAGTTGGCACCGACAGGCTTTTTCAACAGTAGGGTGAATGAAATTGTATACATTCAACCCAAATATCATCACTAGGGACGCGACAACAATCGGGAATTGGCCCAACACAATCATTGCTCGGGTAGGTACACCTGATTATATTCACGGAGTATGAAGTCGAGGAGTTTGTTGATAGGTAGTGAAACTTGAACGAACGTTGAAGTATTAATGATGTGTAAATTATTGCACAATGGTAAATTATTTCACAACGGTAAATTATTACTCAACGATAAATTATTATACGATGGTTCACTATACCATCGACGTGGAAGAGGCTGGAGTTTGTTGGTAGGTAGGTTTGCAACTTTTTCACTCCACATCAAAAATTTCCCTTCAGAACTTCATTATTTGCGTTTCTTTTTGCCATTTTAGTTACTGTTTGTCATCGACAGAACTGTTCTAGCAACATTTAACTCGTGATTTAGGTAGGTATCTAGTAACGAGTACGGGGTTACGTGCTAACCTACGGAGGGTCTGCGATCTACATGATATGTATAGAATGGTACATATTATATTATATAGAAGGGTTATAGGGAGAGCTGTGATCTGTTACAGAAGGGTATTCTGTACAAAACAATATACCGTTGTGCAGGGATTTGCAGCGTTTTGTTTTTGTTGTGAAGAGCCTAATTTATCGCTTGTGGCTCAAGAAGACGAGTTCATAACGACAAATAAACAATAACGACATAAATAATTCACCAGATTTTCGGCAGTTAGGCTAGGTACTTCACACAAGTTTCCCCTACATAAAGCGATATCTCCACTTGTGGTTAGAGATCCCTTAACCCTTGGTATACTTCATATGCACATGTCAACTTGCCAACCCTTTCACCCCCTGATTCATAGCTGGGGGATGGGTGAGAAGGATTCACAATTGTCTGAAATAGGGAGATTAGAGGGAAATGGTTAATGCTGCCAGCAGCCATTCCAAACGACAAGGGACTACCGCTCACTGATGGCGAAGACAGGGAAGGGGGAACACACGTGGAGAGGGACAGGGTGAAGACGTTAGTGGCCTGGACGATTGTGGGTGTTTCCTTTGAAATGGGTGTCCAAACTGATGTACCTATGGAGTCATAGGAATGGTCTATCTAGAGTCGTTGTTCATACAATACTGTTTTTGGTGTATTATTTTCAGCAATGAGCCTTTGTAATTGAGCATGAAAAAAAGAAAAAAAATTAATGGTTTGCGTTTTATGGTACATACCTACGCACAACCCGAAAATGGAATGAAAAAATGTCTGTCAATTCACCGTACGCCGCGCCATACTTGAAACTCCATATTTACCATGAACCAAATTATAATGAAATTAGGTCTGTATAATGTCCCGTTTGGAGGGAGTGTAGGTACTTGTCAACTAGACCCCAAATGGAGCCTACCAAATTTCATTATGAAATTCTGGTCCGTGATAAGACGCAACTTATGTACTGCTGACGGTCAGGGATTTGTTTATTCCATTTTTGGATAGCCGTGAAACGGTCCTATGTATCCAGACTATCGAATTTTGAGTTGGTTTGGTAGGGGGGGGGGGGGGATGCTCAATTTCAAAGATTTATCATTGAAAACAAATAGTGTAAAAAGGCCGATTCTGCGTATCACTGTTATCACCACACCTCACAGAGCCCAAGGTCACAGCTGTATAGCCCATGGATGCTAAAAAGATAATTACAAGGGATATGCCCATGGGTGCTATTAGGATATAAACAGTGTTGGCGACAAGAACCAAAATTTGTACCTACTACATGTCTCGAAGCGCCTCCAGGAAAATTATGGTCGGTGGTCGATAGCACTCGGGGTGGCAGTGAACTGACTTATGAGAAAAGTGGCTCTTGTACCTATTTCATAATAATATAGTAGTTCCCGTTGCGTTCCAAAAGGTTTAGTTTTTCTTTCATTAGGGTTGTATTCATCTTATTAGCCGTTGTAGATTTAGGAGTGATTAAGTTGTTGTTTTGTTGTTACACGTGGCGCCCAACGTGGGGCAACTCGAGGATCATTGAAGGTCACCAAAGCACATCCTTTATCATGTAGATGAACACGCTTTTGAGAAGAAAACGCGAGGTTCCCGAATCGCGTTCAACCGGCAGGCGGAGGCTCTACGAACACTCCTAAAAGCAGAGGTCCGCGACATTCAGCAGATCGAGGTCGGCTGGAACATCCTGAAAGGAGCCTGGAACAATCTCAGTGGGTAAAGCAGCGGAGTCCTGGAGCAGATGTTTGTCGAATACTTAGCCATAGAAGAAACAGACGGTGACGTAGTGAGTACGAAAGCCTACCGAAGTAAGTACGAGACCCTCAAATATCTAGTTTTAGAGCTCGAGCGAGACCGTGAAATGGTATTATCAAAATCGGAATAAGAGTCGCTTTTCTCACGAGTCACTGCACTACCACTCAGATTGAAATCAACGAACGAACTCCCCACTTCCTTGAAACATCCCAACTTTTCACCTTGGTCGATTGTCTTTATTCTCAACTGATATCCGGATGTTTGCAATAACCGACCATAATTTTCCTGGAGGCGCTCCATTTTAGTTCGTGTCGCCAACCTACAATACATAGTAGACATGACCATGGATGCTATATAACTTATTTATAATAATTACAATGTTCATGCCATTACCCTCCAAGTACCTATGTAGAATCCGAAAATGTGATTTAAAAAACGCTGCAAATCCCTGCACAACGGTGAGTTATTTTGTACAGAATACCCTTCTGTTGCAGATCACAGCTCTCTGTATAGATAACCCGTATATATAATAAAATAACAGTACATATATTATTATGCACTATTCTACACATATTATGTAGATCGCCGACCCTCCGTAGGTTAGTACCTAACGCCGTACTCGTTACTAGGTACCTACCTAAATCACGAGTTATATATTGCTGAAATAATTCTGTCGATGACAAACAGTAACTAAAATGGCAAAAAGAAACGCAAATAATGAAGTTCTGAACGAAAATTGTTGATGTGGAGTGAAATAGATCACTTGTGCGTAGATCACTGTTTTCTGTGCTCAATACCTATCCTCGTGGTCAAGTATAATGAACCGTTGTGTAATAACATGCCCATCAACAATACTTCAACGGTTGTTCAAGTTGCAGAGTACCGATCAACAAAATCCAGCCCCTTCTTGGTACATGAACCGTCGTGTAATGAATTGCCGTTGTGTAATAATTTACGATTGTGTAATAATTTACTCATCAATAATATTTGTTCAAGTTTCAGAAGTACCTACCAACAAAATCCAATAGTCCATCACTTATCAAATGAAATAATATCGCAGAAGAACCAACTCGACTTTATATATCCATCATTGATTATAATCAGATGATACCTGGGACGGATTTATACCGTACGATTCACGATCGTGTTGATGAAGCTTTTTGGTGCACACGAACGGCTGGACGTCAAATGCTCCGGGTGGCCTCAAAAAATTGTGTAGCCCAAGACAAATTTAATAACGTAAAAAAACGCTGCAAACCCTGCTCAACGGTTTATTATTTTGTACAGAATACCCTTCTGTTACAGATCACAGCTCTTCGTATAGATAACCCTTTTTTATAATATATGTACTATTCTATACATATCATGTAGATCGCAGACCCTCCGAAGGTTAGTACCTAACCCCGTACTCGTCAATAGGTACCTACCAAATCACGAGTTAAATGTTGCTAAAATAATTCTGTCGATGGCAAACAGTAACTAAAATGGCAAAAATCAACGCAAATAATGAAGTGATGAAGGGAAATTGTTGATGTGGAGTGAAAATACACTGGAAATGGCGGATGAGGTTGGGACAGAAACAAAAGCCGGTGCCACAACGCGGAATCCCATGTGATTGGAAAGGCCATGAATTTATTGAAAAAACAAAAGAAAACAATATTGATTAAGCTATTGCGGACCATGCCAATGCGCACCACGCCAATTTAGAAAATTCGATTATAATCAAGGATACCGTATCCAATATTGTCTGGTATGGGGGGGGGGGGGGGGGGGGGGCAGTCTTCAATTGTTTTCAGTGGTTATCAATGGATTTTTCAATTGTAATTGCATTACAATTTCACCTGCACTTCAATTGCAATTGGAATTCACTTCGAATTGTATAAATTGGTATACCATCAATTTGAATTGTACTTTAATTGAAATACTCGTCACTAGGTACCTACCTAAACCGTTGTGTAATAATTTACCTGCAATGGTGCCCCCTTCTGCGTGGATAGCATATTCAACGGTTGTTCAAGTTGCTAATTACCTATCAATAATATCCAGCCCATTCTTTGCAGATGAACCGTTGTGTAATATTTTACCGTTGTGTAATAATTTGCCGTTGTGTAATAATCTACCGTACAGTTACCTACAGTTTCTACCGTTACAGATCACAGCTCTCCGTATAGATAACCCTTTATATAATATATATATGTACTATTCTATACATACGATATAGATCGCACACCCTCCGTAGGTTAGTACCTAGCCCCGTACTCTTCACTAACTACCGATATAAACAACGAGTTAAATGTTGCTAAAATAATTATGCCGATGACAAATAGTACCTAAAATGGCAAAAAGAAACGCAGATAATGAAGTTCTGAGGGGAAATTGTTGATGAGGAGTGAAAAGAGTTGCAAACGTACTACCAACAAACTCCAGCCCCTTCTGCGTAGATGGTAAAATGAACCGTTGTGTAATAATTTAAAGTTGAGTAATGGTTTACCATTGTGTAGTAATAATTTACCCATGAGTAATACTTCAACGTTTCAAAGAAAAACGGAGTTATTGAGAAATAGTCTATTTCGCAACAAACACTGTTATACCGGTTTCGGTGATCAAACCATCGTCAGTAACACACAATAACACACAATAACAATAAGTTATTGTGTGTTACTGACGATGGTTTGATCACCGAAACCGGTATAACAGTGTTTTTTGCGTTTTTCGTGTATTAGTGGAAATAGACTATTTTTCAATAACTCCGTTTTTCTTTGAAATGGGTTTCCACGATTTCGTCGCGAGTGATTTAGTTCGCTTCAACGTTTGTTCAAGTTTCAATACCTATCAACAAACTCCAAAAGAGTTGCTTTTTTTTTTTCGAATGAAATAATATCACAGAACAACCAACTCGACTTCATACTCCAAGATTATAATCAGGTGATCCGTAGCAATGATTTTATCTTGGGCCACTTCCCGGTTGTAAGCGCGTCCCTGGTGACGAGATTTGGGCTAAATGTATACAATTTAATTCACCACGCTGTCGAAAATGCCTGTCGGTGCAAACTTCGGGGCCTTACTGTGAACGAAAGGCTGGACGTACGATGCTCCGGGTGGTCGTAAAAAACTCGTAAGTTCAAGAACTATTTAAGACCGTAAAAAGATTCACGTAAAAAAAAGGTATAGGCGTTCTGAAAATTTCATCCCCTATGTTGAACCCCTTAGAGATGACTGACAGTTACGTCGAGCTTCGAGGACCAACTAGACCTCAAACGGAACGTATAACTTGAATTTCATCAATTTTGTTTCATGGTAACTAAGAAAAGTGGTCAGTACGGCGTTCGGCCTACGGCGGACAGACAGAAATATTTTTATTGCATTTTCGGATTCTAGTACGTTGAAACGTAAACCATCACATTGTGGGGGGGGGGGGGGGGGGTAGAATTTTTTTTCATGCTCGATTCCAATGGTTCATTATTGAAAATAATAAACCAAAAATATTCCGCCTGTCCTCTGTACGCCGCACGCCGCACTTCGCACTTTTTGTAATTACCATGTACCAAAACTGACGAACTTCCGCTTATAGGTGCTATTTAGGGTCTAGTTGGTCCTCGAAGCACGGTGTTAATGTCAGTCATCCCTAAGGGGTTAAACATAGGGGTTGTAATCTCAAGGACGCCGTTATCTCGAATTTCTTAAATTTTTAAATAGTTCTCGAAGTTGGGAGTTTTTGAGACCACCCGGAGCATTGTACGTCCAGCCGTTCGTTCACAGTAAGGCCCCGAAGTTTGCACCAACAGGTATTTTCAACAGCAGGGTGAATGAAACACGGATAAACACGGATGGCTGTATGAAGTTGACTTGGTTGTTCTCTGATATTATTTCATTTGAAAAATGATGGTTCTTTCGGAGTTTGTTGATAGGTAGTGAAACTTGAACAAACGTTGAAGTTTTATGGATGGATAAATTATTACAAAGTGGCAAATTATTACACAACGGTTCATTATACCAACTACGTACAAGGGGCTAGAGTTTGTTGTCAGGTAGTTTCGCAACTTTTTTCACTCCACATCAACAATTTTCCTTCAAAACTTCATTACTTGCGTTTCTTTTTGCCATTTTAGTTACCTACTGTTTGTCATCGACAGAATTATTTTAGCAACATTTAACTCGTGATTTAGGTAGGTACCTAGTAACGAGTACGGGGTTAGGTACTAACCCACCGAGGATCTGCGATCTACATAATATGTATAGGAATATTACATATTATATGATATAGACGGGTTATATATACATAGAGCTGTGATCTGTAACAGAAGGGTGTTCTGTACAAAATAATAAACCGTTGTGCAGGGATTTTCAGCGTTTTTTATTGCATTTTCGGATTCTACATACCTTGAAACGGAAACGATAAAATTTTGAGGGAGGGGGGGGGGGGCGTAAACAACTTTTTTTCATGCTCGATTCCCAAGTTTCACTATTGAAAATAATAAACCAAAATCTGTACAATATAGAAAAGAATGCTTCTTCATTTCTTTCTTTCTTTGTCCTTTATGCGTTCGAATACTATGCATCCGATTGCGATGGAAATGCGGTGTTGTTGTGCGCACGCCCACGAAGGTTTCTTCGTCCGGTGTGATCAGCTGAGTGAGCTAATTTCTTTCCTGTTCAACTTACAATGCTCAAATTTGGATTTGAGGTTCTTTAGGACTGGGTTAAGGATGACAAAGTGGGTCTCCGCCCTGTTCAGCTGAGCGAGCTATGGGACCAATTTCTTTAGTCTTCAAACTTAGAGGCTCAAATTTGTGAAATTTGGAATGAATCATCTCTAGGACTGCTGTGTCCAACAAAGTGCGTCCCTGTAGTGAACAGCTGAGTAAGCTCTGAGGCTGATTTTTCTCCCGTTCACCTCACGATGCTCAAATTTGGAATGAAGCTTCTGTGGGACTGCTGGGTAAAATGACAAAGAGGCTTCCCGCGCTATCAGCTGAGTGAGCTCTGAGACCAATTTCATTCCTATTCAACCTACGAGGATCATATATTTGGAATGGAGCTTCTGTGGGACTGCTGGGTAAGAACACGTTCTTTCTTTGGTTGGCATGCCGGGTACAGCTAGTTACCTATAAATTTCATATCGGCAGTTTCCTTCTGGATCACACGGACATCTCTCTACTGTGCAATAACAACGTGCCCATATGCCCACACACATCTTCTCAAAACCCTCCCACGAATCGGGCACGGAACTGAACATGCTGTTTAATGAGTACCTATGTTACTATGCGATGGCCTTCGAGCACACTAATCTTCACCGACGGATCGAATAGCCAACTTTGAGTCAGTTGCGCCTTCATCGACCGAACTAATCAAGCATTGAGAGCCTGCAAACTACCACCTTTCTGCAGCGGAACTCTTAGCAATCACAAAAGCACTAGAATATGCGCAGGCACTGTCTCATCATACTAACCTAGCGATGTGCATAATCTCCAATTCACGAAGCTGCTTGCAACTTCTGAAAGGGGCTTAGCCTAGTAGGCCGAGAAACCCCCTTGTCGCCAAACTTCTCAACTCTATACCCATACGCTTCACCAAGATAGAGTTGAAATAACCCTCATATAGATTAAAAGCCACAAAAAACATAATAGGCAATGAATTAGTAGAAGATAAACTCGAAAGATCAGGAGAGCGAGATGGCGAGGAGATAGAGGCTCAAAAAGAAGAATGTTACCCTCATACCCGCAGCCATTACTGGAACAAGTGGAAGGTTGCTTATATAAACTCAGCGAATAGAACTATCTACATGGTTATAAATGCAACACCTCCTTTACGGCCCTGGTTTCGTGGATTTAAGCATAGCAGGAGAATGGTATTGACAATTATGTAGACTAGGAAACAACCATGGCTTTTGCAACGTTTATGAAACAAAAATAACGCAGAGACAAACTCCAAGCCACCCGGCCAGGTGCCAAAAATGTGGATCGGAAAAAGAAGATCTTCAACACCTTCTTATGACGTTTCCCCACTACGTGAACGAGAGGAACGCCCTATCTTGACTCTCTTTCTACAGAAACCCTCGGGCCCTTCAACTACCAGAACCTGATATCCCACTACCCATTCTTCAAGAATATAAATATTTCATTTCGTCATATCGACCGACACAGCCACTTGAAATATGAAGTTAATTTTATACTTGAAGTAAATTTGATTGTAACCTGCAAAATTGTAACACACATGGCATTATGTATTATGTACAAATTCCAAATAAAATATATTTCAAAAAAGTGAAAACTTGGTTGAAAATCAACACACCGCCTATAAATGTACATTTTGCATTTCATCATTTTTTCCAGTTCCACCAGTTTGTCAATAATTCATTTCAGAAGTTTGAAGGTCAGCAGGCATATTTTAACAAAAACCGCTGCAAATTATGACACAACGGATTATTATTTACCTGTATGAATGCCCCCTCTGCGTGGATCGATGTTTTCTGTGATCTTTACATATCCTCCAGCTCCCCCCTGAAAAGCCCTAAATCGAGTACTGGAGTCAGACCGGGAAGTAGTTCTTAAAAATGCGTGGGGTTCAATAATTATTCAATCATTAATTATTTGTAGTTATTCATGAAGCATAAGGTAAATAATAAACCGTTGTTTAATAATTCACCTTTATAGATGCCCCTTCTGCGTTTATCACTTTTTCTATGGTCAATACCCTCGAGCTCCGCGAGGGTATTGACCCTCGGTACAGCTTTGAAAATCTTGCATGTGCTTACCGGACGAGCGACTTGATCTTCACCTGAACTGAAGAAAATAAAGGTTGAAATATAGTGACATAGCTTTCGATTAAAAAGTTCCCCCGGGATATACCTAGTGAGGTTAAATTCAGGGTTGAATTGAAAAACCCCTCCGGAACTACTCGCTTAGCTGAACGCTAAATCTTTTGTGGTTAAATTGAATGAAGAAGCTTGTTTTAATGTTCATTGTTTACGGATTCGAAAGGGAAGTGAGTGTAGTGGAGAGGCCATTGTGACCGAAGGAAACAAAGGTAGTTTGGGCAAGGTAGTCAGTCGAGCTGCGTTGAGCGCGGTGGTGAGGAGGGGGCAATTTGCATTGTGCTCAGTCTCTCGGTGTAAAGTGGTAGGTGTGGCAGGGCTCGTGCAATAGATCCATCCGCCAAAGGGGCAGCTTAAGTGTAGAGTGGCCATTACACCACCTGCCTTTACCACCAAAACATGGCCTCTCTTTTTATTTATACTCGGTTGGGCGGGGCTGGGTTGTATTTTAATCCCTCCCTTACTACCCAAAGTATCTAACGTTTCTCTTCTGCACTGATTCACTGGAACGCACCCTTACGTCACCGAGTTAGTAACGGCTTCTCAATAAAGTGCTTGCACTCGTTTACTTCTTGCGTGTTTCCCCAGCATTTCTCGCTAAAGGTCTCTGAAGGTTTTTCCACCGGAGATAACAATTGAGCGCAGTGGTCTATTTGTATTATCTCTAGCTCTCTCCCTGACATCTCCGGATAGAGGCACCACCAGAATTTACCGACCATTTCCTATTCGTTTCTTTCGTGATATATTCCAGAACAGTAGATCGTATTCTGATGGAAAAACACCATCCCGATTCCGGACTTACCTAAGTGAATCAAACCACTGATTTATTCAACGTCCATTCCATCCATCTACAAAAAGATTGGTTGCCACTTCCACCAACACCTACCACTTTTAACATTCATCTTCCAGCAGGTAAATAAAGAATTTAAACACCCATCATCAGAAAAATGTTTCAGTAAGCAGGGAAATTTAAACACTCTGCAAAGTCCTTGTCACATGAACTTATTATTCTATTAGACATACCTACAGAAATTTTGCTGTTTATTTATTGTTCCTTTCATGAGAAATAATTGAAATAGTTAATTTTGATGATTTCCACCAACTTTGGCCCCAATTTTTTTTGTTTTTTTACATATCATCTGAGATCATTGATAGTGCCATTTAATTGACTCGATCCACCTGATAATACTACATCTAGTGTTATTATACAAATTTCAGGTGATTTCAGACAATTTTCCAGGTTTTTGACTCATAAAAAATGAATTTTGGGACCTTAACCTTCGTTACACCTCAATTCTTCACTCTTTGGTCAAAATCAACTTCAGATTCCGTCTTATTGCCCTAAAAAACATGGGAAACGATACATTAGAAGCTAATGTTCATTAAAACCTCAACAATCCCTCGAAAACTCCTATTTTTACACCCATTTGTCTCCCATAACATCCCTGGGTGTTTTTTGATCGGGCTGCCGAGCTTCGCGGTACAACTAGGATCCAAATTTGTTCCCAAATCGGGGCCCTAACTGTGTGCGGGAGAACGACGATTTTAGACCAAAATTTAATGTAAATTCAAGGTTGAAACTCCGTTTGAACCTCAATTTTCCACTTGTTGGTCAAAACTGACCTCATACTCGGTCTTCCTATCGTAAAACACATGGAAAACGAACCTCCGATGCCTCAAATGCTCATTTTAATAAAACACAAAAAATACCCATTTTTATACCCATTTTTCACTCATAACACCCCCAAGTATATTGCAAATTTTCGAAACACAACTAGGCCCAACTGGAGCTTGTGTGTAAAAGACATAATTTTTTAGATCGAAAATGAAGCCGGTATGCATGATACGGCGTACGGCGTGCGGCGGACGGACATTGCATTTTCTGAATCTACGCACCTTGAAACGTGAAAGAAAAAATTTTGAGGGGGTGTTATGAAAATTTTTTTCTGAGCGAATACATAGGTGTATTATTCACGGAATAATAAACCAAAAGGAAGGTACTACCCCTCTGCACCACTCTTTCCCATCAACATGTGTGCTCATCATGGCGGTCCTTGGCTGTTGTTTCGAAATTCCGATTTGGCTTCTCTAATTTCCTTTTCTAACTTCATTCCGGGAGTAACAAATTAAAATCGTCAGTTCAGGATTCTACTCATTGAATGGAAATGCATTTTCGTATGTCAAGCTCGACCTGCTAGTGTCCGTTAGAGTATACAAATAGCCTCGTGGCACTACTGCTGGAGTTCAATTATAGGCATGATATTATTTTTATTATAATGAATGTATGGATGTTTTCAGAATTTCTTGGTTTTTCATTCGATAAAAATTATTTACTACATTGCTCTGTAGGAATGACCTATTTTAAGAATACCCCCACCGCACGTACCCCACAATGCAAACTGTTGATGGAGGAAACCTCAATGTGAATTAATCTATTCCTGTATTCCTAATAGGCATATCATATTATTAAGCTCTGTATAATATGGTGCTCTCAAAAAGGCTCCGCGAAACCGGAGGAATTGTCTCTTTTCTTGCTATGACTTGGAAATTCTTTTGAACTCCCCAGGGGTAACTAATGAATGATGGATCATGGCGCTTGATAAAAGGGATAGACAGATGGTAGAGTTTGTACAAGTTTATACCCCTGCCGATGCTGAATCATTCATTTTTACTTATTTTTTCGTTGGTCTCACCTGTATTCGATTCCCAGGTGGAAAGTTGTGCTGCCGATATGTCAATGTGGTTCAACGTGATTGTGATAAAAACAGTAGAGTCAGTTCTAAGCAAAACGGTTATTCGTGTGGTACATAGGAAGTACCTATAATCAGAACCTAACCACGTTGTCGTTGTAGGTACGTGGTCGAACGTAGTCTGTTTGCTGTCGTCACACGCAAATTATTGTTATAAATGTATGAGATAGTTATGTGATAAATAGTTATATTTATTAGGTTACCTATATCTAATTAGTTATATCTAATTAAGAGGTTAGTTATATTTAACCTACAGCCTGGTTAGATTCTGATTATAGGTACTTGTGCACCGATTCATTTGTTCAATTTTTCAGCACACAGTGTCCAGTTTTGAAGACTGGGTCATAATTTTTTAGTTCATTGATCTGATACATGTGTCCAATTTTCAAGACTAGGTCATAAATTTAACCTAAGTTAACTAGAAAAACAAGTATGTTTGGAGCAAATCAAACTAAAGGGCCACGAAAGTTATTTTTTCCGCACGAGCCAACTAACAGGTCTACCTACCTACTTTTGGTTTATTATTTTCAATAATGAACCTTTGGAATCGATCATGAAAAAAAAAATTTTAACCCCCCCTCAAAATTTGATTACGTTATGTATAATCCGAAAATGCAATAACACGAATTTCCGCCCGTCCGCCGTACGTCGTACTTCGCACTTTACTCAGTTAACGTGAACCGCAATTGATGAAATTTGGTTTGTAGGTCCCACTTGGGGTCTAGTTGGTCCGCGAAGCTCGGCGAATGTCATCTCTAAGGGGTGAAAAATAGGGGATGAAATCTCCGACGCCGTTACCTCGAATTTTTTAACGTTTTTAAATAGTTCTTCAACTTGGGAGTTTTTTTAGACAGCCCGGAGCACTTTACGTCCAGCCGTTCGTTCACAGCAAGGCCCCGAAGTTTGCACTGACAGGCTTCGTCAACAGGAGGATGAATCAAATTGTATAAATTCAGCCCAGATACCATTGCTAGGGAGACCTGATTATAATTACTGATGGCTGTATGCAGACGAGTTGGTTGTTCTGTGATATTGTTTCATTTGGGAAATGATGGCTTTTGCAAGTTGAACAAACGTTGAAGTATTATTGGGGAAATTATCAACGGTAAATTTTTACACACAGTACATTATTACACAACGGTTTATTGTATTATCTAAGCAAAAGGGCGTCTATACAGGTAAATTACTACATAACGGTTTATTATTTACCTTATGCTTTATGAAAAACTATAAATAATTAATGATTTAATTATTGAATCTCGTGCGTTTGTATGAAACTTCAATTCCCGAGCCGGCTCCAGTACCTACTCCATTTAGGCATTTCCTGGAGGGAGCTCGAGGGTACTGACCACAGAAAACTGTGATGTACGCAGAAGGGGCATCTATACAGGTAAATAATAAAACGTTGTGTAACAATTAGCAGCGTTTTAAATTATATTAATTGTGGATCGCGATTGTTATTCCAAATTGACTATTCGTAACAAATCATTGGATGTCGAAATTTCATGAATCGGTCCGCGAGAAAAAGGGGGCGGGACAGCATTTTATTCACAGTTTAATACATGTAGGGCATTCTGAATGGCATTCAAAATTGAGGAAACTACACCTGGATCCTTTTAATTTCATTGATGAAACCGTGGGGGGGTCTCATTTGCAGCAATTTATTTATTCAGATTTGTCTTCTTGATATGAGGCAATAGCTCACACTGTTCCAAAGCATCACTGTACCTAACGTGAATGGCCCACAAACTACACAACTACAGGTTAACAACGATCACTCTGAGATTACGCAGCGGTCGAGGTGGCAAACTAGCAAACGAACTACCTACTATTTTTGTTCTACTCGTCATTCTCTCCCTTTTCTCCCATTTCGGGAAGTCGTTCTTCCCTATGAATTTACAATAGAACAAACAAACAAACACAACAAAAAACCAATTTCCTACCTTTAAGCGAACCTCTGAACTCCAACTTCAGTTCCACGCGCTGCGTAAGCTCAGAGTAATCATTGTCAACCCATAATAAACTAAAACTATAGAGCAACGCACGGGTCATCCAGCTTGTGAATAAATTCCATCTCAATTGTGGTCGTCTAAGTCGGAACCCCCCCCCCCCCCCCCCTCTCTAAGTGTGTTCGGTTTTCTGTTTGCAACTTTGCGGATTTCCGGGATTAGTAAGAGAGCTTAGGTTGTATACAACTTTGGGTTTAGGTTGCGGAAGATTTGTCCTTCAGCCCTTCGTTACGTTGCCCCACCTTGGAAAGGACGGAAGATCATTTCCACCCTTCCCTTACCCATGTCGCCCCGTAGCTGAAGGTCGTAGGTTCGAATCCCAGACGGGAAAAAACATATTTTTCACTCTACATCAACGATTTACCTTCAGAACTACCTACATTTGAATTTTACCATTTTACATGGGTAATGGTTTTTATGAAACTGTAATACTCGGGCCGGCTCCAGTACTCCATTTAGGGCTTTCCTAGGGGGAGCTCGAGGGTAGGCACTAACCACAAAATAATTTGTAGCGTTTTAATTTTGTGTTGTAGTGATTCATTAATCTGTTTTTCAGTTCCTTGTCAATATAACTGAAGGTATCAGGTTCGAGAGCAGGATATTATTGTTTCGAAAATTGCGCCATTGAAATTCCACTAAACAGTGCTACCACCAACACCGAGTAGCGAGTATGCGATTTCCAAATCACTAATTTTTCTCGTGAATCGTAACGAATTTGGTAAAGAACGATAGGTGATTGATGGGTTATTCATATTCACATCCGATACAGAGAGTTCGATTGAAAAAATCATGTTTGAACAGAACCTTATTAGTGTGGCAGTCCCTCCATGGCCGAACGCGATTACTTGGTTACCATACGTACCTTTGATACGGTCACCTTTGAAATGCTGTAAATGTCAGAGGCTGTGGAAGGCTGTAGCAATACCATTAGAGGAATTTTTTGAACCCCTAAATCCTTCCGCAAAAAACGTGTTTCCGACAGGAGCTAACTAGAACTTTTTCAAAATCGTCCAGAAAATTCGGACTTTTATTTTTCCAACCTGCAAAGAATAGTGCAGTAGTTTCCAGACATGGGTCAAAGCGGCCAAAAAACTAAATCGATACATTATAATCCATATTATATAATTCACAAAAATTCACAAAAAATTCACAAAAATTTCAAGCTCGCACATCACAATTTATGGGCGTGTGAAATAGGTAAATGAAAATTACTGTAAAACGTAAAAATTATCAATCAGTTTAATCATGTAGTCTTTTCGGATTTTTTCACACAAATCAACTAGGTAACGTAAACGATGTTATTTACCTTCTGAGTGTTATTTTTTTTTGTTAATTTTATTATTCTGCAAATAATGCACCTATTTATTCGCTCACCTTACAAAATTTATAACACCCCCTTAAAGTGTATTCTTTTACGTTTTAAGGGGTGCCGATTACGCTGCAAAGTCCTCGATTCATGGGTTTATTATTCTATAGGACATAAACACAGAAATGTCGGCAGTTCATTTATTCTTAAATTTCATTGCACTAGTTGAAATAACTATTTTTGATGGTTTCCACCAATTTTGGCCCCCCAAAAAAAGAATTGGGCTCCTTTTTTTTCTTGATTCCCTTGGTGATACTACTTCTATTGTTCTTATACAAATTTACGGTGATTTCAGAATTTCCCAGGTTTTGACTAACAAAAATGAATTTTGGGAGCTGAACCTTCGTTACAAACCTCAATTCTTCACCCTATTGTCAACATAAATTTCGTATTCGGTCTTCTCGCCGTAAAAAACGTGGCTCACAGGATCATGTTCACTAAAACCTAAAAAAAAAAAAAAAAGAAACCCCCTATACGCCCATTTTTCACCCATATCACCCCTCGGTGTATTCCGATCGGGTGACGAGCTTCGGAGCACATCTAGGACCCAGATGTTCCAAAATTTGGACCCAAACTGTGTGAGGAAGAAATACGATTTTAAACCAAAATTTGACGTAAGGCTGAAACTTTGTTACAACCGCAATTCTGCGCTCTTTGGTAAACATCGACTTAATATTCGGTCTTCTCGCTCTAAAAATCATGGAAAAAGATAGATACATCAACAGCTCATTTTACTAAAACACGAAAAAGAACCTATGTTTACACACATTTTCCACTCATAACACCCCTGGGTATATTTTGATAGGGCTGCGAAGTTTCGGGACATCGAGTCTGAAAGAAAGAAGTTTTTAGACCGAAAATGAATTAGGTACATAATATGCATGATGTGGCGTACGGCGGACGGACATGGCGTTTTTCGAATCTACGCACCTTGAAACGTAAAAGTTACCATTTTGAGGGAGTGTTATAAAAATTGTTTGCTGAGCTAATACATAGGTGCATTATTATTCACAGAATAATAAACCAAAATGGAATGTCCGTCCGCCGTCCGCCGTTTCGTGATTTTCGGACTGAAAAACTCGTTGTATCGCACACACGCTCCATTTGGGCCTTTGTTGTGTCGCCCGATCGGAATATACCTGAAGGTGTTATGGGTCAAAAATGTGTGTAAAAATAGGGGTTTTTTCTTGTTTTAGCAACATGAGCTTGTGGGGGATCGTTTTCCACTTTTTTTTAGCCCGAGGAGACCAAACATGAAGTCGATTTTGACTGGAGAATGGAAACTTGAGGTTCTAACGAAGTTTCAGCCTTCATTTTTGGTATAAAATTGTCGTTCTTCATAACACAGTTTTGCTCACAATTTCAGTACACATTTGGGTCCTAGCTCTGCTCCGAAGCTCGGCAGCCCGATCGGAATATACCCAAGGGGTGGTGGGGGGGGGGGGGGTAAAAATAGGTTTTACCTAGGTTTTAGTGAATATGTGTGTTTTTAGGGCGAGAAGACCGAATATGAAGATGATTTTGACCAAAGTGAGAAGAATTGAGGTTTTAACGAAAGTTCAGCTCCCAAAATTCATTTTTCATGGGTGAAAACCGGGGAAATCGTTTGAAATCACCAGAAATTTGTATAATAACACTGGAAGTAGTATCAGCAGGAGAAGCAAAATAATAAAATGGCTCTGTCAATGATGGCGCTGCAAATCCCTGCACAACGGTATATTATTTTGTACAGAATACCCTCCTGTTACAGATCACAGCTCTCTGTATAGATAACCCTTCTATATAACATATACACTATTCTACACCGTTGTGTAATAATTTTCCTGTATAGGTTCTCCTTCAACGGAGATAGAATAATGAACCGTTGTGTAATAATTTGCTCATCAATAATACTTCAACGGTTGTTCAAGTTGGAAAAGGTACCTATCAACAAAATCCAGCCCCTTCTTAGTAGATGAACCGTTGTGTAATAATTTACCGTTGTGTAATAATTTACCGTGGTGTAATAATTTACCGCTGTGTAATGATTTACCGTTGTGTACCTAATAATTTGCCGTTGTGTAATAATTTGCCATTGTGTAATAATTTACCCATCAATAATACTTCAACGGTTGTTCAAGTTGCAAAAGTATCTATCAACAAAATCCAGCCCCTTCTGGGTAGATGAGCCGTTGTGTAATAATTTACCGTTGTGTAATAATGTAACGTGGTGTCATAATTTACCGTTGTGTAATAATTCACCGTCGTGTAATAATTTGCCATTGTTTAATAATTTACCCATCAATAAAATACTTCAACGTTTGTTCAAGTTTCACAAGTACCTACCAACAAAATCCAGTAGGTAGTCCATCACTTGTCAAATGAAATAATATCGCGTAACAAACAACTCGACGTCATACAGCCATCCTTGATTATAATCAGATGCTCCGTAGTTATGATATCCAGGCCGAAGTTATACCGTTTGATTCACGATCGTGTTGACGAAGCTTTTTCGTGCACACGAACGGCTGGACGTACAGTGCTCCGGGTGGTCTCAAAAAATTGTTTAGCTCAAGACATATTTAATAACGTAAAAAAACCATACCCTTCTATCGAACGTTTTCGAGATACGGCGTTCTGAAAATTGCAACCCCTATTTTGAACCCTTTAGAGATGACTGACAATAACGTCGAGCTTCGAGGACCAACTAGACCCCGAACGGAACCTATAACCCGAATTTCATCAATTTTCTTTCATAGTAACTAAGAAAAGTGGCCCGTACGGCGTACGGCGTGCGCCGGACAGACAGAAATATTTTTATTTCAGTTTTGGATTCTACATACCTTGAAACGTAAACCATTAAATTTTGAGGGGGGGTAAGAATTTTTTTTCTTGCTCGATTCCAATGGTTCATTATTGAAAAATACTAGGTACCTACCTAAATCACGAGTTAAGTGTTGCTAAAATAATTCTGCCGATGTCAAACAGTACCTAACAAAAAGAAACACACATAATGAAGTTCTGAAAAGAAATTGTTGATGAGGAGTGAAAAAAGTTGCGAAAGTACCTACCAACTAACTCCAGCCCCTTCTACGTAGATGGTATAATGAACCGTTGTGTAATAATTTACCGTTGAGTAATGATTTACCGTAGTAATAATATACCCATCAATAATACTTCAACGTTTGTTCAAGTTTCACTACCTACCAACAAACTCCAAAAGAGCCATCATTTTTCAAATGAAATAATATCACAGAACAACCAACTCGACTTCATACTCCGCCAATATAATCAGGTGATCCCTAGCAATGATTTTTTTCATCTCCGCCAAATTTCCTATTGTGGGCGCGTCTCTGGTTACGAGATTTGGTTTGAATTGTATACAATTTCATTCACACTGGAGTCAAAAATGCCTGTCGGTGCAAACTTCGGGGCCTTACTGTGAACGAACGGCTGGACGTACGACGCTCCGGATGGTCTTAAAAAACTCGCAAGTTCAAGAACTATTTAAAACCGTAAAAATATTCACGTAAAAAAAATGGTATAGGCGTTTTGAAAATTTCAACCCCTATTTTGAACCCCTTAAAGATGACTCACAGTAACGTCGAGCTTCGAGGACCAACTAGACCCCGATCGGAACCTATAACCCGAATTTCATCAATTTTCTTTCATGGTAACTAAGAAAAGTGGCCCGTACGGCGTACGGCGTACGGCGGACTGACAGAAATATTTTAATTGCAGTTTTGGATTCTACATACCTTGAAACGTAAACCATCAAATTTTGAGGGGGGGTAAGAATTTTTTTTTTCATGCTCGATTCCAATGGTTCATTATTGAAAATAATAAACCAAAATTTTGAAGGGATGCTCCAGCAATTTTTCCCTGAGCGAATGAATACACAGGTGTGTTATTCACTGAACATTAAACCAAAATGCAATGTTCGTCCGCCGTACACCATATCATGCACCTCTACTTCATTTCCGTTCTTTCGCCAGCAGGCTCTATCATAGGCGTTTGTCCTATCCGAGGCGTTTCAGTTTAGAGTAGTTTTTGATTTATTATTTTCAATAATGAACCATTGGAATCGAGCATGAAAAAAAATTATAACCCCCCTCAAAATTTGATGGTTTACGTTTCAAGGTATGTAGAATCCGAAAATGCAATAAAAATATTTCTGTCCTTCCGCCGTACGCCGTACGCCGTACTGACCACTTTTCTTAGTTACCATGAAACAAAACTGATGAAAGTCGGGTTATAGGTTCCGTGTGGGGTCTAGTTGGTCCTCGAAGCTCGACGTTACTGTCAGTCATCTCTAAGGGGTTCAAAATAGGGGTTGAAATGTTCAGAAAGCCTATACATTTTTTACGTGAATCTTTTTACGGTTTTAAATAGTTCTTGAACACGAGTTTTTTAAGAGTTTTGTATACATTGAGCCCAAATCTCGTCACCAGGGACGCGCTAACAATCGGGAATTGGCAAGAGATAAAATCATTTTTTATTATATATAAATTTTTCAAATGAGATTATGTCACAGAACAACGAACTGGACATCATAAAGCCATCCGGGATTATTATAATCAGGTGCTCCCTAGCTATGATATCTGTGCCGGATTCATACCGTTTGATTCACGATCTTGTTGACGAAGCGTTTCGATGCAAACGAACGGCTGGTCGTTCAAAGCTCCGGGTGGCTTCAAAAAATCTTCAGTTCAAGATCAATTGAAAAACGTAAAAAAACATACTTTTCTGTTGAAAGTTTTCGAGCTTCGGCGTTCTGAAAATTTCGACCCGCGCTTCGCCGACCAACTAGACCCCAAACGAGACATACAAAACAGATTTCATCAATTCTAGTTCAAGGTCACTAAGAAAAGTGCGAAATACGGGGTGCGGCGGACGGACACAAATTTTGGTTCATTATTTCAATAGTCAACCTATGAAATCGACCATGAAAAAAAACTAACCCCCCCCCCCCCCGCCATATTTTGATTGTTTACGTTTCAAGGTATGTACTCGTAGAATCCGAAAATGGAATAAAAAAAGTTCTCTCTGCCCGCCGTGCGCCGTACTTCGCACTTTTCTTAGTTGCCATGAACCGAAGTTAATGAAATTTGGTTCGAGGTTGGGGTCTAGTTGGTCCGCGAAGCCCGGCGTTACTGTCAGTCATCTCTAAGGGGTGAAAAATAGGGGTTTAAATATTCAGAAAGCCGTAGGTCGAAAACTTTCAATCGAAGAGCATGGTTTTTTTTACGTTCTTATATTGGTCTTGAACTAAAGAATTGTTGAGACCACCCGGAGCATTGTACGACCAGCCATTTGTTTGCACTGAAAAGCTTCGTCAACATGATCGTGAATCAAATGGTATGAGTCAGGCCCGGATATAATCGCTAGGGAGTACCTGATGGCTGTATGAAGTCGAGTTGGTTGTCCTGTGATGTTATTTCATTTGAAAAATGATGGATCTTTTGGATTTTGTTGATATAAACTTTTGAATTTTTAAAATGAATTCTTCAACATGCAGTAGGTGACTAAAAGCAATATGACCACGTAGACATGTAAACAGTACTCGAGTTTATGTTGTTTAGACTGATGGAACCCAAAATATTGATGACATTTTTGTAACAAGAACAAAAAACTTTGTTTCGAAACTTTATAAATATAAATAACCACAAATGGTGGTGATGAAGGATAATTTAAATTCAAAACACAGTATGTAAATACGAAAATAATCAGGAATTCTTACGAAAAATTGCAAAAATATACAAATAATGAAGTTCTGAAGGGAAATTGTTGAGTGGAGTGAAAAAATATTCGGTCGCGGTAGGGTTTCGATCTCGGGAACTCCAGCGTATCAGTTCGAAAGTTAAGCCACTGGACAATAAAGTCTAGCTGGTTGGAGATCAGTGATGTGGGCTCTCAGTGCAGCTTGATGCCTGCATAAACCCTGCTCTTTACGGCAAATTGTATAGCAAATTTTATGGCAACATCGTAGAATGCTCCGGATGGTCTCAAAAATGCATTAAAAAAAATCAAACTATTTAAAAGTGCGAGAAAATCCACGCCTCAAAATACAGTTTTCCGTGATAGGAATACTCTGGACATTTCAACCCCATTTAGCACCCCTTAGAGTTGAGTGACAGTAACCCCGAGATTCGAGAACTAACTAGAGCCCAAACGGGACCCATAGACCACATTTAGTGAATTTTGGTTCATAGAAACAGCCGCGGAGGTGTACGGCGGACGGGCTGAAATTATTTTATTCGATACGTCTCTTGAAACGTAAACCATCAAATTTTAAATTTTGAGTGGGGGGGGGGGGGGGGGGTTAAAACTTTTTTTTCATGGTCGATTCCAAAGCTTTATTACTGAAAATAGTAAACCAAAAGAGAATGACGGAATCAAGAGATGTGGGCATGAGACAGGCAAACACAAAAGGTGACCACAAACAATGCTTTTAGTCACCTACAGCAGGTGACACTCGATGTCTATAGCTCGATTATACGCATTATGATACACTTTATATTCTCCGAAAACATTTATAAACAAAGTGTTTATCATCTCTTCTAATGAGAATAACCAAGTTTTAGTCTCTACAAACCATTTTTGGGGCATTATTTTGAGCAGGAAGCGGTGCAGTCTCTCACAGAATTAAAACAGTGGAGGTTGCAACGTTTTCAAGGTGATAACCTTATGGAATTACAATTTTGCGGGCATCCATAGACCTAACCTTGTTTGCCCTTCATGTAGAAGCCCTAGTGATAGCTAAAAGGCATTTAACCGAGCGCAATCACGTTGCTAAGTTGTGTCACCTGAGGCTGACAAAAAGAGTTGAAAAGTGAACAATTGCATAATGAAAGGTTCTCACTCATGCAACCTCGTAGCCTGAAGCTCATCGTTCCGGTAATATTATCCTGCGAAGTTTCATCCAACGCACGAAGAAGAGGTCGAAGTATAGGCTCAAGAAAATTTTGCACTTAGCGCCTGGATTCCCTATATCAGGAACACTTTCCTTTATAACTTCATTTAATCATTAAAGTTTTGATTACGTGAACTTTTTCAATTCATTCCACTTCCTTCGTACTACCCTAGAAGTTGGTAACTTGTTAGATAAGAAGGGTTTTGTAAAAACCTTTTTTTTTCTCCCTTTCAAGGTGACTTGGGTAAATGTTGGCGAATAAAATGAATGAATGGGGTTTATTTTGGGCACAACTAACTAAACTAAAATTAAGATATTTATAATAAAATACATGAAGTGAAGCTATCAGGTTTGGGTAAATTATATCGTTGTGAGTTCAATTAGGTACCTACATACATAGAAACATAAATACGGGTACAGTGTGCGCTGTTTGAGGGTATAACCTCATGGTTCTTATGATCATTCCCCAGAAAAGTGAATTTTTTCCTGTCGCAATATTATTTGTTAACTGGTTTAACAAATGTGAGTCAAAATGAAAAAAAAAAGAAGAGAAATAGTACCTACTCAACACTTTTAGAAGAAATTTTAATGTCTCATACACAACATTTCGCTGCTAATTTATAAATCAAACCAAAGTATTTCAAGCTTGAAACTCAATTTCTCTTTATCCTAGTGCATTGCAAAGCTGAGTCGGCCATTTCAGAAATAAATAGAAGTACCACACTGTGATCGCACGATCATCAAATTCTCTTTGGAAACTGCGTAAGGTAAACTACGTTATTCAAGTTATCATAATTTTCATCTGATTTTTCTTCATGCTCACTTGATAACTCTTCCTGCTAAAATACAACTCATCAATAATGCCAATTCTCCAACCTTAGCCTAAAGTACCACATATTGTTATTTCCACCCTCGAAACATTATTATCAATGAAGGTGGGATAATTCACGCGATTTTATCGAACTCAATTCACTCCATAAAATTCTACGTTCCGATGAACCCTATTTTTATTAAAATTTTCAATTTAAAATTTAGATATCTGACGAAAAACCAATAAGTCGAATGAACCAAAAAGTCATGAAAACACAACCAACGATTCAGTAACGTGAATTGTATAGGGGAAGTGGGTGGCGGGTCGAGGCATAAAGACACACGAAATTTGACGTCACTCGCATTTTGGCGGGCTCTCAGAAATTCAGATTTAACCTACCTATTGTTTTGTTACTTTCAATAATAAACCTTAATGAATGAACCGTAATGAATCAAGCATACAAAAAATAAAAAAAAAATTAAATGAAAAATAACCCCCATTGGTGGTTTTCGTGGCACCGAAAACCACCAAATTTTGAAGGGGGGGGGGGGGATTTTTTATTTATTTTATTTTATTTCGTTTTTTTCTGTGCCTGATTCATTACGGTTCATTCTATGGCAGGTAGAATCCGAAAATGGGATTTTAAAAAAATTTCTGTCCGTCCGCCGTACGCCGTAATTCGCACTTTCCTTAGTTACCATGAACCAAAATTAATGAAATTTGGTTGGTAGGTCCCATTTGTGGTCTAGTTGGTCCGCTGAGCTGGGCGTGACTGTCGGTCATTTCTAAGGGTTGAAAAATAGGAGTTGAAATTTTCAGAACGCTGTAGCCAAAATTGGTACTAAGGGCTAAAATCAATATTAATTCACCGACGTTGTGTGGGACGGTGATTCACGACGGACGGGCTATTTCAATGATGAAAATTTTTCTCAAAATAGAGGGTCAAATTTTACTTTAAAAGGGTCAAAAATCGGTAAAAATAGCTAAAATCACGAAACATTACATAATTTTACGAAAAGTGGTATGGTTTCTCGCTATATCATATTTTTACACAATAGCACAAATATTTCTTCAAAAATTCGCTCTTATAGCTGTGCTGCATGACTGGAACTTTTTCCTGTTGTTTTAGAATTGACGATGACCGCCCGAGGGCTATAGAAAGCTCTTCAATAAAATATTTCAAATTCAAATGATTGCACTTTTACTGTCGAATCACACCTGGTTCAAAAAGGAAAAGTCCGAAAAAAGAAGGATTTTTTCTTGTGATTTACATCGTCGTTTCAACCTTTCAACAGTACTCGTCACGACAGGATGCTACCCTCCGAAGTTAGGTTCTGCAGAACTGCTGCGATCTACATACTCGCCCCCTGACCTCCTGTACAAACTACCCAGGCTCACTTGCCTGGGCTATTGATAGGTTTAATCAGTCATGCAAATTGTTCCGAAATGTTCCGGGTGAATTAAGTATTTCGATATTGTCAGGCCAACCTGTATCTAGGAACGCCCTGCGGCTCAAGTATCCTCAAATAGGTGAGCACACGTTATCCCCCAGAGGTGTAGTGAGCGAAGGATATGAATAGGGGCTGTCTGGCTCGGGGTGATTGAATAGTTGAGTGACTGGGGCGGGTAGGCTAAGAGGGAGGGTGGCGTCATTGTTTACAAGACCGTGGAAGAGGGTACCGGGAAAGGGTGCCCATCCATCACTCCCGACCTCTCAATATTGCGAACGGAGGTTATATCCGTGATGGCAAAGGGAAGTTGCGAATAAGCGCACCTATAAATAAGAGGGACTGAGTTCTCGGCCAAGGAGTGGATTACGTCGACGTCAACAATATTCAGCTCTTGAACGCTGTTCATGGCTGTTATAGGTAAGTGTTAATATTGACGATTAAAATTCTTCCAATAATAAGGAAAATGTGAAGAAATACACTGGTCTGCTACAGCATGGTTTACTCCTCTTTACCCAACTATCTCGACTTTCAGAGCTTAATGATATTTGGTAATCTCATTAGGTTATTAGATCGATGAGTATTCAGTTCATCCTTCAGAAGGGAAAGGGGAGGACAATCCGCTGGACAGGATTTCCGTGTGATTAGGAGCGAGGATAAAGGGAATAATATATACTAATTATGAATGCAATAAGGCAAATAAGGCACCAATTAGACAAAGACTGTGAAGCGATTTGTCAGGTTTGAATGAAAGTTTACCTCCATCTGCCTATACACGCCGTCCTCTGTGGGCATCTATCATCACAGTGAAGAGAATACATGACTTATGTTTATGATACTTCCCCATTTTTTAATGAAATACAGAATGTGAAGGAAGGATTTTCTTTGTAAGAATTTTGAGACCAACCGCACTCTCCTACGAAGAATACTTCTTTTTCTAGGAGCTTTCAAAGCCTTGTTAACGAAACTTTGAAAGCTCATCGAACACGATGTAAATTATTACACAAAGGTTTATTACTTACCTGCATAGATGCACCTTCTGCTTAGGTCACTGTTTTCTGTGGCCAATACCTGCCCCCCCCCCCCCCCCCCCCCCCCTTCACAGGAAAGTCCAAAATCGAGTAGGTACTGAAGACAGCCGGGAATGACAGGGTACATAAATATTCGGTGGATTCAAATATTCTGAAAGTAACGCCGAGGTTGGCGGATCAACTAGACCCGAAATGGGACATACAAACCAAATTTGATTAATTTTGGTTAATGGTACCAAACTAAGGAATGTGCGAAGCGGCAGACGAAGGACGGAAAGAAATTTTTGGTTTATTATTTTGAATAGTGAACCTTTGGAATCGAGCATGAAAAATTAATATAAAACGAGAGGTGAACGAGAAATGGAATAAAAACTTCATGCTTCATGAATGACAACAAATGTTTAATGATAGAATTCTTGAACACACCGCATGTTTACGAAACTGTAAATGCCTTCTACTATACTTGATTTAGAGCTTTGCCGGGGGGGGGGGGGGGGGGGGGCGGTCACGTGGGTAGGCATTGATGACCGAAAACAGTGATCCCCCTGGATGGGACATTTATACAGGTAAATAGTTAACAGTAGTTGTGTAATAATTTGCAGCGTTTTTATTTCATTTTCGGATTCGTACCTTGAAACATCAGAAACAACCAATTTCTGAAAAAGGGGAGGGGGGGGGGGGGGTTACGATTTTTTTTCATGCACGATTCCAAACGTTTGTTACCTATTGAAAATAGCAAAAACCAAAAATGTCTTTAAGTCTACCGTACACTTTTCTTAGTTGCCATGAACCACAATTTTCGAAATTCGGTTTGTACCTCCCATTTAGAGACTAGTTGGTCCGCGGAGCTCGGCGATGCTGTCAGTCATCTCTGAGGGATGTAAAATAGGGGCTGGAGTTTTTTGGAGTGCGCCGTAGCTCAAAAACCTTCAGTAGAAGGGTATTGTTTCCTTTCTTGCATTTTTAAATGGATTTCGAACTTGAGCATTTTTTGAGAACCCCCCCCCCCCCCCCCCCCGGAATAATTTACGGGGCCGACAGTATGCGCCGAAAAGCTTCGTCAACATGATCGTAAATGAAATGGTATAAATCATGACCACATAAATATGTATCATTGCTAGGGAGCACCTGATTATAATCACGCATAGCTGTATGAAATCGAGTTGCTTGTTCCGAGATATTATTTAATTTGAAGAATGCTGGCTGTTGGATTTTGTTGATAGGTACTTCTATAACTCGAACAAACGTTATGCTTCATGAATAACAACAATTAATTAATGAAAGAGTTCTATTCTCCGGCCGGAATCAAGAATGAATGATATAATTAATCTAAAGAGAAGGGGCATCTATACAGGTAAATAATAAACCGTTGTATAGCCATTTGCAGCACTTTTTATTCCATTTTTGGATTCTACATTACCCTGAAACGGAAACCATCAATGTTTGAAAGGGGTTCATTTTTTTTCTTGCTCGATTCCTAATGTTATAAAACAATATAAACGGAAGTAATGGGTACCCCTCATTGATCCAAAACGGTGCAAGACACTTCATCACCCGCTACTCTGTTGCCCGGATTAAAAATGGGGACATTTCATCACCTGAGTCAGATTCAAAATGCGGACGTTTCATCACCGGCACGAAAACGTTCGATAGCTACCATTTTCCAGTTCCCACTTCCCTGTTTACCCCCCACTGAACTCCCTCTTCCCAGTTTTCCGTCTTCCCCTAAGGAAAAAGATAGAAGAAAAAGAAGACAACCATTCTAGAATGAAAATTCTACTTTTCTTGATGGAAAAAAGCTCGTAACACATGCAGTACCAAGGAATTCAAAATAAGTGTTATGCATTATAAGTATTATGTAAGTAGTATTATAAGTATTATGCAGTAAAAAAATATAATGTATTCATGCCTCCAATAAGGAAGACTTAGATAGGCAAGTCATGCGTGCATCGTGCAAAGCAATTCACAAATGCAATTTGTTAGTTTTTAGTCTCTCCCCCAACTTTTTGACGAAAGTGATTTCGTCAAATTCTCGTGACAGAAACCGTTCTAATAAAATGTTATGCTGATCCTGATGAGCTTTAGTCGTCCTCATCGTGCGCTGTTCCCCCTTGTCAATGCTACTGATCTTCAAACTGCTTTCCACCTGAATCTCTTGTAACACGCTCAACACTCGGCACATGCAGGGTTTTTTTAGCATAAAATTGAGAATTGTAGTGGGCATGGAACGAATCGGCAGCGTTCGTAGTGTGATAGTAAGTTGGGTCGCCACACGCCCACATGTGAGGAGGAAATGGACAGAATAAAATGTAGTTCTTAAGTAGGTAATCTGAGAATTGCAGTGCTTTCGAGTTGGGGGCTTCTGAAACTAAGGAAGAAAACATATCCAGAACTCTATCGGGCGGTGTGTGGGGAAGCTCAAAAAACCATTTTAGCCATCTACCTACCACGGAATCACTTTTCATGTACTCTTGCCCCAGGTTACTGGTTTTTTTTTTTTCGATTGACGTCGAAGCCGTAACTGGTTACTTTTGTTCAAGAGACGATTGGTGATGAGATGTCTTGTTTACTCAGGTGATGTGATGTCCCTTGCCCCCGAGCTCTACGAACAATAGCAAGGTGATAAGATGTCCTATGCCCGATCCAAAAGACAGCCAGCGGATAAATAAATAAAAAACCGCACGCCTAGGTTTAAACTCCACACCCTAACTATACCTAGGTTTACCCTACCTATACCTAGAAAGTAGTAGAACCTAGTGAACTGAAAACACCCGGACTGCTTCGTTGAACGACTCGAATAAGATTCTGTCATGCAGCATGGCCGTATACTGAATTTTCAAATCTGGTTGGTTTCATGCATTTTCAGATTTTTTTTCAGCTACTTTCGATGCCCTAAACCCAAATTAGACTCACATATTTCATCGTAAAAGAGCCACTTCAACTGTTGGTGGTATCTGGTCATTTTCATCGATGTATGGCCTGAAACACAAAGCCAGGACACGGTCATGACTGCATTCCGGATACTATTAATTAACCACCACTCCTTTGCGCGTGGATATCACTTGTAGCAAATCTTGTCTCCTGGTCCGCTCTTACCTAAACTTGGTCTGGAATCGACTTGAGTATCACAGAAGACCCATCGGACCTGACAGCAACTATATCCGGCTTGAAACCTACGCCTAACGATATCGCGTGTAGTTACTCTGCATCCCAACCTTACATCCGTCGGATTTCAAGGTACATACATAAATATACATTCGTTCAGAAATGTAAACATCTAGGTAGGAAAAAATTCAGAATGCTCTAAAACTCATCTACCAAAATATATGCGAACCCTGCAACATTACGTAGAGTATTTTCCCCTACTCACTAATAAAAATCCATCCCTCTGTACTTCCCATCATCTCTTGTAAATCAAATAACCGAGAGGTCTTATTATTCCAAGTTAAATATTCAGTTCCGAAGCTTTGGAGGGATGAAGATGGGGTTGGTTTGTTATTGTGTAAAGTGGGAGAGAAGGCCTTTCAACAGCAGGCGCCCCAACCGGGTCCCACACGGGATCACGCGCTCACATCCGCATCTCCCCTCAACACAAATATGGGACGACAGAGAAAACTCAGGATCTACAGCATAAGGACAGGCACACATCGTATGCACGACATGACATCTACTTTCCTCCCCCCTCCGCGCACGGACACCCTCGAAAAACTCGTCGCCGTGGTTTTCCCCTACTCCCTCCATCTCAACATCATGTCGGTCGCGGAGGCCTGTTCGGAGCTGTGCAATAAAGCTATGCAAATATACGTACAATCCATCAGAACTGTCACGAGGCCCGCCCCCGGCAAACTTCCCTCTCCAACGCTCGCTCATGAGCTTGAGACTCAGTCGGACATCTCGCTCATTTTCTCGAGACGGACTTGGTTTGTAAATTGTTCGATTCAGGCAAGTGGTGGTCACAGTGGCCTCGCTTCCGAGGAAGGTAGCAAAACGGTTATTTTTCGTCACAGAATCCCGTTATATTTCTCATGAAATTCATCCTTGCTAGATAACAGCAACATTCTTATTAAGCGGGAAGCGGTTCATCATGCCCGTGCAAGTTACCATCAAGTCCGGCATAATCTAGGGACAAGGAAGCGTCTCGCCCACCAACAAAACCGACTGCCAAGAAAATACCTACTCATGCCTACTCAGAGACCAAGAACACTTTTTGCACAACAGAACAACCGGACTCGCCTTTGGAAAACCGAAAAAGGGATGATTCCCAATGAAATCGCACGTAGAAATCGGTCGAAATACAAGGCAAAGAAAATATAAGATAAAGAGAAGAAAATATGGGTTCCCAAGGCCTACCGATGCCGGACAGCAGCTGCAATAGGCTAATCAGTTCGTTCTATGTTTTGTTTCTTGTTTTCTTTAAAGTTGACTTTATCAATGGTGTCAAAGAAAATGGTTATCTCCTTGGCTTTTGAGAGCCTTTCTCCCAACAGACAGTTGGCCTTCATCTCTGTTCAAATGAAGTTGTGTTCCGCTTTAGCGTTCTTTTATGTGTGAGAGACGTGTTTCAAGTCTTCCAAGTTAAAATTTGACTAAACTGGCATAATTATGTCCATTGACATGTAATGAATGTTTTTCCAAGTGAATATTAGACTACATTGGAATGTGTCCAATAGCATGTAATAAAAATGTTTTTCTTGATTACAAAATACAGCATTTTCATTGACTTTTTGCCAAGTCAATATGAGTTTTGCCTGTTCTCCTTAATTTTTATTTTAGACTAGTTGAAACTAGTTTTGAATGAAAAATTGTAGTATTAGTTTTGCCTACGTCCCTCGGTCATTATTAGAAATAGCTATTCAATATCGGCAGACACAAAATGGCAGAATTAGTTTTACCTAAGCAATTCGAGTTGACGAGAATTGCGTAGTCGTCCTCGAGATTATACAAAGTACAGCTAGGTACAGATCCGAAGTTTCCAATTCTTCGTCGAAGATCCGTCACCTGAGACGATCACCGCCAGAACCGCACACGAAGGAGCGTTCGCTCTCCCAGAAAACGTGGGCTGGTTTCAGGAAAATGGATCCCTTGGAGAACGTACTCAACTCGCTGGGTTTCAGTAGGTATCAATTTCAACTAGAGAACAAAGCTGCTGCATCCTAATTGCGGAACGTTTATTCGGGCCAATTAGTGTTGACATAACAGTTGCGGATTCGGATCCTACAGTAAACATAAAAATTGCGGACGGAAGGTTCTCGACGATAAACTGATATGGACTACAGAACAAAATGGTGCAGTTGACAGGGGGTCAAATTTCGACGATGAAGTATGTATGAGAGCGCCTCACGGAAATTTTCACCCGAGGGTTTGGCGGGAAAAAAATAACTTCCCCACCCCCATGGACGACCTAGACGCCTATGAGCCAGGCCCGCAATTCGGACGTCCAAGTTCCGAAGGGGATCCACATTTCGGATGTCTTGGAGGAATTCGTCGACCGAACGAACGAAGCAGGCTTACTGACGAAGCGGCGGCCACAGGGAGGAAGTGAGGGGGGGGGGGGGAGATGGTGGACCATATTATAGACGGATATCAAATAATCGGGATCAGAGATCGGGGATACCCATGAAAATAAACAAACAGCTTGTGAAGCGCCAACAGTATTATTACTGATTACAACAAACATTTTAGAACTCAGTTCAGACATGCCCATAAATTATATTTGATTTTGCTGATGAAACTGTAAATTTTTTGACTATGTACGTTTTTTTTGTACAGAGGAGAAAAATGATTTATGGACTCTTCTGGTAAGATCCAGACTTACCAACTAAAAAACTACCTATGTACGTCGAAGAATTGGCTATGTAGGTGTGGTACCATACAATTACCGTATTACTTGGATCCCCCAAGACGTTGGTAAGAGAATTTTTAATACGTTGTGAAAATCAGTGTACGGTTGAACAAAATACTGATGTGTACAAATTTTTGTGACAACCAACTTTACTCACACGCCTTTTGGTTCATTATTTTCAACAATGAACCAGTAGAATCAAGCATGAAAAAAAACGTAACCCCCCCTCAAAATTTTATCGTTCACGTTTCAAGGTTTGTAGAATCCGAAAATGCAACAAAAAAAAAACGCTGCAAATCCCTGCACAACGGTTTATTATTTTGTACAGAATACTCTCCTGTTACAGATCACGGGTCTCCATATAGATAACCCTTCTATATAACATATTTACTATTCTACACAACATGTTATATAGATCGCGGACCCACCGTAGGTTAGTACCGAACCCCGTACTCGTTACTAGGTACCTACCTAAACCGTTGTGTAATAATTTACCTGTATAGGTTGCCCTTCTACGGAGATAGAATAATGAACCGTTGTGTAATAGTTGTCCCATCAATAATACTTCAACGGTTGTACAATTTGCAAAAGTACCTATCAACAAAATCCAGCCCCTTCTTGGTAGATGAGCCGTTGTGTAATAATTTACCGTTGTGTAATAATATACCGTTGTGTAATAATTTACCGTTTTGCAATAATTTGCCATTGTGTGATAATTTTCCATTGTGTAATAATTTACCCATCAATAATACTTCAACGGTTGTTCAAGTTGCAAAAGTACCTATCAACAAAATCCAGCCCCTTCTGGGTAGATGAGCCGTTGTGTAATGATTTACCGTTGTGCAATAATTTGCCATTGTGTAACAATTTACCCATCAATAATACTTCAACGGTTGTTCAAGTTACAAAAGTACCTATCAACAAAATCCAACCCCTTCTGGGTAGATGAGCCGTTGTGTAATAATTTACCGTTGTGTGATAATTTACCGTGGTGTAATAATATACCGTTGTGTAATAATTTACCGTTGTGTAATAATTTGCCGGTGTGTAATAATTTGCTATTGTGTAATAATTTACCCATAAATAATACTTCAACGTTTGTTCAAGTTTCACAAGTAGGTACCTATAGTCCATCACTTATCAAATGAAATAATATTGCAGAAAAAACAACTCGACTTCATACAGCCATCCTTGATTATAATCAGATGCTCCGTAGTTATGATATCCGGGCCGGATTTATACCGTTTGATTCACGATCGTGTTGACGAAGCTTTTTGATGCACACGAACGGCTGGACCTACGATGCTCGGAGTGGTCTCAAAAAATTGTTTAGCTCAAGACAAATTTAATAACGTAAAAAAAACCATACCCTTCTATCGGAAGTTTTCGAGCTACGGCGTTCTGAAAATGTCAACCCCTATTTTGAACCCCTTAGAGATGACTGACAGTAACGTCGAGCTTCGAGGACCAACTAGACCCCGAACGGAACCTATAACCCGAATTTCATCAATTTTTTGGTTTATTATTTTCAATAATGAACCATTGGAATCGAGCATGAAAAAAAAAATTCTTACCCCCTCAAAATTTGATGGTTTACGTTTCAAGGTATGTAGAATCCAAAACTGCAATAAAAATATTTCTGTCTGTCCGCCGTACGCCGTATGCCGTACGGGCCACTTTTCTTAGTTACCATGAAAAAAAATTGATGAAATTCGGGTTATAGGTTCCGTTCGGCGTCTAGTTGGTCCTCGAAGCTCGACGTTACTGTGAGTCATCTCTAAGGGGTTCAAAATAGGGGTTGAAATTTTCAAAACGCCTATACCATTTTTTTACGTAAATATTTTTACGGTTTTAAATAGTTCTTGAACTTGCGAGTTTTTTAAGACCATCCGGAGCATCGTACGTCCAGCCGTTCGTTCACAGTAAGGCCCCGAAGTTTGCACCGTCAGGCATTTTCGACGCCAGTGTGAATGAAATTGTATACAATCCAAACCAAATCACGTAACCAGAGACGCGCCCACAATAGGAATTTGTGAATACGGCCAATCATTGGTAGGGATCACCTGATTATATTGGCGGAGTATGAAGTCGAGTTGGTTGTTCTGTGATATTATTTAATTTGAAAAATGATGGCTCTATTGGAGTTTGTTGGTAGGTAGTGAAACTTGAACAAACGTTGAAGTATTATTGATGGGTAAATTATTACTACGGTAAATCATTACTCAACGGTAAATTATTACACAACGGTTCATTATACCATCTACGTAGAAGGGGCTGGAGTTTGTTGGTAGGTACTTTTGAACCTTTTTTCACTCCTCATCAAAAATTTCTTTCCAGAACTTCATTATGTGTGTTTCTTTTTGTTAGGTACTGTTTGTCATCGGCAGAATTATTTTAGCAACATTTAACTCGTGATTTAGGTAGGTACCTAGTAACGAGTACGGGGTTAGGTAGTAACCTACGGAGGGTCTGCGATCTACATAATATGCATATAATAGAATAGTACATATCATATTATATAGACGGGTTATCTATACATAGAGCTGTGATCTGTAACAGAAGGGTATTCTATACAAAATAATAAACCGTTGTGCAGGGATTTGCAGCGTTTTTTCATGGTAACTAAGAAAAGTGGTCCGTACGGCGTACGGCGGACAGACAGAAATATTTTTATTGCAGTTTTGGATTCTACATACTTTGAAACGTAAACCATCAAATTTTGAGGGGGGTAAGAATTTTTTTTTTCATTAGGTATTGAAAATAATAAACCAAAACGCTGCAAATCATTACACAACGGTTTATTATTTGCCTGTATAGATGCTCCTTCTGCGTAGATCACAGTTTTCTGTGGTCAATACCCTCAGCTCCCTCCAGGAAAGCCCTAAATCGAGTACTGGGGCTGGCCCGGGAAGTAAAGATTCATAGAAATGCGCGGGGAATCAATAATTCAAACATTCATCATTCATCATTTTTTGTAGTTATTCATGAAGCATAAGGTAACGAAATTAGGTTTGTAGGTCCTGTTAGGGGTGTAGTTGGTCCTCAAAGCGCGGTGTTTCTGTCAGTAATCGCTAAGGGGTGAAAAGTAGGGGTTGAAAGTTTCAAAGCGCCGTGGCTCGAAAACTGTCGATAGAAGGGTATGGTTTTTTTTAGGTTGATTGATCTTGAACTAAAGAATTTTTTGAGACCACTCGGAGCATTGCACGACCAGCCGTTCGTTTGCACCGATAAGCTTCGTCAACACGATCGTGAATCAAACGGTATAAATCAGGCCTAGATATCATCGCTGGGGAGCACCTGATAATAATTTATTGTGGGTGGCTGTATGAAGGCGAGTGGGTTGTTCTGTGATATTATTTCGTTTGAAAAATGATTGATCTTTCGCATTTTGTTGATAGGTACTCTTGCAACTTGAACAAACGCTGAAGTATTATTGGGTAAATTATTACACAACGGTAAATTATTAGAAAACGGTAAATTATTACACAACGGTTTATTATACTATCTACGTAGAAGGCGCACCTATACAGGTAAATAATGATTACACAGCGGATTATTATTTGACTTGGGCTTCATGAATAACTACAAATAATGAATGACAGAATTCTAGAAACCCGCGCATTTGTATGAAACTTTAATTCGGAGATGGCTCCAGTAATCGATTTAGGGATTTTCTGGAGAGAGCTCCAGGGTATTGACCATAGAAAGCAGTGATCTACGCGGAATGGGCATCTATAGAGGTAAATAATAAACCTTTGTGTAAGAATTTGCAGCGTTGTTTCATTTCTATTAGGAATTCCGCGTTACAATAGGTAAATAAGGAGCAGATTTTCCTCTCTCTCTTTCTTCTTGTTCTATTCAAATCGCAAGAATTGCGGTTTGAATTTGTTTATAACGGAAAAAACGAAAATTCATGCAGTGAATGCGATCATGACATCAAGATAATTCTATGGATAAGATTAATGCTCCATGGCATACCGGTGTAAGACCCCAATTTGGCATTAGGATTCTCACACTGATTACCAAATGAAAAGTGTAAAAATCAAGATGGAGAAGCTACGGGAAAATTGTATGAAACCCGAACGAAAAATAAGATCGTGGTCAGTCGTCGCGGAGCTGTGCTGTTGGAAGTGGTCACTCCTCACAATGTCCTGTCTTGGAGCTAGCCAGCCAAGATGTACTTCCTTGAGAGGACAACTACCATGTCTCTACAAAAAAGTCAGATATTTCTTTTCACAATAAAACACGCCAAGAGCATTCGGTCGCGAGCGCAGATTCGGGATCGAAATAAAATAATTCGTAGAAGTAAATAAGTCTGGAGAGTAAGATAGCATGAGAACAAATTTTTATCAGTTAAACGCCTCAGTGACATGTGTCCTTTTAATTTATTCCTAGAGAAACCCGAGTAGAAACGTCAAGCATCTTTAGCACATGCTTATCAGTGAACAGCTGAAATAGGGTATTCCAAGCCCCATTGTTAACCACTAGAAAATAAAATCGCAAGGGCTGTATTTTTATTGTTGATCTGGAAAAAACGGAGGAGAAACCTTACCTTCCAAGTATATCAGTTGGAATTCAAGATCGATCGAGGGAAATACTCTTATCCGAAGGTCCTTGCACGAGCCTTTTATGCTCCATTTATTTCTACTAGCGTTTGCGAGTTGAATGAAGAATCAGGTTAGCGTAGGAAGAAACACCCGCGTGAAGGCTTTTCAGGTGAGAACCACACTCTCTCTGTCTCACTACACTCTGTCATCTCTCCCAGGGCATGTTTTTGCGAGTTGTCACATCCACTGTGTATCTGTTATCACCGCTGTTATAGCTTTCGTTGAATAGGTAAGCTATTCAACTGAGTGTAAACCGATATCACGTGGAACACGACAGGGTGGCTTCTTTTTGTCATGAAAACAAGAGTGAAATGTTCAACGCACGCAGTGGAACTCCATTGTGGTAGTGTGGGGGGGGGGGGGGGGAGGATACCGATCTAGTAAGTGTAGGAAGAAGGTACATGGAAATTGGAGATGGATTCTAGAGTCGATTAGAAGTTACAAGCGTGTGACATCAGACGACGCGCTCCAAATCCGCACTTGGGGTAATCACTTATTGTAGACTTCAATAAACCATTAATAATCATACCATTTAACTCCCAAGACTAAATAAAAACGCTGCAAATTATTGCACAACGGTTTATTAGTTTACCTGTTAGAAGTCTAGATAGCCCTTCCGCTTAGATCCATGTTTTCTGTGGCCAATAACTACTCCTCAGCACCCTACAGGAAAGCCCTAAATCGAGTACTGGAGCCGGCCCAGGAATTAAATTTTCATAAAAATGCGCGGGATTCAATAATTCGTTCATGAACTACTTGGTGTTATTCATGAAGCATAACGTTTGTTCAAGTTGCAAAAGTACTTATCAACAAAATCCTAAACAGCAATCATTCTTTAAATGAAATAACATCACGGAACAAACAACTCGATTTCATATTTCATATAGCAGTGTTATTAGGAGTGAAAATGGGTGCAAAATATGGTACTTTTGAGGTTGATGTTGACCAACAATGAAGAATTGAGGTTCTAACGAAGTTTCAACTCCCAAAATTCAATTATTAGATGTAAAAAATCTGTGAAAATGGCTGACATCACCAGAAATTTCTATATTAACTCAGGAGGTAGTACTACAGGTGAATCAATAAAATTCATTGACGGTTTCACTGAACGAAGATGATTCGGCAAAAATAGCTCATTTCGAGTTTCTGCGAGCGAAAATGGTGAAAACCGTGAAAATTAGCTACCTATTCCAATCATTACACATGAAAGAAACAATAAATGAATAGCCAACATTTTCGTATGCTCATTATTTGAAAAATGATGGCCCTTGTGCATTTTGTTGATAAGTACGTCTGAAACTTGATCAAACGCTGAAGTATTATTGGTGGGTAAATTATCACACAGTGGTAAATTATTACACACGGTAAATTATTAGGTACTCAACTGTGAATTATTACACAACGGTACATTATTACACAACGGTCATTATACCATCAACGTAAAAGGGCCGGATTTTGTTGATAGATACTTTTGCAACTTGAACAACCGTTGAAGTATTATTGATGGACAAATTATCACACAACAGTAAATTATTACACAACGGTTTGTTATTTGCATTATGCTCCATGAATAACTACAATTAATATTAATGACTGAATTATTGAATCCTTCGCATTTGTAGGAAACTTTAACGGGGCCCGCTCCAGTAGATGATTTAAGGCTTTCTAGGAGGGAGCTCTAGGAAACTGACCATAGAAAACAGTGATCTACGTAGAAGGGGCATCTATACCCACAGGTAAATAATAAACCTTTGTGTAATAATTTGCAGCGTTTATCAAATGAAATAATAACTATCACAGAAAAACCAACTCGAAATCTAACTCCGAGATTATAATCAGGGGATCCCTGGCAATGATATAATATGGGCTGGATTCATACCGTTTCATTCATGTTGACAAAGCTCTTCGGCAAAAACGAATGGCTCGTCGCACAATGCTCCGGATGGTCTGAAGAAAATCTTTAATTCAAGATCAATTATTCAGAAACGTAAAAAAAACGAGATCCTTTTATTGAAATTTTTCGAGCTACGGCGTTCTGAAAATGTCAACCCCTATTATTCACCCCTTAGAGATGACTGACAGTAACGCCGAGCTTCGAGGACCAGCTAGACCCCAACCGGGACCTGCAAACCTAATTTCATTAATTTTGGTTCATGGTTACTAAGAAACCTGCGAAGTACGGCGGACAGACAGAAATTTTTGGATTATTATTTACAATACATAATGAACCTTTAGAATCGAGCATGCAAAACAATTTTTGACCCCCCCCCCCCCCCCATCCACCGTGGTTTCCGTTTCAAGGTTATGTGAAATCAGAAAATGCAATAATTAAAAAATGCTGCGAATTATTACACTAAGGTTTATTATTTACCTGCTGTGCGCTGGGCGACTGATTGTTTTCAGGCCACTAGGGCCCATTCCAATCTTGCTGCTTGGATTCTGGGCTGCTTGGATATATATAAATCCCTCCTTTCATTTCAGCACAGCAGGTTACCCCTGTATTTGCCTCCTCCGGCGTTGGTCATGTCTAGCATGTCCGGGATGGACCACGTGGCGGTGCCGGTTTTACAGGGTGTATGGAGGCAAAGGGGAACACTCATTCTGAGTGCTAGTCCTTCAGCCTCAGTACTAACCGCCTCTTGAGGATCCTGCGGTCTTCCATCATTGGCAGGATGCTGAACAATTGCAGCAGTTTAGCACGGCCTCCGTACTCACCACCTCTTGAGTATTTTGTGGCTTTCCATCATTGGCAGGCTTCATTTAGTAGACTCTATGCGTATGGTTCACAGCTTGCAGCTCACGATTCTTCACAGTTCTGTCCATAGCCCACAACACAACAACTTCACACAACACATAGATCACAACCTAACTTAACACAATGACACCAAAACACAGACATCCACTCTGTAATCCACATCCACTCTATAAATTACATTCACACCACACAAATAAATTAACACTGAATACACAAAAACCTAATTCTAATATCACAGATGTCAATGGCGAGTACTCTTATAAATATTCCTCCCATTGACTCACAAAGTACTCTTACAACTACTATTCCTCCCACTAACTCAAAAGTTCAAACATCCAAGAGTTCATCCTGGGTTCGGCTCGACCATGAGTTGGCCCTCCCCTCTTCGGCTGTGCCAGGATCTTGCATAGGTCGCGAGTCTTGAAAACTGCTCCCTTGCCAAGACCAATTCCCCTAAGGCTCCTCTGAATGCCATGCAACCCAGCTCCCTCCTCCTCAGGTCTTCGTACAGTCTGCATTCCCTCAGTACATGTTCAGCAGTCTCCTCCTCTTGCTCGCATGGGCACACCGGGCTGGATCTCCTCGCGAAATAAAATAACTTTGCTGAGAAATTTCCATGCCCAGTGAGCAGCTTATTATTTACCTGTACAGATGCCCGTTCTGCGTGCATCGCTGTTTTCTGTGGTCAATACCTGCCCTCGTTGTGTAATAATTCGCCTGTATAGGTGCCCCTTCCACGTAGATAGTATAATGAACCGTTGTGTAATAATTTCCCTTTGAGTAGTAACTTACCGTTGTGTAATGATGTGCCCATCAATAATACTTCAACGTTTGTTCCAGTTTCACTACCTAACAACAAAATCCAAAAGAGCCATCATTTTTCAAATGAAATAATATCGCAGAACAATTAACTCGACTCAGGTGCTCCCTAGCAACGATTATGTCGGGCCAATTCCCGATTTTTGCTGTCTCCCTAATGATAATATTTGGGCTGAATGTATACGATATTTCATTCACCCTCCTGTTGTAGAAGGCTTGTCGGTGCGAACTTGTCGGTGTGCCTTACTGTGAACGAACGTCTGGACGTACAATGCTCAGGGTGGCCTCACAAAACTCCCAACTTCGAGAAATATTTAAATAGTTCTTCCAAGTCTGCCACTGAGCGGAAGCCTTGTGATCACTGCTGGAAGGAAACATACGTACACATAAATACAGCTTTCGTACAAGTACGCAACCACGAGGGAAATTTTATGTCTTTGCGCCCCCTCCCGCACCCACACCACTTACCACGTACCTCGTACTTTATTTTTTTTGTTTAAAAATTTTTGTTTTAAAATAATAAATGAGAAACACAAAATTACAATACAAATGTTTATTTATTTACATATATACATACCTGCATCATTCCATACATATATCATTATTATCAGAGTTTGTATTGCTAAGTAGAGGCCGATGATGTGAAAAGTATGACGGGTAAGCTAAGGTTTGTATATTTGACACGTTACGGGTAAAGACTCCATCGACGCATGTCACATTTCGCGTTGTTGAGACGACCGCAGAATTATTTAATTCGCAACCAAACGTTTCAGTCATAAATGTACGAAATTTCAATCCCTCATCTGAACGCACATCGATGTTGAAATCACCACAAATGACAACAACTGGCAAATCATACAGCTTGAGTTTGTCGATGAAACGAAACAAACCTTTAAGTTTAATCGAGTACGGCTTCTCAATATAAATTATTGAGAATGATCACCTGTGTGTAAACAATTATTTAAACAATCACGCTCATACCGCAGCTTGTCGGCCACGCACTCCGCAGTGTTAACGTAATGTGGTTAGTTAAATCGAGAGCTATCCAACGAGTGGTGAACGATTTTTGTACGATGATAACTGGCGAAGTTAAAGTTCCGTAGCAACGAATCGGTTGTACTTGAAAATCATTGGAAATTTTTCATAACGCTTTCTTCGTCACACCGTAACGTCACACTTTTTGAGTTATGTGCCATAGTAAAGACATAAAATGTCAAAAATTTTGAGGGGGTGTTGTATAAATGTTTTCCTGAGCGAATACATAGGTGTATTATTCACGGAATAATACTTAAACCAATATTTAAAAACGTAAAAACGTTCGAAATGATGGCGTCCTGGAGATTTCATCCCCTATTTTTCACCCCTTAGGGATGACTGACATTAACCAACTAGACCCCGAATGGGACCTATAAACCGAATTTCGGTAGATAATTTTGGTTCATGGTAACTAAGAAAAGTACAAAGTACGACGCACGGCGTACGGCGGACGGACATGCATTTTTGTATTGCATTTTCTGATTCTACATACCTTGAAACGGAAACCATCAGATTTTGAGGGGGGGTCAAACTTTTTTTTTCATGCTCGATTCCAAAGGTTCATTATTTTTTTATTTATTAGTTGTACAGTAGACATAACTTTAAACTATTTTCATTTTGTATAAAACAACTGTTTTGCAGGGCAGCAGGCTATAAGTCTGTAGTGCCCTGCAAGAGTAGTGCCAAACTATAATTTAATTTAAATAAATAACAAAAATTTAAATAAATAATAATAACAATATTAACTGCTTAAAAACACATTCTTCATGAAATAATATTATTTTTACAACTATTGCACTAATAATTTCATTTTCCGTTTCATCCACTCCCATCTTATTAAGCCACTCCACTTTTCTTTTTTTTTTACTTCGTTACGCGGTTATATAACTGAGGAATTTGAGAGAAGAATCCAAAATACGATGAATCGTATAAATTACGTAATGGGGGATTCGTGTAGTATGAGTTAGTGCAGGCTTAGGAGCAACTACATTTCCTAAAATTATGATTCGGGCTTGATATTCATGCTGCTGGATTTGAACAATGGACGGAGTTTTATTATACATCAGCAATAGGGATTTCAAAAATAATTGTCTGGGGGTAAAAACTTTAACTCACCTAGGACCTTCTCCCTGCAGTATAGGCGCACCCTCCTCATCATGATTTTAATGATACTCCTCTGCATAACATTAATTAATGGCCTCCAACTGGGTCGGAAAAGTACCCCCATACCACTATGACTTACTGTATGATGGACTGTACTAAAGCCATGTATAATACTCGCAGCTTTTCTCGACTGAACCTCCTTGCAGCATGATAAAAAACATAAAGGAATTGTCGTAGCTTCCTAAGAACAACATCAATCTGGTTCGTCCACGTTAAACCCTCTTCCTACGTAACGCCAATGTAGCGGTAACTCTACAACCTCTCCAGAGGGTCACAACAACATTTTACCACACTGCCACATGGATGAGCGAAAATTTTGCAAGAATCCGAATTCACACATTCTTATTTATTTCTTATTAGCATATACTTGGTTTTTTGACATTTAATGTTAGAAGGCCATGTGAAAACCAACATCCTAGGGCATCCATTGCTTGTTACGCCTCAGAAAAAACCTCATCCCAAGTGTTACAGTGAAGTATCATCAGCAAATTCAAGGGTAGGGCATTGACGTAGACCAAGAACAAAGGAGCACTCATTGTCCCGCCTTGAACTACTCCATAATCAATTTTTCTAGGTTCACTACTAAAATCACCAAATGAAACAACCTGAGTTCTATTTGAGAGGTAACTCGAAAACCAATTGAGAGCGCCACCCCTGATTCCGATTCTCTCCATACGCTCCAGCAGTTTTATTCTGTCAATAGTGTCGAAGCACTTCGAATCGAAAATAATAAACCAAAATTTCTGTCTGTCCGCCGTACACCGTACTTAGTAGTTTTCTTAGTTACCACGAAGAAAAATTTACGAATTTTGGTTTGTAGGTCCCGTTTGGGGTCTAGTTGGTCCCCGAAGCTCGGCGTTACTGTCAGTCATCTCTAAGGGGTTAAGAACAGGGGTTAAAATTTTTAGAATGACGTAGCTCGATTACTTTCAATGAAAGGTTATGGATTTTTTTTACATTTTCAAATTGATCTTGACCTAAAGAATTTTTTGAGACGAGCCGGAGCATTGTACGACCAGCCGTTCGTTTGCACCGAAAAGCTTCGTCAACATGATCTTGAATCAAACGGCATAAATCCGGCCCAGGTATCATCGCTAGGGAGCACCTGATTATAATCACGGATGGCTGTATTAAGTCGAGCTGGTTGTTCTGCGATATTATTTCGTTTGAAAAATGATGGATCTATTGGATTTGTTGGTAGGTACTTCTGAAACATGAACAAATGCTGAAGTATTATTGATGGGTAAATTATTACGCAATGGTAAATTATTACCTACACATCGGTAAATTGTTACACAACGGTAAATTATTACACGGTTCATTATACCATCTATGTACAAGGGGCTGGATTTTGTTGATAGGTACTTTACTATCTATGTAGACGGGGCACCTATGGAGGTAAATTAGTGCACAACGTTTATTATATTTGCCTTATGCTTCATGAATAACTACAAATAAATAATCATTGAATTATTGAATCTCGCGGCCGGTTGATGGTTCTTTTGGATTTTGTTGACTGGTACTTCTGCAACTTGAACAAACGTTGAAGCGTTGAGCGTTGTTATTGGGTAAAATATTGCACAACCGTTTATTATACTATCTACGCAGAAGAAGAATTCATACAGGTAAATTATGACACAACGGTTCATTATTTACCTTATGCTTCGTGAATAACTACAAATAGTTATTAATGTTTGACTTATTGAATCCCGCGCATTTGTATGAAACTTTACTTCCCAGGCCGGCTCCAGTAAGTACTCCATTTAGGGCTTTCGTGGAGGGAGCTCGAGGGTATTGACCACAGATAACAGTGATCTACGCAGAAGGGGCAACTATATACAGGTACATAATAAACCGTTGTGTAATAATTTGCAGCGTTTTCATTGCATTTTCGAATTCTACTTACCTTGAATCGTGAACCATCAAATTTTGAGGAGGAGGGTTACACTTTTTTTTTGTAATGCTCGATTCCAAAGTTTCATTATTGCAAATAATAAACTAAAAGCAATCTGTGGTTAAAAATACTGAGGTCAATAACAAATTTGTACGAGTGCTATGGAGAATGAGGACTGGTCATGCGCAGTGCTCATCGTACTTAGCTAGAATGACTAGTAGCAATAGTCAGAACGAAGTGTTTGATGATTCGTTTACCCATCGTGGGGGAGAGGGAAATGTAGATCACATTCTGATGGAGTGCAATCACTATGCTGTCTCCAGCGACAGGCTGTTTACGCAGCTGTATGGCATGGTAGCGATACAGTTTAGTTAAAAATGTACCTATACCTAATGCTAGAAAACGTGAATGTTTTTCAAGTATTGTTTGAGTTTATAGAAGATAATGGTACATATGAATTATTTTATGTCGAACATATACACATCAGAATATTGTAGATAAGGTTACGTTTACTTAGCTATGTCTGTAAATAAGATTTTAGATTCGCACTGAGATCACTGAGCACCAGATAACCGTGTGTTCTGAGACTGCAATGCACTAATAAAGTATAAGTACCTACTACTCACCACATTTTCTTGATTATGGTGACCAAGCTTCACTAACCACGTTAGTACCATGGATTTAATTTGCTTCGAAATAAAGTTACCGGCGCTTCATGTTAGGAACCAGTATTTTATGTACCATGTGCTACATAATATATACACAATGGCTATGCGGGTTTGCTGAATTTGAGGCTTAGGGGTATGAACGCATGGAACGAATCTCGTTCGGTAAATATTTTCACTTTTCCCCCCTTTTAATCACGGATGGATTCTTGTGATGAAAAAGTGATCGTTTTTTGATAAATAGCTGAAGAGAGATCTTTGCCACATCGCACACTTAAGTAGACGGAGTCAACCTAGGCAACGAATGTATGATTTTTAAAATGGTTTTTTGCAGGACGTCATCAAACCCTCACTTGACAGCTTGTCAAGGCCTTGATCACAGCTAGGTTGAACAGGAGTGGTAACATAGGGCCCTCCTTGCAAACTCCATAACCAATCTCAATCTCCATGCTTCCAGGCTCCTGTCTGCTGGACCATCACGCCGTCCTGGGAGACGGAGGACACATGCTCGACAAAGCGATTAGGCGCCCAAATACCGCGGAGGCAGTTGGCCAAGGCGTCGTCGCTCAGTGTGAAAAGCCCTGGCAACTTCCAGGGCGGGAAGGTGGTGTTAATTGCTACTTCTTGATGCGAGCCAGCGAAGTGATAGTCTGGAGTACTGCCACATTCTCAGCCGTCCCATCCGCTGTCGTCTGGACATCAGTACTTTTTGGTAGTGGCGGAGGGTCACAAAATATACCGAAATCGGCTGGTGACCCTTTGGACCACTTCTCCCTTGGGGACAAACACTGTGCGAGCGCGGGTATTAGCCTCAGGAGTTCTTTCCGTCAATAGTATGAGTATGAAATAAGCGGATTTACAGACTAACTTATGAGCCTCATTCCACCGACGCACACTGGGCTATTTTACATAATAATTATCACGAGAAAAATGTAATTTTCTTCTCAGCCTGTAACGCAGTGGGACATAAACCAAGTGATAGTAAACATCTATAGGACCTCGACCTGATTATCGGATCTGCCAGAATATTTGTTTGCGTTTGTGAGGCATGTCGTTGAAATTGAGAGAAAACAAAGATGAAGGAACGGGGGTTCCTGCTAGTCAGTTGGTTATGAAGATTCTAAACAGAACTAGTAATTCTTCATGCCGGACGTGATATGGCCGAGTCACAGCAAGATAAGAGAATGAGTTTCACTCCATTTTAAAGACAATTTGTTTCGGATGCAGGGTAGTGCTAGTTTCATCTTGGAGGACGACATCAAAGATTTATAAGTTTTCTCTGAGCTATACAGAAAATGTACCACTTTGCACGTTTTCTCTGTGGTGGCAGGATGACTGAAAATAAATTAAAATTATACATTTGAAAGAAAAAACGCTGCAAAGTCCTTGTCACATGGGTTTATTATTCTATTGGACGTACCTACAGAAATGTTAGCTGTTCATTTATTGTTTCTTTCATGGGTAATCATCGAAATAGCTATTTCTGATGGTTTCCATTAATTTCATTAATTTTGGCCCCTAAAACACAAATTAGGTACCTACCTACGCGCTTTTTGTTTCTTTTTTTTTAAACTATCTTTGATCATTGGTAGTGCCATTTAATCGTCATGATCCACGTGTTAACACTTTTTCCAGTGTTATTATACAAACTGATGGTGATTTCAGACGATTTCCCAGGTTTTCCACCCATAAAAAATCAGCTGTGGGAGCTGAACATTTTTGGTAGAACTCAATTTTCCACTCTTTGGTCAAAATCGAATTCATATTCGGTCTTCTCGTCCCCAAAAACATGGAAAACGATATCTCAGAAGCTCATGTTACCAACATGTTGCTAAAACGCTAAAAGTACCTATTTTTACACACATTTTCACTCATAACACCCCTGGGTATATTCCGATCGGGCTGAAAAGTTTCGGGACACATCTAGGGCCCAAGTGGAGGATGTGTGCGAAAGAACGAATGTTTTGGACCGAAAATGAAGCCTGTACACGTGATACGGCGTACGGCGGACGGCGTACGGCGGACGGACTTTGCATTTTTGGAATCTACGAACCTTGAAACGGAAAAGAAGAAAGTTTGATGGGGTGTTATAAAAATTGTTTGCTGAGCGATTATTCACAGAATAATAAACCAAAATGCGCCAAAGTTCGCCCGCTGAAGATATTTCGGTTTTTGTACCAGGATCATCACCACGGGTGCTTGAAAATGTGAGTTTATTTCAACATTAGTTGAAAGTGGTAAGGAAAAGTGGCGTAGAATTACGAACTCAATTGCGATTTCAGAATAAACGCTGCCCGATTTGACGAATATGCAATGGAAACAGCCGGGTTGTACCTGAATTTGTACAAATGTTACCACATAGTACCTACTGTACTCAAAGTACTTGTTCACGGAGGTGTGATAATAATTAGTTCTGGACTCGTTCCGATTGGTCGACTGGGTGAGGAGGCACAAGAAGCCAAGAACAAAGATTTTAAAGTCGTAAGAGAGCATCGGACGAGGAAGAACTCTCGAAACATACGAATGTGGAATTTATTCAACTATGTTCTCTTGTTTTTGGATCCTTACGTATCAATGAGCGGTCGAAAAAACGTAGCAACGAATAGATCCATTCCAGCGGAGATGCTGCACCTACAACTGGATCATGATCAACGGAACCAAAATTTCCCAGTCACCATGGGCGAAGATTAGGATTCTTCGCTTCCGGACTCTACCAGTGACAGCGACTGAACGTAAAAATTGAGGACTAATACCCGTGGTTTTCACGTCAACGTTCTACAGATTAAGTAGTCTTAGCACAATTTTTTCAAAAAGTTAAAAATGTTCGTTTTTTCAAATAAAATTATGCTAAAAACTTTCGTTTCTAACCTTGTTGGTGTACAAATAGCTAGTTGGCCTCAAAACTTCATTTTTAGCAATTCCATCTCATTTCGATCGATTTTGAATTTTTTCGCGCTAATGATGCAAAATAGCCCACTGTGCGACGGGCAAAAATACCATCAGGTCCACCCGAACCAGAGTAGCGCGCATCGTCCTCAAGCACTGGATGACATTATGATGCTTCGCAAGGAATCCCAGGTGGGAGCATACACACGAATAATTATACATATTACACATTTGACACAGATATGATACACATTATACCTTACATAACAAGAAAATATTGGAATCCAGGGATCAGAGTGCTCAAACGATGATTCAGTGATTGTTCAGTGTCATTTACTATGAAGAATTTTTCAAAAGTTCATGTGCGTAGTTACTGAACATTCTGGACACATGTAATATATAGTTTATTTACTTCGAAAATTCGCTAAAAGGATTTTATCGCCTCTCCGGAGGGTTAATAGAGCGACGGATCCACAAGTATTCCTTCTTTTTTCGGCGATATGGCAGAGTTTTTGCGGCATTACTTTTATACGAGCCAGTCGGGCAAACTGGACTTTGAGTCAGCAGTGCGAAAAACCGAGTGGGATATTTGCGGACTGAGCGGTGAGGCGGTGTGGAGCAAGCAAACTGATAAAGGGGGCTGGCGCAAAAGCCATAATGTCGGGTACTTACAATCACTGGACGGGAAAAGGCTTTCGGGGATGGGGTATCGAATCGGGCTGTGGCAGAGAAGGGGTTAAGCTTCTGGCGGCGAATTGGTAGAGGTTTAGTGGGGGTGGGTGGTGGCAACACCTGCAACCAGTTTTGTTTATTGCTTGACCTCAGGACTTCATGGCCCAGGGCAACATAACTTCACGGGCTCCTCCCTTTAACCCCCTCATCATTACCGCTTCTAACGTTGCCCCCGCTCGCCGGCCTTTCGCCGCGAAAACCGTTCAAGCCAGCTCGTGTACTCTACCGCCATGGAGAACAAGACTGCTTCGTATTTGTGTTCTACCAAGCCGTGTGGTCTGTCTTGTCGAAACGTTTTACCCACACATACTAGACACACGGTACCTGCCAGGAGAAACGGGCGTCTCAGCTGTGACGTCAATCGATGACCACCAGCGACCTTCCACTCCACTCATTAGTTTTCGAGCATTATTTAGTTTTTTGTTCCAGATTGTAACCCGACTTTCACGTGGACAGGAGATTAAAAGCTTAAATCCTATAATCATACTGTATTATGGCTATTCAGCAACCAATAACTGTTTAAATTCTGGCACATAGGTACACACCAGTGGATACGCAGTTGTTGTAACTGTGAAGACTCCAGGAACAAGAAGAATCACGATTTTGGTTCTATTTATTTTTTCCTTTTTGCTTTAAGAAATTCCTAATTCTTCCTAATATATACCTAGGTACTTTGGATAAATATGTACCTATAACAACAGCAGGTAGGTACTTACGAAATGATTTTTTAATAACGTAAAACAGTGGTAAAGACCAGCTGAACAAATTAAACTATTTCTCGTTTCCATCGTGATATATTAGCATCATGCAGAATATTCATGTTACATGAAAAGCAAAATACCAGATATTATAGATAAGGGTATCTAAATAACAATACCATAAAAAATAATAACAGTGTAATTTTTTTTAAATCATTAAAAGAAATACAGATCTAAATACATCTATCACCAGATATTACTTATTAAGGATAGATACCGAAATGTTGTGCTCGATGAAGTATGCAAATTGTAGCTAACAAAAGGTACAACTTTTAAGTCCTGGCAACAACACTGTTACCTTAATTTATCATTCATCTGCCCATCATGTACCTACTAGTTAAAATGCATAATACAGCGCTATACGTTAGTTAACGATTTTCCTCATTTTCTTTCCTCGCTTTCTGTCATCACTTGCCGGAAGTTTGAGCGATTTATTTTATCTTCTTCCCGTCTTTTGTTGATGCTTTTGGTTTATTATTTTATTATTTTCAATAAAGGACCTTTGGAATCGAGCATGAAAAAAAAAAAAAAACCTAACCCCCTCCCCCCTACCAGGCATAATTTGATGGTTTACGTTTCAAGGTATGTAGAATCCAAAAATGCAATAAAAAACGCTGCAAATCAATGCACATCGGTTTATTATTTTGTGCAGAATACCCTTCTGTTACAGATCACAGCTCTCCGTATAGATAAACCTTCTATATAAATATGATATGTACATACTATTATATACATATTATGTAGATCGCAGACCCTCCGTAGGTTAGTACCTGACCTCGTACTAGGTACCTAACTAAATCACGTTACTAGATACCTAACTAAATCACGAGTTAAATATTGCTAAAATTATTGTGTCAATGACAAATAGTAATTAAAATGGCAAAAACAAACGCAAATAATGAAGTTCTGAAGGGAAATTGTTGATGTGGTGTGAAAAAAGGTGCAAACGTACCTACCTACCAACTCCAGCCCCTTCAACGTAGATGGTATAATGAACCGTTGTGCAATAATTTACCGTTGTGTAATAATTTACCATTGCGTAATAATTTACACATCAATAATACTTCAACTTATCTTCAAGTTTCACTCCCTATCAACAAACTCCAAAAGAACCATCACATTTCAAATGAAATAATATCACAGAACAACCAACTCGACTTCATACTCCGTGAATATAATCAGGTGGTCCCTAACAATGATGATCTCGGGCTAATTTCCGATTGTTAGCGCGTCCCCACTGATGATATTTGGGCTAAATCTATACAACTTTTCACCCTGCTGTTGAAAAAGCCTGTCGGTGCAATCTTCTGGGCCACTGTGAACGAACGGTTGGACGTACTAATACTCCGGGTGGTCTTAAAAAACTCCCAAATGCGAGAGCTATTTAAAACCGTAAAAAAATCAAGATAATGGCGTCCTGGAGATTTCAACCATTATTTTCACCCCTTAGGGACGAATGACATTAACGCCGAGCTTCGTGACCAACTAGACCCCAAATGGCACCTATAAACCAATTTCGGCAATTTTGCCTCATGGTAACTAAGAAAAGTGGCCAGTACGGCGTACGGCGGACAGACAGAAATATTTGTATTGCATTTTGTGATTCTACGTACCTTGAAACGTAAACCATCAAATTTTGTGGGGGGTTAGATTTTTTTTTTCATGCTCGATTCAATTATTACACAATGGTAAATTATTACACAACGGCGAATTATTACACAACGGTAAATTATACACAACTGTAAATTTGTTGAAGTTACTGCTAGAAATTATTAATTTTGGAACATTTGGTCTAACATCTGGGGTGAATATTAATTGCACATGATGAATAGAAACTATACTGAGTCGTTTGCGAACCTTGAACGTGGACTAATTAATTTATAACAATATCTCAATTGTGTGAGAATTTTACAGGTTATGGGTCCAGCATGCTTTACTGATTTTTTGTTTTTGTGTTGAACTGTAATTAAACTTGTTGGACAATGGACCTTGCGAAAGTGAAAGTGGGGAGTCTTTGTGGCAAGTCAAATTGGGCGGTGTGGAAATTCAAGGTGTCCATGCTCTTGAAAGGACTTCCGAATGCATGGGAAGTTGTTGACGGAACCTTGAATGAGCCAACCCCTGCTGTACAACATCCACCACCACAAGGTTCAGAGAGTGTTGCTGTCCCTGCTGCCGTCATTGACGATGAAGCCTAACTTCGGTATGCCACTGCAAACAGCGCTGCTATGATCGTCATCATGAACAACCTGGCCGATGAAGATATACAGAAAATCATGAGATTTCCGAGAGCTCGAGATGCGTGGCAGGAGCTGCACCGACTCTTCGATGGAACTGCGGAAGATAAGTCTTTTGTTTTATGTTCAAAATTTTTTAGATACACGCGTGATGACAGCGATGATTTGGCCACCCATTTGTCTAAACTGAAAAATTTGTGGAATCAGCTAAAAGAAGAAATTAAAATCGGCGACAATTGCAATTGTACACTCCCTGACCTTTTTCTTATGTGCAAAATTCTTGAAACGTTACCCTATGAGTATTTTTCGTTTAAGTCGAGTTGGTTGTTGATGGCCAAAACAGATAGAACGATTGAAAATTTGACCTCTCAACTGTGCGCTCGTGAAAGAGCATTGAATTTGAAAACCTTGAAGAGTGATCTCGACATAATGACAACAAGGGTAAACGATGAATATTCGCAAAAGAAAATTTCTTGCAACTATTGTGGAAAAACTAAACATAAGATTAATGTTTGCAGATATTGGATTGCTGATGGTAGGCCGCCAAAACCTGCGAAATAGAGTGGGAACAAACCGTCCACATCCAGCCAGTCGAAGCCGTCAAACCCAAAATCAAAAACGTATGCTTCGAACGTTGATGACATGACACTGCATACAGACACAGAGGTATATTCCAGCCCAAGTGAGTCAGATTCCTGGTATGTTGACAGTGGTGCTACTAAACACATAACTCACAGAAAAGACCTGTTCATATCCTTTGAGAATTTCACAGATGAGCATTGTGTGCGAACAGCCAATGGAAATGCTGTACAGGCCGTGGGAAAAGGTAGCGTCAAAATTCAGTCAACAGTGAATGGCATTAATAGGAATCTTACGTTGTCAGACGTCTGGTATGTTCCAGGTATTACGAGAAATCTGTTTTCCACGTTGTTTGCGCAAGACAAAGTTACCAATAGTAAATTCATCTCGTATGCTGAAACTTGTAAATTAGTGGTTAAAAACCAACCAATTTTGACTGGAAATAGGACTCGGAATGGAGGTCTATATAAACTCAATGCTAGAAATGTTGTACCTGAAAATTCATTGAATGTATGTTCCACTGACAGGATGAACCTGCTGCAAATCTGGCATGAGAGAATGGCACACCAGAACATGAAACACGTGGCTAAAGTGGCGAAAGCTGAACTTGGGATCGAGCTCAAAGTTGATGGTCGCATTTGTGAAGCGTGCATGTATGGCAAAGCTCACAGGCGTAAGTTTGGAACTCGACCGAAAGCTACTACTCCAGGTGAGATTGTTTCATGTGACGTAGTTGGACCACTTCTGAGATCAGTTGGCTCTCATAGATATTATGTATGTTTCAAAGACAACTACTCGAAATATCGCAGCATTTATTTCATGAAACAGAAATCTCAAGTGGTTGAGATGTTGGAGCGTTTCATTGCTGAAACCAATGTGTTAGGCCACCAAATTAAAGAGTTTTTGAGCGACAATGGTGGAGAATTTGATTGTGAAGTCGTGAGAAAACTGTTGCACAAAAGTGGCATAAAACAAAGATTAACAATGCCATACACTCCTGAACAAAATGGGTGCTGTGAACGAGACCACAGAACTATTGTAGAAGCCGGTAGAACCCTGCTGCACGCTCGTGAAAATGTTCCACAGGGTCTTTGGGCTGAAATGATTAATACAGCTGCGTACATAATTAATAGAACTGGTGTTTCTTCTGTTGAGGGGAAATCACCTTTTGAATTGTGGACTGGTAAAAAGCCAGACATCAAAAATCTACCGATAATGGGCAGTACTTGCTATGCTCACATTCCAAAACAGTGCAGAGAAAAATTGTGTAAGAAAGCCGTGAAAGGTATCTTGATTGGGTATGATGGAAACGATGGGTACAGAATTTGGTCCCCTGAGAGACTAAAACTGATAAGGTCTAGGGATGTAACTTTTGATGAATCACCTTTGAAAACTGTAGAAAATTTATACAACAATGATCAAGGTGGATCCGACGAATCAATTGTGGATTTTCGTCATCTTTTAGACCAGAAGGAAAAAGACCATGAAAATGACGTAAATCCTGCAACACCAACAGGTAACGCAGAGACTGAAAGCTCTGATCGAGTGCTGAGGGACCGCACAGCGCTCAAGAAACCAGAAAGGTATGGTCATGATGCACATGTTATGTTTGGAGAAGATGCAATTCTGAAACTTGATGAACCCAAAAACTACAGAGAAGCAATGAACAGCGAAAACAAAGAAAATTGGGAAAAAGCTATGCAAAGTGAAATTGACTCATTACATGCAAATAATACCAGGACGCTTGCCGAATTGCCTGCCGGGATAAGAGCAATATTACCAAATGGGTGTTCAAAGTCAAAATGAACCCGGATGGTACGGTGGAGCGATTCAAGGCAAGGCTGGTGGTTCAAGGATTTTCGCAAAAGCAAGGTGTGGATTATGAACAAACCTTTTCACCTGTTGCTAAAGCAAGTACTGTTCGGACATTGCTTAGTGTTGCTGCAAGTCAGAACATGCACTTGTTACAATTTGATGTTTCAACTGCTTTTCTGTATGGATATGTGCAAGAAGAGATTTATGTAAAACAACCCGAAGGGTATAATGATGGTTCGAATCAAGTTTGTAGGCTAAATCGTAGTTTGTATGGCCTAAAACAGGCTCCTCGCTGTTGGAACCAACGGTTCGCTGCATATTTGTTGCGGATTGGATTCATACAAAGCGAAACGGACACTTGCTTATTTTTGAAGAAAACTAAAACCTCAAAAATCATGCTTGCGTTGTAATGTCGATGATGGTTTAGTTGCTGCAAGCCGGGAGGAATACTTGAAGGGTTTCATTGCAGATTTGGAACAAGAGTTCAAAATCACAACTAAACCAGCTTCGTATTACCTAGGATTTGAAATTTCCAAAGCTGAAACACCTTCACCTTTGGAATATGCTTTTTGATTGAGGGTGATCACACCGATCACCCTAAAAAAAAAAGCATATTTGAGAAAATTGCTGGAAAGGTTCGGGATGGAAAATTGCCGGACTGCTCCAACTCCAATGATAAAGGATGGGGAGGAAGTTCCGACAAGGGAGGAAGATCCCGAGAATACTGAAACTGAAAATGCTGAGGAGCACAGCGAAGTTCGTTTTCCTTATCGTCAAGCTGTAGGTGCACTGATGTACCTAATGATAGGGACTCGCCCGGACATTTCGTTCGCTGTAGGTGTCGCCTCGAGAACCTTGGAAAACCCGACGTGGAAAAACTGGGTCCACGTTAAACGAATTTTCCGCTACCTCAAAGGCACACAGAGATTAGGATTAAAGTATACTGTGGGAAATGAAAAATGTTTGGTCTGTTACAGTGATGCGGATCATGCTGGTGACGTCACAACGCGCCGCTCAACAAGTGGGGTGGTTGCGCTGATGTCACACACTGCTATTTCATGGCTGAGTCAGCGCCAAGGCTCGGTGATGATTTCGACAACCGGAGCTGAGATCGTCGCTGCTAGTGAGGGGGCGAAAGAAGTAATCTGGCTGAAACGCCTCTTGGGTGACATGGACCACTTGGAAGGACGACCAGTGCTGCGCGTGGATAACGAGTCTGCCATCAAGCTAGCGCAGAATCCACAATTTCATCGCCGCACCAAGCACATCCACATACGACACTTTTTTGTTCGCGAACGAGTGACATTTGGAGAACTTGACATCGAGAAAGTCAACACCGAAGACCAACTAGCCGACCTGATGACGAAGCCTCTGGGGAAGTCTAGGTTCTGCAGCCTCCGAGAGAAGTTGGGCCTCGTCGACGTTGGGAATTGAGGCTAATCTAAATTCAAAATTGAGGGTTCAAAATTTGCGTAATTTGGGAGGATGTTGAAGTTACTGCGAGAAGTTATTAATTTTGGAACATTTGGTCTAACATCTGGGGTGAATATTAATTGCACATGATGAATAGAAATTATACTTACTGAGTCGTTTGCGAATCTTGAACGTGGACTAATTAATTTATAACAATATCTCAATTGTGTGAGAATTTTACAAAATTACTTCATAACGGTAAATTATTACAAAACGGTAAATTATTACACAACGGTAAGTTATTACACAACGGTTCATCTACCAAGAAGGGGCTGGATTTTGTTGATCGGTACTCTTGTAACTTGAACAAACGTTGAAGTATTGTTGATGGGTAAATTATTACACAATGGTGAATTAATACACAACGACAAATTATTACACAACGGTAATATATTACACAACGGTAAATTATTACATACTAACGGTAAATTATTTCACAACGGTAGATTTTTACACAGCGGTAAATTATTCCACAACGGTTCATCAACCAAGAACGGGCTGGATTTTGTTGATCGGACTTGAATAACCGTTGAAGTATTATTGATGGGCAAGTTATTACACAACGGTTCATTATACATGACCACGAAGGTAGGTATTGACCACAGAAAACAGTGATCTACGCAGAAGGGGCATCCATTTCACTCCATATCAACAATTTTCCTTCAGAACTTCATTATTTGCGGTTCTTTTTGCCGTTCAAGTTACTGCAGACCAGTTCCGTCTGCCGCTCCTGCACCTTTTGGTGATTCCAAATCGCTATAAAGATTCTGCGAACATCCAAAGATGATAACTATCCCTAGATCAGGGCGATATTAGGAGAGTGGGTACCTACTTAATTCCATAAAGGTTCATGGATTCACAAATTCTTGGACCAGTAAGCAATTGGCTCTGTCTTATTTACACTCAAAGGTCAGAGAGCAAGTTAGCTTTTTCGCAACCGGCTTTTACTTGGCGGGGTAGCTAATCTGGCGGCCTCGTGACGGCATAGCTCCGTAAGTTTTCGTAACCATGAACGTAGAGAGTGAATCCTCCTCCGCAAATAACTATTTCGTTTGATTGACGGCACTAAAAAACCTCTTCGTGAAATTAATTTGAAAACCATCTTGAGATTTGGAAAACCTTCATGGTGATGTACCCAATACCAATATATAACTGAATTTACAATATAATAAAGATGCGATACCAATGCTAAAGATGAAACACACAAAATTAAGTTTTAGGTAATCTACTATTTATTTATTTATTTACCTGGAGGTTTTTTTTTACGTCGGCCTTCATTTCCTTTCAGTCATAAATTTTACAATAAATAATATTACTTTATAGATGTAATAATAATTTCTTACAAGCAATATTATATGGCAGATAATTTCTGATACTATAAATAAAAACATGAATTTCTTGAGTTTTACGCCTGGAAATACGTTGCTTAGAAGAAGGGTGTTTAGGAAAATCAGGAGTTTAGAGATCAGTGTCAGAGAAAGGCTTGATGGATGAATAAACGGTATTTATCTCTTCACACAATCATGTGTCTGTGTGTACGAGTATTTTTTAATCTCAGAGTGAAACGGGTGGCGGCGGGAACTTCCTTCTCTGACGTTAATGTACCTACCTACTCGCATCATGTAATCCTTCTCCGTACGTATTACAGTTTTGACGCTAATGTTCAACTTATGTTCCGAGTAGGTACCCCTAGATGCGATTTCTGAAGGTTTCATGCGGGATCAATAGCATCCACATTTGCTCGTTCTAACCGCGGAAATTTAAATGAATACCTAAATAAATTCAAACAAATTCATTCCGGGGGGGCATCAGCAATGTTTGTCCTCTCATTGAGAGCCATGCTTCAGCTACCTCAGAAGCAATATGGCACAGTCACTAGACAGCTACGCTCAATCGCCCCAGCATCGCAGCAAAGGAGTCTAAACCTCGACTGTCATAGAGACGAATTTATTCGCCGATTCCCCATTCATTTTGCTAAAGGACAAAAGGCATTCGGATGACGGTCGGAATATCACTTAAACTCCTCCGTCTCGCCTAATGAAAAGACCTAGCAAGGCAGACAATTACGCGGCAAAGGGAATAGCCCACGTAGAGAAACCGAAAACAAAAGGGTTTGTTATCAGTCGGAAATAAATCCCTGACCCCTGGGGACCTGTATATAATGGTGGGAAAACCGGAAAAAGTCTCTTGGTCGTACCATCAGGTTGATATAAAGACGTTATAAATCGTCTCGCGGCCGTTTTTGACGTCCTGTTTCCTACGGTTCTCCAATTAGCTGGCTCCGCTACCTTATAAAAACATCCTTCCCTTTTATATCTGCTGAACTTGCTTGACACGCTGGGAATGGAGGAAGATGGCGACACATCCTAAACCCACAAAGATAAAGTTGGTAACCAGCTCCGTTATTCCGTATCTACCGTTTTTTTCAACCGCACTCTGGAAAATCGCGAGATTTCATGTTACCTAGCACGGAAGTGTCACTACGGAACCTTATGGCTAACCGATTTCGAGTCATTATTTTCAGTAATGAAATCCACTTTGAAAGTACTTGACTGAGATTTCAGACTGGTATTATCATTTTATCTCATTACCCGTCTGTAACACAGCCCCATCAACCCTCTCACCCCATTCAATAATTTATTATTATAGGGGGCACCCGTAAAGTTCCGTAGTCTCTTACTTTTCTAATTGACGGTTTGATGGTTTCACCTACTGAATGTGTAAACTTGTAACCCTATGTGACTATAATTATCTCTTGTATAACCCTGTCTTGTTTGTCAGGAGACACCCTAGCCCATATCAACTACAAAAGTATTGTGCCTGAAACATCAGCCTACTCGCATTACATGGATGATCCGTCTCTTTGGAGCGTGTTCACAGCTCTTCTCTATCATGATCAACTGTATTATCTCGTTGTACCTTTTTCTTCAATCCGTGTTTGTGTGAGGACCTCGTCCACGTCATCATCATACCCACCTGCTACGTATTTAATTTCCCTTCCGTCAGGTATAAAGCTCATCAAGATTATTTCTGCTACCTTTACGTTTCTTGTGTGAGCAGCTCTTGATGTACAACTTCTTGTTCCATCTCTTGTTCTTTTTTATGTAGTCGTTTCCTCTCTTGCTCTTCGTCTATTTCTGTCATCCGTATAGTCTTTCTTCCGTTTGTTCGTACATACTCTTCTGTAGATGAAATTGCCATGAACGGGCCTTCGGTGGATCACCTGTGATCCGCACGTACCTTTGAGCATAATGTCAGCTTCCTCGGTCCGTCGGAACTTGAGGTATATTTCATATATGTGAACATCCCAATCTGCTGCTCCTCATCAAACTTTGATATTTTGTCCAAATCGTTCATGATTTCTGCGGTTTCCACCAACGCTTCAAAATCGTCTTCCAACTGATTGTGAGTCCTGAGAGTCCCCCTATACCCGTCGTAATTCATAAGTTGGCCACACTAATTCAATTTGCTTTTTTGCCGTTTTAAAACCTTCATGTCGATGTTCTCAAAAAGAAATTTTGCTGGTCGATCCAAATTGGTCCCCTAACCATCCGCGATCAGTCAACTCCCAAGATTCTTCCACCAGGGGTAGGTACCATGTCGAGAAATGTGTGAATGATACGTTGGTGGGACCACAATCTAAAAACATGACATGTAATAGAATTTTTGGAAAAATTAGCTAATTTCCGAGTGAAATTCAAAGGAAACTTCACCTATACTTCAAGAAATAGATCAGTCTCAGCTTTCCGTTGATATTATGGCCGTACCATACACTATATATTATAGTTGCTACTACGACTCATAGTATATTACGACCTATTTACAGCTCGTTTTTGGTTGGTTGTTATAACTTATAACATCACGATTTTTCAAACATAACGATTCTACGTGTATTTGTTCCGGAGGTTCAGTGAACTAGAAACTTGAAAATGTGGAAGTTATGTATCCGTGTGATACGAGTAGCTCCGTAATAAATTTCTGATAATAATTTGCGTCTACCTCTCAGTATACATTATATTAGTTATTTCGTTGCATAACTGTTTCGATCTCAAGTCTCGAGAGGAAATGAGTTCATATTTTTTACTTTTTTCTTGCAATCCTATATCCTTATAGTGCCAAGTAAAAATGATAAACTGCTTGAATAATACTATGGGCGCCGTGCCAAAGGCTATCTTCCTCTGTTAGAAGCATGTACCCACCGACAAGCTCCCGCATTTATTGAAGTCTCCCATAAGAGATATGATACCTATATCATATCTAGTGGATCGAGGCATCGCGTTGCCGGAAATGTGAAAGGGGGGAAGGGGGATCCCAAAGGTTATATAAGAAATTGGAGTCTGCCTTCACCAGAAAAGGGGCCGAGGAAAAGCTGATGGGATTGGAGTCAGGGGATGGAGAAGCCCAAATCTAAATAGCGATCCATGTGGTCTGAGTGGTTCCTTTAGAAATAAGCCGGCCTCTGAAAGAGGATTAATCCGATATTCGGCGTTTGATTTTTTTTTTTTTCATTTTTTTTATCCTGTAACCACATAAAAACCACGAAGACCCAGGTTTCATTCCATTCGGCGATCGAATTGATACCGTTTGTACACCCAACTTTGTTGAAGTAGAATTAATGCTTTTTGTTGTTAAACGCAATAATGATAATAAGTTTATTCGTATCTACTCATCATTTTCAATTTCATTTATAAAATCCAAATTAAGGGCGCTGCGAAGCCATGAAATTATTTTTCATGACCAAGAATCTTTATCAACTTGCTTCGCTCCCATCTCCATTAGGGGAAACAGCCTTAAATCCTTAAAATCCTTATAGATGAAGTTGACGCGCTGAGAAAAAATTATCCGAACAGTCAGCATTCAAATCAATGGCATCAAATATTATCATAGACATGATGTAAGGTGAATCTCAAGAAAAACTTTGTTCGGAATACTAATCTCCACATCATAGCTGCCGTGCAAACTAAGTACCGCATTGAAAAAGGACTACGATTTAAACAAGGAAAATTTGCTTACTAACATTGCTCTACAGTACGTAAGTGTTAGTGGCCGTGGTAGTGTCGATATTCTCAGACACTGCCGTTCAAATTACGCATAGCTCTATCGAAACTCCGGAGAATGGGTCCAAATTCTGAGTATACGAATTTCTGGAAGAATTTGGATACAATGATGATACAAAAAAGTTTCAGAGCATTCCGAATCGATAGCTGGATTTCAATAGTTTTCGCAATATGAACTCGTATGTAATGATTTAAAGTGGTTGCCGTCAACTGAAGCCATATTTTTTATAAACATACAATAATTGATTCTCCCCTTTGTTAACAGATTTTTTATATGAAAAGCTGCACTAAAATGAATACCTACCATTTTATGAACATAATATATGAGAACCTCTCTTTGGAAGGATAACTTCATTACTTATTCTGATGATATGTTACCTACCTCTGGGAAGTAGGTGCAGGTAACCCATACAGGGTAAAGCATTGATGTGCCATTCGCGTCAAGGCTGGTTTTATTACCCATAACTTATCCCGGTCAAACTATAAACCCGTTGTACCAAATACAACAAGCTCTAGAGCGGTAGGTACATAGTGGCTGAGATATCATTAGAAAAACAGGACGAAGAAAAACATCTCGTTGATAGAGACGAAGAGAAGCCATGAAAAATTCGCACTTAATGGCAGTTGCACACATTTTTCGAAGATAGAAACCTGTTTCTATGTCTCTGTCTCTGTCTATGTTATATATATATGTATGTTTTTCACTGGAAAAATTATGAAAACAGTGGGTCCACTAATTGTTACCCACACGGAGCGATTAGTCTGACGATGAATCGCACAGCTAGCCAGGAACCCGCATCACCCAGCCACTCCATTCTCAAGATTGGACACACATTTTCACGATCATACTATGAATCACATGGTGCCGTAAGAAGCATGAGAGCAACCACCTATCAACGTCGCGATTATTCCGACGATGAAATCACGATCGTCGAATAAATCCTGAAACGGCACACTAAAATCGCTTTAGCAAGGTTGAAACTACCGTGAAAACTTCTTCCCGACAGCAACCACCTAATTCTGGTTTGGTGTGATCGGCGACATGGTCACGGTCGTAGCAACCAAAAGCACCAACCGGGACGCTGTTGTTAGGGATGGCCAGGAATATGATCAAAGACATGGTCTGGAGGATCGAGCAATAGCCCATAACCTGAACCGGAACTCACTGATCATGTTGAGGCACCCCCCCCCCTCCCTGCATGGAAACCCGTTCAACTGCTTGGCGCTAATTCAGTCACACGTACAAACTCGCGAATTATATAATAGTATATCACTGATATATTGGAATAGTGGATAGCAGGGGTTTATTAATGGAAAAATGCTGCCTCGCTGTGCTATCTCGTTGAGTGATTACCATAATAAATATTATGTAAGTAAACGGGTCGCCCAAATACCTACCTTCTGCATTCCGATACTCAATGGTTTTCTGCTTCATTGGAGCAAGTTGACCTTGGATCGAACTGGTATCCACGTAGCGAGTGGGCAATGAGTAGTGTCTACGTAGAAGAGATACCCATCCATAAGCCTTCTGGAACCAAAATAAATTACAGAGATGGTGGCAACAGTCTTCCCGGCGATGTGGTCCGTGACGGCGAGCGGGCCTCGACGCCTCTTCAAATGGTTGAGCTCTTTGCAAGGCACTTCTCAGGGTATTTGATCGTTTACCCCGTCCAGGATGCAGTGTCGATTGGAAGTATGGTGCCGACAGCGGGCCAGGTGCTCGGTGGATTAGAGAACTTGGACAAGAGTAAGAGAGAGGGCCCTGATGGCGTTCCCCAGTTGTTGTAGAGAAGGTGCTCTTCAAGCCTCCCGTACCCGCTGTCGTGTTTCTTGAACAGTTCAATGGCCGCTGGTGTGTTCCCGGCGAGATGGAGGGTATCATTCTTCACACCCATCCACAAGGGTGAGGATAAAACCATGTTCAAGCATTACCGACCCATCTGCTCTTTGTTGAGTGTTCCTAAGTTGTTCAAAAAACTGGTTGTTGCCAGACTGATGCGTGGCGTCTTATCCTTCCAGTTCGTCGCGACTTCTGTAATTCCAGAAGGAAGCCATCTGGGGCCACTGTGCTTATTGCTGATGACCAATGGCGTGATGCGTACCTTTGTGGAAGGGTGCGTTGCTTGCTATTTGTGGATGATCTCAAGTCGTTCTGTCACGTGAGGAAGAATTGTGGTTGTAAGTTGCTCCAGAGTCATTGGCTGATTTGTACCGCTGGTGCATGGATAGCAATATCTTCCTAAATCCGTCTAAGTGCTCGATCATTTCTTTCGTTAGAGTTCGAAGCCGTATCGACTTCGGCTATTCACTGACTGAGTTGAGGGATCTCAGCGTCTTGCTGGACGGACAACTGACCTTTTCAAGCCACATCTCTGTTAGTGCTGACAGGGCCATGAGAGCCTTGGGGTTTTTAAGCGCAGCACCAGGGACTTCACACGTATCCCAGGTTGTCCTTCTGTACAAGACCCTCGTTTTGCTGATTCTTGAGTACGCCACTCCAGTTTCGTCCCCATTTTACGCCGTACATCGTCACCGGCTCGAGAGGGTCCATCATAAATGCTTGCACTACGTGGCCTTCAAAGGTGGCAGTCCAGCTTCGGAGGTTGATTATGGCCAATTGTTGGGTGCGTGTCAGTAGGGGTATTATGGTGGGTTTGGGTCACTTTCGACCTTGACGTTATCTGATAACACTGATAAGAAGGGGGTGAGCATTTTTGAAAATTAGAGGGAAAAGCCCGAAAAGGGGGTGTGGGTGGGGTATTTGATAATGATAGCGAAACCATATGATCAGGTGGAGGGGTGGGGAGGGGGGATGACAGTTTGAAAAGGCGGGAATTTGGTAAACAGCTGGTCTTATGTCATTCATGGGAGGGGGGCGAGGGGGGAGTATTTTTGAAAATTTGAGGGAAAAGCCTTGGCGGTTGAAAACTGGAGGGAAAGAGAACATCAGCTGATTGCCGAGGGGGGAGTGGGAGAAATTCAAAAATTGGCGGTAAGGCGGGAGATTGATAACCAGCTGATCTAACCTCTTACTAGACAAGGGGAGGGGAGGGAGATGACAGTTTGAAAAGGCGGGAATTCGGTAAACAGCTGGTCTTATGTCATTCATGGGAGGGGGTGAGCATTTTGAAAATTAGAGGGAAAAGCCTTTTCAGTTGAAAACTGGATTCAAAAATTGGCGGTAAGGCGGGAGATTGATAACCAGCTGATCTAACCTCTTATTAGACGAGGGGAGGGGAGGGCGAGTTTGAAAAGGCGGGAATTTGGTAAACAGCTGGTCTTATTTCATTCATGGGAGGGGGGAGTATTTTGAAAAGCCTTGGCCGTTGAAAACTGGAGCATCAGCTGACGGCCGAGGGGGGAGTGGGAGAAATTCAAAATTGGGGGTAAGGCGAGAAATTGATAACCAGCTGATCTAAACTCTTATTAGACGAGGGGAGGGGAGGGAGATGACAGTTTGAAAAGGCGGGAATTCGGTAAACAGCTGGTCTTATGTCATTCATGGGAGGGGGGCGAGGGGGGAGTATTTTTTAAAATGAGAGGGAAAAGCCTTGAGCTGGAGGTAAAGTGAACATCAGCTGATCGCCGAGGGGAGTGGGAGAAATTCAAAAATTGGCGGAAGATTGATTACCAGCTGATATAACCTATTATTAGACGAGGGGAGGAGAGGAGGTATTTGAAAATTAGAGGGAAAGAGCATTTGAAAAATTGGCGGGAACCAGTTAAGGAGGAATTTACATGGATACTGTAGCTTGACTTCATCCATGCGACATTAATCACTTTATAACATCCATGGAAATGGTGTTTAGGAGGCTGTGGCATCACATCAGCTGAGGCCGTGACGTCAGAGGTCATGACGTCAGCGACCTTCTTATCAGTGTTATCAGACAACGTCAAGGTCGAAAGTGACCCAAAACCACCATAATACCCCTACTCGTGTCGGTTGGTTCTGCTGACTACGAGGAGAGTGCTGCTGACCTCATGTCCCTGCACAAATTGCTGAATGCCCACCTGGACTGCCTGGAACTGCTCTCGGCGATCCTCCTCCAACCCCCACGGTTCTCGACGCGTTCTCCAGCCCTATTCCACGTCCCATATTTGGCAACGAATTACCTACTACACCACACCCTTATCAGACTTCCCCGCATGGCTAAGTTGCTGCTCTGGGCTCGTCCATACTTCGAGTTTTTTCTCCGACTCACTGGCCTCTATATGAAGTTTAATTTTTTCTTCGCCATTTGTTTTCTCGTAAGTAATTATTCTCAAGGACTCACATACATATTATCATAACTGCACTAATTTGTATACCCATTTCATTATTCAATAGGTACCTACTCAATTATGTACCTACTTCTGCAATGTAACCGCGCTTGCCCGTAAATAAATAAATAAATAAGCCTACCAAATCTTTATGAGATTTGATAGCTGACTGATCGAGTTCACATGACAAAGCGCTCTTTCTCAGTTTGATCCGTTTACACCAAGTCGTAAAATCCCTCTACTCCCAGCGCACCAAACAGGGCTTGACCACTTGTAATCGAGTTTTCGTTGTTCGCAGGAAGAGGAGGAAGTTCCCGGATCCCGTCCGTGGCCTCCCACGGGGATCCCATTATCGTTAATTCTTCAGTAGAAGTGGCTCAACCCCTCCAGCCTCCTCCAGTGGGCTGCCCCAACGCAAGGAGAGTAGGTACTGACAGTTGTAGTTGTTCTCAACAAGTTTTTCCGACAGTGAAAGAGGCATTCGTCACTCATTCATAGCTGCTGGAATGTGTGACTACCTAATTCCTCAAAGTTATTATTATAATATATCATAAGATATTTGTATATAAACGTGTTGGTGAAAATGTCGCGACTCGTGCACCGTGTGCATTATGCACCGTGAATCGAACGAGGTACTTTTTTGGCCTAATAATTAAGCAAGGTAGGATATCCACAACAGAGTACTGGTTGGTAAAATCATCTGGGGAAGACTCTTGAACCAAATAAAGAAGGATGTGCATGATCTACTCATAAAAACCCAACCGCTTGATCACCTGCTACCCACAACACATGGATACCGTTCTGTCGCCAGTTCCTTCAAAAACATCTTTAACATCTTCTCCACCAGCACCGTAGGTTATCACAGGAGAGTCTGGCCAGAGCCCACTCCGGCCGAGGGGGTTCGGCCGTTTCCGCGTGGAAGTTAAGATCCATCCTTTCATCCATCCATCGTTCCCTCATCACTTTATTATCAGTAGGTAAGTACCTAATTATATAATCAATAATATAACACAGTTAATGGGAGTTTTAAGGACGATTGAGATCCAGGTGTTTTTGAAACCATTGAGAAAAACACAAGCTTTCAACTGCCCTAAGCCAGTCATAAGTTTTCTTATAAGGAACAATTGAGGGCAGTTGAAAGCTTGTGTTTCTCAATAAATAACGGTATCAAAAACACCTGGATCTCAGTCGTCCTTCAAACTCCCATTAACCAGCATTGAAAAAGAAGACCCTACCACATTGTTCCGAGTCACTAGATATTATATTATTGATAACTCTGTGATATTAGCGTGATATTCTGGTTATTTACAATAATTTTGGCTATTTTCACTATATCGAATTATATTCAATTTTGGTTATTTTTCAACTTATTCCTTTAGAATCGAGCATGACAAAATAAAATTTTAACGCCCCCTCAAATTTGATGGTTTCCGTACAAGGTACGTGGACTCCGAAAATGAATAAACAAATTTCTATCCGTCCGCCGTACGCCGCTTTCCTTAGTTACCATGACCCAAAATGAATGCTAAATTTTATAAAATAGTATAAGAATCTTTTTTTAGTATTAAAGTTATAGCATGATTCGAAGTCAATACATAAAGAATTGCTGGACAAAACAGTCGTGATAGGTTGATTACATGTGATATTGTCATGCTATAATAATTTATAATAATATTCTGTGATAGTTATTATAATAGTCAAAATTTCCATGGGTACATAACTAATTTTTCAAGAATAGCTGTGAATTGTAATCTCGTAAATGGATATAATTCATTTAAAGATTCATTAAAAGGTCGATTACATGTAATATTGTCGTGATATTATAATATAAAATGAAGTCGTTGCCTTGGGCAATTTTCCTCTCGATTTTTTTTTCACGTTCAGTAAAAAGTCCTAAGTTGAGATTCACCCTTTCTGGGAAATTTACCCTTGGTACCTAATTTTCCAAGAATAAGCTGTGAATTGGAATCTCGTGAATGAATAAAATACATTTTTTTACTTATGGTACCATAAGCATAACATTTTCATTTCGTTGCCCTTCCTAATTTTTGTATGGGCAAAATGGCTTTTTTTAAATATACCATTTTCTTGCAAATTTAGTCGCCGCTAAGGTTATGGCCCCTAAATTTTGGTCACCTGTCTGACAACAACTATTATTTATGCAGCAAAAACTTGAGGCTAAACAGCTTGGTTTAGGCAGGTAGGTACCGTACCTACTCGCTAAGAAAGTAAAGATCATTAATCGATTATTAAAATAATAGTTATAGAAGCTGTGCAAATCAATAATCTGTCAAGAAAATCATGGTTTCGAAGCTCTACCGCAACAAAAACTGATCTTTCGAAATTGTCGGGGACAAAAAACTTTCTTCACACAGTGCCTCGAACCAACGGTCTAACGCTTCGAAGTATGGATCGGTTACCAACAGCTATCATTCTACCTCAACGAGTACCTAATGACTTCTGTAAATGGTGATACCAGGCTGCGCCTACAGGCTGAAAAAGCCGAACCCCCTCGGCGGGAGTGGACTCTGGCCAGACTCCCCTGTTGTCAAACACAGCAAAGAGAGAAAAGAAGGAATAAAAACACCCAGGAATCTTGTTTTTTTTTAGAAACTTAGTCATTTGCCCACTGTGTACTGAAGTTAGCATTAAATCTAAAGCGTTATTTCCGCTAGTATAACAATTAATATTACCATACCTTCCGGAGGAGTCCGTCGACACTAGCTGGTTTAGTATTGGAGGCGAGCGCTTTCGATGTAAGGACATCATCATCAGGCCGCCGAGGGAATACTATTATCTCGAGTGTTCTCTCGAAAGCCTGACGATGTCCTTATACATCAAAAGCGCACGCCTCCAATACTCAACCAGCTAGTGACGACGGGTTCCTCCGGAATGTACCGTAATAATGAAGTTAGTAATTTTTTGTTTCAATAATGGGAAAGCTGCGAAATATACTCGGTGGTCAAACGAAATTATTTAATTAATTACTAACTGGACATTCGACTCAGGGAGCCTTTGATTATAATACGCCAACTTGTGGATAGTGCCAATCTTTTCAACCTAGAAAACATGTCCTCGCATAGGTACGTGCCACAACTGTCACCTCTCGGTGATATTCTCCCAGTTATATTGTGGAACGAACTTTGAATGTCAACAATGGTGCCCGAAAGAAGCCGTAGATTCTGTGTAAAACTATGGGAAGACGTAGTTTCTACAAAGGGGTGTCTACTGATAGGCAATGGCAGTTTAATAAATGCTCATTCTCTGTTCATTGCAATTTTCAAGTTGAAGAGGTGGATGTCGGAATGCTACCCACTTAACACATTCCGCTAACCGACTACCTATAGATTTTTTAAAATTGCTTATTACCAACCTTTTGCCGAACGTCAGTGTACAAACATGTATGACAACGTACGTACCTACGTGGATAGGTTTTATCAACCGGACCTTGCCCATCCATGGGAATCCTTGGGAAATATTACTCCATCCGATTGAACGTGTAGGTATACACTGAAACTTAGGGAGGGGAGGAATCGTATTCCACTAACTGCAACCCTGTAACGTGAGAAATCACCATTGTTCGTTTTCACATTCAACAGACGAAATCGAGGCGCAAACGACGGTATTGCCTTACACTGTAGTTGAAATCGGAGGACCAAAAATAAATTAAATTCATACGGCTGAGTTGAAGTGAGATAAAAGAGAGCTTAGAGTCCTCCGTGCGTAGGCCGGAGGGTTTACGCCTGTCTTTGGGGATAATCGCGCTCCTCTCTCGAAATTCTCTTTTCCCGTCAGGGGAAATTGATGGCTATAATTGCTTTTTGAACGGACTTCCCCGCTCTGCGAGCTCAATATACGGTGGGCCTGTCGGCTCAAGGAATATTCTGACCCTCGTAGTTATTAGGTTTTTTCCCCCAACGTGTGTCTGCTGTGGTGCTGATCCAGCAATTTTTGTTTTAAATGTCCCAACGACAGCCGGCGTGCTGCATGAATAACGTTTCATTCCAAAAAGTCCACACTATTCATAATGCTTGAAGGCTATGATTACCTTCTGTTAATGAAAGGTAAATCAATTATTGGACCACCTACCAATGAATTGATAGGTAACTAATTATTCAATTTGCCCGTGTCTTTTTTTGTCGACTTAGTGTGAGGTTGATCAGTTTGACCTCAATAAAATGGAAAAAATAAGAAGAAAAATAAAGAAAAACTTGAAAATTTTTGCGCTAAGTTTTATTATTTTTGCTGTATAGAAACCATTTTGTCTAGGTCACTGGTTGTGCCCACAATTTCCCATATACGTTCCAGGTCACTCACGTACAATAGACCCAACAGTTTTTCGTGATAAGTACTGGACGCAAAGTAGGTCCTACCTATTAACCACAACGTCTACTTCTTACCTACTTCTTTTTACTTACAATGAAACAACTACCTCCTTTCTTTGAACTCAAAGATAATCTCAGAACGACAAACTCGATTTCATTTAAAAAAATCGTGATTTGATTGAGCTGTATCCTACCAGTAATTCTGTAAAAATACGATTGTCAGTACCAGTATTAATATTATCAATATTTGGTCTTTCAGTAGGTAGTGTCCTTCCAGCAGCCTAACATACAAGCTTCTGTAAGGTAAAAGTAAACAGTCATTCCAGGCTCGGGCTTTTCGTCCGACTGCCCTGCCAGCAGCTACTGTCATCCTTCTCAATCGAAAGTTCGCAATTTAATCCAAGAGCCAGCCTCAAAAAAGGTTACCAATTTTATGTGAAAGTGTTAAAAACGGCCAATGATGAGTGACCAGGAAATGCTCATCTCGATTTCGATGGACTCAAATATCGTACCCAATCCAAATTGATGGAAAAATCGGAAATTCGACCGAATCCATGACGGCTCATTCTTTGACGTCCTGGATTCAGCTAATAAAACCGAATCCGGATTCTAAAACCCAAGTCTGCCACTCGTAACTGGTTGCGTAGGGGAGACCGGGGCCAGTTGGCATAAGGGGCAGGTTGGCAAACAGCCTGTAATGTTAGGATGAGGGTGTCAGGGGGCTGCCATCTTGATCCGTCCGTACAGTACCCAGTTGTGAGCAAACTTTCGAGGGGATCCGCTGGTAATTTTTCATTCCACCATAGAAATAGTGATATTCAGGCTGGTAAGTTAATTTTTCTTTTGTTCTATATATATAGGTTGTCTGATTCTCGATGCACAACATTATTAAAAACGCACAGAAGGTACAGAATTGCATGATAATTAAGGAACAAGGCAATCAGCATGCGTTAATAGGGACTGCAAAATTAGTTGAGGGAATCATAAAAACTTTTATAAAATGGAGGAATTAGGTTGCTTCGAATCATGGAGTTCAAATATCGGATTTTATTGTCTTAGACTGGTACGAGTATTTTAGTGGAGTAAGCCGGTTTTAGAAGTAAATCGGCAGGTCCTGTTCTCTTCCTTGCATGTTTTTTTTTTCCCCATGTTAATTTTGCTCCGACTGTGAATAACTTTTTTGAAAGAAAACTCTTGAATTCCCTTTTCAAACCGCAAAATTGTCACTTCCGACAACTTGAAATCGTCACCGTCGTTGTACAACGCCTTGAGGTCCTGGAAGTCCGAAAAATTCATTTCTCGAACTTTTAGTGGCTGTCCCTTCTTCTTCGCGTTCCGGATTAGCGTAATATCATAAATCGGTCCAGATTTCTTGGCTCGAGTCACTGATTTCTCAATGATGCTGCGTGCCTACATTCTGAGTGTGGCCACGAATCATCTAGTTCAGGTAGCGAAGACCAAAAATGGCTGAATAGAGGAGATAAATCATATAGAAGCCAATTTAGGCACAGAGTCGAGAAGCCAACGCAAACTTCGGACACGCATCCTGGCCTCAGGGGTGATCTGGCGTGCCGTGGTGTTTGGGAGGTACAGAGGGAGGCATTGTTTGATATCCGTGTCACAGACACTGATGCTCCCTCTTACCTTCCACGCACTGTGTCCGCCATATTCAAGGCAGCAGAAGAAGAAAAGAAAAGGAAATATGTCTCTGCTTGCGAAGAAAGGCACGCTTCGTTTACGCCTCTTGTAACATCAGTTGATGGCCACTTGGCTCCTCAAATGTCGGCATTTGTCAAAGTTCTTGCAGAGCGGCTAGCAGACAAATGGGCGCGGCCGCAGCACGTAGTGCGGGCATGGGTCCGCACCAGGCTGGCCTTCGCCATACTCCGTGCTTCCAGCCTCTGCGTTCACTCTTCACGGAAGCGATGGCGTAACGCGGAGGACCTCTTAGGTGGGGCCGATGGGGCGGCATGTCGCGTGTGAGGATGCACCTCCTTTACCCGCGGCACTACATCCACCAACACAGCGACAGGAGTTTGAACGTACCGCTACTCCAACAGATTGATGAAGGCCTGCAGATGAGGATTGCAAGAAATCGTTCTCCGATGGAAACTTTTTTTGCGTTCTGCAATTACGGGTGCTTACACTATTGTTCAATAAAACATTTTGTTTCCAGTAAACATCAAATTAGTACAGATTTAGGCACAGATGTAGGGGAAAGTGTTCTGAACCACATACTAAAAGTAATGATGGGTGGGGGACGAGCTAAGGTGGGGAGGGGGGTCTTAAAGGTCAATGTTTACGTTTTTCGTAAATAACTCGAGAACTACGGCCTCCATCGAAAATACGAGTATGTCCATATATACTAAAGTAATCTATATACAATTTCCTACAAAAAGGTATCATACATTGTTTAGCTAGGATCAACATGTGAGGAGATATTTATAGAGGGAAGGAAATAGAAAATTTGAAAAAATTGAGTTTTATTGTTATAAACTAAGTGTTTGTTCTCAATATATAGTAAAACAAGTAATTAAAAAAACACATACATTGTCATCATCGTCGTCACCGTCGTCATTAGGTGCACATGCCCAGGCACGCGCGCGGGCACCAGATTAATGCCTGCTTTGCCGTAAACCGCACCGGCCCCCACATCCAGTAGTACATCGGCAAAATATAGTGTTGAGTAGGTATCACTTCAGGCGCCGCAGGGTCTTTTGTGGTTACTGGGATTAGCTCCGGGGCATCTCCCCTGAGCCCAACACCATTGGTTGGGGGGGGGGGGGGGGGGGGGGGGTATGGGGTTGTTGTGCCAGTGCTGTATCTGAACGAAATTAATCAGACTATCATAAGTCAGACAAATCTATATTTTTCATTTATTTGAACCACTATGGAACAACTATATGTAAATAGATATAATTTACCTGTTGGTACGCCCTGAGCGAGTGCTGTTTTCCAGTTCCTCTTGTAGGAGGAAGAGTGGTCATTTCGGTCTTGGCCTTCGTAGATGCTTTTATAAACGCTGTATAGCGATGCCTACTTATAGAGGTTTTGTCCTGCTGGCGCTTGAAAAATATCTAGAAACTGTTTCTCGCCACCCTGTTCAGCATTCCCTGGTGATGACGAGGGAGTGGTGAATGTCGTAGACGCTCTCGCTGAAATTGTGGAGAAGGAGGATCGAGTTGGCGTATGGAAGCTCTTGTAAGCGTCGTGCAGAAAACAATTTAGTTTCCACCTTCTTACGCTTTATGCTGTAAATATTGCTGCCTGATGATGGTCCCCAACGAGGAGACAACTAAATCAACATCCTCCCCAACTATTGCTACAGTTGGATGCACAGCAAATGAAAAAAAAAAAAAAAACTAGGCTGATCTACTTGCTGAAAGATGACAGCAGCAGGGATTGAAGTAACTGCTGCTACAGGAGATGCTGATGGCACTATTGTAAAGTGTGGGTTGGATAAATTTGCTGTGCATCCAACTGTAGCAATATTTGGGGAGGATGTTGATTTAGTTGCCTCCTTATTGGTTTGGCACCATCATCAGGCAGCAATATTTACATCATAAAGCCAGGCCGTGAGAAGGTAGAAACTAAATTGTTTTCTGCACGACGCTTACAAGAGCTTCCATATGCCAACTCGATCCTCCTTCTCCACAATTTCAGCGAGTGCGTCTATGACATTCACCACTCCCTCGTCATCACCAGGGGATGCTGAACAGGGTGGCGAGAAGCTGTTTCCAGCTATTTTCCAAGCGCCAGCAGGACGAAACGCCATGCAGTGTTTATAAAAGCATCTACGAAGGCCAAGACCGGAACTGCCACTCCTCCTCCTACAAGAGGAGCTAGGAAACAGCACTCGCTCTCGGCTGCGAAACACCACTTGCTCAGGGCGTATCTACAGATACGTATAGTTGTTACACAGTGGTTCAAATAAATCAAAGATATATATTTGTCTGACTTATGATAGTCTGATTGCTTTCTTATAGATACAACAGTGGCACAACAACCCCATACCCCCACCCAATGGGGGTGGGCCATAGGAGATGCCCCGGAGCTAATCCCAGTAACCACAAAAGACCCTGCGGCACCTGAAGCGATACTCAACACTATACTTTGCCGATGTACTACTGGATGTGGGGGGCGGTGCGGTTTTCGGCAAAGCAGGCACTTCTTGCTCTGGTGCCTGTGGCACGTGTCTTGGCATCTGCACAAATGAAGCACCTATTGACGACGGCGTCGACGATGATGACAATGCACGTGTTTTTTTTTTAATTTGTATTACTTGTTTTACTATACATTGAGAACAAACACTTAATTTATAATAGTAAAACACAATTTTTTTAAATTTCCATTTTTCCCCCTCCATATTTCCTCATAATATATGTTGATCCTAGAGAAAAAATGGATGAAGTCTCTTCTGTAGGGAACTCCATATAGATTAATTTAGTATATGGAGAAGTTTTCGGTGGAGGCCGTAGTTTTCGAGTTATTGGCGAAAAACTTAAAAATTGACCTTTAGGACCCCCCTCCCCACCTTACAACATCCCCCATGTTAGGATATCGTCACGCGACTAGCGCGCACGCGCCGGCGTTGTAATGAATTACCTACCTACCTACGAAACTAATAAAGCCAGTCAATCACGAGACGTCATCATTAGAACATACCCACCCAAAAACACGTAATAATACATGGTGTCAGAAGTTTGAGTGCCCTCCTCCTTTTCAGTAATAGAATCTTCGCGAGTTGTACGAACTTGAAGGTATACCAATACACGCGTATACCAATCCACTAAGTGGTTACTGTTTTTCTTGGTTCGCCACCTGCGTTGGTTGAGGTTAACAATGAGTGTTGCCAGGCCTCCCCATCTCTTTAATTGCGATGCAACCGATTTAAAAAAGGAATGGATCTAATGGTTCCAAGCGTTTGGAATATATCTAATAGCGGCGAAGAGGAAATCCGAAAAGGATGAAATAAAAATTGCCACCCTTCTCAACCAGTTGGGATCACGTGGGATCCACATTATTCATAACTCACTTCGAGCTGATGCCCTAATAAAAGCCGGAGGAATAACGACCGATGACAAGGATCCAACGGTGACACCCGTATACTAAATATGATGAAGTCGTTGATGCATTTTCGAACTACTTTTCACCGAAGAGGAACGTATTTCTTGAGCGATTCAAGTTAATCGTCTCACACTAAAGCCGGGGCAGATCTTAATGGAGTTCATCACACTCTTGAAGACCGCAGCATCAACGTGCGAATACGCCGAGAGGAACGACATGGTCCGCGACCGAATCATCTCGCAGATCAACGAAGAGGATCTTCTCAACCGTCTACTAGACAAGGGATCAGATCTATCGCTGGACGAAGCAATCGACATTTGCAAGCTGCACGAGGCCCGGATAACTGAAATCAAGGACATCGCCCGAGGATCTGCAGAAGACAGGGAAGTCGATACTATCAGAGGTACCCCAAGAAAATCGACAAGTAAAAATGTATATAAAAAAAAGTCGAATGATAAAATAACAACTACAAAGTATCAATGTGAAAAATGTGGAACCACCCATGAAGCCAGGAGTTGTCCAGCTTATGGGAAACAATGTTTGCATTGTAATTGATATAATCATTTTGAAGTAGGTTGTTTCGTTAAAAATAGGAAGCCTCAGACGAAAGACCATCGTACAAATAAGAAACATACAATGTCTTTAGAAGCTAATGACAGTGATAGCCTTGAATCATTAGGTATACCTACATAGATTACATAAAAGTTGATACCTAACTTAAATGATAATAATGATAAGAATGTATGGTCACAGAATGGTAAGATAAATAATGTGAATATTAAATTTAAATTAGACACAGGAAGCCAGGTCAATATTCTGCCGTGGAGAATTTTCAAAAAAATTAACGATGAAAAGAAGATGAAATTGAATAAAAGTAAAATAAAGCGGTTTGCTTATGATGGGAACGAATTAAATGTAATGGGTGAGATAAAATTGACAACTATTAAAGTCATAAAAATCATAAAATTTATGATAATCGACACATCTGACAAACCAATATTAGGTTTGCAGACGTGCGAGCAGTTAAAATTAGTCGAACGGATCGCATCAGTAACAGAAAAACAAAACCTGGATTCGAAGGAAAAAGTTATTAAAATTTTGAGAAAGCCTTTAAGGGCTTAGAAACATTTCCAGGCGAGCCGTATAATTTGAAATTAGTTGAAAATTCGAAGCCAGTCGCACACGCCCCACGTCGTGTTGCGAAACATTTATTAAATCGCCTCAAGACCAAGCTTGACGAACTGGAACAAATAGGTGTAATAAAACCAGTGAAAGAACCAAGTGAATGGTTAAATCCTTTAGTGATAGTGGAGAAACCAAATGGATCACTTAGGTGTTATGTCTCGATCCAATATATTTAAATGGCCAGCTAATTAACGATAAGTTCCAGATTCCCACTCAGGATGAGATCCTAAGTGAGTTGAATGGGAAAACCTACTTTAGTTCACTAGACCTGAAGGATGGTTTTTACCAAGTAAGTATTAGTGAAAAGCGGCTGAGCTAACCAGTTTTGGAACTCCTTTTGGTAGGTATAAGTTTGTAAGACTACCATTTGGAATTAAAACTGCAGCCGAAATATTCCAGAAAAAGAATACTGAAACATTCGGGCACATAAATTGACGATTTGATAATATCGGCAAATACGAAGGAAGAACATGATGAAATAATAGAAAAGGTTCTTAAAACTGCAATTGAAAAGGGAATCACATTCAACCCAACTAAATTCAATGTTCGTCAACAACGTATCAAAATATTGGGGCACATTATATCTAATAAGGGCTTGGAAATAGATCCAGAGAGAATTCGGGCAATACCTGCGATTTCTCTAACCAATGATAAAAAGGCTCTATTGAGGTTCTTAGGAATAGTTAAGTACTTGGGTAAATTTATACGGAAACTTTCTGAGATAATGGCCCCTCTACTTCAAATTACCCATAACGGCACACCTTGGTCGTGGACAGAAATACACACGAATGCCATTGATCAATTAAAAAACATTTTAACATCAAGTACAGTCCTGTCATAAATATATTATGATGAGCACAAGGACTTGTTAATTCAATCTTGTAAAGCTGGTTTGGGCTATGTGCTATTGCAAGACGGAAGACCGATCGCATTTGCCTCAAGATCATTGACGAAAACTGAACAGAAGTATGCAATGATCGAGAAGGAGATGTTGGGAATTTGTTTCGCCGTTGAACAGTTCCACTATTTCAACTTATGGTCGTGAAATATCAATCCAGACCGATCACAAGCCTTTAATAAGTATAGTGAATCGTAACACAGAAAAAGTCCCACACAGATTACAAAGAATGATACTTAAATTAACTAAATACAAATATAGACTAAGTTACTTACCTGGAAACCAAATGGTCGTAGCAGATACCCTCTCTAGTGCTACAGTGGGTCCAGAGCCCCAAGATGATGAGGAACTTAAATTTGTAGTGCATTCAGTGATTAGCAATGCCATGTCCGAAAACAAGCGAAAGATCTTCGAAAACAATACTAGCTCTGTTCCTAAACTCAGCCAAATAGTCAAATTCCTAGAAACTAACAGATGGACGCATAAGTTGAAAACAGAATTCAAAGAATTCTATCAAATAAGGCATGAACTAATTTTAGAGAATGGAATCATCTTGTTTGGAAATAAAATAGTAGTACCGACTAATTTGCAGAAAGAAATCTTAAGTCTACTACACGAGGGTCATTTAGGTATAAGTAAAACAAGAAATAAAGCTAGGGCAAAATTTTATTGGCCGAATATGTCAAAACACATTGAAATCATCAGTGAATGCCAAATATGCTTGGTGAACAGACCAACAAACCCACCAGAACCGATGATTCCGTCTGAAATACCCTCTTATCCATGGTACAAACTAGCTATGGACATGCTAGAATTCGAATGCAAATACTATTTAGTTACGATTGACTACTTCTCAAAGTGGATTGATTTAACTATAGAATCAAAAACAAGTGTCCAGGATATAAAAAAAGTCAGCATGATAATGTTCGCAACTCACGGGTTCCCGAAGGAAATTGTTTCAGATTTCAACCCTTTTGGAGGCCGGGAGTTTGTGTCATTTCTATTAGAAAATGGAACGAAATTAATCACAAGCAGCCCCCACCACCCGAAGGGTCATGCTCTTGCCGAATCGGGAGTAAAAATATGTAAAACCATTCTCCGTAAGTCGCAATTATCAGGTCAAGATCCGTATATCTTATTGTTCCATTACCGAAACACTGTAATACCAGCGATTCAGTGTTCACCTAGCCAGTTATTGTTCAACAGAACACTCAGAGACAAACTATAACTATCAGCGAGCAGGAATTGGATCCAAAAATAATTTATTGATAGGAAAATAGTAGCTGAGCGCATGAGATTATCTCAGACTGCTCAAAAACAAATGCATAACAAGCGAACTAGGAAATTAAAATATTTCGAATTAGCTCAGGATATCCTATTTCGCTACAAAAACAAATGGGTTGCGGGGAAGGCAGGAAAAAAAGCTGATACTCCACGATCTTTTGGTTTATTATTCTGTGAATAATACACCTATGTATTCGCTCAGCAAAAAATTTTTATAACACCCCCCTCAAAATTTTTTCTTTTCCGTTTGAAGGTGCGTAGGTAGATTCCAAAAATGCAATGTCCGTCCGCCGTACGCCGTCCGCAATATCACGTGTACAGGCTTCATTTTCGGTCTAAAAAATTCGTTCTTTCGCACACATGCTCCATTTGGGCCCTAGTTGTGTCCCGAAACTTTTCAGCCCGATCGGAATATACCCAGAGGTGTTATGAGTGAAAATGTGTGTAAATTTGGGAGCTGAACATTTGTTAGAACCTCAATTTTCCACTCTGTGGTCAAAATCTACTTCATATTCGGTCTTCTTGTCCCAAAAACATAGAAAATTCCACACCTAGTAACGAGTACGGGGTTAGGTACTAACCTACGGAGGGTCTGCGATTCACATAAAATGCTTGCATACGAGTCTGCAACACATTGGGACATTTTATGTCAATATTAATAATATCCAATCTTAATAAACCGTTCAGTAACAAATTTATTTTTGATCACATTGATATGGTCTTTTCAGTTAGACAAATGTCACCTACGTCTGTGCTTTGTACGCTGATTTCTTCGAGAGCAGTTGCGTCCGCATGTTGATGCGAATGACAGGACGGGGCTCCGACCCAAGCCTCCAGCTGTGTCAATGCGCATCTAACCAGCTTCCGAAGTCCTTAAGCCAGGTGCGAGTGATAAGTATTTTTCCTCGTTCCAAGTCATCGTATGCTGTTTCGACAACAGAAGTGATTTTACTTGCTGTGGATTGTTATCTATCGGTTCAATCATGGGTTCTTTGGTTTCTTGATCCTCGTAGAGCGCAGCATTTGCACGATTATCATGGTTCATAACATCTTTGGATGAATTGTCTTCGAGAAACGTTTGATCGATTATAATACCGTGCTCTTTGTACAATGGCGTGTCGACGAGAAATCGTAACCAATCCTTTACCGTACTTTTCTTTACGAACCCACTATATGCAGACGATTTGTGTATTTGATGTTTTTTGATGTGCACATTGAATGAGTACCTAATCGTCGTCTAGTTGGCGAGGTAATGCGCAGACCATGTTGTTTACTTCATCAACCGGTACGTTGATTACTTGGCCAACAATCGCCTTTGAACCCTTTACGAACCGTAACCGACGAATCTGCATAAATGGAAGTCGGGGCGAGACAAGTCGTTCGGATATTGGATCAAGTGGAGGTAGGTGCGTAGGCATTGGCGGATACTGGAAGCCGTTTGATCGCGACAAACGTGGTATTTCCTTCTTGCATAATTTGCGGTAGCAGTTTTCACACGCTTTAAATTTGGAAACATCCTCGTTAAGAAATTCTCTTGCCAGCAAGTCACATGCGGAAGCAGGAGTTGGGCGCAGATCTTTCTCGAACCACAATCGGTCGCAGACTGAACATGAAAACCCAAATTTATTCGTAGTAAAGCGTCTGTGGAATTCGTCGTCAGCGACAGATTTAGGTGCTGGTACATACTTATGATTTACGTCGGAAATCTCGATAGCGTCTGTAGCGTTCTCCGAGGTAAACTTACAAGCTTGAAGTTTCTTGCAAAGTCGACATTCACGCTGTCTCTCGGCGTTTGTTTTCGCTGGTGTGGCCCTGGTGGTCTGTTTCCCAAGTTTCTTACGAAGTCGATATTCACGCTTTTTATCGGCATTTGTTTTTACAAGTTCGTTTACGGCATTCTCTGTAGGTAGTATGACTATCCGTACTCATACGAAGTTTCTTACGGATTCGATATTCACGCTGTTTATTGGCATTTGTTTTTTTTACAGTTACTGTTGAGGCCAAATTTCGTTTTAGCGTTGTTTTCCCTTTGTTAATCGGTTCGACGTTCATCTCGTCGTTCGCTCCATTGGTACGTATGAATTGTTCATACTTTTTGCGACGAGAAAGGAGTATCGACAACAAACTTACGAAACTCTTCCGATTCCATATCAACAAATAAAATCACAACACTATTGGTTAGAAATTAATCACTTTAAAACCAATTACACAAATACACAAATAAAATATGTAAGATTCGGAGCACACATGTATTCACGCTGATGGCTAAATCAAAACTAACAATAACAAAACAACGAATCCCAGTTTCCTATACGACCAACTTTGTTCGGATGTAGTAGGTATTATTTTAATGAAAACAGAAATGTAGGTAACCTCAACCTCAAGCAATTGATCACAAAACAAGCGGCAGTGTTCACTATCTATTTATAACATAAAAATATATATAAGTCTGACATAAATACCAAGAACAAAAAATACGCAAGAAATGCGTTATAATTCGAGAGCTTTCGATCGAATGGAGAACGATTTTTGTCCGATGAAAACTACAGAAGTTTCATTTCCCTAGCAACGGCTTGGTTGTAAGTGAAAATTATCGTAAAATGTAGGTAACGCTTTTCGAGGACACTTTTTCGTGACAGTTTCAATAATCTCCTAAAAAAAACACTCCCTGTAAAAAAAGATGCCAAGCTACAAAAGGTGTGATATATCCAGGTTGTGCCAAGCACTGTGCCTAATAATCTTCCGTCCACATCCGACAGTTCATTTTCGACGTTAATTTTGAGGTATAGACTAGACTTAGCTAACAGGGTGAGGAGTGAGTTAATCTTTAGGAAGTGTGCTGCTTGGCCGGTCTAGTTACTGATCTATTCAGTTCCTACACGAAGGATTCGAAGCCATCAAAATTCGGAGCACTAAACAGTTGCTATTTAGTGAGCCCTACATCCATGACAAGGTGTTGGACATTGGTGAGGTTAAGGGTTGATGGATCAGGTGCATAAACGACGCCAGTTACAATAGTAATGAAAATAACAATAAGAATGTGTAGGTACAATAACAAATTTACAGTAACATAAGTGCAATATGTACATATTTATGTTCTTATATTTTAGTAGTAATATATAATACTTACAATGACATAATTACAATAACATATTTACAATAAGTACATAATGTACAATAATTGTATATTACAGTAGACTGTCGATTGTGCAACAAGTAAACGGAACTGTAGTTAGTCATGTTTGGGTGGCACGAACAAGCCCCCATCCCCCGGAACCCCCCCTTTGCTTGTACGAAAACGGTTACAACTCCCAAAAGGTACTTCACCACGCCAAACCTGATCTACATACCAAATTTCATAAACATCGGTCGAGGGGAAACGGTAGAAGTGGCGTGACAAAGAATGGGTGGAAAAAAAGCAAGCCCCCTCCCCCGGAACCCCCCCTTTGCTTCCGCGAAAACGGTTAAAACTCCCAAAAGGCACTTCACCACGCCAAACCTGATCTACATACCAAATTTCATAAACATCGGTCGAGGTAAAAGGGTTGAAGTGGCGAGACAAAGAATGGGTGGAAAAAAAAAAACGCTGCAAATCCCTGCACAACGGTTTATTATTTTGTATAGAATACCCTTCTGTTACAGATCACAGCTCTATGTATAGATAACCCGTCTATATAATATGATATGTACTATTCTATGCATAATTATGTAGATCGCAGACCCTCTGTAGGTTAGTACCTAACCCCGTACTCGTTAGTAGGTACCTACCTAAATCACGAGTTAAATGTTGCTAAAATAATTCTGCCGATGACAAACAGTACCTAACAAAAAGAAACACACATAATGAAGTTCTGAAAAGAAAAAAGTTGCAAAAGTACCTACCAACAAACTCCAGCCCCTTCTACGTAGATGGTATAATGAACCGTTGTGTAATAATTTACCGTTGAGTAATGATTTACCGTAGTAATAATTTACCCATCAATAATACTTCAACGTTTGTTCAAGTTTCACTACCTACCAACAAACTCCAATAGAGCCATCATTTTTCAAATTAAATAATATCACAGAACAACCAACTCGACTTCATACTCCGCCAATATAATCAGGTGATCCCTACCAATGATTGGCCGCATTCACGAATTCCTATTGTGGGCGCGTCTCTGGTTACGAGATTTGGTTTGAATTGTATACAATTTCATTCACACTGGAGTCGAAAATGCCTGTCGGTGCAAACTTCGGGGCCTTACTGCGAACGAACGGCTGGACGTACGATGCTCCGGATGGTCTTAAAAAACTCGCAAGTTCAAGAACTATTTAAAACCGTAAAAATATTTACGTAAAAAAATGGTATAGGCGTTTTGAAAATGTCAACCCCTATTTTGAACCCCTTAGAGATGACTCACAGTAACGTCGAGCTTCGAGGACCAACTAGACGCCGAACGGAACCTATAACCCGAATTTCATCAATTTTTTTTCATGGTAACTAAGAAAAGTGGCCCGGACGGCGTACGGTGTACGGCGTACGGCGTACGGTGTACGGCGTACGGCGTACGGCGGACAGACAGAAATATTTTTATTGCAGTTTTGGATTCTACATACCTTGAAACGTAAACCATCAAATTTTGAGGGGGGTAAGAATTTTTTTTTTCATGCTCGATTCCAATGGTTCATTATTGAAAATAATAAACCAAAATGGGAAGAAAGTCACCAAACACGTATTTTGAGCCCTATTTTTCGCAGGTTTTCGAAACACCTACCGCTTCGAATTTGGTGTCAGGCGACTCAGGGTGTTTGCCCCACAAAATATATACGCGCGAAGAAAATATAGAAATAAAGGGGAAGGCCCGGGAGGGGGCCAAAGTAGGCCCGATTCTTCGCTCAGTTATATTAGGCTCTGGGGCAGCCGGGCGCGGGTTCATGCTTGGCATCGCTCGACTACCGCCTCGCTTGATGAACCATTGGAATCGAGCATGAAAAAAAAAAATTCTTACCCCCCCTCAAAATTTGATGGTTTACGTTTCAAGGTATGTAGAATCCAAAACTGCAATAAAAATATTTCTGTCTGTCCGCCGTACGCCGTACGCAGTACGGGCCACTTTTCTTAGTTACCATGAAAGAAAATTGATGAAATTCGGGTTATAGGTTCCGTTCGGGGTCAAGTTGGTCCTCGAAGCTCGACGTTACTGTGAGTCATCTCTAAGGGGTTCAAAATAGGGGTTGAAATTTTCAAAACGCCTATACCATTTTTTTACGTGAATATTTTTACGGTTTTAAATAGTTCTTGAACTTGCGAGTCTTTTAAGACCATCCGGAGCATCGTAAGTCCAGCCGTTCGTTCACAGTAAGGCCCCGAAGTTTGCACCGACAGGCATTTTCGACTCCAGTGTGAATGAAATTGTATACAATTCAAAACAAATCTCGTAACCAGAGACGCGCCCACAATAGGAAATTTGGCGGAGATAAAATCATTGCTAGGGATCACCTGATCATATTGGCGGAGTATGAAGTCGAGTTGGTTGTTCTGTGATATTATTTCATTTGAAAAATGATGGCTCTTTTGGAGTTTGTTGGTAGGTAGTGAAACTTGAACAAACGTTGAAGTATTATTGATGGGTAAATTATTACTACGGTAAATCATTACTCAACGGTAAATTATTACACAACGGTTCATTATACCATCTACGTAGAAGGGGCTGGAGTTAGTTGGTAGGTACTTTCGCAACTTTTTTCACTCCTCATCAACAATTTCTTTTCAGAACTTCATTATGTGTGTTTCTTTTTGTTAGGTACTGTTTGTCATCGGCAGAATTATTTTAGCAACATTTAACTCGTGATTCAGGTAGGTACCTAGTAACGTGTACGGGGTTAGGTACCAACCTACGGAGGGTCTGCCATATACATTATATGTATAGAATAGTACATATCATAAATTATATATAGACGGGTTATCTATACATAGAGCTGTGATCTGTAACGAAAGGGTATTCTATACAAAATAATAAACCGTTGTGCAGGGATTTGCAGCGTTTTTATTTTAATGTACCAAAGCAAAGACATAAAATGTCAAAATAGATACTTTTTGCGTTTTAGCAACATGTTAGTAACTTGAACTTCTGAGATATCATTTTCCATGTTTTTGGGGACGAGAAGACCGAATATGAAGTCGATTTTGACCAAAGAGTGGAACATTGAGTTCTACCAAATGTTCAGCTCCCAAAATTGATTTTTTATGAGTGAAAAACCTGGGAAATCGTATGAAATTGCCATCAGTCTGTATAATAACACTGGAAAATGTCAACACGTGGATCAAGACGATTAAATGGCACTACCAATGGTCAAAGATAGTTATTAAAAAAAAAAAAAAAGGAGTGTATACCTAATTTGTGTTTTAGGGGCGAAAATTAATGGAAACAATCAGAAATAGCTATTTCGATTATTACGCATAAAAGAAACAATAAATGAACAGCCAAAATTTCTGTAGGTATGTCCAATAGAATAACAAACCCATGTGACAAGGACTTTGCAGCGTTTTGAGTAAAGGATGAATGTGACAGGTACTATCGAAGGTACAGAAAGGATATCATTGTAGCAAGGAACGGAACGCAAAATGTAATTTTAAAAAAACCTAGGAATCAAAATAAAGAACAAAGCTACAATTTAAGAGATCGGGAACATTTGAAACAACCAGTGAGATGTGGAATAGACAGGGAATACGAGACGAGAATGTAGGTAATGCAACTGCCACAATGAGCAATTTATTCATAAATATTGTGTATTATAGACGTTTGTTTGTAATGAAAAAGTTTTGTACCTACACTTACTAAATTTGTTATTCAATAACCGTAATCGGATGCAAAACCATGTATCGTTAATACCGGCACAGTTTGTTCACTTCACAGTACTACGGTATTTTCTCTGTGTGCATGTAAATTTATTTAAATTTATCAAGTAATTTGTAATTGCTATTTTCACTGCGATAATCACAACCTAAGCTAACCAAAACTAACCATGTAATTCTGAGAACAGCGGGGCGCCGCCAATACCAACAATGCCTATTTGATTGTTCAGTATTCAGTGTTGTAATCTATCAAAAGTTGATTCAAGTCAGGTGTGCTCACTTGAACTTGAAGAGGTGAACTTGAACTTGAGGATGTTAGGATGTCGTCACGAGACTAGCGCGCACGCGCCGGCGTTATAATGGATTACCTACCTACCTACGAAACACTCGACCTTAGCGACTGAAATCGAGCCGGGTTGGTCAGATGTTCGCTAGGGGCGAGACAGCGCTAGGAGCTTCTCCTCGGCTTAGCTCATCTGTTATCTATCTTCCAATCTGTTATCTGAGATCTCTTCAACCATTTGTGAACATTTCTGTGCGACAACAACAAACGAAGTTGTGCGTACCTACGAATAGAGCAACTAATGGAAGCTAAGTGAAAACCATTAGAAAATGTTGCCTCAAAATGTATTACCGTAACAAAATTTGACTATTTGTCAGCCAGTTTATGTAGGTAGGTACATGACAGATCAGCGAGATGCATTTGGGAGAGATTACAAGAGAAGCCGGATTAATGTGCTGTCTGTACTTATCAAAACTGTAATTATAGGCAGGTAGCGGTAGGAGCTTCTAGCCTTATCTGTGATCTGTCCAATCTGTTATCTGACATCTCTCCAACGAGTTGTGAACAATTTCTGGGTGATAGAAACCAACGAAGTTGTACATACCGATAATATAGATCCTAGTTGTATCTAAGTGAAAACCATTGGAAAATCGTAGCCGCAAAATTGATTACCAAAACAAAATTCGAGTATTTGCCCGCCAGAGATAATAGGTAGGTACAGGACAGATCAGTGACATTCGAGATTAGTCAAATTAATATATTGTCTGTATGTACTTATAAATACTGTAATTTATAGGTAGGTAGCGGTAGGAACTCCTCCTCAGCTTATCTGTGATCTGTCAAATCTGTTATCTGACATCTCTCCAACGAGTTGTGAACAATTTCTGGGTGATAGAAACCAACGAAGTTGTACATACCTAGAAATATAGCAACTGTCGTGAGTCCCTCCCGGGAACACTCCACTAGTAACTTTAAGCTCTCACCAATATCCTTATGTCAAACTTAGTTTCCGTCAATAAACAACTGAGTGGGGAGACAGGACACAGAACCCAGGGACACAACCTGGAGCCCCACTACCAACTCCCCACAGGGAGTTGGAGGGAGAGGCCTCCAGTTCCTATATAACCCTGGATCCTGGGGCTTTAGCCTCATTCGACACTTCCTCTAACTAGCTCTCTCTTCTCTCCTCTACCTTGCTCTCCCTCTCAGATGATCGGTGGATTACCGCCGCCTGAGAATACCTTCTCCTTCTTGTCTAGATGATCGGTGGACTACCGCCGCCTAGACAAGCACCTTCTCACCTAGATGATCGGTGGATTACCGCCGCCTGGGTAAATTCCTTCACTCACCTCCATCTCCTCCCAAAAGTCGTAGATGATCGGTGGACTACCGCCGCCTGCGTCTTTTTCCTTCACGCCACTGTGATGAACCAAATTCCAAATTCATCACAGCAACTAATGTTTGTATCTAACTAAAACCCATGAGAAAACTGTAGCCGCAAAATTGATTACTCAGACAAAATTCGAATATTTGTCCGCCAGATAATAGGTAGGTAGGACCGGAGAGATCAATGAGATGATCTGGCGGGAGATTTTATCAAGATGTCAAATTAACATTTTCTGTTTGTACCTTTTAGTACTTGATGCAATAATAGGTAGGTAGCAAACTGGCGTGGTTTGAATTAAATTTGAGTGGGCTCGGCTCCTAGTGAACAGCGCTGTTTTACCCCTAGCGGAGGTCTGACGAACTCGGCTCGGTTTCAGTCGCTAAGGTCGAGTCTACCAAACTAATAAAGCCAGTCAATCACGAGTCGTCATCATTAGAATTTACCCACCCTAAAACACGTAATAATACCCAGTACCCAGTACTTTTAGTATGTGGGTCAGAACACCTTCCCCTGCATCTGTGCCAAAATTGGCTTCTATTAGATTTTTGTTTCCTATTTTTCCTTCATTGCCTGGACTAATTGTGGGTAATCGTATTAATGTTCAAACGGTGAACCGCATAGAGGTACATGGCAATGAGAAATTTGTTTTTTTGCTGTCGTCCACAGTTGTAGGAGTAAAACAGTCTTAAATTATCTGAAACTTCGAGATAACAATTAAACATAGGTAGTACATTTACAACGCCGTTTCTCCGTAATCTTGACGCATTATTTAAGAAAACAAGCATTGAAAAAACAAAGACGTAATGTGCAATTACGACGTTGTTCCTCAGTAATTTTGCCGCATTATACATTATTAAAAAAATCGTTGGAAAAGACAAAGACGTAATGTGCACTAACGACGTTGATCCTCCGTAATTTTGATGCATTATTCAACAAATTCCTTACGAAATGATACAAAATACACGTACGTCATTGTTCTTCCGAAGTGGAAGTTCGCACGTTGAGATCATCTGCACAGCTAAAAGATAACAGATGTGACATCGTTTCACCGAATAGAGCTAGCAACAGCTCATAATTAAACAATGACGCATCTTCCCTCCGGTGAAATTGTGCGGATTTTTGATGAGGTAAAAGTTTTATTGGATGCGCCACCTCTTCCTGATCACATTGGTGTATTTAAGTCTTAGTAGCAAATCGGCAGTTACGTCATTCTTTTACCGAAACGGCGATCTTATGAACATTTTTCCGAAGATAATTATGTAGGATTTCCACAAAAACGCAAATATACCTCCCCCCCCCCCCCCCCACAACATTGTCGTGATTCCCCACAGCAACCACTCCTGGTAATATTATAAGATTTTACCAAATAAACACGAAGAACGTTGAGCTTGACGACGGCCAGGATTTTTCCTAACCGCCATCGCTCCTCAAGAGGCATAACGGCCGATTGTGGACGAGGGACGGGTGGAAGTGTCCCTATAAAAACAGCCCTTCTGGCCCAGCTCTCAATTCGACGATTCGACTCACGACGACGTGAGACTCCTTTCTTTCCTGCCCGTCCTCCAACATGCGCTGTGGTATATTCCGCGGGCTGCTGGTCAAAAGACTCCTTGGGAGCAATTAATATCTGCCGTGGTTCATTCTCGCGGGATATTAGTACTAGATCCATCCTCTTTAACGCCTGCTGTGGTTCATGCTCGCGAGATATTAGTAACAGGATCCTCCTGGCCCTATATTAGGAGAAACATTTCAACCAGCGCCTGTGATCGCTTTTGAATCACAGTGATGACCCCAAATTTACCTAAATTTACCCAAAATTTACCTCAAAACGTGATGGGCACACCTGCGCGTACCACCACACCCATGATGTTTGATTTTTCATCTATTTTTATTACTGAAATAGTCGTCTTTGCCTTGATTCACCATTTTATACCACTTCACAAGAATTTAGCAATTTTCGCAATTTTTAGCCCGTTTTATCCATAATTTCACCGATTAATTTTTAACACCCTAAAATTCAAATTTGATCCACTTGTAATTTGCAACACTGTTTATCGTTAAACTCATTCTTTCGTATACGAAAGAACGTACTAATGTTTTGGCAAAATCTGAAGGTTTTTAATCTCATCGACAAGGTCAGGGAGTATTTATATATATCCACATATTGAAAAATGCATGTCTTACTCGAATATTAGGAAGTATATTGCAATAGGGTCCTCGAACCAAGGGTTCTTCGACGATTCGCTAAAAAGCAATGGGAGATATATACTAAATTATATATATATATATATTTGGGAGAGGTAGTTTGACCAAACTAGACTTGTTATAGTTTTTGATCTTTGTTTAATACATGCTCGACGTTTCCACCTAGTGTGCTAGGTCCTGTTCATGAGCTCTACAATCACAAAATGAGAATAATGGTTAGTTGTAACAACATAAGGCTAGGTATTATATGATGTTCAGAGCTACTTACTTATGCAATGAGGATGTTTGATTAACTGAGAGATTAGTAATTATACAGATGACGAAGTGGCTTAAAGATCAATTCCAACAACGCAAACCAATAATGAGAATAATGGTTAGTCTTAAAGATTTAAAAATACAACAGGCTAACAACAAGGAAGGAGATGCCTGTGGGAGTTGGGTGGAATTGTAATGGATACTATTGTGGTGTGTGTTAAAGATGAAGGAAGGACTTTTTTGTAGTCTGTGATAAGATGGAGGAAATTTGCTCAAGAATTGCTGTTATTTTACCTACTTATTAACTATTTTATGGAATATTATAGCTGGGATGACAGTAATGCTTGTGGCTTAGAGTACTAGATGATATGACAATAATTTATATGACTTAGAATTACGTGACTTTAAATTAGGTAGGATATAACAATCAATAATTTGGATGATTTGGAATTGAGTGACTTATCATTAGGTAGGTAGTTTAATCTATGGAATGAGAGGTTGTGCGATTGACAATGGTTGAATATTTGCACAGTTATGGTTTTGAATAGTATATTATAATGTCAAGAAAGGATTATGTAACTATGGAATGAGGGGTTGTTAATAATTTTGGTGGGGAAATTTAGTTTTAAATATTATTTGAGTAGTTTTGAGTAAACAGTTGACAACCCCTTAACATCTTCCTTAAAATTTATGTTCTTGTCTTCATTTTTTACCATGTATGCAACTTCCTTAATTCTACGTTTCTGTAAATTTGGTTCAAGACAGCAAATTTTCCATTTATCTCCTACTACAGGATTGTGTTTTGAGATGGCAATATGTTTGGCTAGGGCAGTTGGACATCTATCGTTATCTGGGTGTTGGGCAATATGTTCTAAGGCTTTTTTTATTATCAGTTGTGTGGCCTTTCATTCTTTCATCTCCTAGCTGTTTTGTCTCACCATAGTAATGAGCATCTCGTACACTATGTCACTGATTTCGTTTTTATTCAGGGGGTCTTTTAATTTGGAAAATAATTTTTTGTTCTTGTTGTAAGAGTTATTGTAGAAGGCTATTTTTATATTGTTGCTAATAAGAGCTTACTTTTTTCTTTAGCTGTTCAGAAAGTGAGCCTATGTACCTAAGAGATCACTCCTGTCCTAGCACACTAGGTGGAAACGTCGAGCATGTATTAAACAAAGATCAAACACTATAACAAGTCTAGTTTGGTCAAACTACCTCTCCTAACTTTACTTCTACTAGACAGAAAATAACACTCAATATATAATAGGTCCAAAGCTTTTTTTACGTGAATAGTAGAAAGACCCCCGACGATCCCTGAGATTTTCTTCTTGATTTTACTTTCAAACACTTGATCTACAATAAACTGAATTTCTCTAACTCTCGATAACTTGATGAATTCGCTTCTCTTCTCAGTCTCTACAAACACGTAGGTAGGTATATGAAAATTCCTAACGAGATTAATCTCCCCCCGTTAGCTCAACAAGATAAATATTTTCACTGTCTTCGAAAAAGTTTTTACGATGCGAACGAGAGAAAACCAAGGAATTTCGGTCATTGTATGATTGAATTAATATTTCCACTCTCTCCCTCTCCAATCCAAACGAACAGTTATATTTTTATGTTTTCACATTTCTTCAACGTGGAGACCTAACTGTTATATTTTCATCGCTGTGCTTACTGAATGATTTTTATTGAATGGAATCATATTGAATCACATTCCGAACAGTACTGGCTGAAAAATTAATTCAGGGCACTCTTTAAAACGAAAAAAGTAACGAGGAAAAACCGAAAGTTATCTTAACCGATTAACTTTTCAAAGAACCATTAAAATAGCTCGCCTTATAATACCGCGGCGTTGCCATACGGCATCGCTGTGTGCGGTTGGGATATTATTTAATTAGACAATTAAATAATCCTGCAGATAAGAATTAGGATATAAGCAGAAAGTATCATAGGTACATGAAGAGTAAACATATTTTGTGTATATAGGAAGAGTACGATCGTTTATAAATAGTCGGAAAAAATGCAAACGGGTAAACTACGTTAACATAATAATTGCTGATTGGTTTCAAGGGTGAGGAATATATTCTATTCAGCCGTTTGTGTTACTTACCTCATTATGAAGACTTTATGTACCTAAGAACAGTCGTTAAATACCCTATCCTATTCGGGGATTCAAAATGGGGTATTCTTCTTATGAGATGTTGGTTGGCCGGCGGGGCTTGTACCACCCTTGTACCCTCATAGCAGGATTCTTCCATAATATATTCTGTCGCCCCCAAAGAGGCCGATTTATACGGCAAAATTACTTGGGCTTATAGAAGAGACAACAAAACCAGTTTATATATCGCTCACCCTAACCGCCAACCAACAATTTGACCTGCAAAATTACCCATATTTACAGCCAATTAGTGAAAATGCAGTTCTGCCGGAAGCCGAGCGGGTTGAGCCCAGATTATGGTCCCCTATGGTCCGCTATAAATTACAGAAAGATTGGATCATTGGTACGGCCACTTCGCAGATACTCACTTTCTCACGAGTTAATGGCCCGGTCCTCAACTTCTGTTGGTATTCGGGTTGCAGCTTCTAGATTATTAATTTCAGAAAGCTCGGATCACTTGTGGCATTTACTCGATCAAGGGCTTTAATGGGGAAAGTACGAGGGTAGATATGGACAGTGTAATCTACCCAACAGGGAAACCAACCATCTTCACCGGACGAATAAGCAACTCGAGAACTGCCCACTGTCACACTTCTCCCCACATGACCTACTTGTGGGTAACAGATGTAAGAGAACGAAAAAGGGGGGTTGAAAAGTTCTGTGAAGTTCAGGAAAGGAAAGGACATCTGAACAACTTCAAGGTTACTCCATCGTCATGGTACCACCTCAGTAATATTTGCAAGTGGAGAACAAAGATCCTACTGTACCTATACGTATACGAGTAATGGCGGAGAAAAAATGTTGTCAGAGGTTGTTGCCCAGTGAATTTTGAGGGCGGAATGAATTTTGAACATTTCGATTTTGCTGGTCTTTCTGATTCGTCCCAGAATTTGGATTCGTCTTTTGTCTAGAGAAAGAGGAGGAGGACAACATCTGGTAATAATTTGTCATCCATCCAAGAGCCGTGTTCAAATCTCTCGGTTGTCTGGTACGCAACAAACTTCCCAGTGGCTCTTTGAGATTAAGTAGGAAACACCTAGTTGCTAGGGACTCGTAGTGAGATATCATGAGCGGTGCATCCCTAGTTGCTTGCGTATTGAAGTAGGCAATGATTTTATTCAGGATGTCCCGGACCCTGCCATGGAATTTGAAAGGGTCGTCATGATCTCCTTGCCGCATTTTGGCTGTCCAAATTTAGCGTGAAAATATCTCGCTTGTCCGCGTAAGCATCTATCAAAGCCCTTTCGAGTTGTTCGAAAGTCGAGATGTTATGCGAGACGAGTACGCTAGAAGCGGGGGAATGAACCTTGGCTTTCATCGCGGCAATATGCATGATATTTTAGAAATCATTGAGGTCTGCGTGGTCGTAAAATCTTCGGTTTAATTGTCTACAAATGTTTAGAACATTTTTAAGAGTTTCAGGTTCACCTGAAAAAATCGGGATGACTTCCATATATTATGCTCTTTTCTAAGCGCAGGAGTGGTTGGGTTTTGAGGGGACCTCGAAGGGGGGAGCCAATGACCGCCAATACGCATCAGCTCGAGAGCTGCGTTGGCTTCCGCTAACCTTTCTTCCAAACGTGCTTGCAATTCGTTATGTTCTTGGACAGTTCTCTGAGAGGTTTCCAACAGTTCCAAAAGATGCGCATTTTGCTCATCGACGCTGTTATCATAGTTATTAGCCATTCCGGCTTCTTCGTTATTCATTTCTGGTGGAACTTCTGAGCCGGAGGGTAACGGATGTTCGGGAGTCGAATTTAATGGTTGGTCGAGTTCGGAACCTGAGGGTAGCGAATATTCGGGAATCGAATCCAACTGAAGTTGATTGGAATTTCTATTCAAAATACCTAGTCTCTTGCTAACTCTGTCGGCGACGTATCTTTTAAATTGCTTCGGAATTTTGACGAATTTCGGGTTCCCTGAGGTTAACTAGCCAAAAATTTTGGAACAAATGTGCGATCAATGGATATGAACAAAAAAGAAATTGAATGGTACAAGACAAATACGAAATATTCAAATTAAAGTAACTTAGAATCAGGTACTTAGTTATTAGGAATGTTCTTGAGTGAGGCGGGAAAGCCAGGTGGCCAGTGGCGGGTGCCACGTAAGGAATCGCGGGATAGTCCCGAGATGAAGGCCAAGAGATGATAAGAAAAGAAATATGTGGGGGGCTGTTACTAAGCAGGCCTGTGTGTAGAAGTTTCCTAGGGCTAGTCCTTATTCGTAGGCAAGCCTTTTTCGGAAATGTAAAATGAACGTAACGTTTACACTTTGTGTTGAGTTTTATGCTGTATACATCGCAACGTAGGCGTTAAAAAACGCAAGAAAAAAAAGTTAGAGTACGTAGTAATTTGAAAAAAATCCTTGATTCTTGTTATGATACTATTATACTCCTAGTCCTTGGTTCAGTATGCAGCTTCCACAGGTGATTTCGAGAGAGTACATGAGAATCTTAGGAAATTTTGGTTGAATTAAAAGTGAATTGTGTGTAAAGGGCGAAATTCTTTTCTCGAGTGGTGGCTAGATATACGTGCTGGTTGTTTCTCTTGATTAGAACTTTAGGATAATGCGCAGTGCGAATACCCACAGGAGGGCGCCCATTCCACCTGCGGGAGTGAGCTCGAGGTTTGATGCGGTAATCCCAATATCACTGGACACACCGGTAGATTCTTCGGTTTACTTCCGCGTGTACGGAGCGAAGATAAAACCACGTCGTTTCTTACTGCCAGACCTACCTACCAGATGGGGTTCCGGAAGATCCAAAAAAAATGTTTATTTGAAATTAACACACAATTCACAAGGTTACAACGGAACCCAAAGTTGAATATGCACTGCGCGTAAGGTGTGAACGGCGATAGACGGGAGATGAGACTGATTGCTGAGGCAAGGCGTGAGGCGCCCGTATGTAGATAAACTGTCATGTCAGCAAAGGATTGTTATGGATAGGTAAAATTTATTAAACAGGGAGGGATTAGGACCATAAGGTCCTCTCTTCCATCCCTCCTGTACAAATTAATCACAATATATACCTCGTACAAACATAACGCATGTAAAAAAAGAAAAATACACACTTCTGATTATAAAAACTAAAATAAAGTACAACTTATACAACAATATACTCGTAAGCACAGAAACTAATCCTCGTATTTCTTCAACAGTATCTTCTTATAATTATTTCGAAAACTAAGGACAGATTTAGAAAGATCAAATAAGTCAACATTCTCATTAGGTATACAATTTAATAGACTGTAAGTGTGTGCAAGTGCAATATTGTGATATGATGCGGAGTTTGAAGGGATGATGCAGCATTACGGGTTGGAATGAAAATTTTGCAAAAATTTATACTTTTCAAACAGGTATTGAGGTTTACGAAATTTAAGTATTTTAAAAAGCATATTCGCTATAGCTAGTTTCTTTCTTTCAGGGATCTTCAACCAACCTAATTTCGAATGGTACTGGGTCACATGGTCGTCGAGGCGTAAACGGAAAACAAATCTCACGACAGAATTCAAGGCTTTTTGCAGCATGTCCATCAACTCACTATTAAGGTTACAATATGCCAATGACGCGTAATCGAAAAGTGGTACCAGCAGTGATTGGGCTAGCTGGGCTCTAACATGCTGTGGAAAATCGATCGCCAACCTACGCAATTGGTACAAATTTCTATAAATTCGTTTACAAGATTCAGCAACCTGCACATTCCAGTTAAGGGTATCAGTCACCAAAATACCTAGGTTTTTGAACTGTTGAACTATTTCGAGCGCCGAATCTCCCACTACAATTGGCCGGACCAAGGTCGCTCCAACTTGTCATAAACACAAGGACTCAATTGCCGATAAACATAGCTTTACTCTTAGCCACATTCATAACCATGGCATGGTCAGAACACCACTTTTCAAGCCGGGCTAAATCGGAATTAACTTTGCAAATTGCGTCATCCACCTCATCCACCCTACTCGAATACTGCAGCTGAAGGTCGTCAGCGCACATAACGTAGGAATAGTATCGAAAAACATCAGGAATTCAATTGATAAAAATATAAAATATTAATCCGGAGAGCACAGACCCCTGCGGCGGGCGTCCCAACTACCACTTCACGCCAAGAGGAGAGTGAGCCGCCAGGAGCCTTGGGTGCTCAGGGATCGTCCCGCCAAATACGATGCGAACCAGCTTACCATATTCCCAGGGAGACCTATAAATTGCAAAATCGCCAGTAGGATATCGTGTCTTATAAGGTCAAAGGCGCAACTAAAATCAATTCCTACGAAAATAGTGACCTCACGATTATTATCCATGGATCGCCTAACCTCGTCTAGGGCGCAAATCAGAGCAGTTTCCGTGCTGTAGTGAGATTTATAGGCCGACTGCCTGTCCTTAATGATTTCATGATCGATGAAGAACCGCCATGTACACAAATTTATCAAAAACCTTACCAGGAGCACACAGAATATTAATCGCCCGGAACTCCTCGGCACTTTTCGGGTTATCTACCTTCTTCAATGGCATCACTATTGCCCTTTTCCATTGTGACGGATAGACACCCGCCTCCAAAGATTTCGTAAAGATATGGCATAAAACTGGTACGATGACATCAGCCAGGATGTGAAGGATTTCGATTGGTATTCCATCGGACCCGGTCAAATTTTATTTTACCATAAACAAGCATTCTCTAACTTTAACTTCTGTCGTATCGTCTAATACGGATCGTCTAACACCCGTGGTCATCGACTGATATTTTTGAATAATGCTAGTGGCATCAAAAGCGGATGGCTTCCTACAAAATGATCATTGAGTTCGTCGACCGGAACGGGAAGCTGGTACAGATTGCTACTCCTGTCCTTACGCATTCCGAGTCCTCGAACAATATTCTATAGGTCTGAATCTGCTTTACTTCGTTTCTTAGTTTTTTTATAAATATTTTTATTTTCTACAGTTTTATTTTTACGATGGACTTTTTTAGCTATATCACGCATACGCATCAACACCCTAATATCATCTGATATCCACGGCGCCGGTAAGTGTTTAGATTTAATTTTACGAAGTGGGCAGTATTCATTATATAAATCCATAACCAGCTTTCTAAACACTTTAACTTTCTTATCAATGTCTGGTTCGACGAGAATCCGGTTCCAATCTACCTACTTTGCACATTCTACGAACTTTTGTTCAACAAACTTGCGTTTATCACGCACTGTTTTTAGAATACGAGCTGGTTTTTGAACCCGGAGATTGATTGCGTACGATCAGACAAATAGCTGGCAAACCATGATAACCTTACGCCCACAATTCCCATTTCTTCCGAACGGCTTAGGAGCAGCATCCTGTCAATGGAGTCAAACGCCTTCTCTAAGTCTAAACATGCAATTGCTGACTTTTGTCTTGCATCTCTTGCACAGTAGAGAGACTAAGTAAGGCGGAACAGAGCATCATCCACTCCACGGGGATCTCTGAATCCATATCGGGCAGAACTCAGGAGATCATTTGTCTCAAGATACTGCACAAGGCTCATTTTGACCCATCGCTCCAAAATCTTACCTACGACTCCTAACATTGAAATAGGTTTGTAGCTACCTAGTTCAAGCCTTGATCCTTCTTTGAAAATAGGAATTACTTTAGCCACCTTAAACTCTGATAGGAAACTCCCACAAGTAACACAAACAAAGCACAACAGTTACAAAGGTGCAGTATGGGGGCTGCTAAGATGGTTGCAAATTTCTTGATTGTTTTAGCTGATATGCCGTCGGCACCCGGTGCTGAATTCATCTTTATTTGTGTAACAAGCTAACAGAATAAATTTTCAGTCATCAGGGGAGTAGCAAATCTATAGGTCACATGGATCGGTGAAAGACTAACCCGTGATGAAGGATTTCTTGCTATTTCACTAGCCAATTCATTTGACTAGCGATGTTGTCACCAGTTAAGAAGGGATATATCGATTAGGCTTCAGCAGAAACGACGCCATCTTCACCGGAAACACAAACAGCTTGAGAACTGCCCACTGTCGCAACTGGGAGAATTAGTTTTGGCCACAAACTGTGAAAAATGTTTGATAGTGCAGTCAACTAAAGTGCGGGCTGAGTGATGCTCACGAAAATTCATTCATAATTATATTTATGATCATGATGCATGAATGGAACTTGTGTTTTTTATGCGACTTTTTCAACCCCTGCCTCGGTAGTAAGGAAGCAAAACTGTGATTCACTTGATGTAAGCCAAGTTGGTGATATGAAGCCCCCACACTAATTTTAACGGAAACTGAAACGTTATCGGGAGACATGGTGCTGCGGAATAGCCGCCTGGGGATGCGAGAGTGAAACGGTCGACCTGAATGAATAAAAGTGAATAAAACTGTAGGAGACAAGAAGGTTCGTAGATTCGGGTGGGTTTTGAGCCATCTGCCGTGGAATAACTTGCGAGCCCCTCGAGAGAGGAAGAACGTATATTAGTTCTGAGAGCGGTTTGGAAGTGGGGCACGAGGGCTAGGTGTGCTACTCACCCCCCATTAGCGCCAGCCCTCTCAATGTGTTGCCATATTTAGTGCCAGTTAACTCCTCCTGTTAATCCATCCAAAACGTTTTCTCTTTTGTTCTCGTCCCTTCCGCTTTTCCACTTTTCTTCTAATTAGGGGAGCTGCCGGGCAAAAAAAGGTCAATTGTTTCTTTTGTCAAGCTCGGAAAGCTCTAAAGAGCTGGTTACATTAGTGAATGTTCTTTTCTGATTCACCTAACCACTTGTAGACGGCATCATCCAATATGGGAGTAGGAAAAGGAACCCTCCCCTGGCTTGAGCATATTGTTGGTTTTAGTTGTTACACTTGATTTTTAAGCACTTTCTATCTTCATTCCAAAGCTCATCAGACCTTGCTTGTTAAATAATCTACTACTTGCAGCATCCCTTGAACACGATTAAAGCATCAATTCAGAATATCAAAAGATCGATCTTCACGTGAGTATCTACTAGAGGGCAGAATGTTAATAATGAAAATGAGCCAGTACTCCGGTAATGACTTTATAACGAGATCCACCGTGATCCATTGATTATATCACTCGCCTGGAATCGGTTGAATATATTTCCATGTTGCCAAATGTAAGCCAGCATAATATTACCTGCGTATAATCTGACATTAAGTATACAAATTCCAAGTTTTATCATCATCGATTGATTTTCAGGGTTGAGTGGTAATGTAATAAACTAATGTATTCAGCGTATAAACTAGTAATAACGCATGCAAAACTGCTCCACAATAGCTGAATCTTACTTACACGCATACCCTTACTGTTTACTTATATACTCATACCCATAACCCTTGTTATTTATGTAAAAGTATCCCTGCATTTTGTGACCCTTCCAGCAGTGCCGGTGTCGGTCTATTTACCCAGCCGACGGGCCAGTCCTTGTGGGAGGGGGTACACAAAAGTCCGATTCAGAAAAACAAACACAAAGAGATTTAAATGAGCAAACAATATGATCAGTACATCTTTATAAGTAACATTGCATGGGCCCTATCTTCAGGTATTCGGAAAACTGTAATAAACTCGCGAGAGAAAGAAGAGAAGAAAACGAAGATGGCAGATAAAAAGCCTAGAGCGCTACAGCTCTGTTATGAGCTGCTGTGGCATTTTTCGAAGTAGACATCCCCTAAACAAGATAATTTCACACACGGTTGGTTCTTTCCTCTACATAAACCTCTTCTGCGAAAAAGGGCTGTACTATCTTCGAAAGAGAACCTCCACTTCATAAAGTCCACGGGCGTTTCAGGCCCTCCCGCATTGCGAACGTTGTAAAACCCTTTGACGCGGTAAGAGGATGTTCTTTCAGGTCTCAGCGTCCCGACCGGAAAACGTAACCACCAAATACATGTGGGTAGGCACAATTGAAGGCATCATTTCTGACGTCAAGGGATCGCGTAATGAATTGAACCCTCTCGATATATAGTTAGGACCCGGTCCCAAATATGTTCGTGCTCTTTCTATTGAACAATTCATCAAATGAACACCACTAAGAAATGCCCATTGGTATTTGAGATGTAGGTATCATCATGGTTACAATATTGCTGAAATCTCTCGTGACACCAGAAGTCAACAAAAAAATGAAATATTCGTCCAATAGGACACCACTTACCAGACAAATTGTTGAATTCCCAAGAACGAATTCCATTTTGAAACTTGACCAACGTAGGTACACTTTCAGTAGGATAGCCTTCCTAATCCTGAGATCAAACGCCTAACCATCTTGACCAGCGCGGAGCACGCTAGTCAAAATCCTATAGTATCGTGATACCTACAAACGGCTGAGCCGGTTTGAATACGGTCTCTGAACAGCGCACTAGTGAAAAACAGCAAGACCTGCGATTGAATGAGGAAACAATTTTGAACTAATTTTGGTTTATTATTATTTTCAATACATAAGTAATGAACAGTTGGAATCTAAACAGAACCCCACTCCCCTTGACCAACACAATTTGATGGTATCCGTTTCCGTAGAAAATCACAAATGCAATTTACAAAATTCTGTCCATCCGCGGTACTTCGCATGAACCTGAATTAAGGAAATTTGGGTTGTAGGTCCCATGGGATCTAGTTGGTCCCGCGAAGCTCGGCGTTACTGTCAGTCATCTATAAATAAGAAGTGAAAAATTGGGGTTGACATTTTCAGAACGCCATAGCTCGAAACTTCCGATAGAAAAGTATTGTTTTTTTCACATTTTTAAATTGATCTCGAACTTAAGAATTTTTTGACACCACCCGGAGCATTGTGCGTTTCCATTCGTTCACAGTACGGCCCTGACTGTTGGCTTCGTTAACATGAGAGTGAATGAAAACAATTATGATACGGTATCGCCGGTGGATATCATTGCTAGGGAGCAGCTGTATTGCATGGCAATAGGGGGAGTATGATGGGTGTTCTGCCGCACTTTTGACCTTGACCGCTATCTGATAACACTGATAACACAGCCGCTGACTTCATGAGCTCTGACGTCACGGCCTCTGACATCAGGTCCACACAGCTGTTGAGGATTCTTCCTCCCCTCTTCATCCTCCTATGTCTTATAATTCTCCCGAATTTTTTTACCCGTCAATTTTTAAAATAGCTGCCGTCTTCTCCTCCCGCCAGAGATATATATATTATGCATTGAGGTTAAGTCAATCTCCCGCCTATTTTCAAACAGCCATTTACCCCTCCCCACCACTCAATCCAAAGGCTTTTCCCTCTCATTTTCAAAATACTCCCCCTCGTCCCCTCCAATGAATGGCATAAGACCAGCTGTTTACCAAATTCCCACCTTTTCAAACTGTCATCACCCCCCCCCCCTCCACACCACCTGATCATATGGCTTTCCCTATCATTATCAAATACCCCGTCACCCACCTATCAGTGACATAAGATAAGCTGAACCCTCTCCCTCTACCTATCACTGTATGTACATAGGTTCCAGTGTTTTGAAACATACCTACACCAACAATAATATTTTAAAATACTTATCATCAGTTTCGTAATTACAGATTTTCCTATCCCCGCATCCGAAAATATTTTATAATCATCATCATTCTTGAGTCAGGTGTGGAAGAAAGGATTTCAACACAAAAATTCACACATGTGAGTAAAAAAAATACGAGTACTTATATATATATATATATATATCGAGGGTGAAGTGGCAACATAACCAACCTGCTTTGGTGCGTGACAACATCACCTAATTGAAATGGCACAGAACAACACCACCTAACTGAAGTGACGAAGAACAACATCACCTAACTGAAATGATGAAGAACAACATCACCTAAGTGACATTTTCGGGTGTATGGACTTTTAGGTATCTTTAGATTCGAATTTTCCCTCGCTTTCTTTTCGTGTGAGTAATTTCCCCGAACACTCAGTGGGCGCGCTGCTATAGCTCAGGTAACCATCACCACCTAACTGAAAGTGGTCACACAACATAGCCTAACTGCCAGTGTGCACGTGGTTTTCAGTGGTGGCAGGTGGCTGGCTTTGGACTGCATTGAATAACGGTGAGTAATTTATGAAATAAATCTGTTTTCTCAACTCGAATGATTGCTTAATGTGAAGTTGAGGAGCTAAACTATTCAAGGCAATGGTTTTTTTTTTTTTTTTTTCATTCCTTAAGTAATTGTAGTAGGAGCAGTAAATAAGCCTTGAAGAAGCTTCATGCAGATAAGCTATGTTGTCCAACCATTTTGAGGATTTTTTCCTCAAATAGGCTGTGTTGCTATTGATCTCTGAACGAGGATTTCTTCATTAATATTATTTTCCAAGTAATTGAATTTGACTTGATAACAATTCTCTAGTCTTTTCAGGTCCTATTTGGCTAGATATTGAAAAGGTTCCAGTAAAAAAAAAAAAAAAAATGCTCGTTTTTCATGAACTACAGCGTTAGGTAGGTAGGTGGGTACAGCTATTTTTAATTGATTGACTAATTTTTTTTTTCTGAAATTCTTCCTAGGCGAAAATGGATGAAGAATTCTCCATCGAAATGGAGGGAGGTGACACCCTAGAATTCACGAGAGACGAGGGTGAAGAAGACTGGCAATGTAATAAGATTCACAATACTAATTATTGACACCACCATCTTCCTTCCAAAGTCTGGTGATGCGTCGGATATGGATTTTCGTCCTACTTTTTCAGCTGTCACTACTGAAGCTGCAATTACCTCAAACTCGTTCCCATCTGAGGATCCGTCTGACGTACTTCTTAGTCCTACTACTTCTTCAGGCATCGGAAATGAAAGGGGCTTGTCAGGTGTAAGCCTACAGCATGACGTAGGTGAAGCTGAAGAACACAATTTAACTGAGCCCAGTCCACGAGAAAAGAGCATCTTCCCACAAACGAATAAGTGGAAAAGAAACGAAGCAAAAGCCAAAAGATGCCTTGGCCTATCGTACATTGGCTTTCGTCGGAAGGAGAAAAAGAAGCCCTACTTAATTCATTCCACTGGTCACAAGACAACTGAGACAGCTGAATAAATATGTGGGTTGTAATTATTTTAAAATTCATAGCTCCGAACGTCCATTAGGAGGGTATGATAAACAATAAAACAGAGCTAAGGATTTCAACAAAATCGAAACAACTATCTTCCCTTGATGTACTTTGAGGGATTGTGTAGGTATTATGGAGATTACAGGCGGCTACCTACTCCTAGTCTCCAGAAAATAGAGCAGCAAGTGCGCACTATTACGAGACTTCCTCTCTCATAATAGGATGATTCATCCTTGTTCAGCCCATGAAAAAACTGGAAGGCTCTACTACACTTCGTGTTCAATGGTGAAACTTCAAGCGCTGTCGAAGTGGTTTTCATCAAATGAAATGCAAGCAAATTTACTTGGCACTATACTAAGTCTTTTGACGTTTAACGTCTTTTGACTGATTCCGCAGATCGGTTCAGAAATAAATTATTCCTAATTTTAATAATATGATCGATGTGACTTTTTATAGTTTCATTTAGTTATTATTTATTTTTTTGTAAGTACCGAGTAGTTGTACAGGCCTCGTAGTAAACAAATCTAACAAATCTAACTCTAATCTAACTGAAATGGTGCAGAACAACGCAGCTTAAGTCCTTTTTTGCAAGTTTTCAGGAGACATAAAAAACTGCTTAATTTTGAAATTCATCCACGTACGCATCCTGGTTAATTTCCATACAACCTTGGATGGACTCCTCTTGGATAAAAACCTTGTACGTCGCAGTTGGTGTCCCAATTTTGAAAAATAGGTCAGATAGGCCATGTTGGCGGAAGGCTAGGGCAGTTAGGCTGTGTTGTTTTTAGTTCGTTCAAAAGTAGTTTCAATTGAAAAAAAAAATTGATAATAATAATATACTCAAAAAGAGTACCTATATACTCAAAAAATTATTTTTATTGAAAACTACCCACTTACATATGTACTCATTCTAGACCTGCAAGCTCGCCGAATGAAGACTCCATCTTCAAGGTTTGGATGGAATATGGGTCACGGTTGATTGGAAAGAAAGCGGGCTGATTCAATTAACATAATTTATATTAAAAAAACAGTGAAATAATAATATTCCAGCTGAATTTCGAAAATCATCGCACATTTTCACAAGTCATTATGTTCCATGAAAGATGTAGTAACCTAGGTATCAAACATATCTCGCTAACTACTTAACTAGAAAAAAATCGTGCCTTGTATTATTTATCTGGAGATGGTAACTGAAAGTGTGGGATCTACGCGATTCTTCGTCTTGGAGAGAACGTCGTTTAGGCTCGGTAACGTCGATTAGCGAACAAATATGCATTTTCTTTTCTCCCCAGCTCATCTTCTTCCAAAAAATGTTCAAAAAGCCTCTCACGATCCTTCTGCTTGATGTTGACACACGAATGAGTCTTCGATTCGGCGCATTTCTTCGAGGAACATGGCGGTCCGATCTTTTTTTCTTCTCTTGGAACATCTTGATGAAGGATCATTTTTAGCTTGGATTATCATGGATCATTTTTAGCTTTTGCATAAATTCCAAATGGCACGCAGCATGGGCATGACGGATATTCAGATTTTCCGTCAAAAAATTTTGAGGAGTATGTACATTTTTCCAATGGTTGATTTTATTGGATTTATCGATTGATACCAAATTAATGGTAAATTAAAAGAGTAGTTTTGATATGGATTCCTACACAGCATGCACCATTGTACGAGTACCTATATCTGCAGGTAATTGACACAAGTGACAACCACTTCCACTCAAGTTCGTTCCATAGTCGAAAAGATCATTCGGACCGGTGACTGGAAGGGGACTTGAATTAACCATCAATTCCTCCCTCCTTCAGAAAAACTTTTCCTCCCAAGAAGCCTGAGACGAACTTCTTCGAACGAGGGATTCTTTTTGGCACCTATCCCGAAAACAGGGATTAAGGTCATAACGATTTGCTCCAGTAATTTTTCAATTACTTTCTTCATAAAAGTTCTTTTGAGGAGGCAAAAAAGTTCAAGAGAGTATTCAACAGCAATTAAATTGGGTGCGATCCAGATATTTCTTTCCTATTAACTTGAGTGACGGCAACTTTCTTACGAGCATAATCTTTTCAAAAGATTTAGGATTCATAACTGGTTAGGACATTAATTTATCCGTCTGCCAAGTATTTTCGGCTGAGAATCACTTTACGACTTGTTGGTTTTCTTCTCTAAAACTTTTTTTTAAGTATGACCGTGGCTGTCCCTCTCTAATAACTAGTAATTGCTAGGAACTGTTATTTCTTCTTATTTTGTTAGCTAAGCTACTCGTACTAGGTTCATAAATTACTTAATAATTTATTATTATTATAGGAGTTCTATATAGGGGTACCTACACAGGTCACAGATTGACCGAAAACATTGTTTGCACATTATTTTTTCTTACCGTGATTCAATGGGATATAGTGGTAGAATGGAGGTGATGACGGCAATGCTCTAACATAACACAGGTTTCAAATAAGCAGGTATGTGAACGTAAATGAAAAAGTAAATAAATAAACAAAATACCTAACAAGGACACCTTTTTTTCCATCCGCTTAATGGATCAGAAGTTTTGTTCGTTTGAGATGGATGTACAAATTGCTTCATTCTTTTGGCCAGTATGAAATCCAATTTCTTTTCGCTCGAGTAGGTACCGAACTACTACATTTTCGCAGCTGTGAGCAATTTGGCAGCACTTCGGCCGCCCCAAATGGTTTAACCTCTCTTCAAGTACGAAGGGGTCTCATACCCCCCCCCCCCCCCACCCCTCGGTTTTCTAAATAGAAGAGCATCACGGAAACACCCATCAGAAAGACAACGAGAAACATTCAAGCGAATAAATTTTATTGAAAAGGTTCCGAAGACATAAATATTTTGACCTAGATAAGGCTTGCGGGGCAGACATTTCTGAACTGATCCCGCCCGCCATCTGTTGCCTTCAGCTGTAATGAGACATAACCCATCGTGGGACTTCATCTTGTTGAAAGTGTTGGCTGTCATTGTTGATGTTTTGTTATGTTTTCAAAAGTCATCATTGGCCCCATATTCGAAAGTCTCCTACGTTTCGTTTGTTTCAAGTTTAATGATTATAAATTTGAATATAATCATATTGTTTTTCCAATTGTGAAAAATAAATTCAGACCAGTTTTGTAATTCAAACGTGATTGTGTTTTAATTTCTAAAGTTAACATTTTCATGTAGAAGGGTCAAAAATTTAACGGGTTATGGGTTCAGCACGTGATAAAAACCACTGTTAAGGTACCAAGTCAGTTAGGCTAAGATTTTCTCATATAGCAAGTGAAACTCAAAATTCATGGAGCTAGCCAAAGTCCAGATCGGACTTCTGGAGGGAAAATCCAACTGGTGTACTTGGAGGTTTAAAGCGTTAGCTCTCATAAGAGGGATCACATGCGGAGAAAATGATCGAAGGTACTTTGGAGGCTCCAGCTCAGTTAGAGGGCGCAGCATATGCTGAAGATGTGGCAAAGTACAACAAGGAACTCGAGACCTTCAACAAACTACATGCAACTGTATTCCTAATATTGACCACGAATATGACAGAAGAAACACTCAATAAGGTCATGCGGTTTTCCACAGCACGAGAGATTTGGGTAGAACTCCACAGATTATAATATGAAGGAGTATCTGAAGACAAAGCCTATAATCTGTGCATGCAGTTCTTCAGTTATGAAAAAGAAACCGCAGATGACATGGGGTGTCATATGTCCAAATTGAAAAACCTTTGGAATTCCTTAAAATTGGAGATATGCAAAGAAGGAGCAAATAAGTACGAATTGCCAGAAATATTCCTAATTTGCAAAATATTAGGGACGCTGCCTGATGAATACTTTTCTTTCAAAAGTAGTTGGCTTCTCATGTCTAAAAAGGACAGAACCATAGACAATCTGACAGATCAGCTATGCGCCTTTGAAAGACAGCTGACACTGAAAGAGAAGGGCACGAATGAGCAAGCATTGACTGCATCCTCATCCAACTCCAGAGGAAAATCGTTCAAGCGAAAAGATTTTGTATTGGCTACTGCTCAGCTAAAGGACACAGAGTTCGAGACTGTGCTAAGTGGATAGCTGCAGGCAGACCGCCAAAACCTAAAATGCCACAAGCCAAAAATGGCGAAAGATCGCCTGAACTTCTTACGTCAGAAGATAAAATTCTGAACACCGAAAGCAACAACAGTTGTTGGTACGCGGACAATGGAGCAATGAACCATGTGTCATCACAGAGAGATCTCTTTCGTAGCTTCACACTCTTCTCCACTCCAAAATCAGTAACCACTGCTGGAGGAGATGCAGTAGTTGCTACAGGAAAGGGCAACATTCATGTGGAAGCAGACGTGAAGGGAAAGAAAGAAGAGTTTATCTTGAGTGATGTTTGGTACGTCCCGAAAATTTGTAAAAATCTATTTTCGGTTCTAGCCACACAAGACAGACACAAGGACAGCGTTTTCGTCTCTAAAACCGAATCGTGCTACCTCAGAATCGGTGGGAGAATCAGGATTGAAGGCTCAAGAAAACAGAGTGGTGGGCTTTACAAAATGAAACTGAAAAATCTTGCTTCGAATGAAATCAATATTGTAACCAAAGAAAACAAACTACAACTTTACCATGAGAGACTCGGTCACCAAAACAAACAACATGTAAAAAGCATTGTTGAACGTGAATTTGGTGAAAAATTACTTTTAGACAGTGAACTGTGTGAAGGTTGTCTTCTCGGAAAAACTCATAGAAAGAAGTTCGGAACAAGGAAACGGGCTTCAGTGATGGGAGAAATCATTCACACAGATGTCTGCGGTCCATTGTACAGTTCTAAATCCGGGTATAGATACTACGTCGTTTTCAAAGATGACTACAGCCGATACAGAGAAGTTTTCTTCATGAAAAACAAGTCGGAAGTGTCCTCTAAGCTAGAAGAAATGATAGCTTTGATGAAAACGGCTGGGCATACAGCAAAAGAACTTTTGAGCGACAACGGTAGAGTGTTTAACTGCGCTTCAGTTAGACGAATTCTCGCGAAGAATGGTATAAACCAGAGGTTTACCATGCCCTACACGCCAGAGCAGAATGGTTGTGCATAAAGGGAACCTCGCACTCTACACGAGACAGCACGTTCGTTAATGTATGCTTTTGGAAACATACCCCAAGGACTATGGGCTGAGATGATAAACACAGCAAAGTATGTCCTAAATGTCAGCGGAAAGTCGAGTATTCCTGGAAAGTCACCCTACGAATTGTGGACAGGGACATTTTACTCTGACCGTTGGTTATACATTGTTCACTTCAACAGCCGGTTGAATAATCAAGTTTCTCAGACAAGACTGTAGTGAGGTAGCTATATTGAAAATAATCGCCTGCACCAGTTAGCTGGGAGTTAATTACCGTATAACCGTAGTTTAGCTAGCCGTTCAACTTGGCAACTGATACATCGATAACTACTGTTTATCGATTATCGATTTATTTGTATTATAAAATTATCATCAATAAACCTCAGGTGTCCTTGTAACAGTAAACTAATGATTGACAACAGACATTTTGGTGGTCAATAATACGGTTCTCGGTAATCCGGGTCTATGCGCCAAACGGAAAGGAATGGTAGCTCCGCTTCGAGCTGATACGTTTTGTCGTGTTAAGCGTCCTGACCGGGAGGGGAAGCTTGGATGGGGATGATAATCAAGTGAACCGTCATTCATCTGCCACCGAAATCTTGTTACGGCGAACAAACCATTTGTCAGACCCTGTCCGCATGACACTCACTGCCAGTAACACTGAATGCCTGTTAGCCGGAGCTCGCACAACTGTCGAGCGGCTGTCGGTTGGCGATGACATTTTTGGCATGGGCTACAGCTATTCATATGATGAGCGTCATCATATGAATGAGTGAAGAAAAGTTTTATTATTGCGAACAAATCAATGCTGTGTGGTGTGAACCTCCCACAGATTAGTTCAGGAACCGTCCACAGAATGGTTCCATCTGGGATCTCCATTCACAGTGGTCAGTAGAACCCAACCATCATTCTCCTGTACTGCCAGGCCGTGCTGCAATAGCCTGTTGGCTCGGTAAACCGTTTACCGAACGTCATCACATTATTCAGTATAATTATTGTATTGTCTGAAACTTAAAGGTTGAGCTAAAAACTTGAGTTACTCTCTTGAGTTACTTGAGTTACTTGGTTTTTAATACAATTACGAGCCCGGGTATATTCAAAAACTGCTGAAATTATTACACAACTGTTTATTATTTACCTTGTAGATGCGATGATTTCTGCGTGATTACTTTTTTCAATGGTCAAAACCTACCCTTCTGATCCCCCCCCCCTCACCCTCCTCCAAAGGAAGCCCTAAATCGAGTACCTACTGCAGCCGGCCGGGCAATTACAGGTTCATAAATATGCGATGGATTCGACAATTATATGATTAATTATTTGTTGCTATTCATGAAGCATAGGTAACATTTGCTCAAGTTACGAAAGTAATTATCAATAAAATCCAAAATAATAATCATTCATCAGATGAAATAGGTAATATCACGATATCGATTCCATACAGCCATGCGTGATTATAATAAGGTGTTCCTAGCAATGATATCTGGGCTGGATGTATACCGTTTCTGTCAACACGATCATCACTGAAATGGTATAACACCCAGCCCAGTTATCGTCGGCACAATCCAAGACCACGGATCTGCAAAACTGTAGTTTTGAGAAAATCTGACTCCGAAGTTTCGGAGGTCAGCGATGTCTACTTTTACCAAGACGAACAGAGAAATGTTTCAGTGACATTAGCACCTACCTGATGGCCGTTACTAGGGTATCCTATCGTTTTTTCAGATCTGTGCTCAAAATATGGGGCTTCAGGCCAATCATCCCGTTTTTAGTTCCAAAAGCTGTCACCATGCTTAGCTTCAAAATGATCAAGAATGTTTCCAAAGCCCTGGCCGATAGGTCAACCGATTTTTGATCCGATTTTTGCAATATACTCAGTACAAACTTATAATTCATAAGGTACTCACATTTTTATTACAATTGAAATTCCATCAAATTCAATGAAATTCCAAACTCAAAATTTTGAAACTTGAAAATACCAGCTGTTGATAATTTAGAGTTTTATTTTCTAAGATCAGACCCATATCCAAACTGAAAATCGGATGGCTATGTCAGGCGTAATAGTTGAAATATGAAACCGGGTGGGGATAAAAATAGGGGGGGGGGGGGCGTACACTCTGTTTCTATATATTGTTTTTGTATATAGAACTGTATATAGAATATAGAGAAGATAGTAATAGCATTGTTTTGGGTTTCTTTGCAGTTTGCCAGTGTCTCCTTAGTTCCGTTCATTATTTTTCGCTTCTTAGTCTACCAAGATAGCGGGGCCTTGCTGCTACACGAGGACTGACATTGAGAATTGAATCCCAGTTTACCACATCGTGATTACTTTCAGGAGGCGAACAATTTTTTTCTCAAATAGGTATCAAAATTTCCACAAACAGTTAACACTTCAGACCTTCCGGAAAAATTTGATCGGTTGTCCGTTAGTCTGTCTGTCCGTCTGTCTGATCTATCTTCATGAATACGCGTAACTTCCTACAATTCCGAAATTCCTAAAACACCGCTTATCCGAAATCTAAGGTATTAGTCAGCATTTCATATGCTGAACATGTAAAGAATCAAAGTTAGCTGCTATTCTTTACAATGTAACCGACTAACGGATAAATTGAAACCTCCCAAATACGGGCCAGTCTAAAAACGTTACAAAATAACGGCGTGAAAATGATTCTGTCTGGATGAAAATTATACTTGCATCATGACCGTGCATTTCCAACAATCAGGCGTTTTCGACGTTTTCAATGCGACCTGCGTTTTTTCTTCCTCACTACCAAAGCTAGGGAAGCCTTATCGCCCAAAGAGTAAAACACGCTGCAAATAATTATTACACGACGGTTTATTACTCACCTGTATAAATGCCCCTTCTACGTAGATAACCCCCAGGGAAGCCTTTAATCGAGTACTGGAGCCACCGGGAATTACAGCTTCATAGAAAAGTGCGGATTCAATAATTCAATACCTAATTAATTGTTGTTATTCATGAACCATAAGGTAAATAATAAACCGTTGTGTAATAATTTACCTGTATAGATGCCCCGTAGATCTTCTTCGTAGATCGCTGTTTTCTGTCGCCAATACACATACCCTCGTGATCCCCCCAGTAAAGTCGTGAATCAAGTACTGCAGCCGGCCCAGGAATTACTGTTCCACCCCTTAAATATGATGGCAGACAGTAGCGCCAAGCCTCGGACCAACTAGATCCCAAACGGGACCTACAAACCAAATTTCATTAATTTCGGTTCATGGTAACTAAGAAAAGTACGGCGTACGGCGTGCGGACAGAAATTTTTGTATTACATTTTCCGATTCTACGTACCTTGAAACGGAAACCATTAAATTTTGCAGGGGGGGGGGGGATTTCTTTGTTTTTCATGATTGATTATATAGGTTCATTACTGAAAATAATAAACCAAAAGCGGTCGATCCTAGCGACCAGGGCTTTGGAAACCGTTTTACCCCTCATACGTGCTGCCATCCGTTGGAAAAAATTCCTCACCAAAAATCGGGATGATGGGCCTTAGGAGCAGATTCGTGGTTTTAAAATTAATTGTAAATTAATATAGAATGACTCACAGAATCACAGAATATAAAGAAAAATAGCGGTAAATCGGGTTTAATGAGCCCTCAAAACGATTTAAGCCATGGCGGGGAAAATGGTCCAGAGGTTTACCCTGAACAATGAGGCCTAACAATGTGAACCAAATTTGAGGTTCAATTTGGGGGGGGGGGGGGTTGAAAAATGTTTCCAATAAACAAAATGTATTATTAAACATCTTCTAAATCATGGTTAGGTACATTCCAAAATTATCAATACCCTGAATGAAAAAGAAAATTACACTCGCGAAAAAATGGCTTGAAAATTTACGTTTTTTTGTTTACAACATTTGAATAAACATCACTCTCCTATTGATGTGAAATTGGTACACGTTCAGCTTTTGCAGTCGGGGCAAACTATTGAAGAAAGGGTTTTGCAGACGCATTTGTCACATGATTCACAGAAAGTGGAAAATTTTCGGTCGTTTGTCGATGGACAGAAAGAGCACCTTTTTCTCTTTTTCTTGGATTCCTTGCTGGTCCCTTCCAAACTCTCGGGTATAAGAACCGTTACACCTTCTCGTCCTAAGTAGTCTTTGATCCTCATTTTGGACTTCTTGGGAGAGAAAGAATTTGTGATCTGCAAACTACCTGGTTTTTGACCAATTGATGGCCCAACTCTTTCAAAAACTTCCTCCTCAGTATGCGCTGTCCATTACCTTCCACAAATTTTGCATTTTTATAAACAACCAACGGATTTATTGCTCTTGTATTGATGAAGTGAAAAAATATGGCCAACGGTTGTTCTTCTTCCAACGTCATAGTTAGCACACATCTGGTGGTTGCTATCCACTCCACCTTTGGTTGAGTTATACAAAGTGATCATTGATGGATTCTGTTGATCTCCTGTGGTATTGTCAATATCTTTCCAAATTCCATCGTGGATAAAACAATCCTACCCAACGTAGGACCCCAAACCTACGTCCTACCCAATCCTTCCTCAACGTACCTACCCAAAAAAGTCAAATTTCGATCCAAGAGAGTGGTAGCCAGAGGAATACGCGAATACCAATTATCTGTTGTTATATTATGACCAATTCCAACCACAGGTTCAATGAGACGAAAAGCGATGTCTTCTGGCGAGTTGGAGAGAGCAAACGGCCCTTGAGGTTGTTTCCCGACATAATATATTTCGAATTTCGGACAGTAATATGTTTTTGAGTCCACCATTGCGAATACTTGTATGCCGTAGCGCTTGGGTTTATAGGTAAATACTATCGAAATGGGCAACGTCCGCGAAAAGGTAACAGTTATTCATCGATTGTAAGGAACTCTGAGGGCGTGAACGGCTTGAGGAAACCTTGAATGAGTGACATCAGCTCACGAATGGCTGCTAACTTATATGTAGCCAACCTCAAATCGCGAGAAGATTTGTTGTCGAAACGTAGAGGGCGAAGCAGGAAAAGAAATATATCATAGACATAGTGAGTGAAATATTGAAGGCCAATCTTTGTCCCATGAATCCTTGAAGTTCAAATGAGCACCACGTTAAACTCCACTTAGAATTAGGAGTCCAAGCAGAACGTTTATCTCTGTTTCGTCAGTGTCACGAGCTGCTCTTTCGCGTTTATATTTAAATTTGAGCAAGCAAATGTAAATATTGGTATTTTTAACAACGAGATTTATCACGTCACTATTGAAGAATATTGAACATGCACCGTATTCTGAATTCAATAGTCGAAATTGTGATTTCAAACCAGGCAGATGGGTGATAATGTCTCTCCTGCGCCTACGAGTTGAAGTTCGAACTGGATCATTGAACCACTTAATTTGCCCATATTTCGAAAGAAGGTAGTTCTGATTTCATGGGCTTTCAGAACCTTCATCCTCATCATCACTATTGGCTGATAAGGTTGAATCACTATGGTGATCGCATTGTGAAATGCACTCTTCATCAACATTAGGTATTCTCCGAATCAGCGTCATCAAAAATTTCCTCCCCTTCATCGTAAATGGGTTCTTCTCGCTCTTGTCTCTCTAATTCAGCGAGAAGTTCGTCAGGGGTAGTAAATTTATCAATCTAATAGTGATTTCATACTAACTGAAGTAGGACTAACAAATCACCAACGAGTGAGAAAAAAGTTACGCTTTAAGTCGACAAGTTAGAGGCACACAAACACTGGCGTCTGGTCAGATCGACACATAACGTTGAACATGGAAACTGGCATCTGGTCAAACAGGCAAGAAAACAATGAACTCTTTACTACTCAAGTGTAAAAACGATACTGAATCGTGAAGAATCCATGACAAAGAGATTAGACAAAAGGGGGAGTCATGAAGGATGAGAATAATATCAAAGGTCAATCGAATATGAACGTCTGGGTCAATATGACCCGACGCCAGCAATTAAGGGTTAACTTACTGTACCGTATACAGCGGGTTTGTCATTACAGTTTCAAGAAACGTACAATGCTACGTTGCTTTGTCAAACGATAACCATATGAAGTATCTACAAATTCGTGATCCTGGCGTCGCAAAATTTGGAAATGTTCGTGATTCCAGCAATGCGCATCGATGGTTTTGGCAATAGGTAGAGGTTTGGCGTCCAAGGAGTGAATAGAAGGACCTGTAACAAGTCCCATGACGCATCAAAGTGAAAATGACCAAAAATGCAGATTCGTGGTTTTGGCCTCGTGCAGACGATTATCATTGCTAGGGAACCTTTGATTACAATCACGCAAGGCTGTATGAAATCGAGATAGTTGTTCTGTGACATTATTTCATTTGAATAATGATGGTTATTTTGGATTTAGTTGATAGTTACATTCGTAACTTAAACAAATGTTATGCTTTATAATATAACAACAAATTATTATTATTATTGATAGAATTATTGAATCCATCTCATATTTATGAAAGTAATTCCCCAGCCGGCTCCAGAACTCGATTTAGGGCTTTCCTGGAGTGTAGGTGTTGACCACAGAAACAGTGGTCTACGCAGAAGGGGCACCTATATACAGGTACTAAGTAATAAACGTTGTGTAACGATTTTCAGCGTTCATAAAAACTATACGTTATGCTTCATGAATAGCAGCAAAAATAATCGTACACAATATAAAGTTAAAGTTTTTTGCATGTCTTGAGTTGATGGCCAAACTACAGAACGGATCTTGATGCGATTTTTTGCGTGGTTTCCAAACAAAGGCTACACGAATTTTCCCAAATCCCATTCCTTCATCGTAAACTCGGTGGTCCAACGATACCAAAACGATTTATGTGCGATGAACCAATCGCCCGTTATAAGAGGCTGTACGGAATGTTGCCTAGTGGGCAGGTAAGAAATTAATTACTGGCACTTGGAGTTCTGCCTGTTCACCGTGCAACGTACGGGTGATCCAGCTAGTTAATTATTAATTCTTGAATACACCGCATAATTATTCAACTGCCCCACCGGCTCCATCGAGATAAGAGTAGGAATGCATTTCGATGTCCGGCTTCTGTCCCGATTTAGAGCTTTCCTGTTGGTGGGGGGGGGGGGGGGGGGACACAAAGGTAGATTTTAACTACAGAAAATAGTGATCTATGTAGAAAGGTCGTCTATGAAGGTAAATAATAAACCGCTGTGTAATAATTTGTAGCGTTTTAAAGTTTGTGGATGAATATACAGCTGTGGAGAGGAAAAAAGTATGGTGTGAAGGAGGGAGTGGGTGCTTTATTCGAAGTAAGTGGTCTTATTGTCAGGATAGTAATGTGGAGGTGAGAGGCGAGAGCTTTATATTTCTAGCTAGGCATTGTATTGCTCCGAGGTTCTTCTTCAGCACAATTCCCCGCGTCTTCTTCCTTTACCCTTGTCACCAGCACTGAGAGAAGATCGTCACCTCTTCTCACTGCCAACCGTCTCCCTCCACCACCACCAACTACCCTATCATCCAACCCTTTAGCCCAACCCCCCATCCAAGTCTTACCTTAGCTTCGCTGGGGCACCTCACATTCATAATCTCCTTCAGACCCTCCTGAATACCAATATGCCTGCCTCTTTATCTCCTTCTTCCTCAACTTATATTCATCTCTCCCTGTCTGCCCACAGGGCCCTGCAAGGTAGATTTATGGTTTTTTACATATTTTTCTCCAGACAATGTGAAACTCCATTCACCTTAATACCTCAGTAAAGTACGTACATTCTTTTTCGTCGTCCTATATTATGATATATATGACCTCACCGAGCAAATAATATAAAAACAAATATTTTTCTCCATTCGAAGCGCTACTGCATAATTGCACGTTGGTCGATAGGAGCGGTGGCCGTGCACGTTATATTATTAGCGCTCTATCACTTGGTGGTTGGGACTGAGACGGCGACAGCAAACAACACCCCAACGCCCCTCGTCACAACTGCTGTAAGGCTATGGGCAAGCTTGAGCGATACAAATTCTAATCCTCCTGAGAGGGCAGATGATCACGTTCGCAAAAGGGCAGTCGGACATGAGATCCCAGCTGAAATAATTGCTGTAATTACTTATGAATCTTGATTTGTGCGTATTGCGTATTACAACCTACCGGCATAATCTAAGTTTTTAGTAGATATCCATCCTTTAAAATAAAATAAAAAAATAAAAAACTCGGCGCTCCGCGCCTCGCCATGGGGCAAGCCCCCTGGACCCCCGCTTACCTCTATTTACATACTTCGGACGAAATTATAGAAACACAGAATGTGTTTTAGCTCACGCGTTTCACATAAACCCGTCTTCAATCTTCGGTTGAAGATTGGTTAACTTCCTCCCACTAATGTTTCGTCGTAACTGGTGGTGCCTTATACACAGCTTCTTATATAAAGCTTGCAATCGTGTTCACAATATAAATTATTGAGAATGATCACCTGTGTGTAAACAATTATTTAAACAATCACGCTCATACCGCAGCTTGTCGGCCACGCACTCCGCAGTGGTTAACGTAATATGGTTAGGTAAATCGAGAGCTATCCAACGAGTGGTGAACGATTTTTGTACGATGATAACTGGCGAAGTTAAAGTTCCGTAGCAACGAATCGGTTGTACGTGAAAATCATTAGAAATGTTGTCGTCCCAGATTTCGTTACGAAATTTCGTTAGCTTTTTTGGCTAGTTAGTCCATGGCTAAAACACATTCTGTGTTAAACAATCTTAGCCCCCCCCCCCCCCCCTCCCTCTCGAAATATTAGATGGTTTCCGATTAAGGTACGTAGAATCCGAAAATGCAATAAAAACTCGGCGCTGCGCGCCTCGCCTGAGTACTACTTAGAGCCCTTGGCTTAAATGACAAAACATGAATATGCTTTAGCCTCATGATGTGCTCCTCGCTGTTTCTCTGACCCAAAATGTGGGTATCATTATGTGAGGCTGCACATTTGTTTTCAATACTTCATCCAGTAATTATTCAACAAATCATCGGTATCCATGTTGTCGTCCCACATTTTATGTCTTTGCGCCCCCTCCCGCACCCACACCACGTACCACGTACCTCGTTAGTGAGAATGATCACCTGTGTGTAAACAATTATTTGAACAATCACGCTCATACCGCAGCTTGTCGGCCACGCACTCCGCAGTGGTTAACGTAATATGGTTAGGTAAATCGAGAGCTATCCAACGAGTGGTGAACGATTTTTGTACGATGATAACTGGCGAAGTTAAAGTTCCGTAGCAACGAATCGGTTGTACGTGAAAATCATTAGAAATGTTGTCGTCCCAGTTTTCGTTACGAAATTTCGTTACGAAATTGCTTTTTTGGCTAGTTAGGTCACGGCTAATGCATATTCATGCTAAAAATTTCCGTCCGTCCGCCGTACACCATACCTCGCACTTTTCTTACTTAACATTAACCAAAATTAATAAAATTTGGTTTGTAGGTCCCGTTTGGGGTCGCGTTGGTCCTCGAAGCTCGGCGTTACTGTCTGCCATCGCTAAGGGGTGAAAAATAAGGGTCGAAATCTTCAGAAAGCCGTAGACTTTCAATAGAATGGTATGGTTTTTTAAAGTTTTTAAATTGATCTTGAACTAGAGAATTTCTTAGACCTCCGGGAGCATTGGACGACCAGCCATTCGTGTGCACCGAAAAGCTTCGTCAACACGATCTTGAATCAAACCTATAAATCTGGCCCAGGTATCATCGCTAGGGAGCACCTGATTATCATCACGGATGGCTGTATGAAGTCGAGTTGGTTGCTCTGTGATATTATTTCATTTGGATATTTTGGATTTTGGCAACTTGAACAAACGTTGAAGTATATTGGGTAAATTATGACACAACGGTAAATTATTGCACAACGGATTATTATGCTATCTACGCGGAAGGGGCATGTACACAGGTAAATTATTACGCAACGGTTTATTATTTACCTTATGCTTCACGAATTACTACAAATAATAAATTAATAATTCAATTATTGAATCCCGCGCATTTTTATGAAACTTTAATTCCCGGGCCGGCTCCAGTGCTCCATTTACGGCTTTCCGGGGGGGGGGGGGGGGGGGGGGGGCTCGAGAGTACTGACCACAGAAAACAGTGATCTACGCAGAAGGGGCATCTATATGGGTAAATAATGAACCGTTGTGTAATAATTTGCAGCGTTTTATGTTAAAGTAGGTGTTATAGTAGATATTTTTATGTTAAAGTAGGTATTATACAGACCGCAGATTGCCCTCTTGTGGCACTTTATCATCTAGATACCCCACGCTGGCATTCACATTTTAATTATCATTATAGTGCATTATAGGTATGGAGCTAAATAAAAATCATATAGACCTTATTACATCCCCAACACAGCAGGGAACATTGTTTTTTACGGAGCCGGTTTATGCATTTCCAAGTTCAACTAGACCACAGATATAATTAACCGCCGCATAACTGATAAATAATTATGCATTCATCTGTGCCAGTCTGACAGGGATCTGGCTGCTAACTGACTAGAAAATTCCAACATTTGATAAATTGGTGGTGAATATCGGCTGCAGACCCTAGCCGTCCAAGGACCCGATAGATCTATACACCTATATAACCATAACCGAGGATTGATTAAAGCCCATGTGTAAGTTAACTGGGGTCGAATGGATAAATCTTTTCGAACGGTGGATGACATTGATGAACTAAGTATAATTTATTTTTCATTCATTTCATTTTCATTTATTTTCGGTTATGTTGTTTGACGACCAGGGTTGAGATTGTCAGTGTGCAGCGAGAGTTGTTGGCTGACGAGTACAGACAATGGACCAACCTTTGGTGATGCGCGTTCTCACCTGACCAGCTAAACACACATGTTTTGGTTCTTTAGTGTTATAATATTGTTGATTTCAAAGAGTTGGTTGTCAGTGTATTGGACCATATTGTTGAATAAGATGCGAAATATAACGTAATTCCAGAGAGACGTAACTCACAGGCTGTTTTACATTGTTGAGGGGGGGGGGGGGGGGGCGGACCCGCTTGAAAGATCACCGCAGGGAAGAAAGAAGTGACAGACCCCTAGGCCGATCCTGAAGTTTGCAGGATGCCACGGCGAGTGCATCCTGCACTGCATACAGTGTCAACCCGACGCTGACCTCCAGATGATCCCGGTGCGGTGCAAGTTTCCCCGAGATTTGTCTACCCAAGATTAGAACCGGAGGATGGAACTGAAGGGAAGGATTTGGTTATGATATTTCTGCCCTCCAGTTCTCCGTTTTTTGAGGACATGCGATGATCTAGTGAATGCTCTGACAGAGTGTGAGGAGAGTGACGGTGGACCCTCGAGAATCCCTCTCGTAGACCAGCGAGCTTATCACCGGTTAAGAATTATCTACTCGAGAAGACCCGCTGTCACAATGCCACAGTATAAATCGATCATCCTTGATAGTACAATGCGTTATGGTTGACATTATCCAGTATAGTTCATCGAAAAATTTCATATTCTTCAGTTGTGACACGATTTCTGACATAGTCTGGCGGGCTATGAAACCGACCCACCAGGACCCATTAGCAAAACGGAAGGAATAATCGGAAAACGTGTCATGCACCCAATAATACGGGTCGGTTCCACCCACAATCTAAAAAAGCCTCTCTTCCTCCACGGTGGTGGTGGCTCCATAAATAATTTATGAGACCACTTTGCCCCTTACGCTGATCCTTCCTTCGCCCCCTCTCATCCACCGGAATTGGCTTTTGTCAGCTTAAAAAGGCCTCAGGGCCTAAATTTTCTGACCGGAAAAAAGGAATGATTTCCGACGGCGGGGAACTTCAAAGTACGATTTGCTTCAACCGAAAAGAAACCGGCAAAAATGAGATTATTCTGAGGAGATTCCCAGCGCCTGAACGTTGTGAAATTGCAAAATGAGGAGTGAGACGAAGAAAGAAAGGAGACGAGAAGCCTTCAAGGAAATATTGATGAGAAAAATAAGCAGAAAAGATTTTTTTTTAAACCAATCGGGAGTTGGTGTTGCTCATTCAGATGCGAACACAGGATACGAAGACAAGGCTTACCCAAAGTTACTAATAATGGTTTGATACCTATTCGTTCCCCCGAATACATAAAATAGTATTTATAACATTATGATACATACTATCGTATGCAACACACAAGCACAGTACTTTGTGACCAGAAAGCAGTTAGGAACTGGCTATGACTAGAGTTCATCAAATTTCTAATTCAGCTCCGGTCCTGATCTCTTCTGTAACTTTGCATGAGTAGCCCAAGCACATAACAACATCACTCGAACCCCAAAATTAATTTCGTTTGTCTAGTTGTTTGATTCATGCACTAGTTCCTCGTTCAAACATGAAATCCACGTCGTGACGGAAATCTCAAAAACTCCTAAAAATTCGAACCCATTCCGGTTCTATAGCGTTCTGAAAACTTCATTCCCTATTTTTCACACCTTCCCGATTATATTCTAAACGTACAAAGCATTGTAAGGAACTTTCTGGGCCCAGTCGAAGCTAATCCGTAATTTACTAGCGATTTAATTTGTAATATTGAGCAAATCAGCTGTATTATTGAGATTTGTGGTATTTTAGAAAACCGTGTTTAGATGAATTGAGAAATTTTGAAAGAGGTGAAAGGTTATTATAATAACCCAAGAATCAAGAGGCATCGAAATAGGGAAATTTTCAACAAATTAAGTTCAACAATTTTATAACAGGTCGTAAAAACCAAACTCATTCCAGGATATCCGGTTTTGGAATCCCTTTCAAGCGAAACATCCGAACTTTTCAGAGATGGGGAACGGCTTACCTTAAGTGCTTTCTTAAGTATTGCCCAAGTTCTTCAACAATTCGGCCCCCTGCGCAGCCATTTGATGCTTTTCTCACAAGCTCATCTTGCCAGATATCCAAAGATGGATGGGAAGATCTTTCCAGAGAGATGAAAGGGCTGGGATGAGACTCACGCCTTTCGGGTTTAGGCTCTAATGGACTCAGGAATTAAATATGCAACGAAGGCGCTTCACGGGATCTGCTCCGACGGAGAAAGACGTTGGACGCCCTTATCTCCCGGGTTCCTAACATATTTATCAGGCAGTGCTGGATCAGCTTGAATGAAATACCGCAGAAAAATTAACTGTTAGCGCCATCTTCATTTATTCAGGGCTTTGTTAGATATAGGAAGTTAAAATTATTGTGACTTACCACTGACCCTTAATCAACTGATCAATATACCAGTGCATTCGGGTAGTTTGTGACGGTGGCTGTTCTCGAATGGTTTGTTTTTCCGGTGCAGATGGGGACGGTCGGCTGAAGCCTAATCGATATCCCTTCTTAACCCGTGATAATAATCGCTAATCTAGAAGGGGGACTCTCGGTCCATCGTCACTCACTTCGCACTGCCACATGTAGCAGATCGTGGTTTGGTAGTACGCTGAGTAACTCACCATACTCCACCCAATTTTTGAGGGCTTTCCAGAAGGATTTAACCCAAAGGTTTCCAGAAGGATTCCTTTACAAACATCCTGTTCCTTTTAGAATACATACGTTTATTGGTTTCCCCACCCCCATCAACCCTTTAGAGCTCATTATAATATTAAAATATTATGTTTAGCTCATTTGGAAGCGATCAGTGCCGTGTCCCCATTTACAAGTCCCAACAGCTGTTCCATTCTAACGATGGAGATTGATCACCTAGAGGTTGCCCAGATGATCACAATTCACTGGACATCAGCCTCTGACAACATTTTTTTCCGCCAGTACTCGTATGTAGAGCCTTTGTTCTCCACTAGTAAATATTATAGAGGTAGTACCATCACGATGGAGGTTCGACATTGTTGTGAACGAAGCCTCAGAATCGACGGCTTTATCCAGCATAAAACAATCACATAAGAACGGATTAGATGAGAACTTTGGGAAATACAAAGTTTCCTGGTAGCCAAGGACTGTAAAACAGATTATATAATAATGATTAGAGCTACAACACTCTTCCCATCTGTTTATGAAATACTAATATTTCCAAATATAGTCTTCCAAATATTTTGGTGGTCGGCGGATTCTATGAGATCGCCTCACGTCTTGCTTAGAGGGACCAGATTCGGGTTGCCGGTCATGACTATACATCTCTTGCTGGGCCGACTCAGAGGGGCAGTTCCACGACAGGCTGAGAAGGCCAATCTGGGATTGCCGAGGAACGTGAGATGACTGGGGGAGCCTCAAGAACGGGTTCTTCGGGCGTTGGTTCAGGATCACCCATTGGAGCCAAATGCCTATAGGACACTGTAGTTTCCCTGCCATCGGGAAGCCAGACGTGTGAGTATTCCGGGTTTTCCTCCAGGAGATCAACTTCCATGACAGCGGGGTCGTATTTGCAACTTGAGGGGGGTAGAGATCTCATAAGGGCCTTTCCAGGCGTTGATAGCCATGAAGGCAGAGAATGGCCGTTGACAGACTTTCGGGTGTGTGTAAACATTCTCTCGTGTGGAGTTGCATTGGTAGCTGTACATAGTAGCGATCTGATAGAATGAAGCGCTTGTGTCAGCACCGTTTCCGATTGTTCCGTTCTCAATCCTGCGGTCCGAAGTGCCTTTTTTACTGTCTTCCATCCGGTACCGTTGAACGTCTCTATTTGACCGTTGCCCCTGGGATTGTAAGCAGTGGCCCTGCTAGTGGCTGTTCCTTGAGATGTTAGGAAATGTTTCAACTCGGCAGACATGAACGCCGTTCCACGATCGGAGTGGATGTAGGAAGGAACGCCAAATATCGAAAACAAAGTGGTAAGATGACCGATTATCGTGGTAGCAGACAAATCAGTGCAGGGAAACGCGAAAGGGAACCATGAGAATTCGTCTACCACTCTCAATACGTAGCGGTTCCGAGTGGTTGAGGGAAGTCGAGATTGATTCGTTCCATTGGTGCCGTTGCCTTTATCAAAATCCGAATTCTTGAAGAATCGGGGCTTGAGATCTGCTATAGTCTTGGCAGCCTGACGTCACCCGTTTCAAATCATCAACCGAAAAAGGTAGATTTTTGGAGTGAACGAAGTGGACCATCCTTGTGACGCCAGGATGAAACATTGTCTTGTGTAGTTCAATGAGGTCTGTAGTGCTAAGGGAAGCAAAGATTCTCGAAAAAGTGTCAGCTGCATCGTTTTCTGTGCCTGAGCGATACGAAATATCATATTTGAAGCATGATAACTCAAATCGCCATCTCATGATCTTCTCTTTTTTTTATTTTACTCCTACGTCTATTCCTGTCAAACATGAATGAAACGGCTTCCTGATCGGTGATCACATGAAACTGTTTCGCTACTTATCGCTTATCGCAGACGGCGAGTGCCCTCCTTATCTCCCCTCCATCCTTAGCAAACCGTGTTCCTTCGGTGCAACTCCGTAACGGTCATTCAATGCTTTTTTTGTTTACCAGTGCAGCGTGGTCAACGGAATAAACCATCATTGTGCACCTCCATGTTTCTCACCTTCAGAAAACAGGTGAGTTAGCTTTATACCTATCGAGCCATCTTTATACTTAGTATTTTTAATATGTAACTGAGCCAAGTTATGCTGAATATTTGCAGTTGACAATTTATTTTTATTCAAATGTGACTGTTCCGAAGGTCATAATTTATTCTTTATTATTTTGTATTACAGATTAATTAAAGACACATTCACTTTCACCCCCCCCCCCCCCCATCACTGCATCAGGATTGTGGAATAACTACAGAATAAAAATACAAGTAAGTTACTTAAGAAATTGCATTTTATTTCATATTATTTTCATTTCAATGTCATATTATTTACATTTCAATTACATATTATTTACATGCATCTGTGTGTAGGATGTTCAAATTCAGGTAATACAGTTTGACAATAAACACATTGAAGTCCAGTTTTCAATCGGGTACATCTGACAAATCCGTTTTTGGCAAGCTGTAGTTTATCGTTAGCATATTTAGCCATTCCAAAAGTAGCGATTCGTGGGATTGTATCGAATAAGTTAACTCGATGTTCGTTTTGATTAATCCATTTGCGTAACGCAGCACCTTTGACCAATGAGCAAGCCTGATGATATGACGTATCAATCAATGAATGTTCGTAACAAGGAGAAATTAATTCGTTCGGTGATATAAGGGACGGTAATTTTGGACAACCGAATAAACCAAGTTCTATAATAATGTGACGTCCATCTCTTAGCAGAGACTCCACAATTTGACATTTCTCGGTTCCTTTGAGAAAAATGAAGCGTGCATTCTTAACACTTTGTCGTAAAATAGATTCAAGTTGACAGAATTCTTTGGATCCAGATTCAGCTGAAAGTCCATGGATATAATTTCGTGCGTAGATGGATTGATATGATTCTTCACCATTTATGATGTATGGCGACTTGAACACCTCATGCGTGGTAAATCCTGAAGAAAGATCAATGACGGTCAATTCTTTCACAATTCGGTTAGATAAAAGGGTAATGTCAATTAAAACACATCCGTAACGATCCATTATTAGTGCTAAAATAATGTATCAACGTGATCGTTTTAAACCTCGGTTATAACTGATAAAGTAACTGTTCAATTCGATGTTATATATACCTCCTCCACTCACCCCCACCACTATTACTTTAGATTGTTTTTTCAAATTCTCTATCACAGAGTTCAAATGTCTTACATTCACCGCATCATAAATTTGTGTAGGATTGGCTACATAGCTTTAAACTATCATTCAAATGCTTGAAACTTTTATCGAAAAGCGGTCCATCCACCTTACTACGTTTTATAGAACGTGTAGATTTCAATACGGATGTTAGGGGATCGACAATGGGTTTATATTTAGCTCTTAACGCCCCATCTCGCGATCTCTGAAGATTATGTAATAACTTGTATTTTCTTTTTAACGATTTGCTAGCTTCATCTACTTTCAATGAATTATCGATATTAGCTTGACTGACTGACCGTTCGAGAGCAGACATGGTGATGGAATGCTTATTATCATCGGATACTCTCCTTTATATATCTGTGCAAAATTCGTCAAGTCCGCTTCGTGGGCAGTTAGGGAGAGCAAACGAGATGCTAACTGATAATGATGTAATTAACTCCATGTTGAAGTGACGCAAATCTAGAAGTTTTATCTAGAAGTGACGCGAAACGTTAAGTGCTGCATCCACTCCGGCATGATGACTGAGGTCAGGGCAAAAAAAAAAACTCCGAAACTGAAGAAGAAGAAGTCTACTGCTATCTTGTCTACAGTTCTCTATTTTATATTATACCACTATTAGTTTCGCCCTCGTTTTAAGAGCTATTGTTTTTCTCGTTTTCCCATCTATTTTTACTATTGGTTTATTATTTTCAATAATGAACCATTGGAATCGAGCATGGAAAAAAAAAATTCTTACCCCCCCTCAAAATTTGATGGTTTACGTTTCAAGGTATGTAGAATCCAAAACTGCAATAAAAAAATTTCTGTCTGTCCGCCGTACGCCGTACGGGCCACTTTTCTTAGTTACCATGAAACAAAATTGATGAAATTCGGGTTATACGTAGGTTCCGTTCGGCGTCTAGTTGGTCCTCGAAGCTCGACGTTACTGTGAGTCATCTCTAAGGGGTTCAAAATAGGGGTTGAAATTTTCAAAACGCCTATACCATTTTTTAACGTAAATATTTTTACGGTTTTAAATAGTTCTTGAACTTGCGAGTTTTTTAAGACCATCCGGAGCATCGTACGTCCAGCCGTTCGTTCACAGTAAGGCCCCGAAATTTGCACCGACAGGCATTTTCGACTCCAGTGTGAATGAAATTGTATACAATTCAAACCAAATCTCGTAACCAGAGACGCGCCCACAATAGGAATTTGTGAATACGGCCAATCATTGGTAGGGATCACCTGATTATATTGGCGGAGTATGAAGTCGAGTTGGTTGTTCTGTGATATTATTTCGCTTGAAAAATGATGGCTCTTTTGGAGTTTGTTGGTAGGTAGTGAAACTTGAACAAACGTTGAAGTATTATTGATGGGTAAATTATTACTACGGTAAATCATTACTCAACGGTAAATTATTACACAACGGTTCATTATACCATCTACGTAGAAGGGGCTGGAGTTTACATCTACATATATGTATCTGGGATCTACATAATAATATATGTATAGAATAGTACATATCATATTATATAGACGGGTTATCTATACATAGAGCTGTGATCTGTAACAGAAGGGTATTCTATACAAAATAATAAACCGTTGTGCAGGGATTTGCAGCGTTTTTATAATTCTTTTCTATTTTATAATTTTATTATTATTTTTTTACTTTCTATTTTATAATTCTTTATTTCAAAGGTTCTTATTAGAACCAGTCATGTCAGAGTTGGACGAATTCGCCGAGTTGTTACTTGAATGACTAAACAGAAACAGAAAACAGAAAGAGAAAACCTGCAAGTCAGTTGGCGTTCAAGAGTTGAGTGTATGAGTGTCCGTTTTCACTGTCCTCGGAACTTTTGTGACAGACACCAAGAGCTTGGAAATGCAACGCGGTTATCGGCACGACAGGTTATGAAAGATAAGGAACCACACGATAAGTCAGACTGTATCGCGATAGGGATCCTTATCGTTAGGGCACGATAGGATGCCTTATCGCAATAAGGTCAGACTTATCGGCGATAAATCGACTTATCGACGATAAAGCACGCTGTATCGGGGCACTAGGAACTCTCTAATATATGTCGCTTAGATGCTATATTCTTGAAAGTAGCGATTGAATCTAAAGTAGTACACAACGTGTGAAATAAATCGTTAAATTGAACGTGATGCTTAATGTATGATTTTTTTACACCTTTCACCTTAGTAATATTATCATTCCCTACTACATAGGAGTACATTTTAGGTCTTAAAGCTATGAACTTAACGATGGGGATGGATGATGTCTCATCTTTTAACTTACCTACTACTTTCTTATTATCTGGTGAATAACATTTGTGAGTTCGAGGGTAATTGCTAAAGCCGAATAAATTTGACATTTCGAATAAGCTATCAACAAGTTTAGTGCATCATTTATCAGCTCGTCTAGCTGAATTGGTCAATAACCTATCAGAGTTCCCTGAAATGTCAAAGGTCTTTCCGGACACCGGCATCCGACCTATGCTCCTACGAAAGGGTGTCTATCCGTATAAATACATCAGTGATTGGGACGTATTATCGCAAACATTTCTCCCACCAATTGAAGATTATTATAACGATCTAGCAGAGGAAAATATTAGCCAGGAGGATTACATTCACGCTCAATTAGTTTGGAAGACGTTTAAATGTAAAACGATCATGGATTATACTACCCTTTACATGACTACAGACATAATTTTACTCAGTGACGTTTTTGAGCAATATAGGAAAATAAGTTTGACCGACTACAAATTAGATCCATGCTGGTCATACACTTCCCCAGGGTTCTTTTGGTCTGCCATGTTGAAAATGACTGGTGTTAAATTGCAAATTTTAAAAGATATCGATATGATTTTATTTGTAGAATCTGGAATACGTGGGGGGATGACACAAAGTGTGAAAAGGTGCGATGAAGCCAATAATCCGGATATACCTGAGTCATATGACGAGACTAAACCCATTTCCTACATACTGTACACTGATGTGAATAATCTGTATGGATGGTCCATGCTTCAAAACCTACCTTGTGATGGTTTCACTTGGATGGATGATGTAGAAAAGTTTGACGTGTTATCTATAGACGCCGAAAATTCCAATTATGGGTATATATTTTAGAAGTCGATGTTGAATATCCAAATAATTTACACGACCTGCACTCCGATTTCCCATTTTTACCCGAATCTAGAATTCCACCGCTTTCCCAAGGCGCTCCATCCTCGGTTAAGAAACTTATAACTTTAGACAAAAAGAACGTTATATCAAGCATTACGTAAATCTACAACAAGCAATTAAGGCGGGTCTTAAACTACTCAAAATTCATCGTATTTTACAATTTAACCAGAGCAAGTGGTTATCGACATATATAAATTTCAATACGAATTACCGTGCGAAGGCTACTAGTGAATTTCAAAAATCGTTCTATAAACTAGCGAATAACTGTGTGTTTGGACGTAGTATGATGAATGTTCGGTTAGTCACTTCTGAAAGGCAGTTACGTACGCTGGCCAACAGTAATAATTTCATTAATAGAGACGTGTATAGCGATAATTTAATAGCGGTGCGAATGGATAGAGATACAATTAAATTTGATCAACCGATTTACGTAGGATTTACCATATTAGAACTATCAAAAACCCTAATGTACGATATCCATTACAACCATTTTAAATCTAGATTTAAGGACAATGTTAATTTATGTTACATGGATACTGACTCACTCGTATATGAAATAATATGCACTAAACTTGTTGATAGCTCATTCGAAATGTCAAATTTATTCGACTTTAGCAATTACCCTCGAACTCACAAATGTTATTCACCAGATAATAAGAAAGTAGTAGGTAAGTTAAAAGATGAGACATCATCCATCCCCATCGTTAAGTTCATAGCTTTAAGACCTAAAATGTACTCCTATGTAGTAGGGAATGATAATATTACTAAGGTGAAAGGTGTAAAAAAATCATACATTAAGCATCACGTTCAATTTAACGATTTATTTCACACGTTGTGTACTACTTTAGATTCAATCGCTACTTTCAAGAATATAGCATCTAAGCGACATATGTACACTGTTAGTTATAAGAAAAAGGCATTAACATTTTTTGATGATGAGCGAATTATATTATCCGATTCTATTCATACTTTGCCGTATGGGCATAAAGATTTACTTCAATTATACAATGATCTAAATCTACATCAATAAAGAGTTTTTTGAAAAAAAATGCATGTTTTTATTTATGATTAAAATTCAACGTTGGACACGTTTTCCCATGTATCATGGTCGCTCGAAAATTCTAGCCATCGAATTAGTACCTTATCCCCTCTTCTTTTAACTATTTTCTCTACTAGGTATCGATCGGGGAAATTAGTTTTCATCAATTCTTGTTCATAAAATCTACCCTTGATATCTACCCCGTAAACGTCTTGTAAATTGTACGAAGGGATTCCATTATCCAACCGTCTTCTGACGACGATAAATTGTTCGTTTGTCCATCCTGGTAAATAGCCTTTTGTCATCAAATTCCTCTGCTTCGTAATGCGAACTCTATCACCTAATTTGAAACGAGGTTTAATATTTTTATTCTTTTCGGTAACTTTATTTAATCTAGGTATTCAAAATTAATTTTTCATGCCTTTTGGTCACATCGGACGGTTTCATACCAATACTTCTGTGTGCTCTATTCTTATACTTTTCCAATAGTTGGTGAATTTAGGTTGATGTAAAATTCACCATGAGAGGTGGAGGTAGTTGGATGTTGGATAGGAGTGAATTTAAAGCTAAAATTGTTGTGTGTTGATTTTTGGTGTGTTTGCGGTTAGGGGCGAACCTCCACCGAGCGTGTGTTGAAAAGGTTAGGAGTGAATTTAAGTTAGAGAATTTGAATGCATGAAGTGCGTGGAATTTGGTTGTGTGTGTGTGTGTGTGCGGTTAAGGGCGGACCTCCACTGAGCGTGTGATAAATTTCGTCAGGTTGGTTAAGGGCGAGACCTCCACCATACCTGACTAAATTTATGTGTGTGTTTGAATTTAAGTGAGTGTGTGTGCGGTTAAGGGCGGACCTCCACCGAGCGTGTAGTGTGTGTCATCCGGATCGGTTAAGGGCGAGACCTCCACCTGATCCTGATGAAATGTGTGTGAGTGAATTTAATGGTAAATTGGTGTAGCGAGTGTGTGCGGTTAAGGGCGGACCTCCACCGAGCGTGTAGTGTGTTTCATCAGGGTTGGTTAAGGGCGAGACCTCCACCTAACTCTGATGAAATGGGTGAGTGTGAATTTACTGTGTGTGTGAATTTACTAGGAGAGCATTTGAGAAGTGAATTTTAAGAGAGGAGGTTTGAGGAGAGAGAGAGAGTAGCCAGCAGCTAGAGGAGACGTAGAATGGCGAAAATTGCGCAGGATCCGGGGTTATATAGACCCTGAAGTCCCCACCCTGGTGGTGGGGTTTCAGGTTGAGTCCCGGGTCCTGCGACCGTTGCCCCACTCTTACCGTTTATTCCCAGAGCCTTATTTTTACAGGTTGTTTTTGGCGAGAACTTAATTGTAGTGAGTTGGAGTTCCGGGAGGGACTCACAACAGTTCTGGTATCATATTAACCCACTTTCTACTACCTTTAAAGCTCATCTCCTTCCACATTAAACCTTTTAACGTCCTATTGAATCTTTCAACCACGCTAGCTTTCAGTTCGCTATTTGAACTATATAGATTAATACCTTTGTTTTTCATCAATTTCTTAAAATCAGCGTTATAAAGCTCAGTCCCCTTATCATGACGTGGAGTATAACCGTCCCCGATCTTTGCTAAAATCAATTTCATAGCTCGTACCACTTCGGCGCCAGTTTTACGTTTTATTGGTTCTGCAAATCCTCGTTTACTGCCTACATCTATTACTGTAAGAAGATAATGAAAACCTTTGTCTGGGAAATTACGCATATCCACCAAATCTGCTTGGTAAAGATCGTTTAGTACACCTTTAACTAGTACTTTCGATCTGGGGAAAACTCTCCGAACAGATCTGTGAATTTCTTCTACTAACTTCCGTTTCAAACTCATCGTTAACACTAGTTTGACTAACAAGATGCCACCAGGTTTTATATATTAACGAAAACGGTATTTATACGACACTATTTTTTTTTTTTTTAATTCGTGAATAAATTGGCACAATCGTAAAAATCTTTTATGGAAGAACACAAGTCCATTGTATCATCACATGGTAATAATTGATCGTCGACTGCATCTAAGGTCTGAATACTTTTATCCTCAGTGGTATTGTTGGTGGTGGTGGTGGTAGGCTCTTCTAGGTGATGTTGTTTCAATGAAGCAGTTGTTCCAACTTCAGTTATCAGTGATGAAATATAATCAATCGCTTGTCGTAGAGTAGATAGATCGTTGATTCGTAGGCAGATGTCTGGACGAATATATCGTATCTCAACTGGATCCGGTACATATCCAGTAATTACTACTCTGAATCCAGGAAGTTTATAATTTTGAACTGATCTAAGAGCGATCAAATTAAATGAGTAACCCTTATATATCACATATGGCAATTTTTGCCGCTGTATATGCTTCCAGTTGAATAACAGTTCATCCAATTTTTCCTTCAATATGTGGCAATTGCAAAACCATTCATCCCCGGGTATAATTACATCAAACTTATCAGATGTGTGATAAAATTTTACAAACGATGTTACATATGGTATGTACTGAGGATGATGATAGTTAGGTGTATATTATGGTTCAACATTCGCAAGAACGCTCACTCCTTTTCTGCCGGAAAATTTAACATTACCCAATGTGATCATCGTGGTTACTAGGTGTGTACTGATGAAATATAGATAGAGTGTGGCGAATGAATATCCCCCCCGAATAGTGGGGTGTGGTGTTGGTGGGTGGTCTTATATAATCTCAAAGCAAAGTGCGTGTCTTTTGAACAGTTTCGACTTGTGTTATCAAAGATGAATATTTTTATTAATGTAAACATTGCCCCAACCTCGCAATGTTCAGTGTGTGACAACCATACAATTCACACTCCTTTTATTTTTTATTTTTTTATTACACATCCTCCAACAATGATTACGTGAAAAATTTTCAAGTTTACAGTCAATGTACTTATACATCACATTTTACATGAGTAACCATACCAAATCGAATAACATAACACCAAATATTGGGTATTAAACAAAATCAATGTCATATGCGAGTCCGATTTTTCCCCGATAAATTAATGATAATGGTCTTCAATAGGTCCACATCTAATGATCTCAATGGGTTAGGGAGACTGTACCTGGTCGCCAAAGCACCGTAATGCTCAGCCCAAAATAACCCTTCTCGGCCAATCTCCCTCGCAACTGTTTTTGGGAGACGCGAATCTGGCATGCCCGCCACCTTTGAAATATACTTAAGATGCATGCCCAGGGTAAACAAGGACAGCGTGCTTAGTTCTGTCTCGAGGCAGACCAAATAATTTGGGGCACAGAGAGGCAAATAGAAAAGCTTCTTCAGAAACAGCAACTGCACAGCCTCAACACACGCATACTCCAAAAAGCCCCACACTTGTGCACCATAACCCAAAATTGCCCGCACTATCGCATTAAAAATGCGTAGTTTAGCTTTTAACGGGATATCTGGGTTCGCAAAAGCCTTCCCCCAAACATAATTCATGGCGTATTTCGCTGTTTTAGCCTTACGTTTCAAATGTCTTGCAAAAGAGACTCTTGGGGTCAGTGTCACGCCCAGGTAGATGTACTCCGGAACTATCTCTATCCCCTCGCCCTTGTATTCCCATTTCTCTGTATTGCGCCGTCTTCCCCCATTTTGGAATATCAACACCTTAGACTTCCCCAAATTGACGGTGAGACTCCATCGACTACAATAGGCCTCTAGGGCATTTATATTTTCCTGTAGCTCACATGGATCGTCGGCAAGAACCACCAAATCGTCCGCATAAAGAAGTACCTTGATCACAGTTGAAGACGTCCCCACTCTGACACCATGCACCAACTCATCAACTAAATCGTTCACAAACAATGCAAACAAAAGAGGAGATAATGGGCAACCCTGCTTAACCCCACTCCCCACCAAGAATTGCTCAGTTGCTCCATCCTTCGTCCAGACCGAAGAAACCACCCCCGAGTACAAACCTTGAATTCTTGAGGGTTTCCGGGAAGAGCGGCTTGCAGACTTCAGACGTCGGGCTAATGAGTCACAGACGTACACTCTTTATAAGGAATTGAACCCTGAAATAAAATGCGCGAGTTTCGTTGGACAGGCTAAAGGTGTGGGACTGTGTGAGGCCCGTTGGCTCTTCAAGCTCTGTTGTGAGCTGCTCAACGTTAATGCTAGGCCGTTCAGTTCCTGCCCAAGGAACGCTCCTTGTGTAACCTCCATGCGCGTGAAGACGTTTATCACTTTTTCTGTGTCTGCCCCGTTCTCAGTGAATTTAGGTGGCCAGCTTTTGGCTGTGATAGTCTTTCTCGGGACGAGGCCATTTTCATACTGCAGGGGGGGGGGGGGGGGTGGCCTTGCATTATAAATTTTCGTAAATCCGCATGGGGATACAGAAAGTTTCTAGTTGACCAATTTAATTTTTAACCCAGGTTGTACCTATATTTGATTTCATTCTTTGTTTAATTTTTCTCTGCACATAGATAGTTTTGTTAGTATTAAGTAAGTTTGTAACTACCAGTGATTTCATTTTATTTTGAATTGTGCAGCCCGAACCTCCGGCAGACGGTTAAAACCATGCCGTATTGTTTATACTTACATGGAGTCAAGTGTTCTTTTTATGTTGTCCTTATAAAAAATAAACGTATTTCTTCTTCTTCTTCTTCTTCTTAATGATAATGGAGCGTCAGGATTGTTGTTATATCTGGCGATGTCTTGGTCGCTTATTTCACTGGCGATTCTTTGAGGGAGATAGACACGGAATATCTCTAATTCTTCTCCATCTAGTTTCTGACCGTTTTCCCCCATTTCCTGTAAATACGCTTGGACCGTCTTCCCATACCTCGTTTCAACTCTTGCAAATTCTCACGTAGCTTCAAAGAATCGAGTTTTCTTACTTCAATCAGGGAGGATGCTTTCCTTATTTTATCCAAAAATGAACTCATCTGAAACCATGGAATGGCCAGCAGGTAGTAGTAGTGGGGGGGGGGGGGAGTGATCAACAAGGAAGAGATGAGATGGTTGGTGAGGGGGGGTAATGATTACAAACACCTTGTGACGTCAGCCGGGCTTAGCCCCGGAACTAACTCCAACCTAAGTTGTACCCCTCCGGCCCTAGTTCGGGGGGGGGGGGGGGGTGGAGGGTTCATTGCAACATCCTTGAACGTCAGCCGGAGTTGTACCCCTCCGGCCCTAGTTCGTGGGTGGAGGGGTCTGTGACGCCAGCCGGACTTAGCCCCTGGACTTAGCCCCAAAATGCTCTGGAAAAGGTATATTCTCACTACTTATTTTCGAGGTTCTTTTGTGGTTTTAGTGAACATGAGCTTGTGAAGTATTTCCATGCCGCTACTGGCCGACCCAATCGAAGTTCCGGCGGCAAGTTCCGCGGTTTTTAGCACCCATTCAATAGGTTATTTTCTTCAGAGATACGTTAAAAAGCAAGTGGATTTGAATAATGAAATGAAATGGAGATGTTCAAAGCTTTTTTTAATGTAAATAATGGAAATGGTTCCACTCCTTGAGATGTTCTTTCGAGGCCTCGTGTTGATTTTACTTTCAAACCCCAATTATCTACAATTGAATTTCCCCAACAACTCGATAACTTGATGAATTCGCTTCCCTTCTCAGTTTTCTGTACAACCACGTAGATGAAAATTCCTAACGAGATTAATCTTCACCGTTGGCTCAACAAGATAAATATTTTCAGTGTCTCTGATAATTTTCTCTTTCTTACAATGCGAGCGAGAGGAAGCTAAGGAGTTTGCGTTATCTGCTAATTAAATTAATGTTCCCACTCTTCCTTTGTCCTATCAAAACGGGCTGCTATTCCTATATTTTTAAATTTTTGCACAATTTTTCAGCACGGGCCTATTTTACCTTTATGGATACTGACGATAGTTAATTTGATCTAACTGGCATAACTGTTCGTCTCGGGGGCCGGGGTGCCCAAGTGGCTATGAGATTCCGATCTCTGTATCCCCGTTTGGGATAAAAGTTCGCGGCGTCTCTGATTCTCATCTCGGGCGGGCACCAATAAAACGAGCTTTGGAAAGCTTGCATGTGCTTAACCGACCAGCGATTAGCTCTTCACCTCTGATAATAATCATTTGAAGCCTACTCAAGGACTAAAGGTTGAAATAAAGTGTCATATTGTTCGAGTAAAAAGTCTCCTCGTGATATACCCGAAGAGGCCAAATTCAAGGTTATAAAATGATGATGATGATGATAATAATAATAATAATAATAATAATATTAATAATACAGCCCCCTCCCCTACCAGCCACTAGTCGGGGCACCCGGACTACATGGTCCAGAGAAATGATTGAGTTCCACGTCCGGGTGTACTCCGAGATCACTGATGGAGGAGCTGAGACTGACATCGGCAAGAATTGCATGAAAGAGATGTCTGCCAGTACCCCCAGTACTTGGGTTGCCCGGTGGACTTTACGAGGACATGCAGAAGGCCGTGCTGATTGCTTCGTGTAGCCTGGTGAGGGAGTTTTTGGGGGAGGCTATTATGCCCGACCACTGAGCCCTCCACATGGACTTGCGGGTGAGAATACGTAGGTCCTTGGGCCCCCCACTCGCATCACCCCGTGGCACTTTTTACCCCCCACGGGTGATGACCACCCAAATAATAATAATAATAAGGGGCCATATTGTTGTTAGTGGGATCTAATAACTCAGTTTTTTATTCAGTTAACTAATTTTGGAGCTCCGTTCTAATGGAAATTTCATCGGAAACCAAATGCTCGACAATCTACAATAAAATACTAAAATTTCGAACGACTAGTACGACATAGCTACCGAGTACTTTCTCCCAGTCAATTTTTTTACAGGAAATAATAATCATAGTCTCGAGTTTCTATAGACTGTTCCACGATCTTTGTAATTTAGGTCATAATAATATGATATAAGGCATCACACGCATGGACCTAGAGGGGGATGAAAAAAAGGCAGATACACACAAGAAAAAGTTTTTTAATAATGATCCCCAATTATTTTCTTCTAGGTTGAAGGTTTTTTCATGTTTTTCTTTTCCAAGGCGGGACTGTGAAGAAAATAGATTACTCCGGGTTTCATGAAAACTCCGCTTTCATTAAAAATCAAAAAATAAACTACCACGCCTTCCAACGCTAAAGTTGAGTTTCAAAAGTTGCTAAACGAGGAGAGCGGGGCACAAAGCAATATTTCCCATGGAATACGTAAGCACGCAACTTATCAAATTCATTTACATACATAACACACTGGGTTGGTCTTGAAACTTAGTTGCTAAGTAGCCCACAGCCTCCCCTGACTAAGTAGAGCGTTTATAAATTCCTAATGGAGCACTTAACCTCAACAAGATTACGCGGGTGGCAACAAGCATCCTGTTGGGAGGAAGAGGGAAAAAAATCCCTTCTCCCGTTTCACTCCTTTCCACTTTGCCTCCTTCCTCTTGGCTCTGCCGTCGAAACCCCGTTACTATGTTCTTGAACATCTTTTAAGCTCATTGCTACAATTTATATCCACCAAAAGAGCTCGTGATAAAAAGTAAATGCTACTTCCAGAAAAACTTATTATATTCCTCGCATACCAATGCGTTTCTGCACGTATTTCAATCTCTAGCATTACAATCCTCCATGGTTCGACTGACGGAACCATAAAATTTAATGGGATGCCGAATCCGAGGGAGTCTCCAACACTGGCACTTTCTAAGACATTCGGGATAGAGGAACTCCGAGGATTTTAAATTATCCTAAGTTGTTAACATTATCCCAAAGAAGTTGAATATTGGAGAATAATAGGTGCCTATATTTATGAAGCAGTTATCATAACTACTATGAAAAAACGCTGCAAATCCCTGCACAATGGTTTTCTGTATAGATAACCCGTCTATATAATATGTACTAGTCTATACATATTATGTAGATCGCCGACCCTCCGTAGGTTATTACCTAACCCCGTACTCGTTACTATAGGAACCTACCTAAATCACGAGTTAAATATTGCTAAAATAATTCTTTCGATGACAACAGTAACTAAAATGGCGAAAAGAAACGCAAATAATGAATTTCTGAAGGAAAATTGTTGATGCGGAGTGAAGTAGATGCCCCTTCAGCGTAGATCCCTGTTTTCTGTGGTCAGTACCTACCCTATGGTCAAGTATCATGAACCGTTGTGTAATAACTTGCCGATCAATAATACTTCAACAGTTGGTCAAGTTGCAAAAGTACCGATCAACAAAATCCAGCCCCTTCTTGGTAGATGAACCGTTGTGTAATAATTTAACGTTATGTAATAATTTACCGTTGTGTAATAATTTACCCATCAATAACACTTCAACGTTCGTTCAAGTTTCACAAGTACTACCTACCTACCAACAAAATCCAGCCCCTTCTTGGTAGATGAACCGTTATGTAATAATTTACCGTTCCGTAATAATTTACCGTTGTGTAATAATTTAACGTTATGTACTAATTTACCGTTGTGTAATAATTTACCGTTGCTTAATAATTTGCCGTTGTGTAATAATTTACCATTGTTACATATCACTGCTCTCCGTATAGATAACCCTTTATATAATATAATGTACTATTCTATACATATTATGATAGAGATCGCACACCCTCCGTAGGCTAACCCCGTACTCGTTACCAGGTACCTACCTAAATCACGAGTTAAATGTTGCTAAAATAATTCTGCCGATGACAAACAGTACCTAACGAAAAGAAACACACATAACGATGTTCTGAAAAGAAATTGATGAGGGAAAAAATTTGAGAAAGTACCTACCACCAAAAAAATGATATAATGAACCGTTGTGTAATAATTTATCCGTTGAGTAATGATTTACAATCGTGTAGTAATAATTTACCCATCAATACTGCAGTTTGAAACAAAAACGCCTTATCTCCAATGTTGACAAAAATGAGATTTTTACGTACCCCCCCCCCCCCCCTATTTTTTATATGCTCTTTTCGATGGTGAAGTCCAAATTTTAAAATTTCATTAAGAAGTGGGGGTAATTCCTACCCTCGAAATCAAAAAATCGTTGAATTTGAAGGTAAAACGCCTTATCTAACTGTTTTTTAAGGTGAAACGCCTTAACTCTGTTCAAAAACGCCTCAAAATTATGTTGATTCGTGAATATTTTTGATGGTGAAACGCCTTAACTCAGCGAAAATTTGGATAAGGCGTTTTACCTTCAAAAGTTTACTTTTTTTTGGCTTCAGATTTAGGATCAGACGAATCTGCAAAAATTGCAAGGCGTTTCTCCTTCAAATGTTTGCTCAGCTGGTTTAGCGATGAGGTTTTTTTTATCTTGAAAAATATAATTAGGTTATCCTGACTTGTAGAGTTGAGGTGTTTTACCTTAAAAAACAAGAGGTCGGTAACACTCTTGTTTTTGAGGTGAATCGCCCTACATGATAGTTAAGGCGGTTCACCTACAAAAACATGGCAAAAAAATCAATTCGATTTGATTTCCCCGCCTTAAGTAGAGTTTTTGGTTTCAAAATCGATTTTTTTTTCGATTTTTTTCGATAATTGTGTCAATTCAAGAATTATCGATGTGTCTCTAAAAATTGGATTTGATAGCACAAACTGGATGGGAAATACAGCCTGATTTATATAGAAAACTTAAAAAGCGATTTCTGAAATAGGTGGTTTTCGGAGATAAGGCGTTTTTGCTTCAAACGGCAGAATAATACTTCAACGTTTGTTCAAGTTTCACTACCTATCAACAAACTCCAAAAGAGCCATTATTTTTCAAATGAAATAATATCACAGAACAACCAACTCGACTTCATAGTCCGCCTATAAAATCAGATGATCCCTAGCAATGCTTTTATCTCCGGCCAATTTCCTATTGTCGGCGCGTCCCTGGTGTCGAGATTTGGTCTGATGTATACAATTTCATTCACCCTGGTGTCGATAATGCCTGTCGGTGCAAACTTCGGGGCCTTACTGTGAACGAACGGCAGGACGTACGGTGCTCCGGGTGGTCTTAAAAAACTCCCAAGTTCGAGAACTATTTAAAACCGTAAACAAATTCACGTAAAAAAAAGGTATAGGCGTTCTCGCGGCGAAAATTTCAACCCCTATTTTGAACCCCTTAGAGATGACTGACAGTAACGTCGAGCTTCGAGGACCAACTAGACCCCGAACGGAACCTATAACCCGAATTTCATCAATTTTGTTTCATGGTAACTAAGAAAAGTGGTCAGTACGGCGTCAGGGGGCAAACAGAAATATTTTTATTGCAGTTTTGGATTCTACATACCTTGAAACGTAAACCATCAAATTTTGAGGGGGGTAAGAATTTTTTTTTCATGCTCGATTCCAATGGTTCATTATTGTAAATGATAAACCAAAATATTATAGAAAGCCTGAGAGGGTCAAAAACGAAATGAAGTGCGTTGAAATAGTTAACTTGGGAATTTAGAGAAACTAGGGGTGAATATGCGCAATTAAAAAAGATACTAGTATAAAGGCTTCCAGATAGGTAAGTAGGTACTCGTAAATCCTATAAATATTTAAATTAACTACTGTCTGAATCAGTTATTTGTTGCATATTTCCGAGATTCTGCTTGAGAAGGTAATGTCGTAATTGGGCAAAACATCTGATCTTCCGAAATAGAGATGAAATGGAATTATGATTATTGTCTTCGATAAAAACGCTATAATTCGCATCCATTTCATCTGACATGGGCTTGTCAGTAGTGACATGGGCTCTGAGAAGTAGTATTCCAAAAACCTTTATCATGATTGATGATAACTCAAGACCTAATCGATTTGCTTGAAAGAACCTTGTGCAAGCACAATAAAACTGTGAGCTGCCAGAACTGAATTCTGTGGAACAGATGATGCTACTACTGCTGGATTAGCAGTTGATGGGGTTGGAGTCAAGATTTCTAGTACCTTAATAATAACTTTTGCAGGCAGAACGCTTTCATCATGCGAATAAAATACCTCAACTGAAAAGTGGGGCGGACAATTTGCGGGCAAAACGAATCATCCCCCATATTGACGAGTTGAGATGTTTTGTAAAGCGGAGAGCCGAAAAAATATATTTTATTCATGGCATCTAATTTGAGTCGTTCTGCCTGCACGGTTGGTAAGTTCAGTTCCTTTGTCTGCAAAACCTCTGATATCCTGATTTTCCTTGAGGGAATTTAAGGGCTTCCGTGGGAATTTTTCAATTTTTACCTCACCACTGGAAAGAGCAGATCAGAAATATGGGGAATACGTGAAGACCCCACTTTTTTGAAATTTTGAGATAGGAGTTACCTCGATAGAATCTTTTGGGAGTTGAGCCCCTCCTTTAAAAATGGACTGGGAAGGCAAACTCAGTGCTTCATCTCCACGTTTTTGGTAAGAAAGCGTATATTCTGAATGAAAGAGAAAACCCAAGCAAAGTTTCCCAAAAAGCAAAAGAATAATCAAAGCGCTATTGCTGAATAATCGAAGCGTATTCAGTTTTCCAAAGCGTACAGAACTTGGGTGCCGGTTTTCAACAAGATAGAAATCCTCCGAAATATGAGAGTTCTGAAAATTTCCCCAATTGATAACGAAAATAAAATAGTAGGTAGGTATAATCATGCTGTTATTGAATATTGATGTGAGTGGGAGATCACCACTGGAACACCAGAACCCCCTGAATCTCTATCAAATGAAGTACGCCCAATCATTCAAGAAGCTAAACGAATCCCCAAAATCAAGAAGAGGACAATCCTTGATTCTTTCCATGTAGATAATAACGAAGACAACAACGAAACAGTTGATGAAACCATACAGATCCCAAGAACCGCCAGATCGGGAACGGAAATTGACACATCCGCCTGGATGAGGGCTTATGATAAAATTATGAGTCGCTTTTGAAAAACTCCTGGAAACAGAAGGAATCCCGGAATCTGGAGGAAGCTATAAGAGCGGAAATTAGAGCCATAAAAAGCTGGGCTAGTTGTCCATCGAAAATCCAAACACATCGCCATCATGATGCACCACAACATAGAAGCTGTCGACTGCCCTACTGGAGAAATGACGGCAGACGTCTTCACCAAAGCTCTGGCTGGTCCCAAGTTCTTCCTGTTCCGATAGCAACTGGGACTGCATGAAAGCCACTCATGTGGAGAGATTTTCGGATGTCCACTCGTAACATTTGTCACATGTGTTGGTTTCTGTGGACGCCGCCAAGAGATTTCTTCAACTAATTCACTTCTTACAAAAGTTCGGTTCCGAATAAGTACACAAATATTTAGTAATTAAACTAAAACAACACGCTTATAGTCATCCATTCGCATCATTCACACTACTAAACCTATTGCTAGTTTTGTTTTGTTGTCACTCAAATCATAATAGGTGGTACGTTTTGTTCATTATTCTGTGAATAATACACCGATGTATTCGCTCAGCAGACATTTTTTTTAACACCCCCTCAATTTTTTTTCCTTTTACATTTCAAGGAGTTTAGAGTCCAAAAACGGGTCCGCCACCGTCGATCTAAAAAATTCGTTCTTTCGCCCACAGGCTCCATTTGGACCCACATTGCGTCCCGAAACTTTCAGCCCGATCGGAATGTACCCAAAGGTGTCGTGGGTGTAAAAATACGGTTTTTTGGTGTTTTAGTAAAATGAGCTTGTGAGGTATAGTTTTGCATGTTTTTTAGGGCGAGGAGACCGAACATGAAGTCGATTCGGACCAACGAGCAAAGAATTGAGGTTCTAACGAAGTTTCATCCTAAAGTTTACCTTAAATTTTGGTCTAAAATCGTCGTTTTTTGCGCAAAAGTTCCATTTGGGCCCCAGCTGTGCTCCAAAGCTCGGTAGCCCGATCGGAATATAGTACACAGGGGCGTTATGGGTGAACAATGGATGTGCTTCCGGAGGTTTCAGTGAACATGAGCTTGTGACGTATCTTTGTCCATATTTTATGAAACTGTAAATCCCGGGCCGGCTCCAATACGATTTAGGGCTTTCCTGGGGGGAGCAAGAGGGTAGTTTTTAACCATAGAAATCAGTGAGCTACGCAGAACAGTAAAACACGCATAATAATTTGCCGCGTTTTTACATTGGTACCTATATCGAACTGAGGAATTTTGTAAGGCTACCAGCCTTGTCCCTCCAGTAAGGACGCAGCTTTGTCATTCGAGTAAATTGTACCGAAAAGCTTCAACATGACGCAGCCTTGTCAGTCCAGTAAGTTGCACCGAAAAGCTTCATCAACATGATCGTGAATGAAGCGGTATAAATCCAGCACATAATAATTATTAGGTATCATTGATATCAGATATCATTTATAATCAGGAATACCTGATTATAAAGACGCATGGCTGCATGAAATCGAGTAGGTTGTTCCGTGATATTATTTTGTTTGAAGAATGATGATGGTTATTTTGGATTTTGTTGATAGATACATACTTTTGTAACTTGAACTAGGAACGTTATACTTCATAAATAACGATAAATAATTAACTATATAATTATAAGTGTTGGATCTACCGCATACCTATTAGTTATGAAACTGTAATTCCCCGGCCGGCTCCATTACTCGACTTAGGGCTTTCCTAGGGCTTTCCACGACGGTAAGTACTGACCCCAGAAAACCATGATTTACGCAGAAGGGACGTCCGTTGTGTAATAACTGGCAGCATTTTTTCTCTAGTTCCCAGTCATGGCGTTAACTGATCTGAAAAATTCACTACATACCGACCATACTCCGCTCAATTTAAAAAATGGTCCACATATTTATCACAATAGGTACCTACTCAAGGTTTAACGACCAGGTTGCTAGGATAGCTGCATTTCAAGCGTTAACAGTGTCACTGTTCAACCCTGTTCTCCGCGCTACTCTTGTTCCCTAACGACCGAACATTAAATGGTTTCCATTTATTTTTCCTCTGGGTTTCTTTGCGTTTTTCGAAACCCCGTTCCCACTTTGCTCTACCAAGCCCTTTGTTGAGGGCAGTGAATAAACGGGGAAGAAAATGGAAACAGTCTGCTGAGCTGGGCGGCCAACAGAACAAACGGAATAATTAGAACGGGATTCCATCGAACGATGAACGCTAATGGTCCTGGCGTCCGTGAAAAGGATTTCAATACAAGCCAGGAAAGGTTCTGCTTGAGCACAGTTTGGCACAAGGCTTTGATATTATGCGTGGTTAACCTAACTGCTGGGGAGAGGTTTTCAGGGGGATGCCTAATTGCCAACCTAGAGTCATTAACACTCGATCAGTTCGGATTAAAATATCATTGGCGAGGAGCAGTTATCTAGCTCCCACAACCACCTGGTGGTTTTCATCTGTGTAAAAAAAAACTTTCTTTCTCGTCTCATTCGGGACCCATTAAATGTCAAATACCTTAGTATACCTTCACAACTCAACTAATTGTCATTGACATCTATTATAAATTATTGTGGTACACAGGTACAGAGCAGCGGTTCTCAAACTTTCTTTATGTAGTAAGGAATGGAGTTGTTCAATGGAATTTATACGTACAAACTGGGGCTCCCTTAACACTATCCAACTCCATTATTTACTCATAAATATCAACTCCTGAACAATTTTTAGGGAGATATCTGAAAGATTTTTTTCCCAAGTATTAACTTACCACAATTCTCAAAACTCTCCACGAAAACCGATAACTTAAAAAAAATTTCAAGAATGGTTGCTAAATGGCTGGACACCTGGAGGTGGTGTCGTTCGACGCGGAATGGTGATTCCAGGGGTCCTGATGTTTTTGTCGTTAGTTCTCCGTTCAAGGGAGTGTGAATAATGAACACACAGTTTAGAAAAGCTAGGTAATAATTTATTATCAGGACGGGAAATACAAGAAATGGATTTCGAGAAGCGAGGAAGTTTTTCTGGTCATGATGGTCTTTGTACCTGTTTCTTCCGACAACATCGTTTGGAGCATAAAACGGAGGTTTAAGACTCAGAGCGACCGAATTAAAGGGAACTCGGTCCCTGATTGAATCACGTGTGAGGATGAGAGTTTGTGTGTTGGGGCCGGCATCGTGGGGGTTATCAGTGTGTAGGTAATTTCGTCTAGTCAAGTGAAACTGACGTTGTTAGCGACGGAAATGCTCCGGCCGGTTGATTGGATTTACCTCCCTTCTCGGAGATTTGTATCTCTTTGATCCCGAGCATTAACGCGTTACCAAGAGCATTCAGTGGAGTCGGCTGGGTTTTGCCAGGTGAGTGTAATCGATGAGGGCACAATGATGAAGTAAAGATAACAAGGAATCTAGCCACCGCAGTGGGCGAAATGGTTTGTTTCGGCTAAAAGTACGCTCCTATACATATACTAATTAGGAAGTTCGCGCTGATCCCATAGGTAATCCGATCGGTGTAATTATCATCAACCGATTAAAAACTACAAAAACTTCGAAAATCCACTCTTTGGTTTATCATTTTCAATAATGAACCTTTGGGATCGAGCATGAAAAATATTTTCTTAACCTCCGCTCAAAATTTGATAGTTCACGTTTCAAGGTATGTAGAATCCTAAAATGCAATGAAAAAAATTCTGTCTGTCCGTCGTACGCCGTACATAGCACTTTTCTTAGTTACCATCATCCATGTACTGGATTTTTTTGGTAGGTACTTTTGAAACTTGAACAAAAATGTTGAAGTATTGTTGATGGGTAAATTAATACACAATGGTAAATTATTACACAACGGTAAATTATTACACAGTGGTTCATTATACCATCTGCGTAGAATGGGCTGGATTTTGTTGATAGGTACTTTTGCAACTTGATCAACCGTTGAAGTATTATTGATGGGCAAATTATTACACAACGTAGAAGGGGCACATATACAGGTAAATTATTACAGAACGATTTATTATTTGCCTTATGATTCATGAATAACTACAAATGAATAATGATTGAATCATTGAATCCCGTGCCGCATTGATGGCTATTTTGGATTTTGTTGATAGGTACTTCTGCAACTTGAACAAATGTTGAAGCATTATTGGGTAAATTATTACACAACGGTTTATTATACTATCTACGCAGAAGGGGCATCGATACAGGTAAATTATTACACAACAGTTTATTATTTACCTTATGCTTCATGAATAACTACAAATAATTAATTGTCATGGTATCCTCCCAGAACCATTCCTTGTGTAAATTAAGATCTCGCAATAAAGCTAGAACTGGGGCGGCAGACGCAGGAGACCCGGGGAACCCGGTGGGGATCCCCACCATCCTCCACTAGTATGGAGGATGGAGGGAGATAGCCCCAGGGGCTATAAAAACTCGACTCCTTCGCCTTCCAGCTCATTCTACGCTCTCCTCTAGTTGCTGACTACTCTTTAACCTCGCTCCTACTCTCGCTCTCCTCCTCCTCCTAAATGATATCAGGCATGGTGGCAGCCTCCCAGCTATAACCAATCCGGGCAAAGCCTCCTAAAAGATCCTGGGCATGGTGGTAGCCTCCAAGCTATAACCAAACCAGAAAAATGCATCCAAAAAGATCCTGGGCATGGTGGTAGCCTCTGAGCTATAACCAAACCAGGCAACGCACCCTAAAAGATCCCGGGCATGGTGGTAGCCTTCATGCTATAACCAAACCGGGCACAACCTCTCCTGACTCCTCCAGTGGTGGTTACCCCCGCTAGGTATTCACCATATTAATGATTGAATTATTGAATCCCACGCATTTGTATTAAACTTTAATTCCCGGGCCGGCTCCAGTACTCCATTTAGGGCTTTCCTGGAGGGAATTCGCAGATGTTATATTTAATTTGCTATGACTGCTATCACTAGGCTCCGATGAACTTACTGGCTGGAATTTCCAATCCGTCTGTCAGTGAGGAAGGGGGTATTGAGGAAGATATTTTTGCATAATGAGAAATACTCACCAAGTTTTTTTTTTTTCATTATATCATATTCTCATATATATTATAATACTCTAAATCTTTTTGCATGTTACCTTAAAATGTGTAAGCTGCTTTTAATGAGAGGTGTCTCAACGTGTTCAGAGAGTTCCTGAGACGGACGTATGCCATGGTAAACTCGCTGAAACGTCCTCATTCGACGTGAACGGGGATTCCTTTCGCGCCAGATTGTTTGGTTTCTACGAATCACCGAGTAACGTGATTTGAACAGCCCACTCTACGCCAGACGCATTGACGAATACTATCGCTTGAGCGAAGCCGGCTATAAAGCGCTAGTTTATAGTACAATATCGTTGAAGTTTTTCCGTTCACACTTCATTGTTAGTTTACTCCAGTAAAGTTTGAGCTGAGGCGTATAGTTTGTTTCTTCTTCAGCGATTGTCTTAGTCACACAACGTGACTCCAGATAAGTAATACTCATATGTTATTTACAGACTATGTTACGGTTATCATAATTCCCTTCCCAATTACCGCTCAGATTCTGGATAATAGAATTGCTTATTTCTCGCCTCGTGATAAAATATGAAAAAATTCAGAAATAAGTGCAAATTTAAAGATTTTGTGGTTTTGAATTAGGAATATCAGACTTGCAGCATGACCATTAGAGCGAATTCCCTAAGTAATTTTCTGCCACTTTAACGAGTTTTGACCTCCAAAAACTCGAATGTCACCAACTCGTTTTGGGGGAAAGTATTTTTGAGGATTGATATTACAGTTTCTTCATTGGCTTCTTTGGAGATTTCATATTAGTTTTTGGTGGTTATTTTTAACGATTTTCGACCAAAAACTTTGATTGCTCATCGTTCTGTTTGCCTACAAACATGTCGGCGAAATTCGGAATTGTTTTCCGTCTCCATGGGCAGCCTGTGAGGACACAATACCAGTAGCGGTGCGTGGGCTCTGGAAACGGTGGGGCACCAGACCAGAACACAAAACCGAGAGGTTTGTCTACAAAATACCTCGAGGCAACAATAAACACCCTTCCCTTATTTACTGATTGATATTCAGCAAATTCCCTTTCAATCAGCAATCTATCGTCGTACCAACACGTCCACGATTTCTACTGCAAATTAGCCACCGAATTCATGTGTTATAAAAATATAGTAAACTAAAATATAACAAAACAATGACCAGTCGGCCGATACCTACTTGAATGGAGAAGCTATTGACTTGAAGCTAGGTAGTTATCAGTGTGTTAGGACGCCGACCAATCCACAACACCACAAACAGCAAACAGGACAAAATGCATGTAGGCACCACAAATACAAAACTGTCATCAGATCCAGACCGAACGCAAAACGCGCTCAATATGACGCAAAAAATTAAAAACTGGCAACTGACACAACAGAGAAAGCGAATATAATTCACAACAAAAACAAATCAGAAGATGAAGAAGAATCTCGTGTGGAGATGACCAATTGAATTGAATGCACAAGAAGAAAAAACGCAACCTCTAACCACCACGGTTGGCATGAAGTTTTTCTTCCCGGCACCCTCAAGAAAAACAACAACAAATTGAATCGAAGGGATCGAATCGATTGTGAAAACGAACGATTTTGGAGTAGAAATCAGATTTTGGGGACTGGGCCCAATGTGGGCGTGGCAAAAACATTTTTGCTCTACTGTGCATGCGCGGATGGGCCACTTTTCTCAGTCGCCATGGCGACACCAGGTCCCAGGACCTCCCTGCCAGTTTCAAGAGCCTAGGTTTCGATTTCGATTGCAGGAAGTCGATTACTGTCGCTTTATTCCGATATCATGCTTGGTCTATGGATCCCACCATGGATGCTCTACTTACTGAATAGCCATAGAATTTCCATTCCACAACCAGAGAAATCTGGCGAGTCGCTGTTGAACTTTTTGAAAAATGCTTGGTACAGTGTACGGAGGGAAATTCAAATGCCAACCGAACAATGGAGTTTTTTTTAAACTTACCTCTACGTATACAGTGTTTTTGGGTGCCGGGGCAGTGGCCCAAAATGGCCTTATGGACGCAACGCCCCTGCACAATACCTATGTATAAACAATTTCAACATAAATAGAGATGGATTCAGAATACGAGAACAGGCATCGTTGGACGCAGCTGTGACCCTGACGGAGGAATGGATGGTGTGACGCGACGGGTTGAATCAAGTGCTCCATTAGGCGCTCATAAACGATGGATGAATAGGTATTTAGTATAGTGCAACACTCTGAGTAAGTACTATATTTTTGTCGTGAATGTGAAGGGGTGTTTCGACTACTTCTTGATTTACTTTGGTTGTTCTTGATATTTTTCCAAGGGGAAACCCTCTCGAATTTTTCTATTTGAACTGAGTTAAATAAGAACAGGAGAAAGAAAATGTCAACCTGCCTTTTTCCACCCGTTGGAAATAATCTTAATAATCCCGCCGCTATCCTTCAAAATAAAAGGGCCGCCTCTCGAGTTGCAGAAGACGGTTAGTGGTGGCGAGGGAGCTAGCGGGTGGAGAAGTGGTGGAAAAGAGAGGTAGAGAAGGATGAACAAGGATTTTTTCCATTTTCCCCTTTGTCCCTCCGGAGGGATTTCTATCTGCTCTTCTTTTAGTCGAAAAACCGGGGGCTTGAGCCCCAACCCGCACTTTTCGTACGCTTTTGGTGAATCCGCCGGCACTAATTAACACGGACTTCCGAAGGCCCACTGAATCGGGTTTGTTCATCTGAGCTCCCCCCCCCCCCCCCCTCACCACTCAACCACAAACAGAGGGCCCGTTCGGCCTTTTCGCAACCGCCTTCCATTCTCGGGATTACATCCTTTTTCACCACCTTCCATTCAAAATTGAAACAACGTAGGCCGGTGTATCCCATAAGCGCCGATCCCCTACAAAAATCGCCCATAAGCGCTACCAGCCATGCCCGAAAACGCTACTGAGATCCCCAGAAGAGCCAGTAAAACAATCCCTAAAGTGCCAGTACCGAAATCGCCAGTAGGTATGTGAGCACGAAGGTGACAAAAACGCCAGCATGTTTGAAGGAATAGTATAGAATTGAATGAACTCCTGCAAAAGGTTTATTACGTATAACAGAATTTTTACAGGGGCAGTAGTGAAGTAAAGAGCCATTCCAGGCAGGGGCTTTTCTTCCGACGTGACTGCCCACATCGCGGACGTGATCAGCTGTCCTCCAATGAGAGGATCGGAATTCAATCTGATAGTTTCGCTCTTTACTTGGCTACTCATTGCCTCGCCCTCTCGAGTGGAGAGGCGTTCGCCCATCAGCATACTTTCATATGTCACCACGTGACACGGCGGTCTCCCATCCAAGTACTAACCACACTTGAGGTTAACTCCCTAAAAGAGCCAATGAAACAATCTCGATAGCGCCAGTACCAAAACTGCCAGTATTATGTATGTATGCAGGAAAGTGCCAAAAGTAATAGTACAACACTGAATGAACTCTTACGAAACTTTTATTATGTATAGCAGAATTTGTACAGGCACAGGGGCAGTATGTTGTTGAATGAATATTATACGTTTTTCACGGCTTGCTTCATGAAACCCGTCTTTTCAAGTAGGTACTCGTGCCGACATAACCGGGAGGAAGCATATTGCTGCCAAAGTTGAGTCATCGAAAAGTCTTTCTTTTTTTTTCGTTTCGTAGGCCCGTGGGAGAGAGGGTTCATTTAGAGGTATGCTTCACTTGTTTAGAACACCGACCACCAAACGCACTGAAGGGTGCAGAGAGTTGAATAGGTCTTTCAAATGACGCTGGAATGATTCAGCACCAGTGGTGGTTCTGGGAGTGCATGGCGTCTGTGGTAACCCCCACAATATTGGGGGAAACGGCTGTTCGACTGCATATTTGATAGCCTGGATAGAAGGGTAGTTGAAACGAAAGTCCCACAATTTTCTCGACGATATATATAATTTTATTGATTCACAATCCGGTTAGAGTAACAGTTGGCAGTCCAGGACCAAGGAAGCAAAGAAGGCGGATCGCGTTACTACGAACGGCTGGATGGAAGTATGGAGCAATGTATAGTTAGAGCGCTTGTGGACGGTAGGCTGCAGAGAACGATACTATACTGACTGAAAAGTCCTAACGGGTCCTAACGGTACGTCTAAGGGCTGGAAGGAAAGGGGTGGTAGGGATAATCTGGGGTCATGGGAGTTCAGGCGAGTCTTGGAAAAATGGAATGTGTGTGCATGTCCTAAACATAGAGGTGTCGGACAGAAGGGGGTGGTTGGTACTTGTCTACCGAACAACGACTGTTTGGCCCGATGTAAGTATCAGCCAAATATTCCGCGAAGTCGTCAACGCAAGGTTCATTTGGCCCTGATGAGATGAAGTCCAAAAATGCTGCGTCTTCTTGGCTTGTTTACATGCAAACAAAATGCGAGTAACACCAGACTCGGGCCGAGTCAACCTTGATCGTTGGGTGGCGCATTCGGGACTATTTCTTCTATTGTACTGCGGAACAATGCGTGGAGGTTTCGGTTACAGGATTGTACCGGATTGGTGCTCATGGGCAGGTCGTCGGCCTTCAGCTGATGAAGGAGTCTGTCCGTCTATATGTGTCCGCAAACCCTGGTCACACGAATAGCCTCCTTCAATAATGCGAATCCTAATTCGGTGAAATTGTAGGGGATCATTCGGGTTGGGCCCCAGATGGTCTACCATCAATTACAAAACGATCATTGACACGGCTACTGCGCATGCGCAAACGCAAATCCGAGGTAGATACACAAATTTCTCGCGAAGTAATTTCCCGATTTCGCTCAAATTCAGTGTGTAGTTGGGTAGTAGCTTTTAGATGGTCCCTCATGAATTTCAGACTGGTCGGACCATTTATATGGCCACTGTGAATGCGCAAACGCGAACCAGTAGTACCTACTCAACTTCTCACGAATATATGGCCTGATTTTTCTTAAATTCGATGGTAAGTTTCGGGAGCTTTTCTGGGAGAAGCGCAAGGGTAGGCATTGGGTCACAGAGTGCCCGCAGAAGGAGTACCTATATGTACAAGAAAACTATAAACTGTTGAGTAATAATTTCCTACTTTTGGTTTATTATTTTCAATAATGAACCATGGAAACGAGCATGAAAAAAATTCTAACCCCCCTAAAAATTTGATGGTTTACGTGTCAAGGGATGTAAAAACCGAAAACGCAATAAAAATATTTCTGTACGCCGTACTGACCACTTTTCTTCGTTACCATGAAACAAAATTGATGAAATTCGGGTTATAGGTTCCGTTCGGGGTCCAATTGGTCCTCGAAGCTCGACGTTACTGTCAGTCATCTCTAAGGGGTTCAAAATAGGGGCTGACATTTTCAGAACGCCTATACCTTTTTTTACGTGGATATTTTACGGTTTTACATTAGTTCTTGAACTTGCGAGTTTTTTAAGACCACCCGGAGCATCGTACGTCCAGCCGTTTGTTCACAGTAAGGCCCAGAAGTTTGCACCGACAGGCATTTTCGACAGCAGGGCGAATGAAATTGTATACATTTAGCCCAAATCTCGTCACCAGGGACGCGCTAGCAATCGGGAATTGGCCCGAGATAAAATCATTGCTATAGGGACCACCTGATATTATGTAATATTCACGGATTATGAAGTCGAGTTGCAGGTGTTTGGTGGTTGATAGGTAGTGAAAAATGAACAAACGTTGAAGTATTATTGATGGGTAAATTATTGCGCAATGGTAAATTATTACACAACGGTAAATTATTGCACAACGGTAAGTTATTATACAACGGTTCATTATACCATCTACGTAGAAGGGTGTGGAGTTTGTTGGTAGGTACGTTTGCAAGTTTTTTCACTCCACAACAATTGCCCTTCACAACTTCATTATTATTTGCGTTTCTTTTTGGCATTTCAGTTACTGTTTGTCATAGACACAATTATTTTAGCAACATTTAACTCTTGATTTAGATAGGTACCTAGTAACGACTACAGGGTTAGGTACTAACCTACGGAGGGTCTGCTATCTACAAAATATGTATAGAGTAGTACATTTTACATTATATAGACGGGTTATCTATACAGAGAGCTGTGATCTGTACAAAATAATAAACCGTTGTGCAGGGATTTGCAGCGTTTTTTACGGTGGCCCTACCTACTCATGCTACGAACACAGCTGTTTTTTGCGATGGCAAGAACACCTTCGAAAGATAATGTGCAGATGTATTTATATTTCCTTGGGGTATAGGAGGATCTGTTCTCAGTACCGGGGATTTTATTTGGAACCTTCTTTGATCTCGATGGACATCCAGTCTGGGATAATGTTGGTTATAATAAATGGGATACTACCACGAGCTTGGAGGTCTCCTTTATTACATCGAAATTTATTCATGAGAGACCCACACCCAAGGTAGATATCAGAAGAAAAATTATTAGTTCACCTCTCTTTCCAGTATCTAGGTAGATACCTCCTCTTCAGTTATTATATATTGCTGCTTTACCTTCACATGTTTTGTAATCGCCAGTGTTACACCCTTTTATCTCTCCGGTGATGCATTTCTCCCTTGGCGTCATGGTGAAAGAATATATATGAGGCTTGCCTTTCCAAAATCCGATATAGAGCAACTTTTTTCAATTTTACAGAAAAGCAAAAAAACCGAAAACTCAAAATTTCTGCTCTCCACTTTTTTATCGCCAAACAAATATAACGTCAACTGGTAGGTATTAATAATGTCAGGCATTACATAATACAGTGATATCCTGCTGGGTTAATAACACCTGAGATAATTAGATTTTTATGTTGGATCTATCGGGTTTTGGCTGGCGTGGCCACTCCGCATTTTTGCAAAATATTAACTAAATAATTATTTTTTCCCCCACTTATCATTATTATTTACAAATAAATTGTTCTTGTTATCCACCTTGTCAACCACTGAAACTTTTTTCTTAAGTAAACATTTTGAAAATAAGGAAAAAGTATTGAGGAATTTCAAGTGATACTCATTTATTAAAAAAGTACTAAAAAGACTTTTAGACAAAGTTTTAAAAATTATTCTAAACTTCGTGTCTAGATAAAAATATTCTCATTTTCATCCTCATTGTCTGAGTGTGGAGAAGTACGGCTGGAGGTTTGACTGTCATTAGCATTACCGTCGATCACCGTAGAATAAAATTCCAGCTTCTCCAGAGATCTCCAGTCATCTCCGTAATGATTTTTAAGAAGGTTTTCTACGTCTACGTCCATGCTTGCATTGAAGTTCATGAGGGTAAACTCCAGGCGATGAATACCTTTCACGTTTTTCACGCTCTTTCTTCCACTCGCGCGTATTCTTATGAATAAGTGCTGGATGGTCAGCTAATTCCACAAACTTTTCCACTCAAAATATCAAGAAAATCACTGAAAATTATACTCGATCTTATTAATTATACTCGATCACGATGAACAAAAACAGCAAACATGGAAACGGAAGAAGAAGGTTACACACTGTCTTTCTTGGTTACCAGCGCTCGTCCACTTGCCCCGCCACCAAGCGGCAAACAAGCGAAACTTGGATGTATTGGATTTTGGCGTGGCACCTGAACTTTGTGGCCATTTTTCTCAGGGATCTAACGGGTTTTGACTCGCATCCACCTCGCCATAGATAGATTGCCGTAATTGTGATTCCTGCAAAAAAACACATTTTCGAAAAAAGTGGATCTATCGGATTTTGGAACGGCAGGCCTCATGTACACTGCTACCTACTTCCCTACTTCGGAACTCATCGAACGTCCCACCGTCTGCTTAGACTTAGAGCAACATGACGTCGTTTACAGCTTCTAACTTAACTTTTCCACAGCTTAGAACTTAAATTTTCTACGACGGCAGGTGAGCATACAACGTGAGATATAAAATAAATAATAGATTTCAGTAAGCAAACATACGGCGCCTAGGAAGGAAAGTCAGCGATTAGAATTAGAATTATTATTAGCAATTAGAATTCAATCTTCTATTGTGCGAATAGTCTAAGGAAAAGTATTTTAGTTATTTAACAAAGATAACCGCGCAATTAAATTATGTGCTACCACAGGAATTACGTAAGAACGCAATTTATTATTCAGACGTTTATTGCATTCGTTGCTTCTTACTGGATAATTTATTAGGGATATTTATGCGAGGCATATTATGAGGGTGGGTGAGGGTTTTTTTAGGTGTATGAGTAGTGGGGTGCGGATTTTGTATTTATTTATTTTTATTTTTATTTATTTTTTATTTTTATACTAATTTTTTATTTACTGTGCGGAACTACACTACCTAAGTCTCGCAAATTCACACAGTTATCGATGGGTGATGATCACTACCTACTATCTTGAGCAAATCAGTTGTACTGATACTCACGTATTGTTGAGGTACACTTCCGAAATTAAGAAAATATCCCGCTATTACTTGTTTTAGAGAAATATACCTAGTGAACAGTTTTACAAATGAATAAATAAATATAGTTCAATAGGAACATTATTATAAATTTCCGCCACAACCACTCCGGACAATGGAAACTGCCATAAGCATATATTAAAGATACCATTTCATGAAGGGCACCCTACATGCCGCATGGCGATAAGGAATGGGAACCATTGATCTGTGCAATGTTTCACACTATCCACCTACTGGAATGACCTCCCATACTAAGCTCGAATTCGGCATCCGATAATTTGAGGTCGAGTCGGATAATCATGTCTGGGGGAACGTACGGAAAGTATTTTTCGCACACATTTTTCTACATGAAATTATTTAAATTCTTCAGGTCATAAATTTCACGTTGAATGAAGCCGTAAGTACCTATCATCGTGCAGCCGTGATGAGCGAGGAGAAAGAAAGAATGAAAGGGAGGAACTGACAGAGAAAATGAAGAAGATGAAATACGATAGTGATTCCGACACTGTAACTGTCACGGCTTACCATGCTCGATTACTTAAGTTAATTATTAGCATATTTTTTATTTTATACTTTATTTATTCATTTATTTACATCAGCAAGGGTGAACCCAGTTTACAAAATAACAAAATACTTCGACAGTTGTCAATAATGAAGATCAGACCATATAGTTCAAAAATAAGTGTAGCCGTGAATAGTGAATATTGGTGAAAGGCGAAGATAGCAAGCGACGAAGCGACGTGGTAAGTGATGGTGCAATCTGGTGATGGTACGACGATGTTAAGCGATGACAAGTAGCGACGATGGATTGCGAACAGGGAATCGCAACACGATTCTCTTGATGGACGTTATCGGGGTGTTGAAAACGTCCATATTTGGGTGGTCCTGGAGCAGGCGATTGGCTTCAAGAGGCAGTCTTGACATGGGGCGGTGGTATAAATAATTGGTTGGCGAGAAGTCAATGGCAAATAGGATCTAGTTGCGTGTTAATACTTGGGGCACCAAGACCCTCATCTCAGCCAAGAGTGACGGGCAATCGAACTGCCCACGGACCAACCTGTATGGTGCAGGTTGGTTCGACCTACGCACCTGAAGATTCAAATTACATTTTCTTAACATGGCACCATAGTCTATGTCGATAGCAGGGATTTGCAGCTTATAACCGTCGTACCGCAGAACTTGTGCTGCACCCTTCCCAACCGCTGAACATGGACAGCATAAAACGGGCTCCAGACTACGGCAGCGTGCTCTAACGCTGGCAGAACCAACGCCTTACACAGACAGACAGTGGCGGGATTGCTAGTGAACTCCTTCGTTCCTTTTAATAAACCGTAGTCTTCATTACCTTGCTCGTGATACAATCAATGTGGGTGCCGAAGGTCATTTTAGCATCAATATTAACCCCCAGACCAGATTGTGAATCTCTTTCACCCATGAGAGGAGCAAACCATTAATCTGGTATATAAAAATATAAATCAAAGGTCGATCTGAACCTTCCTAATGCCGAACAATTTTCAACTGTTGCTCATTTATAATCAGAGCGAAGTGGAACACAAAGTGACACTTGCAGCGATGGCAGTGCTCTTGCAGCTCCATCACCACACGCTAGATGGAGTAGGTGTGTGCTGCTCAGAAAACTTATAATCTAACTTTTGATTTTTAAAACCCTGATGGTTGCAGATTCCAAGTTGGATTATCCTTGAAATGTTCCCTATCCCCATACAATTTCGTTCAGCCATCTAGCGTTATTGAGCGACCAGAGAGGCAGACAGAGAATAATTGACACAATGGTCCTGATCGATTTCAGATGGTATGAAAAGAAGATGAGACATAGCATTTTATTACCGTAATCAATGTATAGACAAAAGGAATTCCGATTTTATTATTATATTTCTACGGACTGCGCCAGACAGAATTTTTACGTTATATCCACCCGCTGCAATGGTAATTTATATCATCCATATCACAGATCATCCGAGACGACTCGTGTATTTGACAGAACAGAACGAGTTGTAAGCCCGATTATCGGCTTCCAGTAATCTGCGGTCGAGTCATGAGACAATCGAATCCCGTGAGAAGGTGAGGAAAGTGTGTTTCGAACAAGGGAGCGTCGAGCGCTGATTGGGAAGTTACCCTACCAAAGCCGGTGCGACCAAGTAGTGACCAGTTGTTATCGCGCAAATTCCCTTCGGCAGATTACAGTTCCATCGCTATCCTCTCGAGAGACTTCTCCTTTGATAGGAGCGGTCTCAAGGTGGCCACACAATGTCCAATGACCGGTGACTACGCGGTCTGCCGAGTCCATTAAGCGATATCAAGTAGATACTGTCGTATGTAGGTCAAGCGGGTGATTGTTCATGGACTACTTCAAACCTAGTTCAATTTAACTACTTCGAATCACTTATAAACTAAAACACTAGAATTACAAACAGCCTTGGAAGGGATAAATATACACATAATATTATGTTGAAGTCTTGATTATTTGATGTTGATTTTAGTTCTACCAGTTAGAAATATCGGCCATCTAGCCATCCTCAGGCGTTGTGTGCTCTGCTTTTACAAGCAGGGTTTGAAATTTCATAATTTTCATGTTACCTTAAATATACATTTTCTAGCTATATTATATCTACAATGCATAGGTATTGCACGCTACTCCCACTGTGAATTGCACGTTACATGAAATCGTATTACTGGTGCTTCTTCATACAAGTTCCCCGTGTGCGTTCCAGAGCGCTCCATCGGATATTTCAATTAAACGTTGACCCTCCACCTACCTGTATTTCTGCAAAAAGATCGATAGGAGGCTAATTGTTATTAGCTTAAATATCTCATTTACGCATAATGGTGATTGAGCTCACCAATACTCCATAACGCTACTGATCATTACTATTAATACTTGATCGACGATCCATGGAAAATCATTCCGGAGAGTAATCCATCTATTGCTGAGGCGTAAAATGCCTTGAGACTGTGGACGCATAGTCCTTGATGTTGAATTCTTTGCGATCAAATTAGAAAGAGGCAGTGCGCGAGTTTGAGAGGCGACAAAATTAACAGCATATCCGAACAAATGGATATAATAAATGTGTATGGCTAATTATAGCACCCTCAGCGACCGATTTGATCTGATCGAAACCAATTTCTAATCCAAATTGTCGGATTTCGCTGAGCGTGTCGATGTAATTGCTAATCAAGGTCGATACGCTTCCCCCATCAGTCCAAGCAGGAGGAGAAACGGATCAAGCTTCCCAAATAATCCTATTCAGTGTTCCCAATTCCGATCGATCTGACTCCATGAAGGCATCCGAAGCGGACATATCCTGATTTAAATTTAATTTAGTTAAATGTAATGTAAATAATACACCTATGTATTCGCTCAGCAAACATTTTTAAAACACCCCTTCAAAATTTTTTCTCTTACGTTTCAAGGTGCGTAGATACCAAAAAAGCAATGTCCGTCCGCCGTCCGCCGTATCATGCACATCTATTTCAGTTTCGGTCTAAAAAAAACTCGTTCATTCGCACACAGCCTCCATTTGGGCCCTAGTTGTGTCCCGAAAGTTTGCTGCCCGATCGGAATATACCCAGGGGTTTTATGTGTGAAAAATGGGGATAAAAATAGGGATTTTTGTGTTTTAGTAACATGAGTTTGTGAGGTATTGTTTTCCATGTTTTTTAGAACGAGGAGACCGAATATAAAGTAGATTTTGACCGAAGAGTGGGGAATTGAGGTTATAAGGAAGGTTCAACCTTAAATTTATGTTAAAATTTGGTCTAAAATCGTGGTTCTTCCGCTCATAGTTTGGGTCCCCATTTGGGAACAAATTTGGCTCCTAGTTGTGCACCGAAGCTCGGCAACCCGATCAGAATACACCCAGGGGTGTTACGGGTGAAAATTGGGTGTAAACATAGAGTTTTGCGAGGTTTTTTGAAGGTTTCAATGAAAATCAGCTTGCGAGGTATCGTTGTCCATATTTGTTAGGGGTAGAAGACCGAATATGAAGTTTATGTTGACCAAAGAGTGAAGTATTGAGGTTGTAACGAAGGTTCAGCTCCAAAATTAATTTTTTATGAGCCAAAAACCTGGGAAATTGTCGGAAATCACCATAAGCCTGTATAATAACGCTATAATTAGTTTCAACAGGTGAATCAAGACAATCCAATGGCACTATCAATTACCTATCAAAGATCATTGAAATTAAATAAAATAAAAAGTAGTTGCCAAATTCGTGTTTTGGGGGGCCAAAGTTGGCGGAAACCTTAAAAAATACCAATTTCAATCACTGCACATGAAATAAACAATTAATTAACAGCCAAAATTTCTGTACGTATGTCCAAATAAACCCATGAGACAAGGACTTTGCAGAGTTATGGTTTATTATTCTGTGAATAATACACCTATGTGATCGCTCAGCAAAAATTTTTATGACACTTCCTCAAAATTTTTTCTTTTACGTTTCAAGGTGCGTAGATTACAAAAATGCAATGCCCGACCGCCGTCCACAGTACGCCGTAATCCGTCCGCCGTATCATGTCTACTGGCTTCAATTTCAGTCTAAAAAATTCGTACTTTCTCACACATGCTTCATTTGGGCCCTAGTTGTGTCCCGAAACTTTGCAGCCCGATCGTAATACACCCAGGGGTGTTATGAGTGAAAATGTGTGTAGAAATAGGTACTTTTTGTGTTTCAGTAACATGAGCTTTTGAGGCATCGTTTTCCATGTTTTTGGGACGAAAAGACCGAACATGAAGTCGATTTTGACCAAGGAGTGGAAAATAGAGATTCTAACGAAGTTTCAGCCTAACATTTACGTTAAATTTTTGTCTAAAAATCTTCGTTCTTCCGCACACAGTTTGGGTCCTCATTTGGGAACACATTTGGGTCCTAGTTGTGCTCCGAAACACGGAGTCCGATCGGCATACACCCAGGGATGTTATGGGAGAATAATGCAAGTAAAAATAGGGGGTTTCGAGGGATTTTTGAGGTTTTATTGAACATGAGCTTGTGAGGTATCGTTTTCCATGTTTTTTACTGCGAGAAGACCGAATATTAAATTGGTTTCGTAACGAAGGTTAACCTCTCGAAATTCATTTTTTATTAGTCAAAAACATGGGAAATTGTCTGAAATCACTGTAAATTTGTAAAATAACACTAGAAGTAGTATCAACAGGTGAATCAAGACAATTAATCGAATAATCTGGGAAAAAAACCGAGCTTAATTCGTGGTTTGGGGGGCCAAAATTGGTGGAAACCATCAAAAATAGCCATTTCAATAATTGTACATGAAAGAAACAATAAATGAACAGCCACCATTTCTGTAGGTGTGTCCAGTAGGATAATAAACCCAAGTGACAAAGACTTTGCAGCGTTCCCATGGCATTATCTTCGCTCGTTTGGAAATAAATAAACTCCCGACTAGGTACATACATACATACTTTGATACTTATGAAAGTGCAGTTGTGTTCCAATTATGTCAGCTTGATTATTCAATGACTGCTTCCATTGTGATCTAATTGATTCAGTCTACTTTGAATGATGATTAACTCGTACCTACCTAACAACTAGTCTTCACTAACAACCGTCGATAATAAGGTAATTAGGTATACGTTTAAATAACGGATTTTTCTTATTGCGACAGTTGCAGTATTTATCATATATTTCTTCAAAATTCGTTCTTTAATCTCACCGTATTTTAGTAAGCGCTCAGCTTGCTCCTAGTTATGAATGAAAGATTTAAATTCTGTTACATGGGTGATACAAGGTCACACTTGGTAAATGCTACTACAGCTGAAGCTGTTCGCATTCGGGGATTCGGTGGATAGTTGAATAAACATGAACCTAATTTCAGTCACCCTAATTGAAATTCATGCTGAAGTATAAATCATGTCGACTGCTTCTAATCAGGAGAAAACATAAAGCCAGTTGGAACGCTAATGGCGTAATCAGGATCCATTGAGCTTTAGAGGCCACTCCAACGGGAATGTCCTTATCCAAGAGTCCGGGTAAGAGGGTAAGTCCTTTAGAACCTTATCCACAGTATCATCTCCGTTTTCGGAACGTTCTCAACCGATCTACCTACTAATAGTCGCCAGATCTCCATTGTAATGGTCGTTTACCCTAATGGTAATAACGCTCTGGGCTTACTAATTATCTTGATTGAGTTGGCAATGTACCAATAAAAACTCCGAAGACGATGTGTATTTATAATATGCAAATTGGGATTCATACAATAATAATTATCACTGCACCTTAATCTCAATTTGATAACTGTCCCGAACTGAGGTTCACTGGGCATATTGGACGGACTCATATGGCTGCCAAGTTGGGACAGATTCATCAATCGTGTCCATTTCACTATGGACAAGCCTGATGGTTATAATATTTACGTTCTATCGATTTCGGTATATGGATGCCTATTTCAAGGGTATATCTTACAGAAGTGATCTAAATGAAACGTTCATCAGCTGATACTGAAAATAGAAAACAGTTGTGGGGAGCAAATCGTTGCAGAGTTTTATCTAAATAATTGTAAAAATAATGTTTAGGTCCAGATTTATTGGAACGAGAATCGGAACATTTCCAAGCTGAGCTTTTTTTTTCTTCATCAATGTGGAAATAACCCTTAGAAATTATGACTAGTGAATGCAAACGATCTTTTGCCAAAATCGATAACAGCCTTATTCACGGTGACGCCTTGAAATTCATGAACACTGCGAAAGCCTATCTCAGGATTATACATTTTTGTTTCAATCTGTTAACCCCACTAAAAACCAAAAAATAAAAATAAATAAATAAAATAAAACAACGCGCCCTTAAAAAGCTGTACTTATAAATAATGCCAGTAACAATAGAACACGCTGCAAAGTCCTTGTCATATAGGTTTATTATTCGACTAAATACAGCACGATTTGGACGTCAGTGAAGAGACCCATAAAGCTAACTTGACGGTTTTATACTCGAATATTAGGTTGCTTCAAATTATTTTCGATGAGAGAAATTGTCATTGAATTGTCTTTATTCACCTAATTATACTATCTCCTGTGTTATTGCACAAATTTCAGGAGGTTACAGACATGTTCGCAGGTTTTTGACCCATAATTATTGAATTACGAGAGCTAATATTTCGTTAGAACCTCGATTAGAACTCAGTGATCAAAATGAACTTCACAATTGGTCTGCTTACCCTAAAAAACATGGGAAGCGATACCTCGAAAGCCGAAGTTCACAAAAACCTCAAAAATACCTATTTTCACACCCCATAACACCCTTGGGTATATTCCGATCTGGCTGCAAAGTTTAAGAACATTACTAGGGCCCAAATGGCGCCCGTGTGCGAAAGAACGAAATTTTCAGACCGAAAATAAAGTATTATGGATTATACGGCGGACGGTGGACGGCGGGCGGTGGACGGCGGACGGTGGACGGCGGGCGGTGGACGGAGGACGGATGACGGATATTTATGGAATTAACGCACCATGAAACGTGAAAGAAAAAGGCTGCCAAGTCCAAGTCACATGGGTTTATTATTCTATTGGACATACCTACAGAAATTCTGGAAATACATTCATTGTTTCTTTCATGTGCAATAACCCCCCAGAACAGAACACCCCAGAAACACTTATTAAGCTCCTATTTTTGACAAATTATCTTTGATCATTGATAGTGACATTTGATTGTCTTGATTCGCCTGTTTAAACTACTTCTAGTGTAATTATACAAGTTTATGGTGATTTGGGACAATTTCCCAGGTTTTTGGCTCATACAAAATGAATTCTGGGAGCTGAACCTTCATTTCAACCTCGATTCTTTACTCGTTGGTCATAACCAACTTCATATTCGGTCTTCTATCCCTAAAAAACATGGAAAACGATACCTCGCAAGCTCATGTTCATTAAAACCTCAACAAAAAAACTCAAAAAACCCTGTTTCTACACCCATTTTGGTTTGATATTCTATCAATAATACACCTATGTATTCGCTCAGCAAAAAAATTTTATAACACTCCCTCAAAATGTTTTCTTTTCCGTTTCAAGGTGTGTAGATTCCAAGCCCGGCCGCCGTCCGCCGTATCATGCATACCGCCTTCATTTTCGGTCTAAAAAATTCGTTCTCACGCACACATGCTCCATTTGGGCCCTAGTTGTGTCCCGAAACTTTGCAGCCCGATCGGAATATACCAAAGGGTGTTATAAGTGAAAATGTGCATAAAAATAGGTACTTTTTTGTATTTTAATAACATGTGCATAACATGAGATTTTGAAGTATCGCTTTCCATGTTTTTGAGACGAGAAGACCGAATATGAAGCCGATTTAGTCCAGGGAGTGTAAATTGAGGTTCTACCAGATGTTTAGCTCCTAAAATTGACTCGAGTCAAAACCCTGGGAAATCGTCTGAAATCACCATGAATTTGTGTAAAAACACTAGAAAAGTGTCAACACGTGGATCAAGACAATTAAATAGCACTACCAATAATCAAGGATAATTTTGAAAAAAAAGGAGCGTACCGCATCTGTGTTTTAGGGGCCAAAATAGGTGGAAACCAGCAGAAATAGCCATTTCAATAATTGTACATGAAAGAAACAATAAATGAACAGCCACCATTTCTGTAGGTGTGTCCAGTAGGATAATAAACCCAAGTGACAAAGACTTTGCAGCGTTCCCATGGCATTATCTTCGCTCGTTTGGAAATAAATAAACTCCCGACTAGGTACATACATACATACTTTGATACTTATGTCAATCATTTCACATGAAAGAAACAATAAATGAACAGCCAACATTTCTCTAGGTATTGCAGCGTTTTAGAATCAACGCACCTTGAAAGTAAAAGAAAAACTTTTGAGAGGGTGTTCTACAATATTTTTTGCTGAGCGAATACATAGGTGTATTATTCACAGAATAATAAACCAAAAACGCTGCAAAGTCCTTGTCACATGGGTTTATTATTCTATTGGACATACCTATAGAAATGTTTGCTATTCATTTATTGTTGCTGTCATGTAAAATAATTGAAATAGCTGTTTCTGGTGGTTTCCACTAATTTCGGCCTCCAAAACTTAAATTAGGTACGCTCCTTTTTTTTTTTTCAAATTATCCTTGATCATTGGTAGTGCCATTTAATCGCCTTGATCCACGTGTTGACACTTTTTCTAGTGTTATTATACAAATTGATGGTGATTTCAGGCGATTTCGCAGGTTTTTGGATCATAAAAAATCAATTTTGGGAGCTGAACATCTGGTACAACCTCAATTTTCCACTCCTTGGTCAAAATTGACTTCATATTCGGTGTTCTCGTCCCCAAAAACATGGAAAACGATACCTCAAAAGCTCATTTTACTAACATGTAACTAAATCACAAAAAGTACCTATTTTTGTACACATTTTCACTCATAACACCCCTGGGTATTTTCCGATCGGGCTGAAAAGTTTCGGGACACAACTAGGGCCCAAATGGAGCATGTGTGCGAAAGAACGAGTTTTTTAGACCGAAAATGAAGCCTGTACACGTGATACGGCGGACAGCGTACGGCGGACGGCGGACGAACATTGCATTTTTGGAATCTAGGAACCTTGAAACGGAAAAGAAAAAATTTTGAGGGCGTGTTATAAAAATTTTTTGCTGAGCGAATACACAGAATAATAAACCAAAATGCAATGTCCGTCCGCCGTACGCCGTATCACGTGTACCGGCTTCATTTTCGGTCTATAAAATTCGTTCTTTCGGACACATGCTCCATTTGGGCCCTAGTTGTGTCCCGAAACTTTTCAGCCCGATCGGAGTATACCCAGAGGTGTTATGAGTGAAAATTTTGTAAATATAGGTACTTTTTGCGGTTTAGCAACATATTGGTAATATGAGCTTCTGAGATATCGTTTTCCATGTTTTTGGGGACGAGAAGACCGAATATGAATTCGATTTTGACCAATGAGTGGAATATTGAGTTCTACCAAATGTTCAGCTCCCAAAATTGATTTTGGTTTATTATTCTGTGAATAATACACCTATGTATTCGCTCAGCAAAAAATTTTTATAACACCCCCTCAAAATTTTTTCTTTTCCGTTTCAAGGTACGTAGATTCCAAAAATGCAATGTCCGTCTGCCGTCCGCCGTATCACGTGTACAGCCTTCATTTTCGGTCTAAAAAATTCGTTCTTTCGCTCACATGCTCCATTTGGGCCCTAGTTGTGTCCCGAAACTTTTCAGCCCGATCGGAATATACCCAGGGGTGTTATGAGTGAAAATGTGTATAAAAATAGGTACTTTTTGTGTTTTAGTAACATGTTAGTAAAATGAGCTTTTGAGGTATCGTTTTTCATGTTTTTGGGGACGAGAAAACCGAATATGAAGTCGATTTTGACCGAAGAGTGGAAAATTGAGGTTGTATCAGATGTTCAGCTCCCAAAATTTATTTTTTATGAGTCAAAAACCTGGGAAACCGTCTGAAATCACCATCAATTTGTAGAATAACACAAGAAAAAGTGTCAGCACGTGGATCAAGACGATTAAATGGTACTATCAATGATCAAAGATACTCTTAAAAAAAAGGAGCGTACCTACCTAATTCGAGTTTTGGAGGCCAAAATTGGTGGAAACCAACAGAAATAGCTATTTCAATGATTTGACATGAAAGAAACAATAAATAAACAGCCAACATTTGTGTAGGTATGTCCAGTAGAATAATAAACCCATGTGACAAGGACTTTGCAGCGTTTTGGTTTATTATTCTGTGAATAATACACCTATGTATTCGCTCAGCAAAAAATTTTTATAACACTCCCTCAAAATTTTTTCTCTTCCGTTTCAAGGTGCGTAGATTCTAAAAATGCAATGTCCGTCCGCCGTCCGCCGTCCCCCGTACGCCGTCCGCCGTCCGCCGTCCGCCGTATCACGTGTACAGGCTTCATTTTTGGTCTAAAAAATTCGTTCTTTCGCACACATGCTCCACTTGGGCCCTATTTGTGTCCCGAAACTTTTCAGCCCGATCGGAATATTCCCAGGGGTGTTATGAGTGAAAATGTGTATAAAAATAGGTACTTTTTGCGTTTTAGCAACATGTTAGTAAAATGAGCTTTTGAGGTATCGTTTTTCATGTTTTTGGGGACGAGAAGACCGAATATGAAGTCGATTTTCACCAATGAGTGGAAAATTGAGGTTGTACCAGATGTTCAGCACCCAAAATTGATTTTTTATAAGTCAAAAACCTGGAAAATCGTCTGAATTCACCATCAATTTGTAGAATAACACTAGAAAAAGTATCAAGAGATGGATCAAGACGATTAAATGGTACTATCAATGATCAAAGATAATTTAAAAAAAAAAGGAGCGTACCTAATTCGTGTTTTGGGGGCCAAAATTGGTGGAAACCACCAGAAATAGCTATTTCAATCATTTTATATGAAAGAAACAATAAATAAACAGCCAGCATTTCTGTTGGTATTCCAAGTAGAATAATAAACCCATGTGACAAGGACTTTGCAGCGTTTTTTTTTATTAGTGAAAAACCTGGGAAATCGTCTGAAATCACCATCAGTTTGTATAACACTGGAAAAGTGTCAACACGTGGATCAAGACGATTAAATGGCACTATCAATGATCAAAGATAGTTATTAAAAAAAAAAAAAAAACGCTGCGAAGTCCTTGTCACATGGTTTTATTATTCTATTGGACATACCTACAGAAATGCTGGTTGTTCATTTATTATTTCTTTCATGTGAAATAATTTAAATAGATATTTCTGATTGTTTCCACCAATTTTGGCCCCCAAAACACAAATTAGGTACAGTCCTTTTTTTTCAAAGTTATCTTTGACCATTGGTAGTGCCATTTAATTGTCGTGATTCACCTGTAGACACTTTTTCTAGTGTTATTATACAAATTGATGGTGATTCCAGACAATTTTCCAGGTTATTGACCCATAAAAAATCGATTTTGGGAGCAGAACCATTGGTAGAACCTCAATTTTCCACTCTTTGGTCAAAACTGATTTCACATTCGGTCTTCTTGTCCCCAACAACATGGAAACGATACCTCAAAAGCTCATGTTGCTAACATGTTACTAAAACTAAAATAAACCAAACGCTGCAAAGTCCTTGTCACAAGGGTTTATTATTCTATTGGACATACCTACAGAAAGGTTGGCTGTTCATTAATTGTTTCTTTCATGCGTAATAATCGAAATAGCTACTTCTGATTGTTTCCACCAATTTTGGCCCCCAAAACACAAATTAGGTACGCTCTTTTTTTTCTTTTTTTTTAAACTATCTTTGATCATTGGTAGTGCCATTTAATCGTCCTGAACCACGTCTTGACACTTTTTCCAGTGTTATTATACAAACTGATGGTGATTTCAGACGATTTCCCAGGTTTTTCACTCATCAAAAATCAATTCTGGGAGCTGAACATTTGGTAGAACTCAATTTTCCACTCTTTGGTCAAAATCGACTTCATATTCGGTCTTCTCGTCCCCAAAAACATAGAAAACGATATCTCAGAAGCTCATGTTACCAATATGTTGCTAAAACGTAAAAAGTACCTATTTTTACACACATTTTCACTCATAACACCCCTGGGTATATTCCGATCGGGCTGAAAAGTTTCGGGACACAACTAGGGCCCAAATGGAGCATGTGTGCGAAAGAACGATTTTTTTAGACCGAAAATGAAGCCTGTACACGTGATACGGCGGACGGCGGACGGCGTACGGCGGACGGACATTGCATTTTTGGAATCTATGCACCTTGAAACGTAAAAGAAAAACGTTTGAGGGGGTGTTATAAAAATTTTTTGCTGAGCGAATACATTCACAGAATAATAAACCAAAACGCTGCAATGTCCTTGTCACTTGGGTTTATTATTCTATCGCACATACTTGCCGAAATGTAGCCGTTCATTTACTGTTTCTTTCATGCGCAGTAATTTAAATAGTTGTTTTAGACGGTTTCCACCAGTTTTGCTCCCAAAAACACGAATTAGGCTCCCTTTTTTTTTACAGATTATCTTTGAACATTCGGTGTGCCATTTAATCGTCTTGATTCACCCGCTAATACTACTTCTAGTGTTATTATACACATTTATGGTGATTTCAGACAATTTCTCAGTTTTGTGACTCATAAAAAATGAATTTCGGGGGCTTAACCGTTGTTACAACCGCAATTCCTCAATCTTTGGTCAAAATCAACTTCATATTCGGTCTTCTCGCCCTAAAAACATGGAAAAAGATACCTCTTAACCTCATGTTACTAAAACTTAAAAAACACAAAGAATACCTGTTTTATACCCATTTTTCGCTCATAACACCCTCGGGTATATTCCGATCGGGCTGCAAAGTTTCGGGACACAACTAGGGCCCATGTGTGCGAAAGAAAGAATTTTTTAGAATGAAATTGAAGTCGGTATACGTGATACGGCGGACGGCCGGCGTACGGCGGACGGCGGACTGACATTGCATTTTTTGAATCTACGCACCTTGAAGCGTAAAAGAAAAAAAATTTTGAGGGGCTGTTATAAAAATTTTTTGCTGAGCGAATACCTTGTGGTATTATTCACAGAATAATGAACCAAAATGATAATATTTATACTGATTAAACTTAGGTAATTTATTCAAAGTCGACACAACAAATTAGTAAAGTCGGCGCCAAATTTCAAATACTTTATGGCGCTCTACCTTCATATTTAATCCTTGGGTTTTTGATTTTTATATTTCAATTAAAGTCTGGCGCCGACTTCAAAATTGTCTTGTACTGGCATTGATTCCCACTTTTATTGTTAATATTCAAATCTGAAATTGATTACACATCTCTACATTTATCTTGATGAATTCGTGGCAATAAGCGCGTTATTAGCACTTCCCTTCTACCACATACCCGATAGTTGATTCAACTGAACTTCTAGCAGATACAGTCAAACGATTGCACGTGAGATTAGTGTGGAAGCGAATCGGTGGTTTATGCTGTAAGAAGCGTCATTAATCAAAATGTTCTTATACCGGAATCGGGGTTGAGTTAATAGAAATTCAATAATCCTACTTATAAAAGGGGCAACCGTAATGGAGACAAATTGAGCTTGGTCCCATTCAAATCAGCTCCGTTTCGTCCCGGTTATCGAATCTGTTGAAAGGATCATTCGTCAAAACTTGAAAAACGAGATTATAATAAATGAATTTCGACTCGATGGGTCACCAGTCATCTTACAGGCTACTATCGCACCGGCTGAAAAAATCTTTTATGGCCCACTAGCTGAAATATAATTGAATGCGTTGATTGTTTAATTTAACTAAATCTAAGGCACGATAACCCATGAAGGGACTGGGCACTTTTTACGTTCGTGTCACTGGGCGTGACCACGATTTAATTTGAAACCTGCGATCACTGTAGTTAACAAAAAATTATGCCAATAGGAGGTTTATTGTAATGGGACGAAGTAGGATCGTCGCATGTCCATACAACGAAAACCTTCTAGTTCTGACACATTTCCGATTGTTTCCTACCGTCAAGGGATTATATTTTCATGTTATACCTAAACATTATAACACATAACTCACATATACATAAATCAATTTGAATTTTCTACTGAGGCTGGAGTCGATGAGGCTATTTATAATGCCACTACTGGGGGCCTATTCACTAAGCGAAAGAGACATCTATTTTCGGTCCGACTCTCTTTTGGCAGAAGAGATTTTTATAGTATCCATGACAGGGTTGTTCAGTAACTTCTAAAAGAGAGCGTTGGCGGCCATCTTGGCATTTTCGATCTCTTTCAGAGAGACAGCTAATTTGGTGTCTTTACTCGAAAGAGAGAGCCTATTTCTCGTTTGTTTGACAGTGATAAATCGTGTAAAATATCCTCGTTCATCCTCACCCACATCGGTAATTTTGATTGTGTTTTTTTTTTGTTTTTTGTTTTTTTTTTTCAATTCATGAAGGTAAGTCAATTTTCATTATTAATATATACATATTATTGATTCATGAGTAAAAACGTCCAAGTATGGATTTTGGTAGGCAGGTACCCATTGAATAGGTATTACTAAGAAATGCGTTCATTATTAAGGAATTGAACTCCCTGGGGCATAAACATCTCCCACTTCATGGATTTCATGGGATTTTCATGCATTAGGATCCATATCTCCTTCTCAAGGTCACTGGAGCTATTCTGTAAAATAGACCAACCCCGGCTATCTATTTTAGTGAATAGGCCCCCTGAACCTGACTTGTCAAGAGATCGCAAGGAAAAGGTCATTATGAAGTAAATCACTCGCGAAGAAATCGTGGAAACCCATTTCAAAGAAAAACGGAGTTTTGGAAAAGTTGTCTATTTCCACTAACTCCGGTTTTTTTGTTGATTTGTTTTGAATGGTCATTATTACGTTTCTCGATCTTTGTAAATGCCTTGACTCGATCGATAGAGACAAACTGTCATTTTGCCTAGAAAAATTTGGACTAAGCGGTAATGCTTAGAACTGGTTTTCCTCCCTGTTTAAAACAGCGAAAACATGAGTGGTGTTCGTTGATAGGATTTCTGATGGCAGTTCTATGAGCAATAACTTTGGCGCAATTCATATGAGTAATTTAGGGTCTAGTCTGTTCTTATTATACATTATGTTAACGCCATCTTCTTCCTCATGGGCAATTAAAATACCTCTTTGCTGATGATTCCGTCCCCATAACCTCAGCTTTATCTTGGGGATGCGCTATTCAAGAATAAAACCAGGACATGAGGACTTCACCAAATTGGTATTCGGCAAATGCCTTGACGTTGAACTCTAATGAATCGTCATATTTATATGCTACTGAATTATCATGAAGAGCTTCCCGGCAAAAAACTTGGGCTCCACTCTTGCGATGCCAAAATGAGTGTCTATAACTGCTCCGAGTCGATTAGAGTACGTGAACAGAAATACCTCGAGTAATAATTGATGGAAATTTAGATGGAGCAAACACATGGAGCGAACAACAAATCGACTCCGAAAGTTGATATATATTTTTAATACAATACTAGAAGACGTGTTGTGTCACTAAACTCGTATATTACGCACTAGCCCAATCAATATTGTGCCATGGGGTTATCGCGTGGGGTTCAGCTGCATTGAATACCCTGAACCTACTTTGGTTACCCAGAACTCCAAAACAAAAGCTGCATTGGGGAGGAGATGGGGCTGCTCCTTGAATCAAGCATTCGAAGATTTCAAAGTTCTAAATGTTAGAGCACTATTTTTTATTAAAATAGTTTACTCCACTGTACTAAACATAATCACTGCTTCGCTCCCAACTCCCTTCAAGTAATCCCACCAGATCTACGCTCACCAATACCCTCTCAAATCCCAGCTGTAATCTAGTATCGTCCACCAAGCACGCCTAATACATTATACATGTCATAGTCAACAAGTTACCCCCTCGCCTCCGTAGTGCCTCCGCAATAACACGCTCCCACTTTAAAATCAATATCGATAGTAGGCAAAGAAGAAATGGAGTTGAGCAGATACCTACTTCGCAGAATATGCATGATTATTAGAACACTGTAACTTAGTTATCGTCGGCTTGTAATACGTTTCCTTCTTTATTAACATGTGTATCATGTTTTAGCCCTGGGGTACTAGCATTTTTTGCGAGTCGATTTTGCGCGTCAATTTTGAGCGTCAAATTTGAGCGTCAAATTTGAGCGTCAAATTTGAGCGTCAATTTTAAGCGTCAAATTTTTTCGCGCACAATGCATAGTGGTTTTCACGTACAACCGAGTAGTTGCTAGGGAAATGAAACTTCTTTCATTTTCATCGGACAAAAATCGTTTTCCATTCGTTGGAAAGCTCTTGATTTATCACGAATTTATTTCGTATTTGTTCTTGGTATTTATTTCCTAGTTTCATACTATAACTATATAAATGAATGTTATAAATGGATAGTAAACAATGACGCTTGTATGGTTGCTCTACAATTCTACATCTATGGTGCTCAAGAAATGTAGACAAGACATCGTCAGAAGAAACGAGCACATACGTTTCAAGTAGTAGATTTCTACCTAGCCTTAACTTTTCGAGTTAATAACATGATACATGGTTGCAATTTTTGGTTCTTAAACAGAAATAAATTTCAACATCTTCAGGGCTTAGAGATTATGATGATTAGTACTCATGATTACTTACCTACCTAAATAAGAAGTACGAGTTTTAAACGAATCTCACTGAGTTTTTTTACCTAGACATTTTCCCTTAATATATTTGTTGTGATCGGCTGCTCCTCCACAACCAATGTAATGTACCTACATGTTGTACCTCAGAGTGGGGACCCCCTGACCCCCCTCTGATCATGTCAGGGGCCTATAAAGAGCCGAGGGGCCAACAAATACATAACCATTCTCAAGCTAACATTCGGCATCGTCTGTTCCATCCTTAATCACTACACTGGTGACCCCGAGTGGTGACACGCAGCCTCCGCCCGCCGTCTGCGACCGCGGTGCGACGACAGCGACGACAGCGCCTGGCAACGACGAACAACGCCGCTCAGCGCCCGCCGACCGTCTGCCACGAGCCCCACCTCCGCAGCACTACGCCCGGCACACGCACCCCAGTCCGACGCCCCACAGCGCCGCCCCCACCGACGCCACACAACGGCGCCCCACTCCGACGCCCGCCTCGACGCCCAACGCAGCGGCCCCCCGCTACTTCGCCCCACCATCCGATTCCTATATAAGGAAACGGACGCCGGCGCCTCGCATACTTCCTGCTGACACTTCCAGACGACACCTCTCCGGGACTGGCGCCTACAACGAGAACACGGCCCGGAACCACCGACACCCGCAGAAACGACTAAACCGACATCAACGCTCCAGCTCCGGCCGTACGACCCCGCATTCCCGCACGTCTGATTCGCCCAACTCGAGATCACATTGACTCACGAAGGCCTCACGACGCCGCATGCTAAATTCGCCCGCGCCTTCGAGCCCCGACAAGCGGACCTCTACGACGACCCCAACCGACTTCCTAGCACGAGAATCCGTCAGTCCACGCCCGCCGACTCCGTAGAGCCCTCCCGGCCGACACACCGCAACGCGTAGAACATCAAATCGTCACGAAGGGACCTCCATGCCACGCGAAACTTCGCCGAATATTACCGACCTCAACGCGAAAGCGTCGGCCCATTTTGGCGAATTACTAGCGGCTGGCACCATCGAACGCCAACAGCTACCAGACGTTGACAACTCGCCTTTTCGCCACGCACGCACCGTCCGACGGCTCCCGGCTCACCGCCTTACTCAACCGACTTCCGACGACGAACTACCGTCAGTCCTCGCCCGCCGACTCACTCGAGCACTCCCGGCCGACACACCGACCCCGCTCGTTCGGCAGCTTTTCACACGCGCCCTTCCAGACAGCATTCGCCTTCACATAGCGGCGCACGACGAACCCGACGTCACGAAACTCGCTGCTCTCGCCGATCGCCTCAAACCCTTCGCTCCCCCTCCTCGAGTGGCTACCGTCACCGAAGAGGTTCATGTGATTCGAACAGACGACAACAGCGACCGCCGACGCAGCCACGACCGACCCACACGCAGCGCGACGAACGGCTCGTGTTTCTACCGCCGCACATGGGACCCCCGAGCACAAAAACGCCGCACCCCATGCACCTGGCGCCCGCAACAACAGCCGCCGCGGCCGTACCCACGCACTCAACCAACACCCCGGCTCTTCATACGTCGCAAACGTACCGCCCCCAACGACACCGACCCGGACGGCCACAGCGGACCACCGCAACCACCGCAACCAGCACACGCACCTCCCACGCCCGACAACCGCCACCGCAAGAGAACAAAATTTAACTAAATGCGTTATACTTAAATTCTGGGGGGAGCAGTGTTGTGATCGGCTGCTCCTCCACAACCAATGTAATGTACATACATCAAATTTATCATCTTCAATCTTGTTTACATCTTTTTGGCACTGGAATTGATTCACGACATCTTTCATCTGCTTTTGTTACCCGTAATTATAATAATTCTCGTATCCTTCTTCCTAGTATAAATACTGAGTTCTATAAGAGGAATTCTTATGTTACTGCTCTTAGAACTCTATATCAAAAAGAAATTAATATTTTTTCGTTTTCCAGCCTGTCTAATTTTAAGAAACTATTAAATAGCTGTGTATGATACCTACTGCTTCTGTTGCACTCTAGTCACATTTTAATGTCCACGTTTTTTTCTTGTTTAGTACCTATTAATAATTATTTGATTTTCTTGTTGATTTATTCTTTATATCGTTAACATGATAATATATTGTTAATTTACGTTGTTCTTTTTGGCTTTGCATCGGCTGTTTGTTGTTTTTATAATCTAAATGAGTCAATGTCACTTGAACTCCTCCGGAGAGCACAAGTTCTCTCGAACTTATTCTTCGGTGGGCAATTTTTGTAATATTACCTAAAATTGTTTATATATTTTGCCAATAAAGTCAAACCTACCTACCTACCTACATGTTGTACCTCAGAGTGGGGACCCCCCGACCCCCCTCTGATCATGTCAAGGGCCTATAAAGAGCCGAGGGGCCAACAAATGCATAACCATTCTCAAGCTAACTTTCGGCCTCGTCTGTTCCATCCTTAATCACTACAATATTATATATGTTTTTTTTAGGTAATTATTTGAATTAAATTCAGTCACTAACTATAGATAGTACTGTCATTCACCTTTTCTATTTTAGCGGCACTGAAGGTGTACGTTGAGTACATGTTTCATTCTTCTCAACATAGGTTCTAATACTGTTGCAATATAGTATTTTCTTCAGTAGAAGTTTCAGTGCTCACTATAATTTGTTTTTGTATTTTGTATAGAATATATTCTTCCGGAATGTTGGCCACACAACACCCTCACCGAAACCTGGCTTTTGCCTGTGGGGAGTTCATTTCAAATTTCGCTTATCTGCTATTTTATCCCTCGAACAGTTTCAGAAATAAAGGACTTGCCATTTCATTTTTCATTCTTGATAATTTGTTCTACGAGAAAAAATTCTATTCAGTAGATCGAATTACATCTCTGTTTTCAAGCAGATGATGAACCTTCAGATTCGATGAAGTTGTGGTCGAGAAAGCCAAATCCAAGATATGATGAGATCTCATTAGGAACAAGGGACTTCTGTGAGGACAATGCTACCCGCCATACGAGTTGATAGGGTCTCCCACTCACGACTGCTGTCCCTGTTCAGTACGTACCCCCAAGGATAGTCCTTTCTTCCGCACAATGTCATCGCATTACAAGACTGAGCAGTCTGAATGAGACAAAGTGACCGAGAAAATAGAGAGGAAGTTCGTTATACCCTGGATCGGATCAACTTCCATTCAAAGTCCCAAAATTTCGTCTGTCATCACGAGCTGAATACTTGACGAGTGGCTGGGCAAGGTCAACCTTTGCGTATAATTATTATTAATACGGAGGGATTGCCTATCGTTTCAACGTTGTTGAACTACCCACGCCACTGTCCCCGCCTAATGCTGACTATCCCTAGTTCCTGTGTTTAGAATCCACGTTAATCATATTTCGGGAGATGCTGGGAAGTTTACTTGGAGCTGTAAGGTAAGTTGGGACCTAAGTAACGAATATATTTTTTACTTTCCCGATTTCCACGTAAAAAGCATCCGTGTTCTGGGTTATGAGAATAATTCTCATCTTCTAAACGAATCTCCCTAGGAGATGGTACATAAATATATTCGAACATATAAAAATCTCCTAAGAAGATTCGTTTAGAAGATGTTGGGTCGAGCTGATGATAATAACTGATGACACCAAAACCGGTACTAAATCCAAATAAGTAGGACCTGTCCTAACGTCAACGGTGATGAAAAAAGTGCAATAGAAACTGGTGTTTCTTCGTCCTCTTCCATCCAGGGCGCTGGATGCCGACACACATAAGATGCAACTTCTACCTATCAGGTGAAAAATCCTGACCAGCGGTGATTACCTCATTTCTCTTTGTATTTAATTTCTTGATATTACTGAAGAAGTAAACTAGGGTTTTACATCAGCCAATTCAGCTATTTAAAATTCGGTAGATTGTTACGAAATTACGGTTAAATTATCTGCGGTAATTCATCACAACGTTATAATAGAGTCAGAGTTAATAAATAGTGTATATCAGTCAACTATTACCTGCCTAATTACCTGATTTAACGAGGGGAGGGGGTCTATGCCTTCATTGTGGGCAAACACCAATCGGTTACTCGGCCGCAACACAGTAAGTCTTCTCTTTGCCATTCCCCCGACCTACTTGTTGCGTCTCCTCATCTACTAATATCAACCAGGGATATTCAGTTCACGGAAATCGATAAGTAACAACGCTTGCCAACTGCCCCCATCCAGTTCACCAATCGGTTAGTGTTGCCGTAGAATCTATTCAAATAAACCCTTCGGCACCTGTTGCTATGCCTAGCTCCGGTATGTGACGACATGAAGATTGCTTATAATATTTACGGAAGCGAAAATTGTTATACTCTATCTCCTCTTCTACTTGCCTAAAATTTCGATGGTAGGGAGGGAGGTTACGTTCATCAAAATCCTACAGCAAGCGCTCATCGGATATTTTTCCCAATCGATTTTCAATCATTTGAGCTCTATTTCAAGTGTGCTGTGTTTTAAGTGATCTATTTGTATAAATGAAGTAATGAAGAGTACCCATGACTTCAGTTTAAATTTTTGAATGAAAGTAGGTTCTATTATAAGAATTTTGAGACAAACCGAAATCTGCTACGATGAATAGTACTTTTTCTATGAGCTTTCAAATTTTCGACAACAAGCTACGTCATTGCACCCCTCCTGCCGAGTGCCCAGTGTGACGTCACTCGTTGTCAACATCTTTAAAGCCCATAGAGAAAGACTATTTATCGTACCTATGAGAGTGCGGTTTGACTCAAAATTATTATAATGGAACCTACTTTCATTCAAAAATTTAAACAGAAGTCATGGGTACTCTTCATTACTTTGTCCTTTATATAAATAGAGCACTTAAGACACAGCACACTTAAAATAGAGCTCAAATGATAGAAAATCGATTGGGAAAGATATCCGATGAGCGCTTGCTTGGTACACGCACGAAGAGACCCACTCTTGTTAGGGCTTTCAGAGAGAGAGAGAAAAAAAAAACTGTATATTGCAGACATCTCAAGTACTGAAAGGGAAGATACATATAGCTGGAGACTGAAGTTTGGTGCCGGACGTAAGAAAACTAGGGCCGCACAGTAAGGGACACTGTGTTAATAGAAATTACTCATTTGTATTAACCAGACTACCTACTTGTTCAAATCGATTTGGAGACAATCCTTTGGGGATGCAATATAATCTCTTCACAAAATATGTGAACAATAGCCACTTATAACTTGAATAGGCGCGATTCGATGTATTTAACTTCATTCACTGAATATAAATAAATACCTAAACGTTACCTCTTAATATTGTTCGAGTTGTCCTTCCTTCGTCTTACCTGAAACATGAACGTCAATCGTATGTAGGACATCAATCAGAATTGAAATCGTCATTAATGTTACATTTTTGAAACAATAACCAATGTTCAATATGACAGCAAAAATATTATCCAGCATGCACTAATACTAGTTTTCTATGTTTCACCTACGGAGTATGTTACGCCGTCATTTGGCAAATCTTTCCTACCCGACATTCATTCGATGTGGTAGAACAGTACTGAAATACATTAATTACTATGGTATGATTTTTAAAACACTTGGTTTTTAAATAACTTGAGCAAGACTGGATATAGTGGATATCGGAACAGTGGGCCAAAATCTTCATGAAATTTGATTTATTTTTTTAATATCAGAATTTGATTTCGTACACTTAAAAAATAACTAGCTGAAAACTACCAACAGAAATTTAAAAAAAACTAGATTGTTCTGGTTTGTAGCTCGAAAATTTTTTACGAAATTCATACCTCTTAGAGTAAGTAATTCATTGAAATATCGCCGAGATCATGAAAGTTTCAGGAAAAGGTTGGAATTTCAACGGTAAAAAATAATCAGGAATCGTTGTTTTCGGTAAATTTTTGATGGAATTCCAAAATGAAGGAACTTTCAATTATTTCCATACATAAGGTTTTTATCGTGAATAGGAATCGAGCATCAAAATCGAATTTTTATGGCTCCAGCAGTTTACGGGTTAATAACACACACACATAGACGAACCCTGTGGTATCAGATTGGTGAAGAACCTTGGGTGTTTATCAGAAATTTGTTCAACGCTGTCAACTTAACCCCCCCCCCCCTCCCAATAACCCGTTGTAAAAGTTTGCTCGTCAATTCCGCAGCAACAAATTCTTAAGTTTAAGAATAAGGTGTCTCTATGTGGAACTTAAAGGGGAACAGCAGGAATTTATTTGATGAAGTATTGTAAAGCGTTGACTATTGAAAATTATAAATCCAAACCTGGGACACTTCCATATTCAAGAAGGCTCCTGCAGTAGATGAACTGTCTCCCAAACAAACAAGTTTCAAGAAACTTGTAACCCGTGAATTACCTTGAAATCACAACCTCTTAAATTACCCCGACTAATTAATCTCAAGCAGACATGTTTTGGCTACTTAACTAGGACGCATTGCTTACAGCTAAAAGCTTTACAAGTGTGAAATGATGTCAACCTGACTGGAAGTTAATTAGGTATCTACATAAGTTGGTTGCCAGCTACCCGCACGCACCCTAATCTTTCGGCCCGACACGCCCATAATTCGGCGGAATCCAGGGAAGAATGAAGAAACACCAAGGAAAACGTGACAATTCGAGTAGGGGGAATAGCTTCCTCACATTGAATCACATGGACGTATAGAATAAATTGTTGCGTAGCATCATTCGGTAGACAGGTGTAGAATCCATGCATGGGTTAATTGAACGACTCAGGTCACATGGCCTAACTGAATGTTTTGTGTCGTTTCAGCTCTCTACGACTATTTTTCGTGTCGTTAGAAGCGTTACAAAAGGAATTGGTCCACATTTCATGTTCGCGCATGCGAAGACGTAAGTTACAGACGATTCCTATGGAATGCATATGGAACTACTACAGTATTATAATTCCTGATCGACCCTCCAAGTCTGAACTCTTTCAGCGACATTTAAGGCGGTTATGGGCGTTTCAAGTATTTCACGTTTGCACATGTGCAGATGAAAGTTACAACACTTTTTCAATGATTTCGGTAAGTGATCATCTGCGACCCAACCTATCCTCCAAAATTCAGCCCATGTCGACCAGTATTTCGGATAGTTACGGGCGTAACAAGGAATTTTACCACAGACAGAAACGGAACCAAAAATGTTCCTTGATGTCTGAAACGCAAAATATTGGTGGAAATCTTCATTTTGGAGAACTCAACATTTTTTTCCTACTCAATCACGAATCCAAGGCTTCCGTATACCTTCCAGTATTGAGGAAGCAAAAGAAACCCACTGAGTATGCGGAGCTTACATAGGCACGTTATTTACAATCCTCTAATTTATTGGTATTACTAAATATTTACTAAATCCATCGCGTTGCACTGTATCTACTCTACGTGATTTTAACTTCCTACATGAGGCCTTACGTAGGATTTGACAAGTGGATTTCTCTCATAATAATTCGTTTATTAATGTGCTCCTCATTTTGGTTAGAAGATTATTTCAGTAATGAATTTATCATATAAATTAATTCCTACAAAATCTTAGCATACTCGTACCTATTGCATTACCATGAGATTCTATGTATCTAGGATCACTTTGTCCAATATTATATGTATTTTTTTGTATAAGTATGTCTTTATTGTTACAACTGTATAAACATCTAAAAAAATTTTGTTCATACCTATATAACATTCATAATATTGTATAACGTTTGTGGTCACCACTAGTACAGTAATGATTCACGTGATTCAGGTGCGGGTCGTGGCAACGCCCAACGGCTTGGTCCATAATAATCATAAATCGCCGTATGTCTTCGCTGTTATCCAGGAGGCTCAATACTTCATTTTGATATTTTGGTGCCTGATTTCGATGTCTGAAGTCTGATTTTGATGTTTCTGAGTCTGATTATATATTATTGATAGCGATTTCATCGCTCATGCTCGTGTTTTATTGGAGGGAAATCGACAAGAAATCTGATTGAATGTGAGAGGAATAAATTCCGTTTTCCTTCGTTAGTTACTGAGACAATTTTGGTTTATTATTTTCACTAATGAACCATTGGAATCGAGCATGGAAAAAAAAAATTCTAACCCACCCTCAAAATTTGATGGTATACGTTTCAAGGTATGGAATCCGAAAATACAATAAAAATATTTCTGTCTGTCCGCCGTACGCCACACGCCGTACTGACCACTTTTCTTAGTTAGGTACCATAACAGGTTCCGTTCGGGGTCTAGTTGGTCATCGAAGATCGGCGTTACTGTCAGTCATCTCTAAGGGGTTCAAAATAGAGGTTGAAATTTTCAGAACGCCGTATCTCGAAAATTTTCGATAGAAGGGTATGGTTTTTTTGTCTTTAATAAATTTGTCTTGAGCTAAACAATTTTTTGAGACCACCCGGAGCATTGTACGACCAGCCGTTCGTTTGCACCAAAAAGCTTCGCTCAACATGATGGTGAATCAAACGGTATAAATCTGGCCTAGATATCATCACTAGGGAGCACCTGATTATAATCAAGGATGGCTGTATGAAGTCGAGTTGGTTGTTGTGCGATATTATTTCATTTGATAATTGATGGACTATTGGATTTTGTTGGTAGGTACTTCTGAAACTTGAACAAACGTTGAACTATTATTGATGGGTAAATTATTGCACAATGGTAAATGATTACACAACGGTAAATTATTACACAACGGTAAATTATTACATAACGGTAAATTATTACACAACGGTAAATTATTACAGAACGGTAAATTATTACACAACGGTTCATCTACCAATAAGGGGCTGGATTTTGTTTACAGATACTTTTGCAACTTGAACATCCGTTGAAGTATTATTGATGGGCAAGTTATTACACAACGGTTCATTATGCTCGACCACGAGGCCACAGAAAACAGTGATCTACGCAGAAGGGGCATCTATTTCACTCCACATCAACAATTTTCCTTCAGAACTTCATTCTCTGCGTTTCTTTTTGCCATTTTAGTTACTGTTTGTCATCGACAGAATTATTTTAGCAAAATTCCACTCGTGATTTATGTAGGTACCTAGTAACGAGTATTTCAACAGCAGGGTGAATGAATTGTATACATTTAGCCCAAATGTCATCACCAGGGCGCGCTAACAATCGGGAATTGGCCCGAGATAAAATCATTGCCAGGGATCACCTGATTATATTCACAGAGTATGAAGTCGTGTTGGTTGTTCTGTGATATTATTTCACTTGGAAAATGGGACTTGGGAGTTTGTTGGTAGGTAGTGAAAATTGAACAAACGTTGAAGTATTATTGATGGGTACATTATTACACAATGGTAAATTATTACACAACGGTAAATTATTACACAACGGTCATTATACCATCTACGCAGAAGGGGCTGGAGTTTGTTGGTAGGTACGTTTGCAACTTTTTCCACTCCACATCAACAATTTCACTGCAGTACTTCATTATTTGCGTTTATTTTTGTCATTTTAGGTACTGTTTGTCATCGACAGAATTATTTTAACACATTTAACTCGTGATTTAGTTAGGCACCTAGTAACGCGTACGAGGTTAGGTACTATCCTACGGAGGTTCTGCGATCTACATAATATGAATAGAATAGTACATATAATATAATATAAAGGGTTATCTATACGGAGAGCTGTGATCTGTAACAGAAAGGTGTTCTGTTCAAAATAATAAACCGTTGTGCAGGGATTTGCAGCGTTTTTAAAACGGGACAACACTTTTCCGATCCTAATTACTGGTTCATCGATCAGGATCGGATACGCTCCTCAATTATACTGTGGTGCCTTCCATTCATGTCGGAGCAAGTATGTGGATACTGACAAGAGGCGTTGAGAGGGAGGAAGGGTAGCGGTTCATTGTTTTCCGGTGGAACACAAAGCAAAGAGTCCGCCAGTAGTAAAAGGCCGGGAACATGGGCCAACGGCCAAACCCCGCTGCCAGCTCTTCTTGTACCCCTCGCAGCTTTCCCAGATAACCTATGCCATTCTTGTCGGGAGCAGGAAATATCGTTCGACGCTTTACACATTCCCCCACCTCCGCTCGCCCATTCTGCTGCTCTAGATTCGAGATATTCATCACAAGGTTCACAATGCACTTCAACACACCCATTCCCCCACACAACATCCCATCTTAATATAATTCCTGTGTTTCGAGGGAAGGAGTGAAAGCTGTGTTGTGGTCCGGAACTGAATAGACTGCTCTTTTCTCCTGTGGATTTGGCACTCGCTGGTGTTTTGCGTGGGACTTCCGTTGGATGAGGATGCAGTTTGAATCGATACTTTCTTTTCAGTGTTGAAGAGTCCTGAACAACTTTGAAGAACTGAATTTATAGTGGGAGGGTATTTCCGGAATTCCACCCTACTCCTATGATTACACAGGTAGTCCATGGATCAAACCATGATTGTGACGATATCAAGAAGGCTATCTAGCAATATGTGCTGCATTATAGTGGATAGTTGGCAAACGAAAGCAATGCTACTTAGGCTCCGAATAACTCACTTATTCCAATCATATAGGTACCCTCAGAATTTCAGCTTTCTACGACTATTTTTCCTGTAGTCAGAAGCGTCACAAGGAAATGGTCAACATTATTTCATGCTTGCGCATTTGCAGATGAAAGTTACATTACGACTCCAATGAAATTCATGTGGAACTATCGAAGTTCCTACCAAAGAATCCTAGTTTGGTAGTTCCTATTGAAGGCACTACCAAAATCATTGAAAAATTACCGTAACTTTCGGCTGCGCAAGCGCAAACGTAAAATACTTGAAAAGCTCATAACTACCCTAAATATCGTTGAAATGAGTTCAAACATAGAGGTCGATCAGGAATAATACTTTTATAGTTCCAAATGAATTTCATTCGAATCATACTTCAACTTTCGTCTGCGCATGCGCGAACATTAAATGTTGACCCTTGCCTTGTAACGCTTCTAACTATGCGAAAAACAGTCGTACAGAGCTGAAATTTTGAGGGTACACGCGGGTTGGCTCGCAAATGATCCCGTTTCAAAATCATGGAAATCGTCTCGTCTGTGCATGCGCAAACGTGAAATATTTGAAACGCCCGTAACTACTTTAAATATTGTTGAAATGAGCTCAGATTTGGAGGGTCGATCAAGAATTATAATTCTTTGATAGTTCCATAAGAATTTCATTCGTCTGAACATGCGCGAACATAAAATGTTGCCCATTTCCTTGTAACGCTTCTAACACGCGAAAAATAGTCGTAGAGAGCTGAAATTTTGAGGGTACACGTGGGTTGGATCGCAGATGGTCCCGTATCAAAATGAACCTGCCCAACTATTCTATACGCTCATGTGATTCAAGTGAGGAAGCTATACTGCCTACTCGAATTGGCAGACTTTTAGCATGGAACATGCTTTAGCCTTGGACTAACTAACCGAAAAATGTCACGCGGGATGGGTAACGCGGAAGTGTCACGAAATTTTAACGATGATTTTCACGTACAACCGAGCAGTTGCTAGGGAAATGAAACTTCTTTCATTTTCATCGGACAAAAATCGTTTTCCATTCGTTGGAAAGCTCTTGATTTATCACGAATTTATTTCGTATTTGTTCTTGGTATTTATTTCGTAGTTTCATACTATAACTATATAAACGGATGTTATAAATGGATAGTAAACAATGACGCTTGTTTGGTTGTCACTTGGTTGTATCCTGGTGACGAAGTGAAATCATAACAGTGCGGCTACAGAAGCATGTTTTTAAGCAGTAAAAGTAAACTACAAACAGAATAAAAACGCTGCAAATCCCTGCACAACGGTTTATTATTTTGTAAAGAATACCCTTCTGTTACAGATCACAGCTCTATGTATAGATAACCCGTCTATATAATATGATATGTACTATTCTATACATATTATGTAGATCGCAGACCCTCCGTAGGTTAGTACCTAACCCCGTACTCGTTACTAGGTACCTACCTAAATCACGAGTTAAATGTTGCTAAAATAATTCTGCCGATGACAAACAGTACCTAACAAAAAGAAACACACATAATGAAGTTCTGAAAAGAAATTGTTGATGAGGAGTGAAAAAAGTTGCAAAAGTACCTACCGCGAGGCGCTTCTACCGCGAGGCGCGCAGCGCCGAATTTTGTTTACATTCCCTTTCCTACCCTCCATTTCTTTAGGAGGGTGAATTTTATTCATTAGTGATTGATGATGCGTCAAGATATCATTCAACCATAGCCAAGACAATAATTATTTAAATAACGTTTACTAACGTAAAACAAGATTATCTCGGTTCTCCGGGTTCAGTGGGAAAATCGACGGCGAAAACTTCGGATGTCCTTGTTGCTGTTACAACACCCGAATACTGCGCTTGAAGTGGCGTTTTCACCAAACTAGGCGCATGTCCCACACTAATAAACCCGTAGCAATCCGTGATCGTTAAAGGAGAACGAAAACTTGTAGAAGTCCAAAATGACAACAAACCCTCCGCAACCCAGTCTCTCCTAGTAGAATATTTTTATTCAGTTTTCGGATTCCACGTGAAATTCCACTTGAAACGGATACCAGCAAATTTTGAGGGGGGGTTAAACTTATTTATTTTCATGCTCAAATCCAAAGGTTCATTATTGGAAAAAATATTTAAACCAAAATTTCTATCCTTACGCCGTACTTCCGCACTTTCCTTAATTACCATGAACCAAAATGAGATTCGGTTTGTAGGCCACATTTGGGGTCTTGTTGGGCCGCGAAGCTCGGCTTTACTGTCAGTCATCCTTATGGGGTGACAAATAGGTGTTGCAATTTTCAGAAAGCCGTAGTTTGAAAACGTTCATTAAAAATATATGGTTTCTATAACACTTTCAAGTTGATCCCGTACTTGAGGATTTTTTGAGACACCTGGAGCATTTCAGTCCAGCCGTTAGTTCACAGTAAGACCCTAAAATTTGGTTTCGTTAACATGAGTAAGAAGGAAATAATGATGGTACATCCTATATATCAAGCCCAGATATTTATAATTGCTGGGGGACAGCTGATTATAATCTCCCATGTCTGTATGAAATCAAGTTGGATATTCCTTGATATTACTTTATTTGAAGGATGAGGGTTGCGGTGATAAGAAATGTGAAGGTAGGCCTGGATAGGTGAGTTGTGAATGGAGGCGACTAGCAAATAGAAAGATTACCACCTATGGCCAGGCCAGGAAGGTTTCCACCACTTGATTGCTAGGCGTTTGAGATGGAGAGCATGAGGTATGAGGTGACTAGCATCTCGAAAGGTTACACCTATGGCTGGGCCAGGAAGGCTACCACCACTTCGAAAGCTAGGAGGTTGCGCCCGAAAGGTTCCACCATATCGGCTGAGCCGGAAAGGTTGCCACCTATTCAGGATCTTTTAGGGGGGAGTTTTGAGGAGGAAGGTAAGGTGAGAGAGAGATGTCATCAACTTGAGTGCAGTAGGTAGAATGGCCAGCCGGGTAGGGGGGAGTGCATTTTATAGGCGTATTTCCACCATCCCCCTGTCCATAAGTTAAGCAAACAGAATATAAAAAGAAGACAAATGTGCTGTAGGCGAGAGAAACAGAGAGCACTGAAGGCGGTAAAAATTGCTTACGGCTAAGGGAGGATATTTACAATGAGGGGCGTATACAATATATCGAGGAGCGGTGCAGTTGATGTGGCGATGCGTAGTCGGTGTGGCGATGAATGTCGCAATGGGGCATCAGGGCGTTTCAACCGAATGCTGTGGAAATGTAGTCGGTCCGGAACGCCATAGGCCCCGCCGTGATACAGTGGAGTGGGGCGTGGGTGCTGGGCCACCAGGAAGGTCGCGGACGTCCGTCCCTCACGTCGTCCGGGCCTGTGCTTCCTGGCGGGATGAACGGGGGATATTCCTGGCGGTGGCTTAGCGGTGACTCTGGGCGCAGTCGTGGCGGCTGCAGACATGAGGGCTGGGTGGTGGGGTATGATCGGGTCTTCGGGTGTACTGGTAGCCTTCACGATTTGATAACTGCGGATCACGGCCCACCGGTACACGTGCCACCACCGAGGCCGGGGAGGTAGTCCAGTGATCTGCGGTGGGGGGTGCCAAGGGGGTGGTGAAGGAGGCCCGGGCGAGCGACGGAGTGGCGACAGAGGGGGTGGGACCTAGACATCGTGAAGCATGGTGGTGACGTCGGGGTCGGGGGGGCGGCGTGCGCTGGTGATGCGTCATGGTTGGGGGCAAGGGAGACTGATTGTGGGATTTTGAGGTGGTGGGGAATCGGCGAGGACATAGGCTGGCTTGCAACGGGCAAGTGTTGCTGTGTAGGGTTTCCTGTCAATTAACAGAGTAGTGGTAGTTCGTGAGGTACGGAAAACATGAAAAGGGCTGGTGTAATCGGGTTGAAGGGTTTTATGGAGACCTGGTTCCTTCAGGTACATTTGGGTTGCAGAATAAAACCGTTTGGGGTACAATGTATCAGTAATAGGAGTCGGCTGAGTTTGAAAATATGTCAGTGGGAAGACGTAAAGGGGAAGAAAATGTTCTTTCGGCAGGGCTACTGCGGCCAGATAGGCAGGCGGAAGTACCTAGACTTGAGAGGATATAGGGCAGTCCATGAGGTGGAGGTGTTTGAAGTGGAGAGAGCCTATTTTAAGACGGAGTGGCACTGCTCTACCTTGTCATTGGATTGTGGGATATGCTGTAGTGGGCTGTTTGGAAATCCCGAGGGAGCGGAGAAGGTCTGTAAAATGGGATGATTCGAACTGCCTGCCCTGCTCTACGGTGATTACCCCTGGGCAGCCATACCGTGCTATCCAATTGTGCAGGAAAGCGCTGGTAACTATGTCCGCAGTGATGTGGGCAAGTGGGATACACTCAACCCAATTGGTGGCACAGTCAATCATGGCCAGGCAGTAGCACTTCCTTCGTAAGGGGGAAGCGGGCGGGCTATGTCGAGGTGGAGGTGTTCGAAGGGAAGCGCACCTTCGATAGTTTGAGGTGGGACCTGGGGATGGGCCGAGACCTTATAAAGCTGGCACCTCTGGCACCCGAGCCCCAATTGCGAATGTCGGTATTCATGTGGGGCTGGAAGTACCGGGTTTTGATGAGGTCCTGGTTGGCACGGATGCCGGGGTGATGTAAGGCATGGTAATCATTAAACAGCTGTGCCGGAGGTTGGGTGGGACATATGGCCGCGGGATTTCGGTGCTCATGTAGCACCACAGGTTATGGGGCAGCATCTGTTTGAGTCTGTCGGCTTTGATGAGATTAGCAAAAGCGGGGTCAGAGTCAGAGAGTTGACGCGCTCCAATTTGTTGTGGGTAATGGAACAGCAGCAGTTTGTCCACCGGCACAGGAGAGGGGCGAGAGAGCATGTCAGCAACATTTTTTTCCGCCCCCGGTGTGTAGCGGGTATCGGTTGGAAACTGGGCTATAATTTCCGATTGCCGGAGGTGGTGGGGTGACGCTGACTTACGCGTCTAGAGTAATGCGTGGGTGAGGGGTTTGTGGTCAGTGAAGACAGAGAACTGCCGGCCCTCCACGAAGTCTCTGAAGTGTTTGATGGCTCTCTGTCAAATGTTGAACTTTTTTTTCTTTTCTTTTTTAGTGTCGGAGAGGGTTTCAGAAAAAAAACCGAGGGATTGGATGGTGTCGCAGGTGTGCTGGTGGAGAACCACGCCTATAGCCCAATCAGAGGTGTCAGTCATGATGGAGAGGGGGTCATGGGGGTCGGGGTTGGCAAGGAGAGCGGGGGCGGGGAGGTCTTGCTTGCATTTGTTGACGGTTGGGGACCAGTCAATTTTGTGTGAGTCATTCTTCTTGGCTGGTGGTGGGATAGCATTGGTGAGGGGGTGCTGGTGCTTAGCGGTGTGGGGGATGTGGTGGCGGTAAAAGTTTAACATCCCTAAAAATCTCTGGAGTTCCGTGACGGACTGAGGGCGAGGGAACTGGTGGAGAGAATCTACCTTGTCCGTGAGTGGGGTGATCCCAGCCGAGGTCACAAGGTGCCCTAGGCATTTAGCCGAGGGTTCGGTGATGACGTGTTTCTCTTTGTAGATAGTAAGTCCCTCAGCTTGGAAGATACCGAGAACGGTGCGGAGGTGGTGGTATTGCTGGTCTGGGTTGGAGGAGGCGATGAGAACGTCGTCTAAAAAACAGAAAAAAAAACGGTAGCTCACGGAGAATTTGGTCCATATAACTCTGCCACATCTGGGTGGTATTTCGGAAGCCGAAGCCCATTTTGAGGTATTCAAAAAGGCCGAAGGGGGTAATGATATGTTTTCGGTATATCAGCAGGGGGTGGGGGGGGGGGGAGGTGGATATCTATGTGGTGGAAAGCCTGGGAGATATAAAGGGTGCTGGAGATAGTGGCATGAAGGTGGGAGGAGAAATCCCGGAGGTGGGGAACGTTGTGGAGGTCAGGCGTTGTGCGTGCATGGAGGAGGCACAGGGCCTGATATCACCGTTGGACTTCTGCACGATGTGCAATGGTGAAGCCCAAGGGGAGTTTGAGGGGCGGATGACTTTGTCACGGATGGGGCGATCAAAATGGGCCTTTGCCTGTGAGAGTTGAAGAGGGTGTAGCTGCCGGGCTTTAGCCACGATGGGTGGTTTCGATAAAGTGATGAACCGTTGAAAGATGAGACGAAGAACGAGGCTGAGGCTGGTATGTGTTGAGCAGGGCGGCAAAGCGGCCGTCGGGACACCGGGGCGCAGTGGGGTATGAGGGCAGTGGAGTGGAGGGCTGCCGTTGCCTGTTGCATGGAGGAAGGCGGGGTTTTGAGCGCATCTGCATATGATTTGAGGGGAATGGCAGGGTGGGGCGTGTTGTGGTTGGTAGAGAGGAAGGACACCTTGATCCCCACGGACGGGATGTCGGCCGTGGGAGAAGGTGTCGATTGAGGGGGGGTGGTAGTGCTGTTCCCCTCCTAGAAGGTCGAGTGGAGGCGTTTTCCACATTGGCTGGGGAGGATTCGCACAGAGACAGCATTTGCGGGCCCGTGCCCCAAAGGTGGTATGATACCAGCAGCGGGTGGGGTGTTCAGCCGGCTGCTGGGGTGAGTGTGGGGGTGCATGTGAGTTCCGGCTGGGGGGCGTCTTGGGTCGGGTTGGCGAACAGTCCTGGCGACGATTGAAAGAGAGGTCACAACGTCTGGAAGAGGAGAAGGCGTGCCAGAGCCTGGAGGGCCACCCGGTTGGGGTTGGACCTCATGAATGGGGGTGTTTGTATTACGGTCGTGGGCGGTGTCGGCCAGGCGCAGGAGGGTCTCGTAATCCACGTCCAAGTGGGTGGCGAGGGTGAGCTGGATGAGGGCCGGCAGGGCCTTTAACCTGAAGGTTCTGGTGATTTCGGAGGTTAGCAGTCCTGCAGCTGGTGACATGGCCGGCGGAAGAGGTGGGTGCTGTGAGAGGGCGGAGATCCTGGTAATTTTGGAAGGCTGAAAGAGGACAATGAGGCGGCTGCAAAGATCGTCATAGGCAGTGGTGGAGTCGGGGGAGATATCGGCGGTTTGAAGTAGGATGTCGTAGGGGAGGAGGGAGATTGCCTTCGAATAGCGTGTTTTCTGTGGGTGGAGGTTGGCCGCCGAGAAAGCAGCGTCCATTTGGAAAAACCAGTGGGTGGGGTCATGGTTATAGAACGGGGATAGCGTGAGAGGGATGGCGGTGGCCGGGGGGGGGGGTGCGGTCCCTCTTGCATTGTTGGCCGGAACGTTGGGTACACCACTTTGGTGATAAGAAATGTGAAGGTAGGCCTGGATAGGTGAGTTGTGAATGGAGGTGACTAGCAAACAGAAAGGTTACCACCTATGGCCAGGCCAGGAAGGTTTCCACCACTTTGATCGCCAGGCGTTTGAGATGGAGAGCTTGAGGTATGAGGTGGCTAGCATTTCGAAAGGTTACACCTATGACTGGGCCAGGAAGGTTACCACCACTTTGAAAGCTAGGAGGTTGTGTAAGTACTGTGTCGCCATCTTACTGTTAAACATCAATGCACAGGTCCTATGCATATGTAGTAATAAAGGTTTTGCTCTCGGTATGCCATCCTGATCGATTCGCATCTAACGCCTTGTACTGCAATCAGAACATATAAATTAAGACACGCACATGGTGAATTATTGAACGCGCGTGCACTATAATGGATATGGACGATCGGGAATTGTAACCGTTCAGTGTCTACGAGCGCTTCAAATGAATCGTCATCATAAATTCACGAGTCTACAACAATTATATTATCTCACTTGCCAACGAATTCAGCAGGTGCAGGTGATAGGTAGCCTCACCACTCATGCATCGGAATGGCGTGATCATATATTATACAATTAGTACAATCGATGTTTAGTTTATAGGTACAAATACAGATCCCCCCAGACCCTAAATATCGACTTTCAATCGATGGCCATACTTCTTTCTGATCAAGTACCATCACCTAACATTACGGTATTTTATTTGTCTATAAAAATTTTCTCGTTCTTACAATTCACGACTAAAGCAGCAATATTATTTTCCAAGGTATTTTAGCTGTCAATAAATGAAATCGATACCTACTTTAAACTAATGCCAGTTTTGAACTGAGAGAAAACTAATAAATTAATCATAGTATCTATACCTAGATTAATTCAAACTAGGTTCCCTTTGAGATTTAAAAGTGAATTCTGGAGTCACCCAGATAATAAATTTAAAATTAATATTTATTGTTAATTCCGAGACAGACCCATGACCCCTTCCAGTGAGTTTTACGTTTTATATCTCCTAATCAGTAAGTGCGATCCATTTACCATTTGAACGGAAGATGGCCGCTTCTAGGCGGCAGTCTAATCCCGGACTTGAACCCACGAAATTTATGTGCCACCTTATATTGAAAAACTTGAAGAGATGAACTTCAGGAATGAATGGGGGTTTAGTCAAATTTAAGAGAAGTAGCTCCGACCGGGTAGGGTTATTACGTGAAATTAAACTAGTTGGCCTATGCATTATGGAGCAGGTGCCAGCCTATGCATGAAGTCAATAAATTAGAATTTTCAATCGACTTGTACTTGGCAGGTTTTCCCAAGTATTTTCCTTCTCTTTTTCACCCAACTTCTCTCCCCCTTTCTCGTTTCGCGACGCAGTCCGTGAATATGTTTCCTTCCTCGAACCGTTACAGTCCCGAAGGGCGATTGAATAAATTTTCGATTGATTCTGCCGCTTCACGTATCCGCCATGGGTGGTTTGGTGGACTATAAGCCAAAACCTATAGGTACCTATAACACCTCAGTAATAAAAACAAGTATATCGAGGTCTTTGACTCCCATGCTTTGAATGCATTACTTGCATGGATGTACGGAGGACGGACAGAAATTTTTTCATTCCGATTTCGGATTCTATGTACCAACCTTCCTTGAAACAAAGATCATCACATGTTGAGGCGTTTGATCCCCCCCCCCCCCCCCCCCGCCTCTCTTTTTTTCCATATTCGAACCTTTGGATTCATTACTGAAAAATAATGAACCAAAAAAGGACTGAAGTTATCATTCACAAGAAGCCAATACTGAAATCCATTGGGTATACTGGCCCAAACTGAAATTCTAAACCTGGTATTAAACCTGGTACTAACTCCAAACTTTTCAAGTTAACTTTTTAATTTTTATTTATCGTTACCTATTCTATTCATCTATACTCCCTTTTCATTTTGGGGAATAATTTATTATGAAGTTTTCGTCAATTAACAGTCTCTTGATCGGTGATGTCCCCCTTCCTGAATCAATTACTGTCCGTCAGTTGTTAGCGCATCAAATATTCATGGTTTCGAATTGGCGCACGCCTAATGCATATTTGAATATCTTAGCATTTATTTTCCAACCCAGCAGCTCAACTCAATATGAGGATAATTTATATATTATATACCTACTTGTCCACCTAACATCGTATACTGCCTGAGCGAGCCAGTTTGGGTGACTATGTTTATAACATAGGTATGTACTTAAGTGTTAGGAGCATTGTCACAGTATGATCCAAATCCCTCACTTCGTGTTTCGTTCCTGAACTGTAAGGGATCTGGTATTCCAGCCTTCATTACCGTTAACGTGATTAGCGAACCATGTAAGCGTAAGAATGCTTGGCTACCAGGAATTTATGTTGAATGCTAAATGTGTTCAAATAGTAGAATGCATTCAGTAGTTTAATAAAGTAGAAACACAGAGATTTGATTCATAGCTCAAAAACATTGTCGTAGCCTGGAGGTAGGGTAGGTTTGGGTAGGCTGAAGGAGAGGAGGATGTGCTCCTTAGGAGTCTTTTCGAATAGCTAACGCCCCGCGGTTATCATCACAGCGGGTCTTAGAGGGAGAAGCGTCCCACGGTTATCACCACAGCAGATGCCAAGGGAGAAGGATTCTAGCACTCCGCTATCAGCACAGCTAGTGACACTGGTTGTGTAAATAAAATCCGTCAATCAATCAATCTCTCTCTCACTATCTCTCTCTCTCTCTCTCTCTCTCTGTCTGTCTCTCTCTCTCTCTCTCTCTCTCTCTCTCGCTCTCTCTCTCTCTCTCTTTCCCCTACACCTTCAAACGACGGGGATAGTGACGGGGGATCTCAGGAGGAGGGAGAGGACGAACAGAACATTGATGATGTTGATTTGAAGACACTGATTGTTGCGTTTAGAGCGGAAGTTCGTAATCAACACAATAACCTAAAAACTAAATTGGCCAAAAGCGACAAGGATCTAAAGGCGTTAAGAGGAAGTATTGATACTTACTCCGATCTCATTGCGGAAAACACCTCGGCTATATCCGGTCTACGAGCTGAATTGGAAGCCGCGCGTGCCGAAAATGAGTCACTTAAAACCCGTAACGTCGCTCTTGAAGGGTAAATTAAGTCACTCAAAACTAAGATCGGCGATTTCGAGCAATTTTTTCTCGACAAAACTGTTGAAATTGCAGGCGTACCGATCAACAACAATGAATCAGTCGTGGAGGTTATAATATAAAGGAGGTTATAAACAGTCGGACGAGCTGTCAAGTGCGATATATCGGACTCAATGATCGACACCTGTTATCGAAGGCGCCCTCCCGTCGCGTCCAACCAACCAGGAGTTATCTCCGTGACCTTCACCCGTCGGATTGACAAGGAGAATTTCATATCATTAGCCTGGAAGAAAAGAGATTTATCGATTCGTGACATCGGTATAATCACTAGTGAAGGTAATCGAGTCTACGTCAATCAGAGTTTGACGTTCGCGAGGCGCCAACTTTTGAAACTTGCCAAAGAGTTCAAGAAGAAAAATAACTACGACTATGTCTGGATGAGAAATGGTAGAGTTATGTTACGCAAAGACAGTAACTCTGACTCGGTGGAAATAAAAGAGGCCGGAGATCTCCTGACACTGGCTTCAAAAAACCGGGCAGCTTCCAGCTCCCCCAGCGGCACGTAATCAATGTGGACTATTCAACCGACTTCCTTGGCGATAGAAATGGACTGAATATGGCGAGATCATCTGGTGTTCATACTTTATTGGTAAAATCTGTGGATTCCTACTCATATCATCAGACAGTTCTTTTTCAATTCATTTTTATTTTATATCATTTCATTTCATCTTTGTTGTTTGTGAACGATGACTTTTCTTTCTGTAGCAGATCTATTCTGGAATTATTTGCATCATGTTATTCAGTATCGATTTATGCGAACTATATTTTCGTTGAGCAATTTTTGTGTTTAATTAATAATCAACTAAATATCACTTCGAGTTGTCTCAAATGGTGTCATGACAGCTAGATTACAACTAAAAGCACAGTTAGCGCCCTTTAAGAAAAGCCTCAAAGTTGCCCATATGAACATTCAATCTGTTCTTGCACACTTAGATGAACTACGAGAGATAGCCAACGAGGGAACGTTCGACATAATTGCGCTATCCGAAACATTTTTGAAACCCAGTATTAATAATCATTCTGTAAATGTAGGAAATTACACATGGGTCCGTAATGACCGCACGGGTAAGGGAGGAGGAGGGGTAGCCTTGCTAATAAGTAATGACTTGAAATTTAAAGAGTTAGCATGGTCTCAGTCCGTGTATTCCAAAAGCCCCGAGTTTATTTTTCTGGATGTAGAATGCCGTGCGAGCCATGTTGTCGTTGGAGTCATTTACCGCCCCCCGAAAATTGGTAGAATTCATGAGGTTTTTGAAATCTGTGGTAACATTTTAGCATATTGCGACAACTTGGTTATGCTAGGTGATTTTAACTCGGATATGATGAGTAATTCTCAATATAAAAGGCAAATGATGTCTCTAATTGGAGATCATGACATGCAATTGATACCCCTAAATCCCACGCATTGCACCCCCACCTCTAGCTCCTTCATCGACTTAATCATAGTGAAAAATATGAATTTGATAACTACTTATGGGCAGTGCTCAGTTCCTGGCATTTCTTACCACGATTTAATTTTCTGCGCAATGAACCTTAGACTTCCAAAGCAGCAAGAAAATTTCAAATTTGTACGTGACAAGCGTAAATTTGACGAACAAATTTTCATCAAAGCCGCAAGTGAGCTAGATTGGAATCTAATTTACATAGAACCTGATCTAGACAAGAAAATTGATATTTTTACCGAGCTAATCTTAGATCTGTACAACAAACATTGTCCCTTACATAAAATCAAGCCCAAGCATTTACCTGCGCCATGGATTTCTAACGACATTCGGAAAATGATGGCAGCTCGTGACACGGCGTATAGGGTGTACCGTAAGAATAAAACCCCGATAAATAGTAGCAAGTATAAAAAACTACGAAATCAGGTCAAGCAGGTAATGCGGAACGCAAAAACTCGTCACTTTAAGGTGTTGTTTCGAATGAAAACATCCCCCAAGGATTTATGGAACATCGTGAACGGCCTCGGCATAACTTCTAAAAATAAGTCATGCGAATCTTCTTCACTTCCTATTTCTATTGAAGAATTAAATGTGCATTTTGCTGGGACCGCGCCGGCTCTTGACACGTCAGCAGTGATCATGAAGTACCATTCTCGGGCTGTTACGAGGAAGGAGTTTAATTTGAGCGGGCTTACCGAGAAACAAGTTCGCGAAGCCCTTTTCTCTATTAAATCGACGTCATTAGGACCCGATGGTGTTTCGATCCAAATTCTCCAGGTCTTAGCTGACGTGATAGTCCCTGTCCTATGCCACATTTTTAACAAATCTCTCGAATGCGATCTCTACCCGTCTCAATGGAAGCAAGCTCTAGTAATGCCGTTAAAAAAGGTAGACAACCCCAAAAGAGCCGGTGAGTTTCGAGGAATCAACATCTTATGCGCGCCTGGGAAGGTCTTTGATAAGATAGTGTACATCGAATTTAATCCTATGTACATGAACACAAATTGATTAATTGTAAACAATCAGCCTATAGAACGTTTTATAGTACCGAAACAGCTTTGATTGGTGTGCTTGATTCAGTGAGGAGGGCTGCAAGTTGTAGGATTGCAAGTGGAAGTGAATTCTTACAATTGTACAGGCAGATTTTGACGAGTTACAGGTGTTTCGCCATAATTGTCTGCAAGTTCCAGTTCTACAATTTTAAAAGTCGGCCAATTTTGGTTTATTATTTTCAATAATGAACCATTGGAATCGAGCATGAAAAAAAAAATTCTTACCCCCCTCAAAATTTGATGGTTTACGTTTCAAGGTATGTAGAATCCAAAACTGCAATAAAAATATTTCTGTCTGTCCGCCGTACGCCGTACGCCGTACGGGCCACTTTTCTTAGTTACCACGAAAGAAAATTGATGAAATTCGGGTTATAGGTTCCGTTCGGGGTCTAGTTGGTACTCGAAGCTCGACGTTACTGTCAATCATCTCTAAGGGGTTCAAAATAGGGGTTGAAATTTTCAAAACGCCTATACCATTTTTTTTACGTGAATATTTTTACGGTTTTAAATAGTTCTTGAACTTGCGAGTTTTTTAAGACCATCCGGAGCGTCGTACGTTCAGCCGTTCGTTCACAGTAAGGCCCCGAAGTTTGCACCGACAGGCATTTTCGACTCCAGTGTGAATGAAATTGTATACAATTCAAACCAAATCTCGTAACCAGAGACGCGCCCACAATAGGAAATTTGGCGGAGATGAAATCATTACTAGGGATCACCTGATTATATTGGCGGACTATGAAGTCGAGTTGGTTGTTCTGTGATATTATTTCATTTGAAAAATGATGGCTCTTTTGGAGTTTGTTGGTAGGTAGTGAAACTTGAACAAACGTTGAAGTATTATTGATGGGTAAATTATTACTACGGTAAATCATTACTCAACGGTACATTATTACACAACGGTTCATTATACCATCTACGTAGAAGGGGCTGGAGTTTGTTGGTAGGTACTTTCGCAACTTTTTGGTTTATTATTTTCAATAATGAACCATTGGAATCGAGCATGAAAAAAAAATGCTTACCCCCCTCAAAATTTGATGGTTTACGTTTCAAGGTATGTAGAATCCAAAACTGCAATAAAAATATTTCTGTCTGTCCGCCGTACGCCGTACGCCGTACGGGCCACTTTTCTTAGTTACCACGAAAGAAAATTGATGAAATTCGGGTTATAGGTTCCGTTCGGGGTCTAGTTGGTACTCGAAGCTCGACGTTACTGTCAATCATCTCTAAGGGGTTTAAAATAGGGGTTGAAATTTTCAAAACGCCTATACCATTTTTTTACGTAAATATTTTTACGGTTTTAAATAGTTCTTGAACTTGCGAGTTTTTTAAGACCATCCGGAGCATCGTACGTCCAGCCGTTCGTTCACAGTAAGGCCCCGAAGTTTGCACCGACAGGCATTTTCGACTCCAGTGTGAATGAAATTGTATACAATTCAAACCAAATCTCGTAACCAGAGACGCGCCCACAATAGGAATTTGTGAATACGGCCAATCATTGGTAGGGATCACCTGATTATATTGGCGGAGTATGAAGTAGAGTTGGTTGTTCTGTGATATTATTTCATTTGAAAAATGATGGCTCTTTCGGAGTTTGTTGGTAGGTAGTGAAACTTGAACAAACGTTGAAGTATTATTGATGGGTAAATTATTACTACGGTAAATCATTACTCAACGGTAAATTATTACACAACGGTTCATTATACCATCTACGTAGAAGGGGCTGGAGTTGGTTGGTAGGTACTTTTGCAACTTTTTTCACTCCTCATCAACAATTTCTTTTCAGAACTTCATTATGTGTGTTTCTTTTTGTTAGGTACTGTTTGTCATCGGCAGAATTATTTTAGCAACATTTAACTCGTGATTTAGGTAGGTACCTAGTAACGAGTACGGGGTTAGGTACTAACCTACGGAGGGTCTGCGATCTACATAATATGTATAGAATATTACATATCATATTATATAGACGGGTTATCTATACATAGAGCTGTGATCTGTAACGGAAGGGTATTCTATACAAAATAATAAACCGTTGTGCAGGGATTTGCAGCGTTTTTAACCTACCTTCGTCTGCTTGTAAACGTGCAGAATTCCTAAAATAGTTGAGTTTGGATTCACTTCACATTTCTCACACAGCTGTTTTTTCCCTGTCAATTTTATACCTACCCACTTGATGTGTGAAAAAAAGTCTTCTAAAGATGAAGAATATGAGTTAGTTCAACGTGGGAGGTCACCTAGGTCTTTTTGATGATTGATTAACTGCAACTTCCAAATTTTGTATTCAACGAAAGTTTTCGAACTCAACCAAAAATTTCAAATGTGCACTGAGGTCCAGGAGCTGCTTTGATCGGTTGACGGATCGAATGTCCTACACCCTACGGATTTATCCTATATGTGTTGGTGTCTTTCTCCGAGATTGTGCGTCGCCCTCTACTGGCTAAGTAAGTCAAATTTCTACCTACTAATTACTTTCTTTTACAATCTATACTCGACTACAAGTGAAAAGTCAAATGTTGAATATAATTATGCACGACAGCCGGCAGCAACAATAAGAAACTCAACGACGGCTAAAATTCGTCGTCAAAAGCAATAAAACTGTAAGTGCATACACATAGGTAATGGTAACTTTCGCGTTACAGTTGTAACTTGTTTGAAATAGTACCTTCTCTTTTGGTGAAACACTTGAACTTGCACACTGCGCATTATAAGTACCTGCACTTGTAGACTTGTGCACTTGTTGCTTGTTGTTTTACGAAACAGGCGTCTGGTGTAGGCGTCTGTCGAACAAGTAGTTGTCCCTGACGAATGAGGAGTACCCATGACAGCATAATTTGATTAAATCCGTCGACCATGCCCAATAGGGTAAAAAAGTTACAAACTCCGATTCTGTAAATGAGATTCGTCAATAATTGATAGGGAATAGTTTTTTTGCTGCAAATTTCCTTAACTTTTCTTGGGCTTACGTACATAATTATACCGTTTGAGCGAGAGTCTATGAATATGATTTGAGACTCACAGCAGGCGCACTTTTCTTCTAAATGGCCTTCCCAGAACAGGGGAAGTTTTCCTAATCATCTGATTTGCCAGAAATAAATTCATTGTTTACCAGATTTGACATCTTGATTGGGGATCATTAAGTAGCGAGAAACCTCATGAAAGTTGAGTAACTTGCAATGAAACCGTGAGAAATACTTTCGCAGGCAAAAGCTTCCGCGGTTATTCTCGCCCATTCAATTATAGCACACATTGAAAGAATAGTCAACTCTTTCGGTTGAATATTACTGAACCCTCTTCAAGTTTGGGAGTTACTCTCAACTTTCCAATTCAACTGATCAACTAATACGAGACTGACTGAGGGCTTCCAAAGACAACATACTTGAACATCATTGACGTGAATAATTGAAGTGCGTAAAACGTCAGACTTGGAGAAAGTAGAGCATAGCCCCATACAGTTTTGACTGTCATCATAAATTAGCATCCTTACCATTCAGTTGGCTCAGGTAAGTGATAGATTTTTCGTTACGCCTGCAATCCTGGCTTTCAATTTCGGTTCATTAGAGTAGAAGAGTTATAGGAGTGAACCCAGCCCGCTACAACAGCTCACTTCCACTATGAATCCTTCAAAATCAATGAATCTAAAACTTCTCTCATCATTCTGCCTAGCTTGTACAAGAAAAAAAAATATTCATATAAAATAATAATGGACTCCTTCTTTTATTTCATGTAATTGCAATTTTCATGCGATATCATTTTCAGGCCATTTGGATACGTAACTCCCCGTTTTTATTGCCGACCGCCATAAACTTTCATCTGATAGCTTACCAAGTGCTTTGAGTACTCTCTTTTACTACCGCAAGAGCGCGGAGATGAGCAATTTGAGAAGGCCATTGCAGTATTTCATTCGTATCATATAAAACCGTCAGGAATAATTATATTTTTGCCGGTACTAACTCATGAAATTGTAGGTATGGCCACCTCTACATAATAATAATATGAGGAGTAGATATCGAGAGATATCGAGAGATATCGAGTAGATATAACTTGAGCCCAAGATAGCCCCTATGATTTTCGTCAGAATCGGACCGTGGGTAACTTTCGTCTATGCATGAGCTAAAGTCTCCTCACTGCCTTCTCACTCCGGTTCCGAAGGACCGGTTTATGTCATTCACAGAGGTTATTCGCATTGGAAGGCGTTTATTATACATTTTGTGGAAATTGGGCTGCAATTTTAATCTGCATATGTGGCGTCGTGATCTCAGAGCTCCATATAAAAAATTATATTATTTTATTTATTATTATTATGAAGGTACCTATTATTCATTTATTTTATTTCCATTATGATTGGGCTATTGAAGTTCAATTCTTTTCACACAAAAAGCTTTAAAAGTTCAAAGCAGCTAAATACTAATTCGCCCAAAAGTAGTTCAACCGACGACTGCGGCAATTAGCTTTTGCAGAATAGGGCAATGAGTGTTGGTGAATGTTGGTGGCTCGGGGGATGGTGGAGACTCGCAATTCGCAAGTCGTTTTTCCATTGTTAGAGGGAACAAGAGGTGCAATTAACGAAAACGGACGTCAACTGCTAAACTTTTTCAACAGACCGCCAGTTTTATTTATATAATGGCCCTCCGCTTTTCCCAGCTTGAATAATCTCGGGCAATCTTGCTGTCCCATCTGGTTGCACCCAACCATAACCAGTGATTACATGAAGTCAGATAGTTATGGAGTCCAGCGAAAATTAAATCATGTATAGGTAGTATCGTGATATCCTCCCAGAACATCACTCCTTATTATTAAGATCTCACAAATAAACCAGGGAATAAATTGGCGGACGCAGGGGGCCTCAGAGACCTGGAGGGGATCCCCACCATCCTCCACCAGTATGGAGGATGGAGGGAGGATAGTCCCAGGACTATAAAAACTCGCCTCCTTCGCCTTCTAACGCATTCTACGCTTCCTCTAGTTGCTGACTACTCACTTACCTCGCTCCTCCTCTCGATCTCCTCACCTAAAAGATCCCGGGCATGGTGGTAGCCTACAAGCTATAACCAAACCGGGCACAAGCTCCTCCTAGCGCCTCCAGTGGTTGATCCCTCTGGGTGTTAACCTTAAGTGGTGGATGCCCATTGGCAGATTAACCAGCGGTGGATATCCTTCGGGTATTAACCTTAAGTAGTGGATATCCTTGGGGTATTAACCGGGGGTATTAGGTCCTCCTGACGCTTCCAGTGGTGGATACCTTCTAGGTATTAACCTGGGCATCAGGCTCATATACCTACCTCGCCCCTCACCTATGCATCCTCCACTGGAAGGTTTATTATTTACCTGTATAGATGCCTCTTCTGCGTAGATCACTGTTTTCTGCGGTCAATACCTACCCTCGAGCTTCCCACAAGAGAGCCCTAAGTCAAGCACTGGAGGCAGCCGGCAATCACATTTCATAAATAATATACTCACACATCATTAATAGTAATTACCTGTTGTTATTCATGAAGCATAACAATCGTTCAAATTAAAAAACGCTGCATGTTACACAACGGTTTATTATATACCTGTACACATTCACCTTCTGCGTAGATCACTGTTTTCTGTGGGCAGTACCCTCGAGAGCTCCCTCCAGGAAAGCCCTAAATGGAGTACTGGAGCCGACCCGGGAACTAAAGACTCATACAAACGCGCGGGATTCAATATTTAAATCATTAAATAATAAATTGTTGATGCATAGGATAAACAATAAACCGTTGTGTAATAATTTACCAGTATAGATGCCCCTTATGCGTGGATGACTCCGGGTGGTCCCAAAAACCTCCCAAGTTCAAGAACAATTTTTAAAAACGTAAAAAAATTCGAAGTGACGGCGTCCTGGAGATACCCCTATTTTTCACCCCTTAGAGCGCTGACCAACTAGACCCCAAATGGGACCTACAAACCAGATTTCATCAATTTTGGTTCATGGTAACTAAGGAAAGTGCGAAGTACCGCGTACGGCGGACGGACAGAAATTTTTTTATTGCATTTTCGGAATCTACACACCTTGAAACGGAAACCATCAAATTTTGAGGGGGGTTAAGAATAATTTTTTCATGCTCGATTCCAAAGGTTCATTAATGAAAATTATAAACCAAAAGTAGGTACCTATCAACAAAATCCCAAACCACCATAATTCTTCAAATAAAATAATATCTCGGAACAACCAACTTATTTCATAAAGCCATCCGCGATTATAATCAGGTGTTCCCCAGCAATGATACCTGTGCTGGATGTATACCGCTTCATGCACGATCATGTTGACGAAGCTTTTCTGTGCAAATTCAGGGCCTTACTGTGAATGAACGGCTGAACCTACAATACTCCGGGTGGACTCAAAAATCAACAATTTCGAGGTCTAGTTAAAAACGTTAAGAAAATAGGTCGCTTAGAAAACCCTTCCACTGAAGGTTTTTGAGATAACGGCGTCCTGGAAATTTCGTCCCCTATTTTTCACCCCTTAGAGGGGACCGACAGTAATGCCTAGCTTCACGGATCAACTAGACCCCAAATGGGGAAAGCTGAATTTCATTAATTATGGTTCATGATACCTAAGAAAATAACCGGAAACCAACAAGTTACTAGTGGTAGGAGGAGGGGGGGGGGGGGGGTAAATGTGTTTGCTCCGCTCCAAAGGTTCATTATTGAAAATAATAAATTGAAAGGCAAAACTGAATTTCATAAATTCATTGACATATCATTGAACTTCAACATTGAAGTTCATTCATAAATTCATTGAAATGTAATTGAAATTTGTTCATTGAAATTCATTCATAAATTCATCTCACTGAAATTCATTATTGAAAATAATAAACGAAAACATCCACACGACGTGACTCAAACGGTATAACTACAACCCAGTATCATAATGTTAGGGAACGGCTGATTCATTTCAGCATGGTTTTAAGATGTTGTGTTTGTTTTTTTGGAATGCCTAACTCTCCATCTAGAAGGAAGAAGAATTTCCACTATTTTTGTCCGTAGGTACTTCTCGATTGACTCGACGATGTTGTATATTAATTTATAGGCTTAAGCCTCCTAGGGAAGTATTTCCGTTTCCACCCTTCTGGGCTGTTTAAATTGTTTCATGTTCCTACTTTTGAAGCCACAGTTAAAATCATAACTTTAATTGAAACTTATTTATAAATTATCGTATTATGAAATAAACAAATCAAAGATAAATGTCTGCGGAAGCGTTGTAATCCCCTTCCGTTTGACTGCGGCGGGTCAGCGGTCACGTTTGTATCGTGGTGCCAAACTTATTAATAGTTCGCCTATGAATGATAAAGGTGTCTTTTCTCTAGCTTCTTTTAAGGTTTTGGTCAAAAAATTATTCAAATTTGAAACGTAATACCTACTAATTATATAATAATTAAACATAATACTTCATTAGAAAATAACATAATAAAAATATAATGGAAGCATAACAAAATAGCATAATAATCTGTATCTACTTTACGACGTTGTACCTACGATAACAAAGTGCGACTCCTTCCCCAAGCACGGGGACTTCCTCACATGAGGTAGCAGCATTCATAAGTGTAGATCTTTTCCGCATTAACTTCCTTTATGTTATTTGTTTATTTAAAAAAAAAATGAATTAAGTACTAATGTAATTCTTCAAAAAATTAATGAAAAAAAATTTGGTCTTACTACCAACTGACATTCTAGGTGTATTATTGTAGTGGATGAATGGCTCGGAACGTTACTGGAAGTTTCAACGAACTCACCCGTGAACCTGTTTACACCAACTCCCCACAACTGGTCAGAAAGTGCAAAGCCTTCAAGTTGTACATTTTCCACCGACGGAAAATTGTAGTTTTGCTTCAGCTGAAAAAATCACGAAAACACTATACCTATTATTCCGTCACACAACTGCTATTGTAATGAGACCCCCAGAGAAAGGAGGGAACAGTAAGTGTCTATGAATATTATATGTGTTAGTCGAGGCTCCCAAAAGGGACTCTTTAACGACAAGGGTGCACTACATATTTACTGGACGTACTGGAAGGATACAAAGTGCGTTGGAGTGATTTGGTTTTGACGACGTGACAAGAGGCGGGGGTAATTGGACAGTTCGCTCCAGCCTGGGAAGATGGGCGTCTCAGGCAATAAATCTCCCGCCGAGGGTAATAAGAGCGGATAAAGATTGATATCGTGGCAAAGAAAACGGCTTCTGATTACGTTGGAAGATAAGTACCTACTGCTCAAGATTCTTGGTTAATTATCTTTTGTAATGCGATGTGTGACGTACCACATTACAGGAAGCAACAGTTCCTTGAAACGATAGGTTACTTCAGAAGACCTGCGACAAATATTACAATTTACAACACTCTTCCATACTTCCTAGCAGAGGCGGATTTAACCGCAGGGTACATGGGCACGCGACTAGGCACCCGACGGCACGCGACTGCACCACAACAAAACATTCCAACAATTAGCCAATCAATAAAACTATTTCAAATTCATCTGACAGTTTTATGACTCAAGAAGACTGAACGAAATGTTTCTCTCAAAAAAGCCTGAATTTCGATATCAATTTTTTTTTTTAAATTCATAAAAATCATACCCTTCCAGCCGTTTGTTCACAGTGAAGCCCTGAAGTTTGAACCGAAACGCCTCGTCAACATAACATGGGTGTGAACCATACAGTATAGGCTCATAATAATAACTCCAGCCCAGATATATTTTTGATAACACGGCTTCCTGAAATCGAGTTTCTTATTCCGCGATATTATTTCATTTGAACAAAGATGGTTATTTTGGATTTAACTGATAAGTAGGTAAACGTTTGTTGTTCATGGCCGAACATTCGACATTTTGGGACATGGGTGACAATTTGGGAACATGTGGAGGGATCTACTTAGCTTCAGAGACCATCAGAACTTCGAAAAGGACCGGTTGGGAGGTTCGTGGGCCGAATTGGCGCGATCTAGCCCAAGGCCCGTCCGGAAGCACACACGAACCAACCACGGGTCCTCGCAAGCTCGGGTGTTTCCGTCTGGTTCGGCTATTTCCGCGCCACCATCCCACGTTCTCCGTTCCAGTCGTTGTTCTGTTCACCGTTCCTGTTCATTATCACTGTCAAGAATTCTTGTTATCTCCAGCTATCCTTATCGCTTCTTGTTATCTCGTCCTTGTCCGTAACATTTATAGACTGTAGTTGTTTTCACCTGATAGTGCAATGGATACAACTTTCTCGTGTTACCATTGTGCTTTGCGGACTTCGTATAGGTGCAGAATAGTTCGGTATATGCAACGCTACGATTTGCGATCGCGAATGCCCTTCCGTAACCCTAAAAATGTTTTTACTTGCAGCTTCGAATCTCTCAAAAGAAAATAATTTTTTCATTGTTTATACCACAAGTTAGCCGTTCTGTGATTTTATAATGTGTTACTTTGTGATTAAATACTTAATGTTCTGCTCACTGAAATATGTACCTACTTAGTTTGTTTATATATAGAAGACTTTCATTTAGGCACTTAGCTAGTTGTTTAGTAATAGTTTTTCATAATGCTTCCCCGCCCACGCAAATATTTAGGTACCTACGTACCTAGTCGGATTTGGCAATAAAGTTGCATTTATTGAATATGCCTCATGCTTTTCAAGCGTCCAGGAGAGGCCTCCTGAATCTGCGGCTAATGGCGAAGTAGTCTATTTGCTTTTGCGTCCTGCCATCTGGCGAAGCCCATGTGATTTGGTGACAGGTGCGGTGAGGGAAGATTGTGCCTCAGATTACAAGATCATGTTCTGCACAGAAGGTGGAGAAGAACTCGCCGTTCTCGTTCATATATCACGAAGACCATGGGTGCCCATTACTTGTTCCAGACCTTCATTGTTCGATCCAACCTTTGCATATAGGTCTCCCATTACAGTCAACATGTCTCGTTGGGGCTTGATTTTTATAACGTTCCTCAGAGATTGATAGAACTCATCCTAATAGTTTTGCTCAGCTACGATAGTTGGTGCATAGCACTGCACAATAAAGATATTCCGTATGCAGGATTTGAAACGGGCTGTAATGATTCGGTCGGATACCGGCTTCCACTCCATTAGGCTTTTGTTGGCACACCTGGATAGCAGAATACCAACTCCATTTCTGTGCTCGGCACCCTCTCCAACCTGCCCCGAGAAAAGAAATGTGTAACCATTATTGCTCCTTAGTTGTCCAAATTCCTTCCACCTTCGCTGAGGCCTAGGATTTCGGTCTTATATTATAGCTCCATTTCCCTTGCCCCCACGTCCAGCTTTCCAGGCTCCATAAGTGACTGCACATTCCAAAATCCAACATGAGTTTTCCGTTTCATGCCTAAAGTCATTACCTGAGGATCAGTCCGGCGCATATTTATTTCGGTTTCTGTTATCATGATTACTTCGGATGTGCGGGGGATTGGCCCACAGCACCCTAGCTTGGTGGGATGGTTACCCCTAGGCTACCAAGCTAGCCATGCCGCTGCTTCAGAGTCTTAATTCCACCCTGCTTTGGGAACTTAAAATTAATGTGGTAATTAATTAATTAATATAATGCCTAAAGGATGGAGATTGTTTGTGTTTTTCGTGGGTTTTAGAAATTCTTTAACATTTGAGCGTATTTTTGCACACAAAAAGTGCTGTCCTTCGAACTCGTCCTTTGTTCTATTTTTTTTGGCAAAACTCACAATTTTGTATCATTTTCTCAAGGTCAGATATCGTCCAGAAGGACGCAATAGCTTCAGTTCATACGGACATTCACTAAACTGTATGAAACTGTAACCTAAACGGTAACCAGCAGAAAACCAATTGTGAAATGTTTGAATTGTGAATAATAACCTTTTTTATAAAGGACATTAACATCATATATAATGTATTCCTTATGTAATCATTTTGCTCATTGAGGTACCTATTTGTGATGAATTTAAATTCTCATCACGGTGGCGTGAAGGAGAAAAGTCGCAGGCGGCGGTAGTCCACCGATCATCTACGACTTTGGTAGGGGATAGAGGTGAGTGAGGGAATTTACCTAGGCGGCGGTAATCCACCGATCATCTAGGTGAGGAGAGGTGCTTGTCTAGGCGGCGGTAGTCCACCGATCATCTAGACAAGAGGTAGGAGGTAAATTCTCAGGCGGCGGTAATCCACCGATCATCTGAGAGGAGGAGCAAGGTAGAGGAGAGAAGAGAGAGCTGGTTAGAGGAAGTGTCGAATGAAGCTAAAGCTCCAGGATCCAGGGTTATATAGGACTTGGAGGCCTCTCCCTCCAACTCCCTGTTGGGAGTTGGTAGTGGGGCTCCAGGTTGTGTCCCCTGGATTCTGTTGCCTGTCTCCCCACTCAGATGTTTATTAGCGGAAAGTAAGTTTTACATAATGATATTGGTGAGAGCGTTAAGGTTGCTAGTGGAGTGTTCCCGGGAGGGACTCACGACAGAGGTCCCCCCAGTTCGAACCAATGTTTGGGAAAGCTGAAGGCGCAAGGTGACAGGGGCTGAGGGCTGCGGAAAACAAAAAGGGGAGCTGAAGGCGCAAGGTGACAGAAGCTGAAGGCTGATGCAAACAATTGGTGTGCTGAAGGCAGAAACGTGACAGGTCGTGACTTAATTCTAGGATTGACATATAGGATAGTTAGTTAGTAAGAGGTAAGTAGAAGTGACCTAGGAGTAACATAGTAAGTAGTAAGAAGTAAGAAGTAAGATATTACAAGTAAGAAGTAAGATAAGTATAGGTGTAGGTGCATGAGATTGACAATGAAGTGAGTTGACATGATTACAATGATGATGGTGAGATAGTAGGCTAATATGTACAGGGTTGTTATGATTACAATGGTGATGGTGAGATAGTAGACTAATATGTACAGGGTTGTTATAAGATCATGAGTACAATGATGATGGTGAGATAGTGGACTAATATGTACAGGTATTTACAAGGTATTTACAAGGTCGGTATTTACAAATTTGGGTGGGGCTGACAGATTGGAGCGGGGTGTTGAAATCCGCCGTTCCCTGGGTGTGGATAGTGTGTGGTGAATTGTAGTGAGTGTGTGGGTGGAGTGAAGTGTGTGATTGAAGTGTGTGGGTGGGTTCGGGTGGTGTCCGCTGCGATGAGGCGGCCACGGCGGGGCTGTGAGGTTCGGTACAGTGCGTGTGGGTTAATAAAACACAAGCACTGTCCCGAAATCTCAAGGCCCCGCCGTGATTGCTCAGAGCGGGGCGGAGGACTTGGCCGCCGGGACGCGGGGAATGTAGGGACGCTCCCTCCGTCTGTTTCGCCGCCCGGGCCGTTTTGTCCCGGCGGAATCTATTGGGGATATCCCCGGCGGTGTTGGGGGAGAAGGGGGTGTTGTGGGTTTGGTGGGTTGGGGTGTTGGTGGGGGAGAATTTGAAATTGGGGGGTCGAAAATTGAAAATGGGGGGGCAGCAAGAGGGGGTTGAAATTCGGGGGGCGGGGGTTTGTTGAAGACGGGGGGATTGATGTTTGGAAGGGGCGGTGGGGGTGGCATGAGTTGGGCGAGGCGAAAGTCGTGGAGGAGCGGGGCCATGAGAGGGTCGATGGGGGTGTAGGGAGGGTGTACCCCGGTGGCTTGTGCTGCGCGAAATTCGCGCAGTATACGCCACTGGGGGTACTTCCACCGCCGGGGCCGGGGAGGTAACCCGGAGATCCTTGGCGGGAAAAACGGAAGCGATGAAGTCGGCCCGGGCGAAGGGGGTAGGGGGGAGAGCGGGCCCGGGACGAAAACGTCCCGGAGTATGGCCGCCATTTCCGGATCCGAATCGAAATCCGGAAACGGCGACGGGGGAAACTGTTGAGGTTGAGAGCGATGGTGCATGGCTAACAGACGGCGGGAGACTGATGGCTGATGTTGGTTGAGGGAGCACAGGGGCGGGTTTGCAGCGGGCGAAAGGTACGGTGTGGGGTTTCCCGTCCATTAGCAGGGTCGCGGTGGTCGGTGTTGTGCGGATGACTTGAAAGGGCCCGGCATAAAGGGCCTGAAAGGTTTTATGCATGCCGGGCTCTTTCAAGTACATGTGCGTGGAAGTGTAAAAGCGTTTGGGGTAAGTGGTGTCGTTTGTCGGTGTTGAGGTGTGTAGCGGTTCCCTGTTAATGGACGGGGTGTTGTGTGGAGGGAAAATGTCGGCCGGTAAACGAATAGGGTCTCGGAAAGCGTGTTGTGCGGGACTTGTGTTGTCTGAAGGACGGGCGGAAGTGCGGAGGCTAAGCAATACGTAGGGGAGGGTTTTGGTCCATGAGGGAGATGTGGCTGATGTGGAGATGGCTTGCTTGAGGACCGAGTGCCACCGCTCTATTTTCCCGTTGGATTGGGGGTGATAAGGAGTGGTGCGGATTTTTTGAATCCCGCGGGAACGGAGCAGGTCGGCAAAGTGGGCTGATTCAAACTGCCTCCCCTGATCGACCGTGAGTGTCCGCGGACAGCCGTAGCGGCTGATCCATTGATTGAGGAAGGCCGTGGCGACGGCGTCCGCGGTAATGTGGGCGAGTGGGATACACTCAACCCAATTGGTCGCACGGTCGATCATGGTGAGGCAGTACCTCTTCCCCTCGGAGGGGGGAAGAGGGCCGACCAGATCCAGGTGGACATGTTCCCACGGGAGGGAGTCGGGAATGGGTTGAGGAGGTACATGGGGGTGAGCCGAGACCTTAAAGTGCACCCCAGGCACTTCTGGCACCCCAGAACCCAGGTACGGATATCTGTGTTCATGTGGGGCCAGAAGTACGGCGTCTTGATCAGATCCCGGCTCGCCCAAATGCCGGGATGATGGAGGGAGTGGTAATGGAGGAACAACTGTCGCCTCAGCTCCGGCGGGACGTAAGGGCGCGGTGAATCGGCCGTTACGTCGCACCAGAGATCGAGGGGAGGCAGTTGTTCCAATTTGGAGGCGGCGATGAGGTTGGAGAGTGCGGGGTCGGAAGTTGGAGATTGGTGAGTTTTGAGGGTTTGTGGGGTAGGGAAAGGCAGTAACTCCGCCACCGGCGCGGGGGTGGGGCGGAAGAGGGCGTCTGCTACGCAGTTGTCGGCCCCCGGCAAATAACGAATATCGGACGTAAATTGTCCGATAAATTCGAGTTGCCGGAGGCGACAGGGGGAGGCGGATTTACGGCTTTGGAGGAGTGCATGGGTGAGGGGCTTATGATCAGTGATGACAGAGAACTGCCTGCCCTCCACGAAGTCACGGAAGTGTTTGATGGCTTCGTGGATGGCGAGGAGTTCTCTGTCAAAGGTGGAGTAATTTTTTTGCGTTGGGGACAGAGTTTTTGAGAAGAACCCGAGGGGTTGGGGGGTGGCGCCAGTGTGTTGGTGGAGTACTGCCCCGATGGCCCAGTCAGACGCATCGGTGGTGATGGAGAGAGGAGCATGGGGATCGGGATGGGCCAATAGAGCGGCGTCTACTAGGTCCTTTTTGCAATTTTGAAAGGCGGTTGTGAGGGTGGGGGTCCAGGAAATGGGGCGGTTATCGTTTTTTTTTGGCTGGTTGTGGGATAGCGTGTATGAGTGGTTGTTGGTGTTGTGCCGCGTGTTTAATGTGTCTACGATAAAAGTTCAACATACCCAGGAAACGGCGAAGTTCTGAGACAGTGCGGGGTTGTGGGAAGTCGGTGAGGGCGTGCACTTTGTCCGGGAGAGGCTTGATCCCGTCGGACGAGACTTGATGGCCGAGGCAGCGGACAGAGGGTTGGGCGAGAACGCATTTTTGAGAGTTGATGGTGAGGCCCTCGGCGGCGAAGATGTCGAGGACTTGTTTGAGGTGTGCTAGATGTTCTTTCGGGTCCCGGGAGGCGATCAATACGTCGTCCAGGAAACAGAACACGAAAGGTAGTCCCCGCAGAATATTATCCATATAACGCTGCCACGTCTGGGCAGCGTTCCGGAGGCCGAAGCCCATTTTTATGTATTCAAAAAGGCCGAAAGGTGTTATGATGGCGGTTTTGGGTACGTCGGGAGGGTATATATGAATGTGGTGGAAGGCTCTGGAGATGTCTAGGGTTGAAAATATGGCCGTGTTGTGGAGGTGTGAAGAGAAGTCTCGGAGATGGGGGACGTTGTAGAGGTCCGGAGTGGTCTTAGCGTTCAGGCGGCGGTAGTCGCCGCAGGGGCGGATATCCCCGTTGGGCTTCTGTACAATATGTAACGGTGAAGCCCACGGGGATTTGGAGGGGCGGATAATGCCATCCTTAATGAGATTGTCAAAATGCCTCCGGGCTTGGGACAGCTGGAGGGGGTGGAGGCGGCGTGCTTTGGCGGAGATTGGGGGACCAGAGGTCTCAATGTAGTGTTGAGTTTGGGAGATATGTGCTGAGGGGCGGCGCTGGGGTTTGTATTGGAGGAGGAGGTTTTCGAATTGGGTTGGGGGGCGATCGACCGTGTGGATAAATCCGGGGATTGGCTTCTGGGTGGAGGGGTCGAGCAGGCGCGCGTTACGGACGTCAACCTGGAGGCCGAAATAAGCGAGGAAGTCGGCCCCCAGGATTGCTTTCTCTACGTCCGCCACGGTAAATTCCCACTCGTACGCGAGCCCGCTCATGTGGATGGATGAGCGGTACGTCCCGTACGAGGGGATGGTGGTACCGTTGGCGGCGTAGAGGAGTTGTCGGTAACAACGCGCCTGTCGCCGGAGAATGTTGTTTGGAAAAATGGAGAGCGCCGCCCCTGTGTCGACGAGGAACGGGACATTTGTTTTTGTACACTTCAAGAAGAGGCGCTGGTGAGCTGGGGCGGAGTGCGGTAAAATGGCGGAGGCGGTGGGGTCTGGCGGATGGGAGGGGCTTGGGCCGTCCAAGGTGATGGGCGGGTGCGACGGTGGCGGTTGGTCCCCCGCGAAGGAGACACGGGGTGGTCCTTTGCCGTTCCGGAGAGGGGGAACGGTAGTGCTGACTGGGGGGCTGGTCCTTTTGGAGGTGGGCGGGGAGGTGCCGTTCCGGGGAGGGGGAACGGTAGCGGCGGCGTGAGCGGCGGCCGGAAGGGTGGCTGCCCTGGAGGCGGGCGTGGAGGGGCCGTTCCGGGGTGGGGGAACGGTAGTGGCGGCGTGAGTGGCGGCCGGAAGGGTGGCTGCCCTGGAGGCGGGCGTGGAGGGGCCGTTCCGGGGTGGGGGAACGGTAGCGGCGGCGTGAGTGGCGGCCGGAAGGGTGGCTGCCCTGGAGGCGGGCTTGGAGGGGCCGTCCCGGGGTGGGGGAACGGTTGATGGTGAGGTGAGGGTTTTGGCGGCGCCGGCAGGTGCGGCTGGGAGGTTGGCAGCCGTGGCGGCGGCGTAGGAGGGGTAACGAGGCTTCGTGGTGGTGGTGTGAATGCGGGCGGGGAGGGGTTGGTGGTGGTCCCCCCCCCGTGTTGGCGAGGAGGGGGGCCCGCCGGATTTACCGGCGGGCGTCCGCGTTTCCCTGCTTGGAGGTGTAGGAGCAGGGGGGCTGGCATTTTCGGGCCTCCCCACCGAAGTTGACATGATAGAAACATCGGTGGGGGGGGTCCGCTGGGAGGTAGGCGGTCCTGGTGGGGCGCGCGGAGGTGGAGGGGGTTGCTGCGGCTGGAGACCTCCCCCTTCGTTGCTGAGGGGGGGAAGTGATACTTGCGTTCGGACGAGCGCTGGCGTCGGTGGTCGATGGAGGGGGTCGGCCGGCGCTCGGTGGAGAGGGAGCGGCGCCGGTGGTGGGAGGGGGGCCGGCGGCGCTCTTGTGACGGCGTCCGGTCCCGGCGTGGGGTGGGGGTGCGGGGCGTGGCGACTTCCGTGACGCCGGCGGCTGCGGTGAGGTCGTGGACCGTATCGGCGAGACGTAGAAGTGGTTCGTCTGGGCCGTCGAGGTAGCTGGCGAGTGCCATCTGCATGGGGTGGGGTAGGGCCCGCAGCCAGAAGGTCCGCGCGATGTCGGCCGTCATCACGTCTTGCAGCTGATGACGCAGACGGCGGTAGAGGTGGGAGGGCTTCAGATCGCCGAGGTGCTGTGGTTGGGAGAGCGCTGCGACACGTGCGATCTTTGAAGGTTGGTATAACGTGACGAGGCGGTTGCGGAGGTCGTCGTATGCGGCCGTGGCGTCGGGAGAGATGTCCGACGTCTGTAGGAGGATCTCATACGGAAGCAGTGATATGATGCGGGAGTAACGAGTTCGCTGGCTGCGGATGTTGGCGGCAGAAAACGCAGTGTCGACTTGGAAGAACCACAGCGCGGGGTCGTGCGTGTAGAAGGGGGGCAGCGACAGCGGGAATGACGCCGAGGCCGTCGTGACGTCGGCGGCGGCTTGTGCGGCGGCGGCAGCGGCGGCGGCAGCGGCGGCGGCAGCGGCGGCGGATGCGGAGGAGCCGGGTGGCGAGAGGCTGGTGAAGGGGTTGTCGGCTGCGTCAGTTGTCGCAGCGGTTGGCGGCTGCAGCAGGGATGGCCGGAGGAGCGGCGGCGTCGGTGAGTTCGGGTCCATGGCTGTAACTAAAATTCAAAATGAGTTAGTTTTGAATTTTAAATTCGCAATCGGCGGGAGCGGAGTGCGTTGAGAGCTGGAGTTGAGCGGTGAGGTTGGGCCAAAAATTGCGAATTTACACTGACTGTTTAAGCTGCATTTGAATTTAAAATTGGGGACACCGAACTAGACTGGGGGCGACACATGAGGTGGTAAGAAGGGAGGAAGGGTAGAAGGTTGGATGAACGTCGGGTTCACCACTGTGATGAATTTAAATTCTCATCACGGTGGCGTGAAGGAGAAAAGTCGCAGGCGGCGGTAGTCCACCGATCATCTACGACTTTGGTAGGAGATAGAGGTGAGTGAGGGAATTTACCTAGGCGGCGGTAATCCACCGATCATCTAGGTGAGGAGAGGTGCTTGTCTAGGCGGCGGTAGTCCACCGATCATCTAGACAAGAGGTAGGAGGTAAATTCTCAGGCGGCGGTAATCCACCGATCATCTGAGAGGAGGAGCAAGGTAGAGGAGAGAAGAGAGAGCTGGTTAGAGGAAGTGTCGAATGAAGCTAAAGCTCCAGGATCCAGGGTTATATAGGACTTGGAGGCCTCTCCCTCCAACTCCCTGTTGGGAGTTGGTAGTGGGGCTCCAGGTTGTGTCCCCTGGATTCTGTTGCCTGTCTCCCCACTCAGATGTTTATTAGCGGAAAGTAAGTTTTACATAATGATATTGGTGAGAGCTTTAAGGTTGCTAGTGGAGTGTTCCCGGGAGGACGACACTATTATATAAGGTACTAGCTGTGTACCCGCGCTTCGCAACGGTAGAACAGACACCCCCCTCCACAACTGATCAGAAACCTTCCCCAATGCCAACCCTAACTGCCTTTAACCCCCCCCCCCCCCGTATCCTATGAACCCTCCCTACCTGGTTAGAAACATTCCTCAATGTTCACACAACAAATTCCCAAAGTTGCACTCCAATTGGTCAAGTAGTTTTGAAATTTCTGTAGACCCCCCCCCCCCCCTCTCATAACCTGTACCCCCCTCCCACTAACATCCTGATTGAAGTACCACTTGAATGTACTCGTCAAGCTGAATCCAGAATCAAATTACAATCGGATTTACGTCCAACCGTTCAAAGTTATTATAAGCATAAACGTCCTCATAGAAGTGATTATAACACGTTTTTTAGAAGTATTTCATTCATAGCGTTTCAACGGATGGACAGATTCAAATGCGGATTTTTCATAAACCTTCCCAGATAAATTCTGCGTCAAATGGTACCAGCCGCAACTTTCTACGTTCAGCCGTTCTCAATTGATGCCGAGACAAACAAACAAACAGACACTGTTTTATTATATGTATAGATAAAGTATTATATACATTCATTTATTCAAAAATAGCAGTTTATAAAAGGCATGCGCCTTCAATGAAAGTACATGACAGAAGCAGTTACCTGATCGACAGTGGATTTTTAAACAATTTATACCTTACATAACAGTATAAAAGAAGCCGTAGGACTGAATAGTTAATCTAAAAAATAGCGGGCGTAACTCGAAGTGGGAATGCGGACCAACTACTATACAAAGAAGCGAATAGGTTTGGAACGGTTAGGTACTAAAAACTTCGAATGGAACGGTGCTCCGCGGTCCCGACCCTATCGTGAGGACACACAGGCGTGTGTGTGTGTGTGGGATGGACGGGGGGGGGGGGGGTTCATCTACTGCAAAAAAAAACTGCAAATTCTTACACAACGGTTTATTATTTTGTATACAACACCGTTCTGTTACACACCAAACTTCATTGCATAAAACACCCTTCTGTTGCAGACCACAGCTCTCTGTATAGATGACCCTCCGTATAGATGACCCTCCGTAGCATAGTACCTAACCCCGTACTCGTTCCTAGGTGCCTACTAAATCACCTGTTAAATGTTGCTAAAACAATTCTATCAGTGACAAACAGTAGCTAAAATGGCTAAAAGAAACATAAATGAAGTTCTGAAGGGAAATTGTTGATGTGGAGTTAAAACGCAGAAAATCCCTGCACAACGGTTTATTATTTTGTACGGAATACCCTTCTGTTACAGATCACAGCTCTCTGTATAGATAACCCGTCCATATAATATGTACTAGTCTATACATATTATGTAGATCGCAGACCCTCCGTAGGTTAGTACCTAACTAGCCCCGTACTCGTTGCTATGTACCTACCTAAATCTTGAGTTAAATGTTGCTAAAATAATTCTGTCAATGACAAACCGTAACTAAAATGGCAAAAAGAAAACGCAAATAATGAAGTTCTGAAGGAAAATTGTTGATGTGGAGTGAAATAGATGCCCTTTCTGCGTAGATCACTGCTTTCTGTGGTCACTACCTACCCTCTGGTCAAGTATAATGAACCGTTGTGTAATAACTTTCCCATCAATAATACTTCAACGGTTGGTCAAGTAGCAAAAGTACCGATCAACAAAATCCAGCCCCTTCTTGGTAGATGAACCGTTGCGTAATAATTTACCGTTCTGTAATAATTTACCGTGTGTAATAATTTACTGTTATTTAATAATTTACCGTTGTGTAATAATTTGCCGTTTGGTAATAATTCACCATTGTGTAATAATTTACCCATCAATAATACTCCATCGTTTGTTCAAGTTGCTAAATTACCGATCAACAAATCCAGCCCCTTCCTGGTAGATGAACCGTTGTGTAATAATTTACCGTTTGGCGATAATTTACCGTTATATAATAATTTACCGTTGTGCAATAATTTGCCGTTGTGTAATAAATTAGGTACCATTGTGTAATAATTTACCCATCAATAATACTGCATCGTTTGTTCATGTTGCAAAAGTACCGATCAACGAATCCAGCCCCTTCTTGGTAGATGAACCGTTGTGTAATAATTTACCGTTCTGTGATAATTTACCGTTATGTAATAATTTACCGTTGTGTAATAATTTGCCTTTGTGTAATAATTTACCATTGTGTAATATTTTATCCATCAGTAATACTTCAGCGTTTGTTCAACGTTCACAAATACCTACCAACAAAATCCAATAGTCCATCACTCATCAAAAATGAAATAATATCGCAGAACAACCAACTCGACTTCATACAGCCATCCTTGATTATAATCAGGTGCTCCCTAGTGATGATATCCCGGCCGGATTTATACCGTTTCATTCACGATCGTGTTGACGAAGCTTTTTGGTGCACACGGACGGCTAGACGTACAGTGCTCCGGGTGATCTCAAAAAATTGTTTAGCTCAAGAAAAATTTAATAACGTAAAAAAAACCATACCCTTCAATCGAAAGTTTTCGAGCTACGGCGTTCTGAAAATGTTAACCCCTATTATGAACCCCTTAGAGATGACTGACAGTAACGCCGAGCTTCGAGGACCAACTGGACCCCGAACGGAACCTATAACCCGAATTTCATCAATTTTTATTCATGGTAACTAAGAAAAGTGGCCAGTACGGCGTACGGCGGGCAGACAGAAATATTTTTATTGCATTTTGGTTTATTATTTTCAATAATGAACCATTGGAATCGAGTAAAAAAAAAAAAATGCTTACCCCCTCAAAATTTGATGGTTCACGTTTCAAGGTATGTAGAATCCAAAACTGCAATAAAAATATTTCTGTCTGTCCGCCGTACGGGCCACTTTTCTTAGTTACCATGAGACAAAATTGATGAAATTCGGGTTATAAGTTCCATTTGGGGTCTAGTTGGTCCTCGAAGCTCGACGTTACTGTCAGTCATCTCTAAGGGGTTCAAAATAGGGGTTGACATTTTAAGAACGCCGTAGCTCGAAAACTTTCGATACAAGGGTATGGTTTTTTTTACGTCTTGAGCTAAACAATTGTTTGAGACCACCCGGAGCAGTACGTCCAGCCGTTCGTGTGCACCAGAAAGCTTCTTCAACACGATCGTGAATCAAACGGTATAAATCCGACCCGGATATCATAACTACGGAGCATCTGATTATAATCAAGGATGGCTGTATGAAGTCGAGTTGTTTGTTCTGCGATATTATTTCATTTGACAAGTGATGGACTAGGATTGGATTTTGCAGGTAGGTACTTCTGAAAGTTTAACAACCGTTGAAGTATTATTGATGGGTAAATTATTACACAATGGGAAATTATTACACAACGGTAAATTGTTACACAACGGCTCATCTACCCAGAACGGCCTGCATGTCGTTGATAGGTACTTTGGCAACTTGAACAACCGTTGAAGTATTATTGATGGGTAAATTATTACAAAATGGCAAATTATTACACAATGGCAAATTATTACACAAAGGTAAATCATTACACAGCGGTAAATTAATACACCACGGTAAATTATTACAGAACGGTAAATTGTTACACAACGGCTCATCTACCAAGAAGGGGCTGGATTTTGTTGATAGGTACTTTTGCAACTTCAACAACCGTTGAAGTATTATTGATGGGCAAATTATTACACAACGGTTCATTATTCTATGTCCGTAGAAGGGGAACCTATACAGGTAAATTATTACACAACGGTTTAGGTAGATACCTAGTAACGAGTACGGGGTTAGATACTAACTTACGGAGGGTCCGCGATCTACATAATATGTGTTGAATAGTACATATATATGTTATATAGAAGGGTTATCTATACGTTGACCTGTGATATGTAACAGAAGGGTATTCTGTACAAAATAATAAACCGTTGTGCAGGGATTTGCAGCGTTTTCGGATTCTACATACCTTGAAACGTAGACCATCAAATTTTGAGGGGTGGGGGGATACAATTTTTTTTAAATGCTCGATTGAAATGGTTTATTATTGAAAGTAATAAACCAAAATATTCAGTCCTGGTTGGGTTTTGATCTCGGTAACTTTAGTGTTACAGCCCGTCACTTATACCACTGCGCTACAGCACCCATCTGGCCGGGAGACAAGTCATGTTTGCTCTCAGCTCAGCTTGATGCCTGCATACACCCTGCTCTTTACGGCAAATTCTATAGCAGATTTAAAGGCAACATCGTAGAATGTTCCGGATGGTCTCAAACATTCAGAAAAAAATCAACCAATTCAAAAATGCGAAAAAACTTCCACCTCAAAATAAAATTTTCCGAGATCGGTATACTCCGGATATTTCAACCCCTATTTTTCCCCCTTACAGTTGAGTGACAGTACCGCCGAGCTTCGAGGACTAACTAGAGCCAAAACGGTACCCATGTACCAAATTTCGTGATTTTTGGTTCATGGGAAATAAGGGAAAAGCCGCCGACGATGGACGTAAACTATGAAATTTTGTGGGGGTTAACATTTTTTTATGGCCGATTCCAAAGGTTCTTTATTGGAAATTATTTTTTTAAACTATCCTATTCATTCAGGATCCTGCGCTAACAGGCATTCAGTGATCTACGTAGAAGAGGTATAAAGGAACATGATAAACTGTTAAGAAAAGTAAACTGTAAACTGCAGCGGTTTTATTCCATTTTTGGATTCTAGGTACCCTGAAACGCAAACCATCAAATTTTGGGGTTGAGTTTCACTCATGCTGATTCCAAGGTTCTTTAGTGAACTAAACCAAAAACGCTGCAAATGATTACACAACGGTTTATTATTTACCTGTATAGGTGCCCCTTCTGCGTAGATGAGTGTTTTCTGTGGTTAATACATATACATATGCTCCCCCAAGGAACGCCCTATATCGTGTACAACAGCCGGCCTGGGAATTACTGTTTCATAAAAATGCGCAGGGTTCAATAATAATTCAATCATCAATTATTTGTTGTTATTCATGACACATTACGTTTATTCAAGTTGCAAAAGTACCTATCAACAAAATCCGGAAGAAGAGTCATATTCTTCAAATTGAATAATACCACAGAACAACCAACTCGACTTCATACAGTGATCATAATCAGGTGTTCCGTAGAAATGATATCCAGGGCCAATTCCCAATACCTTCTATACGGGGCCCCAATCGATGGCAATACGTCATGGCCCCTCCCCACCATATTGGATCAATTAAACTCCTTCCTAATATTGGGGACCATATTGATGCGGCGTCCCTAGTAACGATTTCTGGGCTGAACGTATGCAATTTAATTCACCCTCCTGTTGACGAAGCCTGTCGGTGCACACTTCACGGTCTTCCTGCGAACGAACGGCTGGAGGTACGATGCTCCGGGTGGTCTCAAAAAACTGCCAAGTTCGAGAATTATCTAAAAACGTAAAAAATTTCGAGATAACGGCGATAAAAACGTTAAAAAACCATACCCTTCTATTGAAAGTTTTCGAGCTACGGCGTTCTGAAAATTTTAACCCCCATTTTTCACCCCTTAGGGATGACTGACGTTAACGCCGAGCTTTGCGGAGCAACTAGACCCCAAATGGAACCTAAGAACCAAATTAATTTTGGTTCATGGTAACTAAGGAAAGTGCGAAGCACGCTGTACAGCGGACGGACAGACATTTTTTTTATTCCATTTTCCGATTCTACATAACTTGAAACAGAAACCATTAAATTTTGTTGGGGGGGGGGGGGGGGTGACAATTTGATTGCATTCACTTAGTGTTGCAATTTATCTGTGTAAACCAATGTTAAGGCACTTCATGTTTACAAATATCTTACTGGTACTCAGAACTGAACTAAATCCCCGACACCTTGAATTTTCGGTTTGTGCCTACCTGTAGAACACATCTCCCGTAGAACACGGGAGATCCATTTTCCCTATAGAACTCATCTCTTCAAGAAGTACCTATATAGTAAACATTCCCCATAATCACACAAATTTCCGTAAGGCCGTAGTTACTAAGTCTCCAATAGTTTACCTAGGTATTCAATTACTATCTCCATTAATCAGTATCAGATTAGTTGTTGGTGCCTCCTTTATTATTTTCATCAATGGATTTAAATGTCATTTTCTATCCTATACAACGCACGGGACTTCAGCTTTTGGGTTGCATGAAGAAAGAAGAAACATAAGTCTCAGCATATTGGGTACAGATTGCGATTACTACATGATACTACATTACCGAATGACCAAAATTATTATTCGCGTAACTGCAGGCCAGGATGAAGAAACCCATTCTTGTTTCCTGCGGTCCGAATGAGAACCCCACGTTCATGAGGAGCGCTGTCAAGAGTAACGAGGGCGACAAGCTGGATGAAGTTAGGGATGAGAAAGACAATTTATCTCACAACAACGTGACCTCTACCTCCTCCTCCTCATCGTAATCAGATTATGAAGGTATGCCCCTAGTTTTCGCAACCTTCCTTACCGAGCATCATAAATCATTGAAGAGGAGCTCCCGTCTCCAGTTGATGTAGATTAGTTTTACGATGGATGAATGAGTATTGCAATAGTTTATTGTTGCTCTCACATGCTCAGACACTTCATTTTGTGCGCTTCATTTGCGGTCCGCGCTTCGTGGAGCTTGAATTATTTCTGTCAATCAGTGTGGATTGGTGAGATGACCATACAGCCAATAGGGAATAAATAAATTAACTTGCATAATAACTTTCTCTTTTCACGTTCTTTTAGCGAATTTTCAAAGAAAATGAAGCTATTGCAATGGCTTCGAAATTTAAATAATATAAATTTTTGGAAATTTTCTTCATAGAAATCCGTTTCAGACCATTCTAAAACGATTCCTGAAATTTAACACTTTTTTATATGTATATATATATATATATTTATTTATATATGTGTCACTCCAGACGATAACTCTCGATAGAATTGAGATAAACAGCTCAAATTTGCACAAAAAATCTATCTTGGCAATCGAAAGGCTAAGTTCGAAGATGGGCGAAATTGGCCTACTCTAAGGAGGGTTTTGGCGCATTTAAAGTGCGCAAAAATTACCCAAAAATCCCCAAAATGTTATTTTCCAACAAGTGACCCCTCATTTTAAAGGTTTTTGCACGCTGAACACGATGGTGGAATCGGATTTTAGATATCTTGATCCGTTCTCAAATTAGAGCATTTAAAGTGCGCAAAAATTACCTAAAAATCCCCAAAATGTTATTTTCTAACAAGTGACCCCTCATTTTAAAGGTTTTTGCACGCTGAACACGATGGTGGAATCGGATTTTAGATATCTTGATCCGTTCTCAAATTAGAGCATTTAAAGTGCGCAAAAATTACCCAAAACTAGGATAATCTTTAAACTCTTACCCCCACCCCCTTAGAGTGGTCAGATTGAAAAATGTGAGAAGTATTAATTGAAGACGAGAGTTCGAAGCAAAAAAGGGGGAGGCAAACGATTAGTACAACTCCTTGAATTTACCCACAGCGATCAAATAAATAAGCACTTAGTACAATTACGTAATAAACAAACGGTAGAATCAGGATGGACAAAACGTACAAATTAAAATAAATACGAAGAGAATATACATAGAAAACCAAATTTTAGACCGAAGTTTTCCTTTATTCAAAACCATAGCCATTAATTCGAATATTTCTTTGAAAATTCGCTCATTAAGTCATGCTGCATGACTGATTTTTTCTTCCTTAAACAGCAGGCCGCACCCAGCGACGCCACTGCTTACAGCCGAAAATTATTGATATTTATTATGGTTTATTATTTTCAATAATGAACCATTAGAATCGAGCGTTAAAAAAAAATAACCCCTCCCCACAAAATTTGATGGTTTCCGTTTTAAGGTACGCAGAATCCGAAATGGAATACACAAATGTCTGTCCGTCCACCGTACGCCGTACTTCGCACTTTCCTTAGTTATCAAGAACCAGAATTAATGAAATATGGTTTGTAGGCCCCATTTGGGGTATAGTTGGTCTGCGAAGCTTGCTACTGTCAGTCATGTGGAAGAGTTGTGATAAACTCAAGGTTAATATTGTTAGAAAGACTGACTATGATTCGTTGGGGGTAGCGATACGTAATACTGATTGGTCGAGCGTATTTGTCAATGACGCTAATGAGTCGGCGAATGCGTTCATTAAAATTTTGAAGTCTTGTATTGATGGGTATACTGTTATTAAGAAATACAAACCAAAATATGACAAGTTGACTGAATGGATCTCTGTGGGTCTCATTGTTTCGATACAGAAACGGGACAAACTCGCTAATAAGTTGTTGAAACAGCCATATAATACCCGCCTCAAAATGTATTTTAGAAAATACCGCAATATGTTGAAAAGTTTGATTAGGAAAGCTAAAGAAAAGTTCTATGCTGAACAGCTGGAGTTAGCTGAAAATAATGTAAGAAAAACTTGGGCTGTGCTGAATGAAGTTTTAAATCGTAAAAAGAATTCAGTTGATAATAATGAATTCTTGATTGCAATTGCAGAAAGAGAAAATGTGTCGAAGGAAAAAGTGGGAAAAGAAGCTTGTAATACCCTGAATAGTTACTTTGCGAATATTGGAAAGATACTTGCTGAAAATATTGTCCATAAAACAACTCATGTTCACGTATCTCAACCGGTGGTGGATACGAAATTTGTCATCCCCGAACTTGATGACAAGGGGCTAATGAACGTTATCAAACATGAAGGGCAGATCGGCACCGGGGGTTGATGGAATTCAGCTTCACATAATAAAAAGGTATATTGATGATCTTAAAATGCCGCTGCTGTACTTATTTAATCTGAGTATTAGAACTTGTGTTTTTCCTGATTGTTTTAAATTAGCTAAGGTCTGTCCATTGTACAAGGAGGGGGACAAAACGGATCCTGGAAATTTTCGCCCAATATCTATGTTGAGCTGTGTAGGGAAAATATTGGAAAAATGGATTAAGTTGAATCTTACCAGCTATCTTGAGTCGAATGGGCTTCTTTGTAATGAGCAATTTGGGTTCAGGGCTGGCAGAGGTGTTGATCAGGCTATGTTTGAATTATCTGGCGACCTTTATAGGCTAAGAGATGATAAAAAGAAGGGTATTTTGCTTTTTTGTGATCTCTCAAAGTGCTTTGATACTATTGACAGATCAACCCTTATGGAACGTATGGAAAAGATTGGAATTAAGGGCGATGCTCTCAGGTGGTTCGCTAGTTACCTCTCGTCTAGGAAGCAGATTGTAACAATAGGTGAATATTCAAGCGAACCCATGTGTATCGATTACGGTGTAATTCAGGGGGGAACTCTTAGTGCCTGTTTATTTTTGATTTATATTAACGCTCTGCCTCTTAACCTACCGAATTATAAAACCTATCTATTTGCTGATGATACGTCGGTGTTGGTTTCCGGGGATACATGGGATGTGGTATTTTCTGAAGCCCAAAAGGCACTAAATGCGCTTGGTAGTTGGTTCTCCTATAGTTTACTAACCTTAAATACCAAAAAGACTAAATATATGCTCATTGGGAATAAAAATGAGGTCACAGATGATAAAGCCCCTGTTTTGGTTGTCCACAATTGCGTCAATCCATTAAACTGCACGTGTGTTCCGCTTGAGGCAGTAGATCAGTACCGTTACCTAGGTGTAACTGTGGACGCGGGGTTGACGTGGAAAAAGCATATTGACGTCCTCCAAAAAAAGCTAAGGCAATTTCTTTATGTTTTTTACAATGTTAGGAATGTTTTTAGGCGTGATAAGCTCCGTGTACTCTACTTGGCTCTTGTGCAGTCGATTATACAGTACGGGATAGTGGTATGGGGGGGTACTTTCCCGAGCTATATGGATAGAATAAATGTTATGCAGAGGTCAATTTTGAAAACTATTATGAAGAGGCCTCGTCTGTACTCTAGCATAAAACTTTATGATGAGTTTAGGGTGCTTACCCCACGACAACTGTTCATCAAGGCCCTCCTGCTCATGTATCATGGGAACCCAAGTATAGTTGAAAATGTTCACCAGCATGACTACATGACGCGTTTCAGACTGTTTGGTAATGTCACTAACCCAAAGCCTGTTCTCACGTTAACTACAAGAAGCCCACATTACATTATTTATATTATTCATCGGGTAGTTGATTATTCGCTTAAATCACCCATAGTTTTTACTCGTTCTTCCTATAAGAGAAAAATATTTGAATGGTTGATTAGACTTGGGATTAGAGAAGCTGAACATGTTATTAACAGTGTATACACGTAAGAAGTAGAATTTATATGTATGTTCAAGAAGTATAGTTTACTTATTTTTTGTTTTAATTAACACAAAAATCGTGTAGCAATTGTAAATTGCTTGGCACTGCTCTTGCGGGGCGCTACGGGCATTTGCCTATTGCCTTGCAATAATGTTGTTTATTTCTGCTGAAAGGAGTTTCCTTATTGTATAAATTTGTGTTCTTGTATGTACAACGTAAATAAAATAAAAAAAAAAAAAAAAAAAAATGTCTAGGGGAAAGTGTGTCTCAGATATCATTGCTAGGGAACACCTTATTATAATCACGGATGGATGTATGAAATCGAGTTGGTTGTTCCGTGATATTATTTCATTTGAAGGATACTCTGGATTTTGTTAATAGGTATTTCTGTAACTTTAACAAACTTTAAGCTTCATGAATAACATCAAATAATTATGTCATGGTGGGCAGGACGGTCCCGCCCAGGCGAGAGGGGTGTAGTGACGTAGAAACCTCTGGAATCTTTGAGAAATCATCGAAAAATAACTACTTATCGTAAGACAGTGCGGTTGGCGTCAAAATCCTGAGGATGGAATATACTTTCATTTAAATATATTTATTTCATTTAAAATGAAATAAATATATGCGCAGACCCCATTCCCCGGCTGGCTTCAGTAGATATCGTTTTAGGGCTTTCCTGGGGTGAGCACAAGGGTAGGTATTGACCACGGAAAACAGTGATCTACGCGTGAGGAGCATCTTCAGCGTTTTTAATCTCATGAAAACTGTTTACCACTCGTTGCAAAGCATTCAGTTAACTTAACCCACAAATTTCACACTTTCTAAATCTCCCCTCTCCTACCCCTTATTCCATGGATCATATCAACAATTTGGGGTTTTGTGTTTCAATCGTAACGTGGAGCTAAATTAATTGTAGAAGTGGGTAAACAACTTCAATTCATATCCGTGAAAGTGTTTTTCTGTAACTGGAGAAATTCAATAGTATTCAAGTTGTACTGCCTTGAGGGTAAAATCTTGAGGTAACTGGAAGGAGTGAAGTACCTATTTGATGAGATTGCATAAGGTATTGGAGGTCAAATACAATTCATTTAGAAAAATTCAAATTACCTACCAACACGCCAAAATGAGACCCGATCGTACCATGCCATGAGGGTATCTTATATCAATTGAAAGTAATTTTATGGTATGTGTCGTGGTACCCTTATAATATACCACTCCTGTATATACGTTAAGATTTTTACCAATAAACAACGAAGAAGCCGAGCTACGCAGTGCGAGGGACAGGGCCCAGGTAGCTCTCCTTCTAACGGCTCTCGAAGGTGATTCCTGTGGGACCCGGGGAGGGTAGAGGCGCCTTTACAAGGCGCTCACTCACCTTGCCTTGCACGGGCATTCATCTAATTTCTCTACTGAGAGTGCCTTCTCCCTCAAACTGCCCATGCGGCGCCTACCCGAGGCTAAATTCGTGGATGACCTCGGACATGTATAACGTTGCGTGTCTCCAATACTTCTCGTCCCATCTCCATGGTACCACCATCTTCTACACCCTCGACATCTCTCGGGCATTCCACCACATCAACATTTATCCGCGCGACATACCGAAGACTGCCATTATCACATCGTTCAGACTCCTCGAATACCTCAAGATGGGATTCGGCACACGCCCTCCTACAGACAAGGAAATCTGCCTCTACACGCCGCCTCCGTCAGCTCAGGTTCATTGCACAATTCACCACCGACATCTGCTACATGCCAGGCACGGACAACTCCGTTGCCAATGCACTACCCCAACCATCCCCGGCACTGATCACTGAACTCCTCCCTTCTCCCTTCCCACAACAATTCGGAAGAAGACAGGGCCCCACTAAAGACACCACGCTCAGGAACCTCATCGAAGCTGAAAAACTTCAGAAAGTCCCACGGTACGACCACCCATCCATCATCCTGGGGTCAGGGCCAACCGCAGCCTCCTCAAGACTAAGTATTTTTGGCCTCACATGGACACAGATATCCGAAACTGGGTTCTCAGGTGCCAAATTGCCAGCGCTACAAGGTCTCCACGCACCCCCACGTCCTGCCCAGAACCTTCAATGATGCCTTACCGTTTGAACACATCCATCTGGACATTTTCGGCCCATTTTCCCCCGCTGAAGGGGAACACTATTGCCTAACAATGATCGACCTCGCCACCAACTGGATCGAGTGCACCGCAATCGCCCACATCACCACCAAAGCCGCCATCAAGCCCTTTCTTAACAACTGCATGGCTAGGTATGGTTGCCCACGCATCATCACGATCGATCAAGGCCACCAGTTTGAGTCCGCACAGTTCACTGAACTGCTCAAATCACTAGGGGTTACGAAGCAACACATCACGGCATATACCCTCAATGCAACGGGAAGGTAGAGTGATGGCACTCCATTTTAAAGGAAGCCCTCGCAACCCCCTGTAGCACGGCCTCCTGGACAAAGGCCCTCCCCTACACACCGCGGCCTGACCGTCCGATGGCCTTAGTCCTGCCGGAAGGCACCCACTCTTGATCAAACACAACCGACGCCAATTAACGACACTGCTTATCCTAAGCTTTATCACTCAGCCACCCCAATGTACCTGAAAGAACCGGGGATCCATAGACCCTACAACCCCTTTGTTCCGGTCCCTTTCAATTTATCCGCACCAATAATGCGACTGGCATGCTTTTGATCGACGGGAAACCATACACCACCGTGCTCACCCATTGTAAACCAGCCTTCACCCTCGCTGCACGCCCACCATGCCATCCTCCAACAACCGAACTCGACTACCCTCAAAGTCTTCATCTAGCCTCCGTCCGTCATGGGGCTTTCACCCTCCAACACCCCATACGCCACCAACCCCCTGCCATCCGACCTAGACGTCGCAGCCATCCTAACAACATCCCTACCCCCTCCGATCTCTCACTGCTCCCTCGTACTCCCGGACCACCTTCATCTCCACAATGGACACCCCCACTGAGGATCAGCAGCCTACCTCCCCGCCCTCAGGGGTGGCAAGTGTCCCGGTCGGTGATACTTCTTGATTATCACATTGCCAAATCCACCGGGACACACGTCACATACGTCCCAGTCAACCCAGCTGTACCACCACCCGCTCCAGCCATGACAGCACCATGGCCTGTGATATCCCACATAGTTGTCCCCAGGAATCCCCCGCCCGGGAGGAACACATGACACCACCAGCATCGCTCAACCTTCCTGGCCAACCAGGAATCTCTTTCCACCCCACTCAAAAGTAACCGGGTCTCCGGCACATTCTTGGCTGTGTACTTGTCACCAGTCCCCAGCCATGAACGCCCTGACTACCCCACTACATCACTCGACGTCGACCGCCTGCTGCCTTCACTTTGTCTTCTCTCATTATTTTTATTCTTGCCTTCAGCACATATTGTTGTATCTTTACTAACCCATTCTTTTACCATACCCTTCAGCAGCAAACTTGTAAATTTTGTTGTTGCCATTCGTAAAATTCGTGGAGGGGGGGGGGGATATGTCGTGGAACCCTTATAATATACCACTCCTGTATATACGTTAAGATTTTTAACCAATAAACAACGGAGAAGCCGAGCTATGCAGTGCGAGGGACAGGGCCCAGGTAGCTCTCCCTCCAAAAGCACACAACGTTCATTCCGGTAGAGGCGTCTTGCTCGGACATTCATCCAGTTTCACTTCTACGAGTGCCTTCTCTCTCAAACCTTACCTCCTCTCCTTCCCCCTACATTCTCCCTGAAAACCAAGCAAGAACATCCTTCAGTACTCAACGAGGTGAAGACCAGGAGAGTATTTTCCTGGATAAAAACCAGCCGAATATCCTCCTCACTTCTCAACCAAATATCCAAGGAGGTGCAAACCACGCGGATATTTTCCTATTCAAATATTTAACGTGGAGAAAACCAGGCATATCCAAGGAGTTGAAAACCGTGCGGATACAATCCCTCGCACTCCTCTCTCTTCCAAAACTGCTACCTTTCCAAAATCCACAACGGAATCACCTTTTCCTTCAAACCAAATTTTATATAACAAAAATTTAATCAACCCAGAGTCATCACAGTACCTATTGTACAGTGATGTATATATGTATACATGTTTATGGACGTATAAATATTATTAATTGCTATGCAATTTTAACGCCGGGGGTCATGTGAAAAAAATGTCCTGTCACAATATCCTGTCACAAAAACGCGTCACGCAAAGAGGAATGTGATGAAGATGAGCACAAAGAGGAATGTGATAAAGATGAGCACAAAGAGGAACGTGATAAAGATGAGCACAAAGAGGAATGTGATAAAGAATCTTTTTATTTTTTTGTGTGTTGGTGGTGTGGGGGGGGGGGGTAAATTGCATAGCAAATTCTCCTTTGTTATACGAAGTATCAGAACACATCCTTCGGGGGTGAGGAACGGCGAAGCCGTTCCGAGGGGGCGGAGCCCCCTTTGGGGGTCCAGGGGGCTTGCCCCCTGGCGAGGCCCGAAGGGCCGAGTTATACATTACTAAACGCTGTTTTAGCTACCTATGGTTCCTGTCATTCGTTTTCGGCCTCATCATAATGAATTTTATACAGAGATGTAAATTATTTTGCTGATGAAGTCACTGAAAGAGTCATTTTTTTATACCTCCTAGGATAAACTAATTTCACTATGCATGAGTCAGTAACTACGACAGGGTACCAACAAGTAGAATTGGCATATTATGTTGAATATTTAGTAGGACAACCGAGTACCCATCATAGGGTGAATAAATGTTTTAGGTGGAATTCATAAATTGTATTTCCTTTCCAAAAAAACATTATCATTCTGAACTTTTAATTTGTTTAAATGTGGGGGGGGGGGGGGGGGCAGTGCTCGCAAAGGAGCGCCCGAAGGGACTGCAACGACTCTGATCACTGAAGGGAGAAAACCGGAGAGAAAAATAATGTTATTATTTATGAAAAAGATTCTACCTTAGTATATTCACGGCTAATTAACCTTAACTTCCCAAAAATGCCAGTGTCGTTCTCTTTCTCGCGGATAGGAAATAGATGCACGAAAAAAAAAACAATGCCGAAACGCGGAAATTTGTTGGGTATCTATTAAAAACAATAATGTCTGCCTGCTCCGAGATGAAAATAATTTCAAGATTATAAAAAGAAAATTGAGAGAAATTTTACAGTAGAAATATTGAAAATTAGAAAACAGACTAATCGAACCACAAGCTAATATTAAAAATTAGAAAACTGTATAATTGAACCATAGACCAATGTGGTAAGGGAGGGGGATTTCACTCTCTACTCCGCTTGTAGCAGATGCTTGGTTACTTGATATTTAAAGCTCATGAGGGAGACTCATCAGGGGGGAGCCAAAAGAATCGGATTTTGATGAATTTTTAACATAGTTGGAGGATGAGGGATTAATTCACGGCTGATTGTGTTCATTGTGTAGGTTTTGGATTCAAGGAATACCACCTTATAGCAGCCAAAGTTGTTTATTAGTCGGTGACGTTTCAATCCCCAAGTAGTGGTATCCTAATCATGCCTATAATGATAATTACTAGGTTAAAATACATGGGGCAGAAGACCGTGAAAGACATACACTAGACATACATTGATAATGGTAACAAAAGTCTTGGAGGGGTCTTACCTTATTGCTAGAGTGGAGTATTATATATTGCACGTTCTTAATTAATATCTTTACACTATTTACAATATGTATACTTACAGTTTCTGGTTGATGAGCAGGTATGGAAGAATTATTGAGAAGATGGTAACATGATGATAACGGTGTATGAACGGTGTATGATAAGACCATGGATTGTGTGTAACTATGGAGTGAAAGGTTGCTGTTGCTGTGGAGGAAGGCTAACTATGGCAATTTAGAAGTGACTAGAATGAGACTGGAATGGAATGAACTAAGAATGAATGGGTTATGGTTTTAGAAGGCTATGATAGATTAGGTTTAAACCTTTCAGGTCCTGTTTATAATTAATGACTTTGTCTTTGTTGAGTGCTATGTGTTACATTTCTTTAAATTTTCGTTTGAAGGTGTGGGGTTCTTTTGATTTGATGGACCATTTATCAAATTGGGGGTTATGATTGGTTTCAGCAACATGTTTAGCCAGTGCTGATTTGTATAAATCTCGTGGTCCATTTTGACGGGCATCCCTGGCATTCCACCAATCAATCACCAGTCAATTAGATACTATGGCAGCATATCAAAAAAAGTAGGCAATCGATTAAAACAATTTGATAACAACCTCAAAATATCTTACAAAAACCCTAACAATAATAGAAAACTTTTCTCCCAATTAAAAACACCAATAACTAAGATGAAACTTCCGATGTTGTGTACTCCATACCATGTCAACCATCCTGTCAGACTATCTATATTGGAGAACCAAGCAGTTAGCCAAAAAAAAATGCAAGAACATTATTAGGAATGCTAGGGATGCCCGTCAAAATGGACCACGAGATTTATACAAATCAGCACTGGCTAAACATGTTGCTGAAACCAATCATAACCCCCAATTTGATAAATGGTCCATCAAATCAAAAGAACACCACACCTTCAAACGAAAATTTAAAGAAATGTCACACATAGCACTCAACAAAGACAAAGTCATTAATTATAAACAGGACCTGAAAGGTTTAAACCTAATCTATCATAGCCTTCTAAAACCATAACCCATTCATTCCTAGTTCATTCCATTCCAGTCTCATTCTAGTCACTTCTAAATTGCCATAGTTAGCCTTCCTCCACAGCAACAGCAACCTTTCACTCCATAGATACACACAATCCATGGTACATTTCAGGTCTTGTAGTACTGACTCGATTTTCCTCTGCCAGATAGCTGGAATACTGGCTACACCATATTGTGCTCTTGTGGGCTGAATCAGACCATGCGTAGGAGTATTCAGTGTCATTGCCTCACAGAATTTTTCTGAGCACCTCAGACTCATGAACGCATCGCAGACGTCCAACTTTGAGAATTTCTTGGCACCTAGAAGTTTGTGAAATAAGTCTTGTATTCGAGGTATTGGATGCTCGTCAACGACCAATTGAGGGTTTAATGTTGACTTATAGTCACCTGTAATTCTCATTTTTGAGCCCTTCATCACGACGTGCGTCGGTGAAGCCCATTCAGCTGACGCGACTCTTTTGTAGAAGCCGGTCTGTATTTACCTGTCAATCTCGGCGGAATAAGCATCTCGTAATGCAAAAGGAATTTGTCGGGCACGTGCAAAAACAGGCTGAGCGCCTTCTCGAAATTTTACTCCAACAGGCGGGCCAACCAGCGTACCAGCACTCTCGCTGAACAAATCACTGAACTTAGTTAGTAGCGATTTCAGAGCTGGAAGTGGGGTTGAATTCGAATTTGGTGACAACGTCGGCGGTGGGTTCTGACAACATTCAATTTTAAAAACTCTTCGAAAGTCAGTAAATCAGTGAATTCTTTAATCCATTCTCTACCAAAAATGCTATCAGTACAAAAGTCAGTCACATACAAATTCAGCGTTTTTACACGACCACGAAAAGCAACCTCGACAGGTAGGTACCCAAGACTTCGAAACCTGTCCTGTGTGTAGCTGACAAATGTGCGGTTAGTCGGCTGTAATTCGTAATTAGGTACAATTTTGTTCATGATTTCCTTAATAACCATACTGCATACACCTCCTGTGTCTAGCTCCATTTGCACTATTTTGCCATTTATTGATACACTGATCATCGCTGGAGGAGGCCTTTTGAGAATTGTAGTTTCAGCTACGCAGTGTACATGCTCATCATAGTCATCGAAGCATGTGACGTTAGAATAGAGTGAGTTAGTACATCACTGAAAGAATGTGCTTGAACTGCACCCTCAGATGCTTGATGGGTTTTCTCCTCGAAAGTGGCAGTATTTGATTTATGTGAATTGCAAACTTTGGATAAATGGCCCTTCTTGTTACATTTGAAACAACTTTTATTCCGGTACTTACAGTGCTTTCGCCAGTGATATTCGCCACAGCCTGTGCAAGGTGACGGTGGGGTTTGTGTATTACCACTTTTCTCACTACTACTCCGATTTCGACTGAAACTGCGGGACTTCGACCTACTCTGTCGGGTTTGAGGTCGGCTTGAATGAGCGAATTTATATTGATTTTCAGGAGACTGAAATTTGATGTCAGATGACGCAGTTCGAGTTGCTTCCATACTCAGGGCAAGCTTCAAGACTTCGTCGAATTTATCCAGTTTCCTCAAAACAATCGCGTCTCGTATATGATCATCTGTAATACCGTGTATGAATTGAATAATTAAGGAATAGTCCAAGAAATTGGAGAAGTCACAGTGCTTTGCAGTAGATCGGAGACGTACAGCGAAGTCGCTAATAGTTTCATGAGGCTGTTGAACGACTTTTCCGAATTGTATTGCTTCACTGTATTGTTTTTCGTTCTCACATAATGTTTCACGAGAATGTCCTTGAGTTCATCCAGAGTCTTTGTACTGGGTAATACAGAATATAGCAGGTCGCGTATCGTATTATTGAGTCCTGTGCCCATATGGACTCTCAAATAGCTGCTCCATTCCGACTGAGGAACCTCACATAATGTCAGCTGCGTTTTAAACCGCTCGAAATATTCTGTAATCGGTTCATCGCCCGAAGATTTGAATTCTTCGAAATGAAACTGTGGGCGAACGGCAGGTTTTATCTGAATTTCAGCCAACTGACGGACGATACCGGTGAGCTGAGAAATTTGTCGGGCGAGATCCGGGGCACCTCCAACCGCTCCCTCTTTCCCGTCGGGCATCGCGAACTCCGGCCGAGAAATCACCGTACAACACACGCACGAACTTAATAAAGAAATAAATAATAAAACTCGTCGCCACTGAAACGTATTAATAACTGTTTCTAATTAGAATTAGGGTGGAAAGCAGGGAAGATGTACGAATGGCGCGTAATAGAAGAGAAGTGGTATATTATCATTTTTATCAGTGTTGTTGCTATTGTGTTGGACACAGCACTTATCATACACCGTTCATACACCGATATCATCATGTTACCATCTTCTCAATAATTCTTCCATACCTGCTCATCAACCAGAAACTGTAACTACATATTGTAAATAGTGTAAAGATATTAATTAAGAACGTGCAATATATAATACTCCACTCTAGCAATAAGGTAAGACCCCTCCAAGACTTTTGTTACCATTATCAGTGTGTGTCTAGTGTATGTCTTTTACGGTCTTCTCCCCCATGTATTTTAACCTAGTAATTATCATTATAGGCATGATTAGGATACCACTACCTACTTGGGGATTGAAACGTCACCGACTAATAAACAACTTTGGCTGCTATAAGGTGGTATTCCTTGAATCCAAAACCTACACAATGAATTTTTAAGATACCTACTAACTGGTGAATTTGTATCGCTTCCGATACAACAACATAACCACGATTAAATACGAAATAATGAGAGATATACAGGAGCTAGTGACAGGGTATAATAATGATTCAAAGGTGTGGCTCAGTTTTGGTTACCCCCCCCCCCCCCCCCCCAAGATCGAACTGAATACGGAAGAGAGAGAGTCGCAATGGAAGCCCGATTTAATATTCCTGGTAACCTCTCTTCCTCGTTTAATATTCCCTTTCGTTGGGATTTATTTTTTTCGACAACAAAGGGCTCCCAACTCCACTTCCTTCCGACTTCTAAAGTCAGCTGGTCAAGCGGTGAAGGAGGCAGAACCCCGGAGTCAAAGAGGTTTGGTTAGGAAAGGAAACTTATTTACTCGGCGTAAAGCAGAATAAATAGCCACCTGTTGATCTACAGAATCAACGATACTTTTTCCTCCTTTCAAATATCGTGAACAGGTCAAGCACTCTTAGCAGCTCAGAGGGTTTATTGCGGCAAAATTGCTGTTTACTTGCGGGGTGTATGGAGATCACTTGGTGCTCCTCCTTATCTTGCTACATCTCGGCTCGACAAAATAAATGAGGTAACAGTACTTACCTTCCATCGACGTGGTTCATGAGTGCCTAACCTTAATCCTTCAAAACGTAAACAAAAACTTCCGACCGAAGTCGTCCGGTGGATCTGAGGAGCAATGAAATCTATCAAATGTAATGGAATGCCAACTACGATAGAAAATCCCTATTCAACAGATCGTTTTCCCTATGGGTTCTGCGAGCGTAACATAGGTTTATACATAAATTATTCTGCTACATTCAACAATTGTTGTCACATTTCAATGACAGATAAAAATTCCGCAAGAAACTAGGAGCCTGTAATCTGAGGAACTGCAATATGAGAAAATAGGTGCAATCACCCAACAATCTGTTTTTCAATGACCCGTTCAATTGTTCGTGGTATTTTGTTGGACCCAGATAGAAAAAAAAGGTTGGCATCCCGTGGCCTAAACATGCCTATGATCACACACGGTCACGAAGGAGCTACGCACTACACTGAACCACAAGTTGGACTCAGTTTAAACTCAATCCAAAGCTCTCGACGTATGAACTCCTGAATTAGCTTTTGCTATCCGGTTTCTGAGAAGAAGAAAAAATGTCGTGGAAATCAGCATGAACTCCACCGTAATATTTCAACATTTAAAGGGCGGGAGGAGGTCCCCCAACGGAGATTCCGTCACAATGAAAGACAATGCGAATAATACGTGCACATTGAGTCATTGTTCCCATGTATCCCTTATAATGCGTATTATACGAGACCAAGGGGAACTTCTGAGAGGCTGAAACTTCCAGGCGAAGGGCAGTGAAGCTGAACTCATCATTCAGTTCAAGGGATCTCTAATTAAAAGTGACGGGCGGGCTACTTCCTTGAGCTGTTTTTCCCTCATTTTATTCACCAAGGAAGTAAAAGGCTCCAAGAGCCTGAAGACAAAAGAAAGTACAAACCATCATTATTTTTCATTGGCTGTATGTAGGTACAGTGAGGCAACTTGGAAGTTCATCGCCAAGTGCAAGAAGTTATAAAAACGCGCCAACTTCATGCGGACCAACTTTATGACCACCTTTAAACGCTTCTTCACATCGTTAATTTGACTCGTACAATTCGCTGATGTAGGTATCCTGGATTTACATTAGGTATAAGTTACCTTTTCACCCATCGAAATGAATGGCTCTTGAGAACATTATCAAAAACCTTATTACATAACCGAGGATAGTGTTACCTACAAGAAATCGCTGAATTTGAAATAATGGTGGTTGTCTTAAAAAGGCATAAAACGAAAAAAGGAACGTGAAATTTCGCAATGCACAATCATACTAACACTATTACGAATTTATTACCTAATATGATATATAAGAGATAATTTTTGTTAGATTATAGGAAGATACCCATCTGTTTAGTTAGAGGTTTGGAAGCATAGAAATTTTGGTATTCGTGAAATTTATGAATGTTTGAATCATCACAAAGTAGCTTTTCAGCAAAATGTTTGTTAATTACATCAACTTGTGGAACTGCAAGAACAAAGCCCAAGTTTATTTACTAGGCATATAAATACGTACATAGAACGTTAAATTAATAATCGCAGCAGGTACCACCAAAGGAATTGGTTGGAAGCCAGTTACATAAAGACGAAGATAGAAGCCCCGGACAAGAGACGCACTTGATATTGATTAAACAGAGAAGCTCTTAAGGAGTGATTCATTTTATATTTCATGATACCCCTGCAGCTCCATCGAGCGTCTGATTTAAAATGCTTGTGTATAATTCTTCTGGAGGTATAATTAATTAAATGTTTTAAAACCAAGTCCTTCACCAAGGAACTTGATCTTTTCAAGAGCATTAATTAGGTGTTATGCGAGGTCGTTAAATTATGAGCGCGGAGAGAAAACGTGGGAGCAGGGGAGAAAAAATGGAGAGAGTATTAATTTTTATTTATTTTTCCTAGCCCTTGGTTTTCTTCTTATTTTTACGCATTTTTCTTTTTCTCCCGGAAGAGAGAAACGGTTTTTGTGGGATCTAATATAACATAAAGGGAAAAGAAAGGGTTGATGAAGAACTTCGTGTATTAGGTCCCTGAGGACGTTCCTCTCGGTGTGATGAGGGCGACGGAGCGGAGGAATATTTAAAACTTTCTTAATTACACCCTCCATTAACTTCCTGATCAATTCTGAAACGGAGGAAAGGGCCTGAGGCCACAAGAACACGGCTTCCCCATACTTGCCCCCGTCTTTACCGTTGAACGGACTTCTCTTCCGAGTCATCACTTCCCGCCCAGTTCCCCCATCCACAGGAATGGGAGGAAAGATCCCCTCAAAACCCCGAGGACTTTGAAGTTTTGAAATCGTTAGTCTCACTTCTTGTAGCCAAAGTAGATATTTTAGTGGTTCTACAGTTTTTACTTTCCTTATTAAGGTTTTTTTCTTCTTCTTCTTCTTCTCTTTCTTTTTTTTACACGAATATTTTCCTCCTGAGGGTCAGGCCGAGTTTTCGTCCGAAATTCGGTTATTTTTCTTTAAAGAAATTGTTAACCGTTACCACCGAGTAGCACAGAAACTCGAATGTAACCCATATTTTTTGTTTCATATTCTAAAAATGCCAATCTTCGAATTCATTGTTTTGCTTCAAACTTGAATCAAATAGAATAATGACAACTAGCCATACTGTTTCTACGATAAATGGAGAAACAAAGCTCAGTCACTACTTGCCAGAACTAAATTCTTTAAATCGTTATTAGTGGAGACTGTCTACAACCAATTAGCACCGGCTAATATGAACTTGAAATAGAAGAATGTATATATAGGATGTTTATAGATATATGTGGATACAAATGAAAAAAACAACTCCTACTTCTAATTTGAGCACCTAATGCCTACTTCTAATCCTACTTCTAACATCTTCATCTGAACTCAAACCAGTCAAACATTGCTAACACGCAAAATATAAGTGGGACGCAATCAAGAATATATATGTACCGGAGAAAAAGGCCAGCCAGGAAAGCAACACTATTAAAATCGTTCGTGTTACACAGAATGAAAGAGGTGGCAACGTTAGGGAACATCTAAACATATTATATTATGGGTGTACGCTGATCCACATACTCGGTATCACGATGCTGTACTCCCCACCACCTACATTAATTCAGAATTTCCAATGAATCCTTTAATACACTACCCTCACCACGACAATTAGAAATCAAATAATACGGGAAATTTTTGCAAGGCATCGTAGCACTTCAAGCTCTTCAACAGAAAGAGCATTTATGGGGGAAAACAAAATTGAGATAATATCAACTCATATTATTTATATTTTTTCATACTATTCAACTTGTTGATTTTCAATACACAAAGTAAATTTTAAACTGTCCGACGACACCTGACACCTGTTGAATATAATCAACATGAACATGTCGAGTCGAAAACCAGGTCTGATCTTCAATGTGCCTTCCTCCTGACGGGTCCATTTCTTCGAGACCTAGTTGTCGCCGAGAGTCATTGAGTACCTAAGTCAGTGCTGCTGTGATTTATTCCGATGTCATTCGCTAGGTTTCGAAGGAGCATCGCTTCCTTCGTTGTTTCGGATAATATTATTATAATTATATTATATATTCGCTCTCCGCTGTGGACTGAGCAACGGATCTTCGCTTCTGTGCCTCCCAGCTCACTGCAGATCCAGCATATACCAAGCATTTCGTGTACCCCCGCACCCCCACCACTAGACTGGATCGGTGTACCCCTGAAAGGGTTTTCCCGTTTTCTTGCAAACGAGAGTGAATCTCTTGAGGTATCGCACATCGTGTTTTGCCGCTGTCCAATGTAACTTCCCATGACAAGTGTTAAATTGTGGCAGGTATATTACCGCATGAGAGACATCGGTCGGGGCGAGTGACTGTAGCCAAATACATCAGCGATTCTATTAGGTATTGTTAAGAGTCTCTCAGTCATCTATTGGTATTTTAGAAGATTTGCGGTGGTCATTTTGGTTTATTATTTTCAATAATGAACCATTGGAATCGAGCATGAAAAAAAAAATTCTTACCCCCCCTCAAAATTTGATGGTTTACGTTTCAAGGTATGTAGAATCCAAAACTGCAATAAAAATATTTCTGTCTGTCCGCCGTACGCCGTACGCCGTACGCCGTACGGGCCACTTTTCTTAGTTACCATGAAAAAAAATTGATGAAATTCGGGTTATAGGTTCCGTTCGGCGTCTAGTTGGTCCTCGAAGCTCGACGTTACTGTGAGTCATCTCTAAGGGGTTCAAAATAGGGGTTGAAATTTTCAAAACGCCTATACCATTTTTTTACGTAAATATTTTTACGGTTATAAATAGTTCTTGAACTTGCGAGTTTTTTAAGACCATCCGGAGCATCGTACGTCCAGCCGTTCGTTCACAGTAAGGCCCCGAAGTTTGCACCGACAGGCATTTTCGACTCCAGTGTGAATGAAATTGTATATTATGTCAAATATAAGAAGGGCCTATCCCTACTATCTGAGGGCGCAGTGAAAGCTTGGATGGAGAAATTACCACACAATCCTCCACTCAATGTAACTTTTAATTTACTGAAGATAGGTAGTACTTGATAAAAGACAATACTGATAGCCCTACGAACTACTACAATAAAATCGCGACGTTCGAAGGTACATATGACGAATTACTCGCGAGGAGCTGGTCTCAGGATCTTAGCTAGGTACTTGCGATTATAAACGACAACGAGTCAGACGCATCAGAGAAGAGAGTGTCCGCGCACACAGTGTGTTTTGGTTTATTATTTTCAATAATGAACCATTGGAATCGAGCATGAAAAAAAAAATTCTTACCCCCCCTCAAAATTTGATGGTTTACGTTTCAAGGTATGTAGAATCCAAAACTGCAATAAAAATATTTCTGTCTGTCCGCCGTACGCCGTACGCCGTACGGGCCACTTTTCTTAGTTACCATGAAAAAAAATTGATGAAATTCGGGTTATAGGTTCCGTTCGGCGTCTAGTTGGTCCTCGAAGCTCGACGTTACTGTGAGTCATCTCTAAGGGGTTCAAAATAGGGGTTGAAATTTTCAGAACGCCGTAGCTCGAAAACTAGTCTGCGATCTAAATAATTATGCATAGAATAATATTATATAGACGGGTTATCTATACATAGAGCTGTGATCTGTAACAGAAGGGTATTCTATACAAAATAATAAACCGTTGTGCAGGGATTTGCAGCGTTTTTTCTGTTGTACTCTAATCAGATATCCATCCGCCAAAAGTAGAGGCTGACGTCATCACAAGTAGTTCCCAGTGTTGGCAGCAAGGTGTGCATCGCTGCTGTCAACCATTCAAATATTTGTCCTGTTGACGACTCCAGCGCTCCTCGCAGTAACTTGTTCCTCATCAACGCCCTCTGCTGCTTCCATTTGAATTTTTCGCGAGCCTAACCGTCAGTGAGCCGACATTATACAATTCAAACCAAATCTCGTAACCAGAGACGCGCCCACAATAGGAATTTGTGAATACGGCCAATCATTGGTAGGGATCACCTGATTATATTGGCGGAGTATGAAGTCGAGTTGGTTGTCCTGTGATATTATTTAATTTGAAAAATGATGGCTCTTTTGGAGTTTGTTGGTAGGTAGTGAAACTTGAACAAACGTTGAAGTATTATTGATGGGTAAATTATTACTACGGTAAATCATTACTCAACGGTAAATTATTACACAACGGTTCATTATACCATCTACGTAGAAGGGGCTGGAGTTTGTTGGTAGGTACTTTTGCAACTTTTTTCACTCCTCATCAACAATTTCTTTTCAGAACTTCATTATGTGTGTTTCTTTTTGTTAGGTACTGTTTGTCATCGGCAGAATTATTTTAGCAACTAACTCGTGATTTAGGTAGGTACCTAGTAACGAGTACGGGGTTAGGTACTAACCTACGGAGGGTCTGCGATCTACATAATATGTATAGAATAGTACATATCATATTATATAGACGGGTTATCTATACATAGAGCTGTGATCTGTAACACAAGGGTATTCTATACCAAATAATAAACCGTTGTGCAGGGATTTGCAGCGTTTTGAAATTGTCGGTCATGGTTTGGACGTATTTTCATTGTGCCTTTTGATAATTGTTTTGTTTGTTTTCTTGAACTCTATTCCGATACAATAATTAGGACTCCCAAGATCCCACATGGCTAAGGTGTTTGATAACTTTTGTTTTACTTCGTTTATTTTGGTTCTGTTTGCAAATGCTCCGTAGTACCAAATCATTCACGAACACCGCCGGAAAAGTTCTCTCTCCTCCGCCATTTCGAAAGTGTACAGGCTGGATATGTAAACGATGATTCCAATTCTCGTTCTTTCAGCTTCGTTTCAACCTTATTGGACCATTTCCTTCCTGTTTGTTTCAAGTTGTCGTGATCTCGCCTCTTGTATATTAAGATTGTGCAAATAATAAACTCAACCTTTCAGACGCTAGATCCAGCAACCTTCTCCTCCATCACTCTCACTCACCTCACCTCACCTTACCGCTACCTCTCTCTCAACGTAGCCACCACACAAGTCATAAAGGGATCTCTCCAAATGTAGACGTTTTCGTCAATTCAAGCATTTGTTTAAGTTTATCGATTATTTCCTCATTGTCCTTTATTCACTAATCATTTCCTGTAACACCTGCGGAAAATGTGTTTTTGAATTAGGAGAGATGTTTCTAACGTTATATTCTTCTAATGAATGATTGAGAGACCGCGACTTGGTGACGGAGCAGCGCTCGAGCGTCAGCGTGTGCGTTGTAGTAACGGCCCTATGGGTGGACTTGAAATTGGTGTTTGTAGATCATCTCATTCTCATCAACATCTAAAACGAAGGAAGAAATAGGAGCTGCCGTTAAATAAAAAATCAAAGCGAAGTTCCCGCGTTCAACTTAATTAAAAAGTTGCACAGGCAGCCGGCGCGGAAACTCTATTTACATGGTACCAACAACTTTTACAAACAGCGGAGGCTACAGTTGGGGCAACTAGTTTGGAAACCCGATGGATTCGTCAATGTTGAAGTTGATTTCCCGAGTACTTTTCGTTTGAAATTAATCCATTTGATTTCACCGGAGCTCCCGCGCCTCCCCAATTATTTCGACGGGCTATTTATGTTATTTAAGTCCCACCTTGATAAGCGGCGTTTTGGCAATACAACAAAGAGTCATCCACGTGGGTCAACATCATAATAGCTACACATTATTTGTTGATATATCGTCAATTAAAATAGATGTAAGGTACCTGTGCTTTCCTTCCCACCATGAAGAAACAACACCCCAATTACAATCATTTCAAAAAGAAAATTGGATGAAGTATCCTCGAGCTGAATGGTTAAACATAAAAATCAATTATGTGCTTGTGCTGATATACCGTTACATTGCCAAAATACCGAACTGAATGGCTTTCGGATACTTCATCAAAATAGGTCTAAATAACGGAGGTATGGGAAAATATTATCAACACGAGATTATAATCACGCTTGGAGTAAACGAAGTTCAAATTCAATTCCCGACAAAGGCAATGGACAAAGAGACATTTAAATAATATATATATATATATAGTTTTGTGGTTCACAGTGAGAACGAAAGAAATGAACTTATTTAAAACCCAGTATCCCTGATCTTTATTGGTAATTCGTATCGCCTGATGAAACGAGGAAACGGAAAAAATGACGGTCATACACTGATGTGCCAACGTCATGCCCCTCCCGTACTCGCTCGATAGTATATTTCATATTTTTCGCCGACGAGAGCTTTTATAAAAACCACTCTGGTGATGTTCAGAGGAATTTCCGATACGTTGGCCACCTCCGCTGGGGAACCCTTGGATATGCTTCGGAGTTTCTAAATCTGTAACTCTACTACCGAGCATTTCGTCAGTGCATACCTACCTCCCTATCAACTAAATTTAAAAAAAGGAAAAAAAAAAGTAAACTCGAAAAAAGTTATGAAGCTGTAAAATGTGGGGTTGAAATGTGCACAACTTCATAGCACGAGAAATTTCATAAAAGGGTGAACAGGAGCAGTTTTTCTCTCGGATCTTAATTAGTTTCGATTACTAGAATTTTTGGGACCAATCAGAGCATTGCATGACCAGGCATTCGTTCCCAGCGGCTTGAATTTTGAACCGACAAATCGTCATCACCATGAGCGTGAATCAAACGTATCTAACCAACGCCTAGTGATATGGAAGTAGTGACATGAATATCATGATTTCGTGAAATCAAATTCCTTGTTCCGGAGGCTTTTCCGTGTCCATAAATAAAACGTGATTCATAAAATACTACATGCATAGTAAAACGGTAATTTTATTTCGGTAAACTGTTTATGGAAATTTACGATTGAAATTTCGATCGAACGATCTATGTGGGACCATCTTGCACCTACCTTCCATATATTATTTTTGTTAAGTAATTCAAACCGCTCACTCCAACACTAATTCGTGGAGTGCGGGCTAATTCAAGGGCATTGCGGATATAACAGGTGATCTGAGCCGTATAGTTACTCAAACCATTCAGGAGGATTAGCAGCGTCTTTCACTTCTAATTTGATGTATACTCACAAAATTACTTTCCATTCTATTGGTGTATTAAGTATATCCACTGTAAGCTCTGCAGGCTTTTAGCGGAAAAAAAGCAACAGCAGTCTTACGTTGAAGGCCACTTAATTTACATTCTTTAGTGCTCGTAAAAAACCCTATGGATAAAAGGGGGTGGGGTCTTAGGATACGTCTAGCTGGGCACTCGACGCCACGCTAAACCTAAAATCTTCTATCGATCTGATTTTCTTCCCTGCACTTGATAACTTTTTCCCCCCGACCCGACGATTTATATAGCATCGCCCTAAGGAGAAATTTATTATCCCACCACTTATTCAGGTGAGCGTTCAAGTTAATTTATTGAAGCTTAACTCGAACAGAAGGAGTAGACGAATGAATTATAGTTTTAAATTGAATTATAGTATCAGTAAAAATCAAAGACCGCAAAATGCTTCTTCAAGGCAGCTAAGTTATTTCAAATCCAACGATCACCTTAAGGTCTCTCTTCGTACTACCGTTTTTGGGGACATCGCCAAATACTTATATTATAGCGCAATAACGTGAATGAAAAGAACAGGGTTCAAGAACTAAAAGGCCTTCAACTGCTTGTTTTTTTTGTCCTAATATTTTGTACTGAAGGTTTCACGTGATCTTTCGATCAGAAATGAAAGGACCTTGCAAGCATTTTGAATGAGACCCGTGCCCTTCCGAATCGAAATGTTATCCCAACAAGGATATTATAAAGATCGCACGCTCCAGCACACTCGGACACGCGGCCACTGAATACTTCCGAAATGACCGCTGAATCTGCGATGAATTGGTAGAACCATCCACGGCATTTTATTTATTATATTTATAATATTTATTATAGTATTTATTTTTATTTTTATTATTTATTATTATTAATATTAATATTTATTATATAATATAATGCTGGTAACATTAGATCTAGATGGAGATCGAATATTTTATTTTTAATGGCGATCAAACGTGTCAAACGCTATGAATCATCACAAAATAGTAAAGAGATTCAAAAGAGATTCACCTAGTTTTTATAAAACATGAACGCATTGGTCTCGAAATGATCAGCGGAAGTCCTCAATATAAATTTTGATAACTTTTCATTGATCATTCCAACAACAAAAATTATGCTCTGATATTCGCTAGACTAGCCGCAGCATCTTCGAACTTTAAAATTTACAAAATAAATTTGCAAAATTATTATGGAAATGAAAAATAATATTAAAAATTAAAATGTCTACCTATCCCGAGTTGCAAAATATAGTCCTGAGATTGATCGATCTATCCGGAGTGAAAGACTGCTTATTAAGATTGATTAGCTGCCTGCCTCCTACATTTAGGGCGGTATTCATAGTCCTGACTTAAGTAAAAATATTACTTTACTTCTGAAAGTAAAATAATTTCTTAAGGAAATGCTTTATCTGATTTCGCTTTCATAGACATTACTCCCCGAAGTAAAGAAAAATCTTTACTTAATCTTTTACTTTATAAAATTAAGAAAAATCTTTATTTAAGTCAAAATTTTTCCCAACTCTCTGGTTTGAGCTTAAGTTGGCAGTTCTGGCAGGGTGTGTTTTTTTTTTGTTTAGTTACATGTCCTCGCCTATTAGCCGTGCCGTTCTGTCGGTTTTCCGTTGTTGTGAACGCCGTTGTCCAGCATCCTCCCTGTGTCAGGACAGGTAAACAGTGGAGCAAGCAACCTTTGTTTTATTTTGAAAACTTTTCTATTATACACTTGGTGCTCGCGTTTAGCGGTGCTGACGTGCATTTACTTCTCCCTTTCCCTTCTGTATTACTCCTCCCTTCTTTTCCCTCCTTCTTCCCTTTTGTTTTTACTCACTCTTTAACTTTGTTTACTTATCCTTTTAAATATAAATTACGTTCTTACTGTAGTTCCTTGGTTTGCCTTTTCAGTGGAATCAACTACCAATTGGTCTTAGAAAAAAGAAATAATTGGGTTTTATCCTACTTTTGGTCAGGCAGAATCTTATTAGTAGGCAAAGTCAATAAAGTTAGTCAATAATGAACAAATCGAAAACGTTTGGAACAATTTTTGATGAACTATCAAAATCGATGGCAAACTCCCGGCTCACGTTAGGATTACTTCGAAGAGTGAACATTTACAAAATGCAAAGGTAATTGATAAACAAAGTCCTTGTCACATGGGTTTATTATTCTATTGGACTTACCTACAGAAATTTTGGCTGTTCATTTATTGTTTCTTTCATGTGAAATAATTGAAATAGCTATTTCTGAATGTTTCCACCAATTTTGGCCCCCAAAACACAAATTAGGTACGCTACTTTTTTTGATCATTGGCAGTGCCATTTAAATTGCCTTGATTCACCTGTTGACACTTTTTCTAGTGTTATTATACAAACTGATGGTGATTTCAGACAGTTTCCCAGGTTTTTGGCTCATAAAAAATCAATTTTAGGAGCAGAACCTTTGGTAGAAGCTTAGTTTTCCACTCTGGTCAAAATTGACTTCATATTCGTCTTCTCGTCCCACAAAAACATAGAAACCGATACTGAAAAGCTCGTTTTACTAAAACACAAAAAATACCAATTTTCATACATATTTTCGCTCATAACACCCCTGGGTATATTCCGATCGGGTTGCAAAGTTTCGGGACACAACTAGGGCCCAAATGGAGCCTGTGTGCGAAAGAACGAATTTTTTAGACCGAAAATGAAGCCGGTATGCATCACCCGCATGCTCTCCGTTACATCGAACTCGTCATCCCACTCATCGAAGTCAAACAACATTTCGTAATCCATCGTATCAAAACAAACAAAAAACCCGAATAATATTAGGAAAAGAAATAAAAATGCCGAGAATGATGACACTGAAAAGATGACATAAATGAAAAGAGAACAGTGCAAACGATCAATAAGGAAATGCTTAAGGTACCTTTCGACGTACTTCAGTTTTTTCCACTTATTTAGGCCAAAAAGTAAAGATTTTTCTTTACTTATTGTCTATGAAATAGGAATAAAGGAAATGCTAAAGGAAGACTTAAGCATTTCCTTTATCACTGACTATGAATAGCCCAAGTGGACGTTGCTTCCTTATTTGTTCACTTAAGCATTTACTTTAATTAAAGTGAGGACTATGAATACCGCCCTTATAAGTATTACCACGCCTCAACCAGTGACTTCAGTCTTCAAATTTAGGCGTTATGATAAATGGTATTGTGCATTGAGTAGCTTTCAACCACTCTTTGGCCAATTGTTCAGCAAGTTGATGGATCAGCGACTAGGGCCTCCGAAATCGGATTAATGAGATTCTTCCTGCCTGCTGCTCATCCAACTCCTCCAGCGCTGTAATTCTCATGAAGTGGCAATAAGGTAAAATGAATACAGTCATAAGGTCCGTATTGTCTGTTCCAGTTCACGCTGACTACGGTTCGAGCAGCCCAGGCGTTTCAAAAGAAATTGTTGTCCATCCTGAGGTAAGCTCGTAGTTTTTCTGATCATACAGCCACCACTGCTCTACCTACTCCAACCCCCCTACCCGAATGACATCGTTATCGATCGTTAATCACGCCTCTCACTCGTCGAAATGGGATGTTGGGGGCACTACCCAAGGTGGAAATGGGATGTTGGGAAGTTCACAGGGAGTTAAAGGGCAGGTCTACCTACAACCATCGACCGCACTGATGATGTTATGAAGTGTGTTGAGCCCTGAAGTCCTTTCAACGGATGATACCGAATAGGAGGAAATTGATGTGGGGGCCTGAAATCCGAGAAGTCAGTGCGGTTGTAACGGAAGCGGAATTCTGCCATCGCAAAGGGACTTGAAACAAGGACCCTGCCAAACCACCTCCGGCTCGGAACACGGACACGTATGTCGGAACATCAAAGGCAATGGAAGCTGAATCTTTGAATATGTATGAGAGGACGAATCCTGCCCCACCTCACTGGTGTCCAACACCTCACCCGTTACGGTCCTGTAGCCACTTTCTAACTTCCCTTAGAGGTCGGAGCTGAAGACACTTTGTGTCAAGCGATAGCAATCGTATCCAAGTTTGTCTGAGCCCGGGATTCTAACACAGGTACTGAAAACCACGAAACATTGGTGGTATCCGCTATTTGCTAAACGTCAAAGAGGCTCATACTTGGTCAGGCGGCCATTGCCACCACTGTGTCTGTCTATTCAGCGTAAAACGATCCCCCTGGATCGGCCATAGGTGCTATATGAAATTTCGCTCCAGAGGCACAGGAGTTTAAATTCAACCAAAATTGAGAACTACTAAATCTAGAAGAGATAATACGAAGCACAACATAGTGCTGCATATATTGGCGCCATAAATAAAAGTGACGCTAGTGGTGAAGTTGAACACCATGAGGTGTATTTTTATACCAGGATGAATGATACACAGGGATGACCCCCCACCTTGTCGAATCGTAAGATATGAAACGCTGCAAACGACACAACGGTTTATTATTTTCTTCTATAGATTTCTGTGTTTTCTCTGGTCAATACCTATCCTCGTTCTTCCAACAGGAAAGCGCAAAATCGAGTACTGGAGCTGGCCGAGCAACGATGAGTACCCATGACATCTCTTTACATTTCTAAATGAAAGGAGGTTCCATTCTAAGAATTTTGAGTCCAACCGCACACTCCTGCAATGAATAGTTCTTTTTCTATGTGCTTTCACATTTCGACAACGAGTGACGTCACACTAGACAAAGGGGTCCCGGCCAGGCGGGATAGGTGCAATGACGTCACTCGTTGTCGAAATGTTGAAAGCTCACAGAAATAGCAGTATTCATCGTAGGAGAGTACGGTGGGTCTCAAAATTCATAGAATGGAACTTACTTCCACTTAAAAATGGGAAAGTAATATAACATGGGTAATCCACATTATAGTTCCATAAACGCCGTGGATTCAATAATTCTATCTATAAATTGAACTTGAATTCGAAATTACGCTTCACTGCACGTTATGCATGATCCATACCGTTTACTTTTAAAAAGTAGAACGAAAACTCCTCCTTAGTTCTAGTTACTAAAGTACCCTACGTCTTTCAACCAAATCAAAAATAACCATCAGTCTTCAAATGAAAAAATATCACGGAACAACCTACACGATTTCGTACAACCATGCGTGATTATTTCCTTAGCAACGATATCAGGCTTATGTAGACCGTATCATTCAAGCTCATGTTGACGAAGCTTTTTGGTTCAAAATTCAGGGCCTTACTGTGAACGAACGGCTGGACTTGCTGAACATAGTTATCGTGAAGTTCTGAATCAATTTAAAAATGTCATAAAAACCATACCCTTCGAATGTTTTTGAGCTACGGCGTTCCGAAAATTGCAACCTCTTGGAGAACAGTAATGCTGAGCTTCGCGGACCAACTAGACCCCAAAATGGGACCTACAAACTTAATTTCATTCATTTTGGTTCATGGTAAGTAAGAAAGTGGGAACTAGCGTACGACGGACGAACAGAGAATTGTCCATTTCATTTTTCGATTATACGTACTTCCTTGGAACAGAAACCATCAAATTTTAAGGGTTTTTGGTTTATTATTTTCAATAATGAACCATTGGAATCGAGCATGAAAAAAAAAATTCTTACCCCCCCTCAAAATTTGATGGTTTACGTTTCAAGGTATGTAGAATCCAAAACTGCAATAAAAATATTTCTGTCTGTCCGCCGTACGCCGTACGCCGTACGGGCCACTTTTCTTAGTTACCATGAAAAAAAATTGATGAAATTCGGGTTATAGGTTCCGTTCGGCGTCTAGTTGGTCCTCGAAGCTCGACGTTACTGTGAGTCATCTCTAAGGGGTTCAAAATAGGGGTTGAAATTTTCAAAACGCCTATACCATTTTTTTACGTAAATATTTTTACGGTTTTAAATAGTTCTTGAACTTGCGAGTTTTTTAAGACCATCCGGAGCATCGTATGTCCAGCCGTTCGTTCACAGTAAGGCCCCGAAGTTTTCACCGACAGGCATTTTCGACTCCAGTGTGAATGAAATTGTATACAATTCGAACCAAATCTCGTAACCAGAGACGCGCCCACAATAGGAATTTGTGAATACGGCCAATCATTGGTAGGGATCACCTGATTATATTGGCGGAGTATGAAGTCGAGTTGGATGTTCTGTGATATTATTTAATTTGAAAAATGATGGCTCTTTTGGAGTTTGTTGGTAGGTAGTGAAACTTGAACAAACGTTGAAGTATTATTGATGGGTAAATTATTACTACACAATGGTAAATCATTACTCAACGGTGAATTATTACACAACGGTTCATTATACCATCTACGTAGAAGGGGCTGGAGTTTGTTGGTAGGTACTTTTGCAACTTTTTTCACTCCTCATCAACAATTTCTTTTCAGAACTTCATTATGTGTGTTTCTTTTTGTTAGGTACTGTTTGTCATCGGCAGAATTATTTTAGCAACATTTAACTCGTGATTTAGGTAGGTACCTAGTAGCGAGTACGGGGTTAGGTACTAACCTACGGAGGGTCTGCGATCTAAATAATTATGCATAGAATAGTACATATTATATTATATAGACGGGTTATCTATACATAGAGCTGTGATCTGTAACAGAAGGGTATTCTATACAAAATAATAAACCGTTGTGCAGGGATTTAATGCACAATTCCAAAGGTTTATCATTGAAAATAATAAACCAAACTGAACGCCTAATTGAAAAAAGTGGATCCCAATTGGGACCTACAAACCGAATATCATTCATTTTGGTTCATGGTAAGTAAGAAAATGCGAAGTACAGCGTACGACGGACGGACAGAAATTTATCATTTCATTTTCGGATTTTACGTACCTACTTTGGAACAGAAACCATCAAATTTTAAGGTACCCCCCTTATCATGCTCAATTCCAAGTTTCTTACTGAAAATAATAAACCAAAAAGAACACCTACCTAATTGCACAAAAATAAAAAATTAAAAATCAGACACCATTCATTTATAACCATAGTAAATCATTGGCTCTCAAAATCCTCAACCTGCCAGTGACAGAGGTGGGTAAAAAGAGTGATTTCCGGTTGGCAGAAGTATCGCCCACGTTACACTTTCATGCTTTCTTTCTTTAGATACTTATTGCATCTTGCATATATTAAAAATTATTGGGTACCTAAGTATAGAGAACTTCGCCGCGTTATTTGTATTTTTTCTGAAACTGTTATAATGAGAAATAAGTATTTGGTTGGACATAACCAAACCACAAATCCCAACAAATATTGTCACAGCCCCACTTTCATATTCACCGTCGTTTTGACTGCCTGACTTATGGAAGACATATATAATTGATAAGCTAATCCGATAAACGCTGCAAAGTCCTTATCACATAGGTTTATTATTTTTTTGCACATACCTACATTGATTGCGTAAGGGCTGTTCATTTATTGTGTAAGGGCTGATCATTTATTGTTTCTCTCATGTGCAATAATATTGAAATAGGGATTTTTTATGGTTTCCACTCATTTTCACCCCCAAAAACACGATATAGGCTCCTTTTTGGTTTATTATTTTCAATAATGAACCATTGGAATCGAGCATGGAAAAAAATGCTAACCCCCCCCCCCCCCCCCCTCAAAATTTAATGGTTTACGTTTCAAGGTATGTAGAGTCCAAAAATGCAATAAAAAAACGCTGCAACTCCCTGCACAACGGTTTATTATTTTTGTACAGAATCCCCTTCTGTACTGTCTCTACATAGATAACCCGTCTATATAATATGACTACTCTATACATATTATGTGGATCACAGACCCTCCGTAGGTTAGTACCTAACCCCGTACTCGTTACTAGGTACCTACCTAAATAACGATTTAAATGTTGCTAAAATAATACAGCCGATGACAAACAGTAACTAAAACGGCAAAAAGAAACGCGAATAATGAAGTTCTGAAGGAAAATTGTTGATGTGGAGTGCAATAGATACCCCTTCTGCGTAAATCACTGTTTTCTGTGGTCAATATCTACCTTCGTGGTAAAGTATAATGCACCGTTGTTTAATAACTTGCCCATCAATAATACGTCAACGGTTGATAGAGTTGCAGAAGTACCGATCAACAAAATCCAGCCCCTTCTTGGTTGATGAACTGTTGTGTAATAATTTACCGTTGTGAAATAATTTACTGTTATGTAATAATTTACCGTTGTGTAATAAGTGCCGTTGTGTAATAATTTAACATTGCGTAATAATTTACCCATCAACAATACTACAACGTTTGTTCAAGTTGGAAAAGTACCGATCAACAAAATCCAGCCACTTCTTGGTTGATGAACCGTTGTGTAATAATTTACCGTTTTGAAATAATTCACCGTTGTGTAATAATTTTACCGTTGTGTGATAATTTGCCGCTGTGTAATAATTTACCCACCAACAATACCTACTCCAACGTTTGTTCAAGTTTCAGAAGTACCTACCTTCAAAATCCAATAGTCCATCACTTGTCAAATGAAATAATATCGCAGAACAAACAACTCGACTTCATTCAGCCATCCTTGATTACAATCAGGTGCTCTTCAGTGATGATATCCCGGCCGGATTTTTACCGTTTGATTCACGATCGTGTTGACGAAGCTTTTTGGTGCACACGAACGGCTGGACGTACAATGCTCCGAGTGGTCTCAAAAAATTTTTTAGCTCAAGACAAATTTAATAACGTAAAAAAACCATACTCTTCCAGCGAAAGTTTTCGAACTCCGGCGTACTGAAAATTTCTACCCCTATTTTGAACCCCTTAGAGATGACCGACAGTAACGTCGAGCTTCGAAGACCAACTAGACCCCGAACGGAACCTATAACCCAAATTCCATAAATTTTGTTTCATGGTAACTAAGGCAAGTGGCCATTACGGCGTACGGCGGACGGACAGAAATTTTTTCATTGCATTTTTGATTTCCATACCATGAAACGTAAACTGTCGTGAGTCCCTCCCGGAACCACTCCTATTAGACTTAAGTTCTCACAAATAATTCAATAGCCAACTTTAGTTCTTGCCAATAAACGTTACGAGTGGGGACACAAGCCGCAGGATCCAGTACACAACCTGGAGCCCCTCCATCCTCTCCCAACAGGGGGTTGGAAGGAGAATGCTTCCGGGTCTATAAAACCCCGGATCCTGCGACTTTTTACTCATTCTACGCTTCCTCTAGCCGCTGGCTACTCTCTCTCTCTCCTTACCACATCTCTCTCCTAAACCCAAAAGATCCAGAACATGGTGGAGGTTCGCCATTAACCAGAACTGGCAATTTGCCCTAAAAGATCGGTGGAGGTCCGCCCTTAACCGCACACACATCCAAAAAGATCCAGAACATGAAGGAAGTATCGCCCTTAACCAGAACTGGCAAATTCCCTAAAAGATCGGTGGAGGTCCGCCCTTAACCACACACACATCCAAAAAGATCCAGCACATGGTGGATGTATCGCCCTTAACCAGAACTGGCAAATTCCCCCCTCGCCTCTCGTGGTGAATTTTACGCCAATTTAAATTCATCACATAAACCATTGAGGGGGGTTAGAATTTTTTTCGTGCTCGATTACAATGGTTCATTATTGAAATTAGTTAACCAAAATTTCTGACTGTCCTTCGTACGCCGTACGCCATACTGGCCACTTTTCTTAGTTACAATGGAACAAAATTGATGAAATTCGTAATGTAGGTTCTGTTCTTTCGATAGAAGGGTATGTTTTTTTCACGTTATTAAATTTGTCTTGAGCTGAACAATTTTTTGAGACCACCCGGAGCATTGTACATCCAGCCGTTCGTGTGCACCAAAAAGCTTCGTCAACACGATCGTGAATCAACGCTACACAACGGTAAATTATTACACAACGGTTCATCAACCAAGAAGGGGCTGGATTTTGTTGATCGGTACTTTTGCAACTTGAAAAACCGTTGAAGTACTATTGATGGGCAAGTTATTACACAACGGTTCATTATACTTGACCGCGAATGTAGGAATTGACCACAGAAAACAGTGATTTACGCAGAAGGGGCATCTAGTTCACTCCACATCAACAATTTCCCTTCAGAACTTCATTATTTGCGTTACTTTTTGCCGTTTTAGTTACCGCTTGCGACGACAGAATTGTTTTAGCAACATTTAACTCGTTATTTAGATGGGTACCTAGTAACGAGTACGGGATTAGGAACGGAGGGAGGGAGATAATATTATATAGACGGGTTGTCTATACAGAGAGCTGTGATCTATAACAGGAGGGTATTCTGTACAAAATAATAAACCGTTGTGCAGGGATTTGCAGCGTTTGGTTTATTATTTTCAATAATGAACCATTGGAATCGAGCATGAAAAAAAAAATGCTTACCCCCCCCCCCCCCCACAAAATTTGATGGTATACGTTTCAACCTATGTAGAATCCAAAACTGCAATAAAAATATTTGTGTCTGTCCGCCGTACGCCGTACGGGCCACTTTTCTTAGTTACCATGAATCAAAGTTGATGAAATTCGGGTTATAGGTTCCGTTCGGGGTCTAGTTGGTCCTCGAAGCTCGACGTTACTGTCAGTCATCTCTAAGGGGTTCAAAATAGGGGTTGAAATTTTCAGAACGCCTATACCTTTTTCTTACGTGAATTTTTTTACTGTTTTAAATAGTTCTCGAACTTGGGAGTTTTTTAAGACCACCCGGAGCACCGTACGCCCAGCCGTTCGTTCGCAGTAAGGCCCCGAAGTTTGCACCGACAGGCATTTTTGACACCAGGGTGAATGACATTGTATACATCAGAACAAATCTCGTCACCAGGGACGCGCCGACAATAGGAAATTGGCCGGAGATAAAATCATTGCTAGGGATCACCTGATTTTATAGGCGGAGTATGAGGTCGAGTTGGATGTTCTGTGAAATTATTTCTTTTGGAGTTTGTTGATAGGTAGTGAAATTTGAACAAACGTTGAAGTATTATTGATGGGTAAATTATTACTACACGATGGTAAACTAACTTACAACGGATTGTATTGGTGGGTAAATTATTACACAGTGGCAAATTATTACAAAACGGTAAATTATTACACAACGGCTCATCTACCAAGAAGGGACTGGATTTTGTTGATAGGTACTTTTGCAACTTGAACAACCGTTGAAGTATTATTGATGGGCAAATTATCACACAACGGTTCATTATTCTATCTCCGTAGAAGGGGAACCTATACAGGTAAATTATTACACAACGGTTTAGGTAGGTACCTAGTAACGAGTACGGGGTTAGGTACTAACCTACATAGCACATATATGTTATTTAGAAGAGTTATCTATACGGAGACCTGTGATCTGTAACAGGAGGGTATTCTGTACAAAATAATAAACCGTTGTGCAGGGATTTGCATCGTTTTTAAATAATCTTTGATCATTGATAGTCAATTTAATTGTTTTGATTTACCTTATGATGCTACTTCTAGTGTTACTATACAAATTCATGGTGATTTCAGACAATTTCCCATGTTTTTGAATGAAAAATGAATTTTGGGAGCTATGCCATCGTTACAACCCCATTTCTTCACTCTTTGTTCAAAAATGACTTCTTATTCGGTCTTCTCGTCCTAAAAAACATGGAAAACGATACCTCATTCGCTCAAGTTACTAGAACACCAAAAACCCCTATTTTTACACCCATGTTTCACCCATAACACCCCCGGGTATATTCCGATCGGGCTGCAAAGTTTCGGGACACAACTAGGATCCAAACGGACACAACAACGGACCCAACTGGTGCGAAAGGACGAATTTTTTAGAACGAAAATAAATTACATATGGAGGATAATGGCGTACGGCCGCCGGACATTGCATTTCTGGAATCTACGCACCTTGATGTAAATGAACCGTAAATGAAGTAATTTTGAGGGGGTGTTATACAAATTTTTTGCTGAGCGATACACAGATGTATTATTCGCAGAATAGTAAACCAAAAGGTATATCAACTTCAAAGACAACGCAACAGAGGAACGCGCACGTTTGATCTTCCGATCTGACTGTCCTATCGACTTGTCATACCGATGGTTTATGCTATAGTAGGTACCCTCATATTTTTGGTGCTACGAAGGAAGTCAAGTGTCGAGTGGAATTAGCGCATATCCGTATATTTCTGATGCGTAGAATTATTGTCAGCTTAAGGATTATCAGAGAAAACATGGTAGGGACACGTGCAGCGGGAGGACGAGCTGGGGAGGACGAGTTCAGGCGGGAGATGCTTCAAATAGCTCAGCAACATTATTGGAAAAGATTTAGACAGCCTTCGCCTTCCAACGGAGGATCCTTTTCGCCTCGCCCGTGTTCCTCATCTCCGGGCTTTTCCACTGTATCGAACTCCTGAGGGAGATCCAACGTATTCCCATACGCCCCGTACTCCGTGACACCTCGTCCTACATCCACACTTTCCGAGAGGGAAATTGTGGAGGATCTGAATCCGTATATCATCTACCTTCCTGACACATCGATGACATACGTCTTAATCTTTCACAAGGCTCGTGTTTTTTTTTTTTTTTTTTTTTTTTTTTTTAATACGGCGGCTACAGAGCTTCCGCTTGTGTTGATTCACGAAGAAAGGTGAATTGCGTAAACAGGGCACTGCGCCATATTACAGGAGTAGGTACCTATCGGGCTGAACTTTTTATTATTCCATTTTGAAAAGGAAAGCATTACATTTTTGTTTTTGCCTAAAGGTGCAATTGGAAATAATAAACCGACAAATAAACCTATAACCAGGCCCGCGGAGAGGGGGGGGGGGGGCACTTGGGACATTACCCCCGGACCCGGCCTTTGTAGGGGGGCCCGGATTTTGAAGAAAAAAAATTCTTGAAGTAATTAAATTTAAAAAAAGGAGTAAGGGGAGAGGGAATATGAAAATAGAGGACAAATCAGTAGGTGACTGTTCTGAAAACAGTGTGAAGTGTTCTGTGCGTATTCTGCTAGTGCACCAAGAAAACAAGTTAGCAGTAGAAGTTCCACCAACTTCTTTCCCCGCCACCTTCCCCACTATTTTCTTTTCTTCGAGTGCGCTTTCCCTTTTTCATCATAGACATTAAAGATGATCTATGCGAACGACCTGTAGGAATGAAAGGCAAAAACATAGACCTTGACAAGAAGATGTTCAAGGTCTAAGAGCATAACCTAATCGAAATGAATAACAGCAATAACCATGAATAACAATAATCAATAACATGAATAACCTAATAATAAACTGAAAACATTTATTTTTGAAAAGTAAAAATGTTTCTACTTACATTTTTTGTTTCTATGAGTCAATCTATTCTAGTGTGTGATTCTAGTTGTTTGACAAACACTGAAGTTCAACCGTGTCAACTTGCCTGTGTTACCATGTTTATAAGTTGATTACGGTTGATTTTTATGTGTATTGGCTCTGAACCTATCTAGTGTTCACTATTGTCATATAGGTACTTTTGTTACCTAGCTCAGCTTAATTTAATTAATCTAACTCAAGGGTGAAAATGTGATTCGAAGTGCCTGAGTATTTTTGTTTGTGCAATCGTTCAAAGGCATGTGCTAATTTTAAGGTCGTTCGAAGTTTTAAAAGCTCTTTTGTTTAATTTTACATTTGTTTTGGAATTAAATATATGCGTTGAGTTGAATATAAATGTTTATTGTCTCTGTGAACCTATCCAGTGTTCACTCTTGCCATGAAAACTAAAAAGAGAGAAAAAATTTGACAAAGTGACTTTAACTGTAGATACTTTTGTTAGCTCAATTAAGTACAGCTTAATTTAATTAGGTAGTCTAACTGAAGGAAGAAAATGTGATTCAAAGTGCCTGTGTATTCTTGTTTTTGCAATCGTTCAAATAAGGCATGAGCTAATTTTAGGGTCATTTGAAGTTTTAAAAGCTCTTTCTTCATTTTAATTTTGTTTTGGAATTGACTATACCTTTATACCTACATAATTATATAAATCTGTAAGAACTTGATCATTCCTCATTTTCTACAATCCATCCTCCTTCCACTGATTTTCCCCCCTCTCAAAATGGCTTATTTATGGTATATGGTTACAGAGATTTTTGGGTATTTTAGGAACTTGCTAAGAAGTGAAAAGAAATTGAGTAGGTAAGCTGTTAACAAGCTTAAAAACTGTGGTAAGAGGTGGGTTTGAGGTAAGAGGCGAGGCGCGGTAAAGCGAGGCGAGGTGAGTGAGTGTGATGGAGAGAAGGTTGCTGGATCTAGCGTCTAAAAGGTTACACCTATAGCAGGCAGGGAGATTAACACCACTAAAGGCGCTAGAGGGATTTTGTCCAGTGGTTCCACCATTGCTGGTTTTCACCAATGCTGGTTATCACCAATGCTGGTTCCACCAATCTGGGACCTTTTGTGAAAAAAGGCAAGGAGGCATGAGAGGAGAGAGAAAGTCGGCGACTTATGGAGAGGGTAGAATGAGGTGACAAGCGCAGCCAGGAGAGTCTGGCCAGAGCCCACTCCGGCCGTGGGTGTTCGGCCATTTCCGCCTGTTTCCGCGTGGAATTTGCTGTTCCGTGGTTCCGCCCTCCGCGATCGGCTCGTATCCTTATCACTTTCTTATCAGTTTACTTATCATTGATTACAGTGACAAGTCATTTGCGTTAAAACAACATGAGAATAGTCATGGCTGATCGGAAATCATACGCCTGCTTATTATGCAGCGGATTCGAGGCGTGCCGGAGTAGTCAAGGGGAGTTTGAAGGACGATTGAGATCCAGGTGTTTTTTGAAACCATTCAGAAACACAAGCTTTCAACAACTGCCCTCAGACAGTCGTCTTCACGTTTACCAGAATTAAGATAAGTTTTCTTATCAGGAACAACTGAGGGCAGTTGAAAGCTTGTGTTTCTCAGTAAATAACGGTTTCAAAAACACTTGGATCTCAGTCGTCCTTCAAACTCCCATTAACCAGCATTGAAAAAGAAGACCCTACAACATTTACTACAAAATTAACATAACATTGTTCCGAGTCACTAGATATTATATTATTGATAACTCTTTGATATTAGCGTGATATTCTGGTTATTTTCATTAATTTTGGCTATTTTCAACTGTATCGAACTACATTCAATTTTGGTTATTTTCAACTTATTCCTTTAGAATCGAGCATGATAAAAAAAATGTTAACGCCCCCTCAAAATTTGATGGTTTTTCGTTCCAAGGTAAGTACGTAGACTCCGCAAATGAATAAACAAATTTCTATCTGTCCGCCGTACTTCGCACTTTCCTTAGTTACCATGAACCAAAATGAGCTAAATTTTATAAAACAGTAATAAGATTACAGCATGATTCGAAGTCAATATAAATATAAAGAATTGCTGGACAAAACAGTCGTGATAGGTGATTACATGTGATATTGTCATGCTATTATAATTTATAATAATATTCTGTGATAGTTATTATAATAGTCAAAAGTTCCATAGGTACTTACCTAAGTTCTCAAGAATAAGCTGTAATCTCGCAAATGAGTAAAATGCATTTAAATATTCATTAAAAGGTTGATAAAATGTGATATTGTCGTGATAGTATAATATAAAAATGAACTCGTTGCCTTGGGCAATTTTCCTCTCGATTTTTTTTTCTCCACGTTCAGTATTTGTGACACTAATCTAAGTACCTAGTTATAACCTAAAAGAGACTAAATTGTACTAAGTATTTTGATTTGATAAGCTTTCTCTAGAATAACATTTTCAAGAGGGTGGGTAATACTGAGACTAGTGTATAATTTTGTCATTATCGTTAATTTCTCCGAAGGAAATCCTATATATTTTGTGATAATTATGGGAATAGTCAGAAGTTCCATAGGCAATAAGCTGTGAATTGTAATCTCGTAAATGAATAAAATATATATTTTTTGCTTATGTTACCATTATTTTAATTTCGTTGCCCCCCTAATTTTTGTGCGGGCAAAATGGCTTTTTAAAAATATTCCATTTCCTTGCAAATTTAGTCGCCACTACGGTTATAGCCACTAAATGTTGGTCACATAATCTGGCAGCGATTATTATTTGTAGATATAAAGTTAAGTACCTAGGTACTACTCCATCAATCGCTTATTAAGTAATAATAAATTATAGAAACTGTTCAAATCAATAATCTGTCAAGAAAATCATGGTTTCGAAGCCCTAACGCAACAAAAACTGATCTTACGAAAGTGTCAGCGACAAAAAAACTACCTACGTTCCTAGTCTCGAACCTGCGATCTAACAGTCCGAGGAAACGTGTCGATACCACTGAGCTATCAAATAATTACCTCGTTAGAGGTTGGCTTTTGAAAAAACAGGTATCTCATGCTGTAAAGCAGTAGGAGGCAGCGGAAACGGGCGGAAATGGCCGAACCCCCACGGCCGGATTGGGCTCTGGCCAGACTCTCCTATCGCAGCCGGCGGGTAGGTATATATTATAGTCCAGAAGGACTAGTGGGCAGTGATTGATCCAATGCGCCTGTGGTCACGTACGCCACCTCACCCATTGCATTTATTAACTTGAACAATCTTAAGATATACAAAGTATGATGTTCTGGGAGGATCACGACAAAAACATTTTATTTTTTTTGGTTGGGGGTGGCTCCGAAGCCTTTCTGCCCCCAGGCCCAGATTTTCTTTCCACGGCCCTGCCAATAACCCTAACCTTTGGAATCCAGCATGAGAAAAAAATGTCATGTTTTGCGTTTCAAGTCAGGTACTATGCACGCAGAATCCGAATGTAAAATTAAAAAATGTCTGCCCGCTCGCCTCCCTAGGTATGTGGCACTGATCTGGGTACGTGTGGCGGTACAACTTGTACCTACATTAGTCATTTTATATTTGTTAGTTACGAATCACATTGTCCAAATTGCGATTCTCATTTCCAGTCGAAATCTCAACTTGAATAAAGCCTTACAATTCGCAAGGTTTGTGTTGAAATATTGCCGGGCTCTCCAGGAGCAGCCAAAGCATGGACTCACTGGGCAAAAACGTTTGAGACGACGAAGGATCCGGAAGTCACAGAAGACGCAAAACTTCATCTGCTGGTAAACCACATCTCCTACGATGTATACCAACTTGTTTCTGAAAAGGTAACCTATGCAGATGCAATCAGCACTCTAAGAGCCGCATACATCAAACCACAGAACGAAATTTTCGCTAGGTATAAACTTGCAAATAGGAAACAAGGAATCGGTGAATCGATTGACCAGTACGTACTAAGTCTGATTGAGTTAGGTAAAGAATGTGAATTCAAAGCCGTTGATGCAGAAACTCATCGCGACCTTTGCATACGAGACGCATTCGTGAGTGGGTTAACATCTAATACGATCAGTCAGAGGTTATTGGAAAACTTAACGTTAACCCTCCAGCAAGCCCTAGAGAGTGCTCGATCGTTGGAATCTGCTCAAAACCAAGCCGCTCATTACTTATCAGCGTTCAGCACAAACATAGACTCAGTTGCTGCTATTTCTGAAAATTCAACCCAAGTAGCTGCTGCTTCTAGTACAAATCAAAAACGCTGCAAATCACTGCACAACGGTTTATTATTTTGTATAGAATACCCTTCTGTTACAGATCACAGCTCTATGTATAGATAACCCGTCTATATAATATGATATGTATTATTCTATACATATTATGTAGATCGCAGACCCTCCGTAGGTTAGTACCTAACCCCGTACTCGTTACTAGGTACCTACCTAAATCACGAGTTAAATGTTGCTAAAATAATTCTGCCGATGACAAACAGTACCTAACAAAAAGAAACACACATAATGAAGTTCTGAAAAGAAATTGTTGATGAGGAGTAGTACCTACCTACCAACTTCTACGTAGATGGTGTAATGAACCGTTGTGTAATAATTTACCGTTGAGTAATGATTTACCGTAGTAATAATTTACCCATCAATAATACTTCAACGTTTGTTCAAGTTTCACTACCTACCAACAAACTCCAAAAGAGCCATCATTTTTCAGATGAAATAATATCACAGAACAACCAACTCGGCTTCATACTCCGCCAATATAATTAGGTGATCCCTAGCAATGATTCTATCTCCGCCAAATTTCCTATTGTGGGCGCGTCTCTGGTTACGAGATTTGGTTTGAATTGTATACAATTTCATTCACACTGGAGTCGAAAATGCCTGTCGGTGCAAACTTCGGGGCCTTACTGTGAACGAACGGCTGGACGTACGATGCTCCGGATGGTCTTAAAAAACTCGCAAGTTCAAGAACTATTTAAAACCGTAAAAATATTCTCGTAAAAAAATGGTATAGGCGTTTTGAAAATTGCAACCCCTATTTTGAACCCCTTAGAGATGACTCACAGTAACGTCGAGCTTCGAGGACCAACTAGACGCCGAACGGAACCTATAACCCGAATTTCATCAATTTTCTTTCATGGTAACTAAGAAAAGTGGCCCGTACGGCGTACGGCGTACGGCGGACAGACAGAAATATTTTTATTGCAGTTTTGGATTCTACATACCTTGAAACGTAAACCATCAAATTTTGAGGGGGGGTAAGAATTTTTTTTTTTTCATGCTCGATTCCAATGGTTCATTATTGAAAATAATAAACCAAGATGTTATTTTTGTGGTAGACCTCGACATCCAAGATCAGTGTGTCCCGTAGTTGCAGAAAAATGCAAAAATTGTGACAAGGTGGGTCATTATGCCAAAGTGTGTCGTTCTAAACCAAATCTACAAAAAAATACGTCAGGTTCAATAATGCCACAACTATCATCTCTCCTCTCAGCATCAGTATCATCTCTCCAAAAAGCAATCACTCCTATTCAAATCAATAATATTCCTGCCAAAGCACTAGTAGACACTGGCAGTTCAGAGAATTATGTATGTACCGCATTTGCATTGCAACATAATCTTAAACTACAACCCCAGAAATCATCCGTTTGTATGGCATCAACATCATTAGTTTCTTCAATTTCTAGCTTCTGTATCGCCAACGTAAAGCTCTTTGGTACTTCTTACGATCGTGTGAAGTTTTCAGTTATGGACAATTTGTGTTCGGATATTATAATCGGACATGACTTCCTTAAGCATCATAGTAAAGTCGAATTCAGATTTGGAGGTCCCAAGCCTTCAATAAAATTTGTGCATTGGCACATGCTACAATTGACCCACCTCCTCTGTTTGGAGACTTGATTGGGGATGTGACACCTAAATAGCTACCAAGTCCCGTCGGCATTCCTCGTCCGATTTTACATTCATTCAGGAAGAAGTGAAGAAACTCTTATCCGATGGTATAATCGAGGAAAGCAGATCACCATGGAGAGCACAGGCATTCGTTGTTTCTACAGAAAATCACAAAAGACGGATGGTTATAGACTATTCTCAAACCATAAATCGATATACTCAACTTGATGCATACCCACTACCAGATATTGAGAACATTGTTGTCAAAGTGCCCAAATATTCTGTTTTCAGCACCATTGATCTAAGAAGCGCATATCATCAAGTACCATTGCGAGAGGAAGAAAAACAATATACTGCATTCGAAGGTGCTGGTCGTTTGTATCAGTTTTGCCGCTTACCTTTTGGTGTTACCAATGGGGTGTCATGTTTTCAACGAGTCGTCGACGGCATAATCGATAAGGAGAATCTTCGTGATACGTATGCATACCTAGACGATATTACTATAGGAGGACGAAATCAATCAGAACATGACATAAATCTAAGCAAGTTCCTAGACGCAGTACAGAAATACAACTTAACAATAAACAAGGAAAAGAGTAAATTTTCGATCACTGAAATTAATCTGTTGGGGTACACAATCGGCAAAAAGACTATTCGTCCTGATCCTGATCGGTTGAAACCTTTAACAAACATGCCCTGCCCAGATAATACAGCTTCCTTGAAACGCGCACTGGGTATGTTTGCTCATTACGCTAAATGGATCCCTAACTTTTCGGATAAGATCAAAAATTTCCAACAATCTAGAAATTTTCCTTTGTCAAAGGATGCGTCTGACGAGTTCTTCAAACTAAAACATGAAATTTCAACTTCTTTTCTGAACACCATTGACACCAGCATACCATTTGTCGTAGAGACCGATGCCTCTGATTTTGCAATCTCGGCCACACTATCACAAGATGAGAAGCCCGTGGCCTTCTTCTCCAAGACCCTATCAGACTGTGAAAAACGGCAATCTGCCGTAGAGAAAGAAGCTCTCGCCATATTCGAAGCACTTAAAAAGTGGCGACATTTTTTACTTGGTCGACATTTCAAGTTAATTACAGATCAAAAATCCGTCTCATATATGTTCGATATAAACCATTCATCGAAAATAAAAAATGAGAAAATACCACGCTGGCGTCTGGAACTAGCTCCCTATCACTATGATATTGTATTCAGACCAGGAAAACAAAACATAGTCGCCGATACTTTATCTCGTATATCATGTTCATGTGCAATGGACAAACACCGACTCTATAAGTTACATTCTGAGCTTTGTCATCCAGGAGTGACGCGAATGGCTCACTGGGTAAAAGTCTATAATTTCCCATTTTCAGTCGAAGAAATTCGGACCATGACTTCAAATTGCCCTATCTGTGCTGAGATAAAACCTCGTTTCTACAGACCATCGAGAGGAACACTCATCAAATCAACAGCTCCTTTCGAAAGGATAAGCATTGATTTTAATGGACCCATACCATCAAATACACGTAACAAATACATCTTGACAGTAATCGACGAGTACTCCCGCTTCCCGTTCGCCTTTCCTTGCAGTGATTTGAGCTCATCAACAGTCATCCAGAAGCTCGGAGAACTATTCGCATGTTTTGGACTGCCTTCTTACGTTCATTCGGACCGTGGTCCAGCATTTTTCTCAGCAGAGTTCAAGGATTTTTTGAATTCACGAGGGGTTGCTACGAGCTGCTCTAGTCCTTATAATCCTCGAGGAAACGGACAAGTGGAGCGTGCAAACGGGACTATTTGGAAAACAATATCGTTGGCTTTAAAGACACTAGGCCTAAAAACGTGTCAGTGGGAGATGGTCATTCATGACGCTTTGCATTCCATTCGCTCATTGTTGTGTACAGCTACAAATAATGAAACTCCACACAATAGAATGTTCAATCACCCACGAAAGACTGCAAATGTAACATCTCTGCCTAGCTGGCTCGCAACCCCAGGAGCAACGTTGTTGATGAAGAAGCAAAATGTGACTTCGAAATATGATCCCTTAGTGGAAGAGGTCGAACTCATCCATGCAAATCCTCAGTACGCGACTGTGAAGAGAAGTGATGGGAGAGAGACAACAGTTAACCTGAGGTATCTTGCACCTCGAGGAGATACACGTCTCATTGACGAAGATTCACCCCCGCCTATTCTTCCTTCTCCTTTTCCTATTCCTCATTCCCCTACCTCTTCTTCACCTATTCTAAATTCTACTCCTCCTGCTCAAGTTGCTCAACCAGGGACAGATCATTCTCCACATCCAGAAGTAGGAACGACACTAGAACCGCCTCCTGTGCATCCGATCTCGCAGAACCCCGAAGCTTCGGATTCTTTGACAACAAACTGTCGTTTCCGAGACTGTGGAACAATCTGGTCCCCGGCGTTCGGAGAGAGAACGAAGAATGCCCAAGAAGTTTGATGACTACGTCCTCTACTGACTGGGGGAGATTGTGGCGGTACAACGTGTACCTACATTAGTTATTTCGTATTTGTTAGTTACGAATCACATTGCCCAAATTGCGATTCTCATTTCTAGTCGGAATCTCAACTTGAATAAAGCCTTACAATTCGCAAGGTTTGTTTCCGTACAGTACGCAGAAGAAAGAAACAGGTACATGATAAAACCTTGTGTAATAATCTACAGCATTTTCATTTCCGATTTTAAGCTGATATGGATTCATGGATACCTATTATAGGTTCCCTTCCCAATTAAAGCCCACGAACAAATTTTATTAATCATGATACGCTATTCAATAAAGAGGACTGAATTCGATGAAATAATTATTCATCATGGTCGCTCAATTCGAAGGCCCATCTCCGAGAACAAGTGAAAATCTATCAACTACTACCTTTTAACGACTTACCTACCATTGTTCCTATAGAACATTCATCATGGGCTGAATTCTGTTTTCTGTTTTAAAGCGCTTATTGTATTCAGTATCCTCTTGATGTCAGACCAAATACATAATAAGTATGGGTTTCTCCAATACAGACCTGTCATACACGAGGTACACATTCAAGGTATATTCGAGAATCCGATGATTTTCCGTAGTATTCTCTTAGTATCTACCAAGGAAACTCCGTGGGGTGCTCACTGTAGTTCCTAAGCTTTTGGAATGGGCTTAACGGAATGTAAAGCGGATTGGAGGGAATATTCCTGCACCTCAAATGAAACCAATCGTTCCAATACTACAAGTTCAACAATAAATGCATATATAATTATGTGCTGAGTATCACCATTTCCATTCTCATTACTTACTGCCCGTTATATACCTAATTAGAGACGATTATTGTATGGCGATAATTTAAACAATAATTGAAAATATGGCCACGATGGCAGTGTAGATTGACATGATGATGAATAGTGTCCGCCAAGTTATAAAACCATTTCTCGGTCAACACCTAATTTTGGTTTATTATTTTCAATAATGAACCATTGGAATCGAGCATGAAAAAAAAAAAAAAAAAGATAACCCAAGGTACTTAATAATGGTTTACGTTTCGAGGTACGTAGAATCCAAAACTCCAATAAAAAAATGTCTGTCTGTCCGCCGTACGCCGTACTGGCCACTTTTCTTAGTTACCATGAAAAAAAATTGATGAAATTCGGGTTATAGGTTCCGTTAGGGGTCTAGTTGGTCCTCGAAGCTCGACGTTACTGTCAGTCATCTCTACGGGGTTCAAAATAGGGGTTGACATTTTAAGAACGCCGTAGCTCGAAAACTTTCGCTAGAAGGGTATGGTTTTTTTTACGTCTTGAGCTAAACAATTGTTTGAGACCACCCGGAGCAGTACGTCCAGCCGTTCGTGTGCACCAGAAAGCTTCGTCAACACGATCGTGAATCAAACGGTATAAATCCGGCCCAAATAATCATCACTAGGGAGCACCTGATTATAATCAAGGATGGCTGTATGAAGTCGAGTTGGTTGTTCTACGATATTACTTCATTTGATAAGTGATGGACTATTGGATTTTATTGGTAGGTACTTCTGAAACTTGAACAAACGTCGAAGTATTATTGATGGATAAATTATTACACAATGGTAAATTATTACACAACGGTTAATTATTACACAATGGTAAATTGTTACACAACTGCAAATTATTATTACACAACTGCAAATTATTACACAACTGCAAATTATTACACATCGGCAAATTATTACACAACGGTAAATTATTTCATAACGGTAAATTACCTATTACACAACGGTTCATCTACCAAGAAGGGGCTGGATTTTGTTGATTGGTACTTTTGCAGCTTGTACAAACGTTGAAGTATTGTTGATGGGTAAATTATAACACAATCGTAAATTATTACACAACGGCAAATTATTACACTACGGTAAATTATTACATACCGGTAAATTATTTCACAACGGTAAATTATTACACAACGGTAAATTATTACACAACGGTAAATTATTACACAACGGTTCATCAACCACGAAGGGGCTAGATTTGGTTGATCGGTACTTATGCAACTTGAACAACCGTTGAAGTATTATTGATGGGCAAGTCATTACACTACGGTTCATTATACTTGACCACGAAGGTAGGTATTGACCACAGAAAACAGTGATCTGCGCAGAAGGGGCATGTATTTCACTCCACATCAACAATTTCCCTTCAGAACTTCATTATTTGCCTTTCTTTTCGCCGTTTTAGTTACTGCTTGTCATCGACAGAATTATTTTAGCAACATTTAACTCGTGATTTAGATAGGTACCTACCTAGTAACGAGTACGGGGTTAGGTACTAACCTACCACGGAGGGTCTGCGATCTACATAATATGTATAGAATAGTACATATTATATTATATAGACAGGCTCTATACAGAGAGCTGTGATCTGTAACAGAAGGGTATTCTGTACAAAATAATAAACCTTTGTTTTTTTGTTTGTCCATAGCCTTAAGTAAAAATTGTGGTATGCTGATTTCCACAGGGTTGTTTGGGCTGCGTTGGTCAAGTTATCCATGGGGGGTATGTCCCATACTAATTGACTGGGGGTTTGGAATTCGTGCCGTATGAAAAGTTTGGCAGGGGTACAACCAGTGGATGCGTGTTTGTGGGAATTTAACCCCAGCTGTATGCACTGTAAGTTCTGGTCCCAAGTTGTTTGGCTGTCCGCGTGGAAAGCGGTGAGGGTTGCTTTGAGTGTTCTAATTTGCCTCTGCCAAATTCGGGGTTGGGTAGTGATGGTGCAATGGTTTGAGATTCACCCTGTGGGTAACTAGGAATTTGTTGAACGCATGGGATCTGAACTGTGGTATTTAAAATAGTCGAACTTGCTGAAAATGTGTGTTTGGAGAGCTGTTGTTATGTTTTCGGTGGTTTGTTTCTTTAGTGGTATGAAGAACGAAAAACGAGAATATGCATCGAAGGCTATTAATATTATGAAAAAGTGTTGGGACTGTGTTCTAGGTAGGGGCCCTACGGTATCTATGAATATGGTGTGTAATGGTTTGTCAATAATTTTAGACGAGAGGTTACCATGTGTTTTGTGTGTGCTTCGACCTTGCACAGACCAGGCATTTAGCCTCTTTTTCCCGAACTAGTGCATCTAGGCCAAGGTGATACAACTGGGCTTTTATTTATGCCAACGTTTTTGTAGCGCCTGCGTGTGTTCCTAAGGCTGTATCAAATAAATTTGTTGGTAAGCACGGTTTTTGAGTGGAACGTGGAAGGGCATGACATAAAATGCATTTGATGAGATTGAAGTTGGGTGTGGTTTGCTGGGTTCGGATTTTATTGATTATAAATCGCAGATTGCATTGCCAGTGCAGTGAATGTTTAGGGAAAAGCTTGTAGGATTTGGCATTTCTGTTGGTGAGGGGTTTGGTGTGGTGAGGTGGTGGGTTCTCGGGGTCCTGGTGTGTTGTGCCTGTTCATGGGCGAGTCGGGGGTCCATTATGTTGGTGGTTGGGCTGTGTGTATGTGGTGTTCAGTGATCGGTTGGACTGTGTGTGGTGGGTAAGGGTATTGATTATATCATCTGCTAGATTGCCTAAGCGGTTGGTGGATGGAGTTGTAGTATTCCGATATAGAAAGTCGGCAACTGAGTTTTGTTGCCCTGGGAGATGATACATTGTAAAATTGAATTGCAACAGTTTTGCTGTACAGCGTGCTACTCTGGGGGATTCATGCTTCATATTCTTTACCTGGGCAACGTACTTAGCATCTGTGTGTACATGAAAATGTGAGTGTCCTAAATACATGCGGAATTTTTCGATTGTTCGAATTCAAGTTCGTATATATTATGCTCCATTTTTGCTCTGCTGGTTTTATCTTCCGTCCTCCATATGCGATAGCGTTGTGGGTGTCCGCTGTTTTTTGTGTTAGCATACAGCCTACGGCGTGATGAGATCTGTTTGTGTATATGTGGAATTCTTTGGTAAAATCAGGGAGTTTGAGGCCTGGAGGGGTTGTTAATCTCGATCTTAGTTTTTCATAGGAAGTTTGGCATGCTGGGGTCTATTCAAATTTGATATTTTTCTTCATGAGCGCATTCAGTGGGACTGCTGTGTTCGCTAAGTCGGGGATGAAAGGTCCAAAGAAGTTTACTGTCCCTACAAATTTATTGGGATACTTGTTTTGCATTTTGTGGGGGTGAGATTGATAGTAATTATATTACTCTATCAGATCCTATTTGGAAGTGGCCTTTGGTTATTACATGGCCAAGGAATTCTAGCTTGGTCGTGACAAATCTGCACTTGAGGGGGTTGATGGTGAGATTGGCTTTGCGCAGACGGCTCAGTATTTCGCCAACGTGATGCTTGTGTTCCTCCAAGGTTTTGCTGTAAATTAGTAGGTCATCCAGAAACCATATTACATGCTTACCATGGAGGTCACCAAATAGTTGTTCCATGAGTAGCTGGCCTCCGGTTTTTAATCCAAAAGGTACCCTTTTCCTGGTGTAGGTACCAACTGGTGTTTTGAAGGTTAAAAAAACGTTGGCTTTATGTGGGTTAGTGGGAATTTGGTGGTACATTCTGGTGAAATCACACAGAAGTGGTAACGTTCACCATTCAAATGGGTTAGTAGTGCTTGAATGGTAGGTAATGGTAGGTAATTCAATATCTTCAATAACCTTGTTGATGGCTCTGAAGTCCACAATCAAGCGATACTGTTGTTCTGCTGAAGGCGTGGCTTTCTTTTTGGGCACCAGGAAACATGGGGCCATGCTAGGACGAAGTGCTGGTGTAATGACGTGAGCGTCTAGCAGTTTTTGGACCTCTTGTCTCATTAAGTGCTGTAAGATAAGAGACCGTTGATAAGGTGGGGAGGGTTTCGGCAATTGTGCTTGTGGCCGGAGTTGTACATCTTACAACTACTAACGTTGTACAGCCCAATGTGGGAGTTAGCACAGTTGGGTACTTATGCTGCATTTGGGTTGCGAACAGCTCGTTGGTTTGGAGTGTCGTCATGCAATGTTGGCCACGGGCAGAAGGAGAAGCTGTTGGTAAAAGTTTGAACCTGTCAAGCGTGCTGTGGAGGAAGGTTATTTCATCTTCTGGAATATTGCAGATGATTTGTGCGTGTTTTAGGAAGTTCAATCCTATTATGACGTATCTTGTCCTAAATTCTGGATGACATAGAATGGATAATTCCACGTCTGGGTACCGATACGTACAGTGAGTGTGATAGTGAAACGTGTTGTAACAAGTTCTCCATTTCCAGTTGTAAGAGAAAGAGGGGGGGGGGGGGGGGGAGTTGAGAGGGATGGATTTTGAGTTAAATTTGGCATTGTAAAACTGGTGGTTAATTGCAGTTATAGACGCCACCGTGTCTAATAAGCTATAGATTTGAATGGTATCCAAGGTCACGGGAATGAAGGCTCTGTTATGTTTGGTGCATTGGGAAGATATCGATGATATATATGGGGGTTTACAGATAATATCGGGCTGCGTGGCCCCCCTTTAATCAACAGCCGTTGGCGTTTAAATGTTGTTCTTCATCAGTTTGATCCCCGTCGGATGATTGGTTTGGTGGTGGTATGTTTAGAGACATTAGGGTGGTGAGTTCTTATGATACGGTTTTGAAATTTTTTGTATTTTTGGTAATAATACGTGTTGGGTTTTATATTTTTGCCTTGTTCCTGGTTGTAAGAAGTCGTTTGTTGTGTGCTGGACGCAGGTCCTTGACTTTGTGGTTCGAATATGGCCCCCTAGGTTTTTGTTAGATTGCCGTGCTGTACCAATCGGTTTTTTTTTTGGTAAGCGTTGTTTCGCTGTTATGCTGTTTTATGATTTTGTATTTTACTTCCTATTTTTGTAATGAACTGTTGCATTTCAGTCCAGGAGGCAGGGAACGTTTGAAATACGAAATGCTAGCGGGTGGTGGTATTCGGGTTGCCCAAAATGATGGTGTTTATTTCCGTTTCTGTGAATAATCGGAGGACTGTGTTTGTAGTATGGATATTTTCTGTGAATTTATGGAACTGTTCTTTTTCACCCTGCATACGATTTATGTGCTTTGTTGTTAAGTCATTTATAACTAGAGGGGGTAGGAGATCAGCTTCCACAGTGGAAGATAAGGTTTGGTATGTTATTGGTTGAGTGTTAGTTTCTAGTATATGGGTAAGGTAACTGAATCTAGGTTGGAGCACTAATCGGCGTATGATCGCGCCTGTATGTGGAGGGATGAGATCGTTGAGTTGAACCATGGATATTAAAAATCGTAACAGGGACTTTGGATTGTCTGGGTGAAAGGGGGGATTTCGGAGATGGCGTCATCTAGGTGTCTGGGTAATTGATCAGATGTTGTGCATCTGACAGTGGGATTTGACTGTAGCGCCGCAGTGGCTTAGTGAGATGATCAAGTTTTGTAGGACTAGCGACATTATTTTGTGAATCAGCTGTTTTTGTGTGCAACTCCATCTGTGCTTTTAATGTATATCTAGCTCATGGGGATCCATTTCTTGGTGTTGGGATCGAGAAGGAGGCTCGTCGGTTAGTTGTGATTTCACAAGGGTAGTAACAGTTGGCATTATCTGTTCTATTACTTTCTGGATATTTAGGGTGTGGAATCTATTTTGTTAGATTTGCAAGCATTTGGTTGATGATGTCATGCGATTTAAAAAAATTACAAATGTAAGCTGCCCTACATGGTAGTTGTAATTTCGTCCAATTCAAATGTCTATAAACTGCACAAGTTTCATCCAGATATTGTTCGCGTGAGGAACATTTTATGGTTTTTATTGTTGTTATCTGGAATTAATTGGTCACAAATTCCACATTTCACGTTGGTTGGAACTTCTTCGGATCCCATTGTTGTTGGTTTGACACTTATGGGTTTACCTTATGCATATTTGTGGTAGGTACGGATTGTTCTCTGTGTGTGGGTATGCTGGTTCGTTGGTTATGTACAATGTAGCGTTGAAGTTCTTGGAGTGTGGATGGTAGTGAAGTTTCGTGGGAAATATAATGTTTCTGAGATGTAGTTAGTTGAGAAGCCAACCGTCGGGAGGTCCCACTGAGTTCGTTTAGTGTCGTTAGGAAAGAATTACACAATCCTTAAGAATAAACAATCAGTGTATAGGTGCAAAAATGACGTAATATGGATTAGTACCTATCCTGATCGCATTACCAGTCTCTACAAGAAGGGGGAGAGAAAGAGAAGAAAAGAGAGAAAAAATGTTGGTGTGCGGAAGCAGTTGAGTGTTGGTGGACCTCGACTTAGCTCTGCTACCATGATTGTGAGAAGAATGATACAGCTCACATGTATAATATCTTGTTCCCTCGGGAAAGGGTACAAAAGAACACACGGAGAAGTTGGTATTTTGGACAGTAGGTATATTTATTTCTAGCCTTCCTTTTCATACAACGATACTTAACTGTCTTCAGTAATCATGTAAGTAGGCGGTAGAAATAACAGGGGGGACAGGAGGTTTTAATTAGGATGAGATCGGAATAACTATAGAATTGAATAGATTGACAGGAAGGACTCACATGTTATCATCGCTTGGAAGCAGAATGGATCGTATCCGTCAGGTTGGTGGTGAGATAAGGAAGAGACGCCGACTTAGGTACCTATGGACTATGCCCCTTGTTCCCGCAAGGCGGGGGTTACGGAGTCCGTCACAATGCCCAACAGTTACTTTGATGAATTTAAATTGGCGTATTTCATCACGAGCGGTGTGAGGATATGCCCAGGGGGATGAGCGAATCACCACCTCAACACCTGGGATCTTTTTGGATTGGTTTGGCTGGGGGTTATGAGCGAATCACCACCTCAACATAGCATCTTTTGTGGAGTGTTGCCTAAGAGGTTATGGGCGGACCACCACCATCACTAGGATCTTTTTGGTTATGCCCAGGGGGGTTATGAGCGCATCACCACCTCAACACCTGGGATCTTTTAGGTTGGTTTGGCTGGGGGTTATGAGCGAATCACCACCTCAACACAGCATCTTTTAGGAGAGGAGAGAGTGATGAGGTAAGGAGAGAGAGAGAGTATCCAGCGGCTAGAGGAAGCGTAGAATGAGGAAAAAGAGGCAGGCGCTGGGGTTTTATAGTCCCCGGTGGCTGTCTCCCTCCATCCCCTAGTTTGTAGGGGATGGTAGGGAATCAGGCTGGGCCTCTACCTCCTGCGTCTTTCGTCCCCACTTCTGCGTTTTTATTTGCGAGATCTAAAGTTGGCGAATACAATGGTTGTGGTTCTGGGAGGAATCACGACAGTTACCATACGGTATGTACCACAACTACGACACTTGTGTCCCATATGCGCAACCAGCAGTTCATAGTAAAGAAAGCTACTGGAAATATTGTTAAACTGCATGACTAGAACTTCTCATAACTTTCTTATTCCAAATTCTATCAAGTAGGTACATAATAAAAATTAGCATGTGAAAAAACGTATCCAATTCGGAACTTAGAGAAAGAAAACTGTGAAATTCGATGACATGACTTATCTTGTTGATATTACGATTATGATAAGCGCCAGCATCGCGGGCACTATGATTATTGCTGATCTGCGGGTAATATAATTAGAAGCTAACCAGAGGCGGAGTGGAAAATTGTCCAAGTCCGAAACGGCATTAAAAGCCTCCGCGGGCGAGACTCCTGTAGGCACCTACTTGAACTGTTGATCATTTTCCATGGTTTTGTGCACAAATTTGAGCACTATTTTGCCCCCAACGTTATTCAAGAGGGTTGATAGTGTAAACTTAGCAATTTACCCCATTTTCGAAAGTTTTAGAAAATTTACTGTATATTTTATACATATTATAGGTTCCAAATAACAAACCTCAATGAGCTATTCACATGATCAGTGAATAACCAAGAACAGTATTAAAGAATTCACCAGAGACGTTGTTATTTGGGATACGATTTATGAACGATGGATCATTAAAAATTCTGAAAAAACGTCGTTTATTCTCTCCTCTGTCTCCCTTGTAAAAGGGCAGGACTATTGCGGAACGTGGGATTTCTCTCGCTTCCCAATTTCCGTTTTGATTAATGATAAGGCCTAAAAGGTGTCACTCCCAGCAACTCGAAGTTTTTTTTTTACCCTCTTGGTAATGGTGGTAAAAGTTTGGTTGTTGCCGAGCTACACTTAAACTTCGAATGTTAAAAGGTCAACTTTTTACCCACCGAGCTTTCGCAGCAACTTTTCACTTTTATCTGAATCCACTACGTGGGAAACGACCAGGAAACTTACCTAGGATGAATTGTGATCGGTTTTTAGCAGAACGATGGTTCTAATGAATGTTTATATTATTAGCTTTGGAGTGAGCGTGCAAAGGAACTGGGTTACAAGGAAGTTCGAGGACGTCCTTGTTGAAGTTTGCAAAGGCCGTTTAGTTGAAACAACTGTCAGCTGTTTTGCCCTCTAGCAATTAGAGAGAGAAAAGCTCTATATTGGATGAGATTAGCATATAACCAAGCATGGGGCTAATGAATGCTCAACGCCCAAGGATTTATGTTATTTTTGCAATGAGACGAACAGCCATTAAATTAATGTTGTCAACTTGCTTCTGTGAATCCTCAACTTAGAGTTCAACGATTGGAGGTTTGTAATCAAGAAATAAATTAGGTACCTATATCTTTCCGCATACTTGCAGGAGAAGGAACAGAGATTGTTTTTTAACCGACCTCAAAAAAGGAGGATGTTCTCAATTCGACCTATTTTTCCCCCCTCCTCTTTGTGTTCGTCCAGCGACTACTCCGAGCTGCTGGACCAGTCTGGATTCATACTTTTTTTCAAACGAGAGAAGATCATCCCCCGGTGGTCCCATACTAGTTTTTTAAGTAAAAAGAGTAGCAATATAGGCCTGTACTAGGCCAGTTATACTCCTTGATTCCAAGTCAGACATTGACAGGCAGGCACGATGTGACGACAGAAAACAGTCTGCCAAAGATGTCCCAGTAATGATTGTATCAGTACTTGATAGCATGAGTTAGTTTACTAAATATATCATAGCTCATTAGCGGGAACAACACGGGTGAACACAAACCACCCGTTGCTGCTGAATATTGATGCAGGATACGGATGATGATCCGTCAAAACTGTTGAACTGATAATCACAAGCCTGCGCTGCAGTCAAAACTCGGAAGTTCTAACAACTCGATCCTACTGCAAAAAATCTCGATTTTCCTTTGTTTCGTGGGGATTCTTGCTTTTTACCGGGTAGGGCATGTAAAATGCTGTAGTTTGGGTATCTGGAAAGGAGAATGTTTAGATTCCTTTCGAAGAATATAACATTATAGATCTAGTCATTTTAGCGATGTATGAAGTGGGAAGTATAATAGCATTCCGGTGTTGTCCATGTCTATAAACATAACAGAAATTCGAGGAATTCTATTGAATTTTCGTATCATGAAAAAAGTTAGGTAGGTTAAGATACCATCACCACCCATGGAAAAGGGTTTGGGAGGCACTGCATCCGTAGGCCTTCCGCGGTGATATGTTTCCTCAGTTCCCTAGGAGTTCCTAGTCAAACAGTTGCAGGCCTTTGATCAGGCCCAGCAGTTTGTTAGAAGGTTGTTCCGGGGAATATTATCCGTGGTGGTATCAGGCCCCAGTAGGTGGAATCGGCTTGTGATAGAGCTCCGCAGTCAAATATGATGTGACCTGTGCTTTCCTCGTCTTTGTTTGTCACATAGTCTGCACGTGGGTGAGCCTGTTTGGACCCCAACTGGACGCGTGTTTCGAAGATGATGACATAATTTATGTCGATCATATTATGATGTGGACCTTCCTAATGCCTGTTCTGCATAGATGGAGTAGTTATTCAGTGAGGTTTGGTACCATGCGTTTACCATAACGTTTGTGTCCTTTTAGTTGGTTCCAGCAACCTTTCTCTTGTGGCGCCCATTTCCGGATTATCCCATCTATTTCGGACTTAGTGACGCCTAGCATTGGCTCAGGCCTGTAAAGGGAGTGTTGGTCCCCTTTTGGGCTGGGATATCGGCTCTCCCCTTGCCCTCAACTCTCCAGTGATCAGATACCCACTCCAGATGCACTTTTTTGTGGTCTGCAGGTTACAGAGGATGTTGAGGCATTCCAGGACGAGAATTATCGTCCCATATGTACCATTTCGTCCATTCCCAAAACCCTTGAAAAGCTTGTTATGGCTCAGATATTATATCCTGACCTATCTCGTTACATCCGGCCTGAGAAGCACGGCTTTTTTAGGTCAAGGTCAACTGTTACTAACCTTTCGGAGTTTCAGGAGTATGTTATGACCTGCGGGTGCAGGTTGATGTTATATCGACTGACTTTAGTAAGGCTTTTGATAAGTTGTCGCATTGTCACGTGTTGGCGCTCCTCGAGTCACATGGAGTGCATGGGTCGTTTTTGGGATGGCTGTCTAGTTATCTGAGGGATGGGCAGTTGATTGTCCGTCTTAGGAGCTACCAATCGAAGCCTTTTTTTGCCAGTTCTGGGGTTCCCCAGAGCTCTCATATAGGGCCTTTAATTTTCCTGGTTCTTATTAATGGGGTGTGTGAGTTGTTTGAGGGGGTAAGGTTTCTCTTATTTGCGGATGACCTAAAAATATTCACCCAAGTCCGGGACACTTATGACTGCCAGCGGTTGCAGACGGGTTTGGATAGGTTGTGTGAGTGGTGTTCGGCCAATTGCATGTTTTTGAACCCCAGCAAGTGCTCAGTCCTCTCTTTGGCGCGTGGAGGTGAGCGTTTGAATTTTTCGTACCATCTTGATGGTTGTGCCATCCTGAGAGTGGGTATGACCCGGGATCTTGGTGTCCTTCTGGACCAAAGCTCACATTTTCCCCTCACATTGGTATGGTCACCAACAAGGCAATGAGGGCTCTGAGTTCTTGAAACGCCATACACGTGACTTCACCAGTGTACCGGCTGTTGTACAGCTTTACAAAGCATTAGTTCTCCCAGTGTACGCCTCAGTGGTGTGGTCTCCTCATTACATGACCCAACTTGAGAGAGTAAAACTAATTTTCTCAGGTATGTGGCGTTTAAGCTTCATATAAGGTCAGGCGATGTGTATTACGAGGCCATTCGTGGGGTCTGCAACCTGCATTCGCTTTGGCGTCGTAGGAGAGTGGCCGATGTTTCTTTTTCTGTCAAGCTCGTTAAAGGTGGATTTGACTGTCCCTCAGTGGTATAGGCTTTTCAGCACCGCAGCACATCACTCGCTATCACCGCTCTTCCACGTTCCCTTCAACCCGACAAACTATCTATACCACAGCCCACTTTCCCGCCTCCCCCGCCTAGTTAACTCCCTTCTGAATCTAAATCCACAGATCTTTTCAGCTGGTCTGTAAATCGGATCAAGGGCATGCGCGTAGTTTTATTCAACTGATTTAAATAAGTTACCTTCAATATGCATGTTGTGTATCAATAAATTATTTTAAGTATGTCTCTTCCTTTAGCTATTTATTCTCACCATTGGTTTCATTCAGTTTCTGTTTTTCCTTAATCAAGTAGGAACTTACCTAAGTTTATTATAAATTAAATTATGTTACTTCTTCTCTTTTTTTACCTTGTAACTTGGGCTTTGCCCGTGTCATTCAATAAAATAAATAAAATAATAATTATTATTGGTATTGTTAAGAATGGACGTCGGACGAATAACACAGATTTATTCGGAAACAGAAATAGTCCTAGAAAAATAGTCACCGAACTTACACGCACCCAAAACCAGTCTTGCCCACGAATTTTCCTCGCTAACAACCCCCAAACATTTTCTAACACCTGATTCATAACAGTATGGTATATACTACCCCAAATCTTTTCTTCAATCGTAGCTTACCAGCTAGAGACTAGGTTCGGAATTCCTTGCTTACTGATTTTGGTTTCTATAATGAGTCAATTAGGTTTCTTCCACGTCCATTTCTTGGTGAGGCTATGCTTTTAATAGGTGCTCGCAGTTGATTCTGCCCACGCACTGGTGCTGTTAATCTTACTAAGGAAAGCCGCCCATTTGAGAACTAGTGAGTGATTACCTCAAATACTATTTATGGCAATATCGCTCTAAGTGTCTGTCCGGTATCTTAAGAACTCGGGCTTTCTGTTATTCAAAGAAATGGAAAGATCAATGACTTAATTAACATGGCCTGTAACATCTGTGCGGTATTGAGCACCCATCTCGGAGATTGTGTATAATGCATAAACTTGTCGTGGTAGTTTTTGGGACTCTATTCACCTTTTCGAACGATACATGGTTCTATTTCGTTACTTACTGTTATGAAATAACATTATAATTACTGCAAATTCTCACGGAGATTAGGTACTTTGTAAGAGCGTATAATTATTAATAAACAGAGTACTAGGTGATGAGAGAACGAGGAGGAAAAACTTGGGGAAGATGGCTGGATGGGAGAGATAGGAAGGGGCCGTCATCTCATCACTCTACCCAGCCAAAAAGTTTATTCTATGCGAATTTCTTAAACCAAAAAGAGCTCTCCTCCCCTAGTGAAACTAGCATGAAAGAAAGTAGTGATTTTTATTCAAAGTTCGTTCCTTAACCAAGCAAGCTTACGAACCCACTTGATCAGGTGGTATTTGAATGGCCAGTTGCACTCGTAGCTGTGGTTCCGCTAGCGCAATTCTATGGAACTCGTATGGACACAACTTACAGACGTCTCCACAATAGGCTGAAACTTTCGTCTCCTCTCAGAAGCTGGGCGAAACAACAAGTAGCTGTCTACATAAGGAGGTGCACAAGTGTAGTTGGGATGCCGTCTGAAACCATCAGGCCGGCAGAACAATTGATTATTATTATATCAATGTACTAAAGGGCAGAACAACAGCAAAAACATGAGGCAGGTAGGTACTTGCTAGACTCAGTTGGCAGTAAAGTAACACAAACAAAAATTTAGACTCAGAAAACTTATTCGTACTATAGTGATTTCCCAGCTTTCATGAACCCTGGAACTGAGAACATCATGCACATACTCCTCAGGTCTCCATTATGAATTATTATGAATTATTGTGAATTTATTCCTGCATCTTTGCTTACATGAGTCGTGAACTACCTGGGATTTTATCTTTGAACGTTTACGTAAGTACATCACTATAAATATTGGAGATAATCTATAATGATACACGGAGCTACAGCGGGACCTCATGCGAGAGGGAAATAATAATAATTGAAGGCACGAGTGGAAGAGGGTGCTAAGTGACATTTTCACAAAAACTCGGGTTTTTGCATAAATGATGGTTTCCAAGCGCTATCTATCTATGGTGGCAGTCTGGATACGCAATAACAACTCTCTGGAGAGATATAGAATGGAAGAAGGTGTCATGTAACTATATTACTTCATTTTGTCAATGGAAGAAGGTGCTATAAGACCTTGTCACCTTATTTCAATAATACAGATGTTACCTCTAAATCCTTACCTTACCTTCTTCATGGAAGAAGGTGCTATGAGCCCATGTCACCTTCTTCCAGTTATATAAAATATCTACCTGTAAAACGTTGTTTCATGGAAGAAGGTGCTATGTGAGGTACATAGCACCTTTATCCATCACAGATGTTCAGTTTTGGCTTCATATTGCAGGTTCGTTACAAAAGGGCTTTCTGCGATTTGAAGCCAGAATTGGACATTTGTGATGAATGAAGGTGCTATGTATAGCTGTTTTCTTAGGTCGTCATATCTGACTACTTAAAGAACCGCAGCTTAGTATAAGAGCCCGAGGGGAACGTGTGCAGGAAGAGGATCACCAGTGGGGCCCAAGGTTCTATATTGGGGCCTGATGTGTGGAATGCGAGCTTAGATGGGATCCTTCTGCTGGACATGCCAAGGATATGTTCCTGGTGAGCTATGCCGATGATGTAGCAGTGGTGATAAAATACCGTACTTCGGAGGGACTCCAGTGGAAGCACAACCGATCAGTGAGGTGAGTCACGCCGTGGATGGAGGAACACGGGTTGCAGCTTGCAGTTCACAAAACCGAAATAGTGCTGCTGACTAAGAGACACATCAACCGTGTCACCCAGTTTCAGGTGGAGGACGAAACCATTGAATCATCTCATTCGGTGCGGTATCTGGGAGTGACCCTCGACTGAAGGCAGACCTTCTGGGTGCACATCAAGCGAGCAGGAGAAAGGGCAGGGGCGGTGACAGCAAACCTGAGCAGGCTAATGGCAAACATAGGCGGACCATCACCCAAGAAAAGGAAGATTCTCATGACCACAGCCGAAGCAATCTTTTTATATGGAATGGAGGTGTGGGTTGAGGCCCTACAAGTTTAAAGTACCGAGACCACCAACAATCAGTGCGGAGGAGAGAAGCCTTGCAAATAGCGAACGCCTATCGTACCATCTCTTTCCCTGTCGTTGGGGTCATTGCTGCCACCATCCCAATCAACGGCCTAGCAAAGGAGAGGAAGCGGATCTACCTCCGGTGATTCACATAAGAGTCAAAATCCGATATCCCGCAAGTGTGCCCATGGCTTGACAGGAGGCACAGAGAAGTGGATTTCTACATTAAGGTGCGGCGACACTGCCACCGGTCTTGACTTGACTTGACCTCACTTGCGTGCCTGTCTGAACCCATCCTTCGTATTTCAAAGGGGAGTAGCGAGACTGCGACCGGACCTGACTTGACTTGGGCCACCCACCGGACTCCGTTCTGATCTGATCTGCATGGGTTGAGACCTGTCTATGGTCCCCCCTCTACTGCGACTTTCAACCCCTCGCACCCCCCTCGAGCCATCCAAAGCAGCCCCAATTGCTCTTTTCTCATCCTAAAATAGTTTTGTGATTGAACATCGTTCATAGGGTGTGAAATTCACCGTACTGTGCTCGTTCGGAAACATATGGTGACATCCACGACTCATTCAAGGATAGAAAACTTGTCACTAGGTAGTTCTATTTCTTCATCAGAAATCTGATTCTGATTGTAAATCACAAAGAATGGCTTCCATTTCGGAGGACATACTCTTGCGACGTCTAAGAACAAACTGGGCTGGTCGGAGTCCGGTGACTCCGGTCAAGTCAAGTCCGGTGGCAGTGTCGCACCCCCCTCCGGTCAGTAGTCCGGTGGCTCTGGTCAAGTCAAGTCCAGTGGCAGTGTCGCCGCACCTTTATGATGTTCCTGTCAGGCCATGGATACTTCCGGTCCTATCTGCACAGAAGGGCGCTAGCAGACACGTCAGGGAAAGGGAGGTTCTAGAAGAACAGGAGGGTTAAATCACACCAACCAATGTGATCGGGAAGATGATCTCCTACCAGGGAACCAGAGAGAGGACTGTGTCCTACATAGTCCTAATGTTCAAGTAAAAAAAGCTGAACGACCCGATCCTCAGGTGAATAATAAACTGGAGACCTCAAGAAGACATCAGAAGAGGGCGTGACATCGCCCAGTGACCGACCCCACTCCGAAGCAATGCTGAGCAAGCGATTTTATATTTGACGACTTTTGAACCAGTGTTCAAGATTTAAAAAATCCAGATATTTACGCGCTTTACGGATCTGCGCGTGGGTTCTGTGCAGCCGGAGGCTGGAGCACAGGCTGTATCTCGACGATTGCGCGCTTTACGTCCATAACTAAGGTTGTCCATGTGAATGGTTTGACGTTTTTACGCGCTTTACTCGAGCCTTTACGGCCTTTGCGTTTTACGTCATTGCTTTACGTCGATTATGCGTCAATGTGAACCCAGCTTAATTCATCTGCAATAATAATCTTCAATGAAAATTTGAGGAAATTTTTTTTTAACTGTTCATCCAAGGATGCAATACTATTTACACAGTATTTATAATCAGATTTAATAATCAATGTGTTTTTTTATTATATTTTTAACGTTACAACACCCCTCATTGATTAAATAAGGTTGAATCCCAATCATCACTCATAGTGGAAGAAGGTGCTATGTACACAATTCCTAGAATAACCATCTAACGCTTAAAAATCAAGAAAATTATCATCACTCGGGTACGATTAGCTACAATCTAAATACATAAAGTCGGAAAAATTTTGAAACCAACAAAAATTACGACTTGAAAACTTTGAAGTCAAATTACTCGAAATCAGTTTTTTGTAACATAGCACCCTCTTCCACTCGTGCCTTCAATTACTAGGTACCAAATCATCTTCAGGTGCCACGAAAATTTTCTGGTTGAATTCCCTTCAGAAGCCAATTTTCCCGAATATTGAAGAGAAGTGATAAATCATTCCCGTTATGAAAAATGCTGCTGGGCGGAAATCGTATATCCTGCTCTCGCTAATGACCTATTAAGGCTGTCAAAGCTCGATTCCGGAAAGAGGGCAGACATACACTAATTTGTAGGTGAACGATGACCGATGAATAATGAGTTGACCTCTCCCAGTGCACGCGTGAACTTGTTTACATTCGTGCGTGATTGCCCTCCGCGCGAAAACGGTTAATTGCGCTCAATAATACGAGTAGGTGGAAAGCTCTCACTCGCTATCCACTACTTCCTGAATTTTACCCCAAAGCATTTCCCTTCCTGCCATCCTCGTACAGTTACAACGGTCTATAGAATTTCCCGCTTTTAGAAACATCGGTTCACGTGTTTATCAACTTATCAGTAATTTCGAAGGTCGTGAACTTTGCCAATTGCACCTGTCAAAAGGTTCAGCATAATGGTCCTAACCTAAAAAATGGACTGCAATGCAGAATGAGCGAAAATCTAATTGAGACACGTAAATCCGTTAATCAAGCTTTTTTTCAAACCAACAATAATCTTTCCGACCGAAATAACAATTTTCCCGGTTGAGTTAAAATCTAATCATTTCAATCCAATACCTACCTAATTAATAAATGTTCCAACCTAACCAAATACCGTCTCTATTGAATTAATAATATTTCCAATCAAATGAATGACTATTCTACGCAACAACAGCGCCATTAATTGCAAAAACAAATAATAATAGTAATTGGTAGTGGTGAAATGTTTAGGGAATCTCGTGAGACTATCAGCATCACCTCCATCACCTTTTAATGTACCGCGGCGCCAGGGAACGGCTCCACTAGCGCCGCAAAATGTAAAATCATACGACTTTAGAAATAGAGCTTAAACCTTGAATAGGTACATCAAAAGATTGACACAACGTGGCAATGCTGCCAGAACCGCAAACATTAGAGTGTGGACGAAAAGAGCATGAGCAATGTTCCGATTCTTCCAAGTACTTGAGAATGCGCATTCCTTATGTTCTATAACTAAAGTCAGGAACTTGCACTTACGCGTAGTGATATTTGAATGTAAATCCGTGGCTCAGCCAATTCATGTGTGCATTTTCCTCAAATATTTCGGAGTCTTGAAAACTTCCACACTAAACTTATGCACTATGTCTACATCATTTTTCCTGGTTTATTTTGATTGCTGATACTACATAATGAGGTGTTACGTCCTTGATCCACATCTAATAGCATCCATGTAACCTTATCCATATAGAATCCATGTAACCTTATCGATACAGAATCCATGTTAACCTACCTGTTCTCTTTTTATCATCTAATACAAGCCATGCTGCCAAGTCGGGCCTCACGCTATACCTATTTTTCCTTTCCTTTTGGTTTATTATTCTGTGAATAATACACCTATGTAATCGCTCAGCAAAAAATTTTTATAACACCCCCTCAAACTTTTTTCTTTTCCGTTTCAAGGTGTGTAGATTCAAAAAATGCAATGTCCGTCCGCCGTACGCCGTACGCCGTCCGCCGTCCGCCGTATCACGTGTACAGGCTTCATTTTCGATCTAAAAAAGTCGTTCTTTCGCACACATGCTCCATTTGGGCCCTAGTTGTGTCCCGAAACTTTTCAGCCCGATCGGAATATACCCAGGGGTGTTATGAGTGAAAATGTGTGTGAAAATAGGTACTTTTTGCGTTTTAGCAACATTTTGGTAACATGAGCTTTTGAGGTATCGTTTTCCATGTTTTTGGGGACGAGAAGATCGAATATGAAGTCGATTTTGGCCAAGGAGTGGAAAATTGAGGTTGTACCAGATGTTCAGCTCCCAAAATTGATTTTTTATGAGTCAAATACCTGCGAAATCACCATCAATTTGTAGAATAACACTAGAAAAAGTGTCAACACGTGGATCAAGACGATTAAATGATGGCACTACCAATGATCAAAGATAATTTGAAAAAAAAAAAATCGTACCTACCTAATTTGTGTTTTGGGGGCCAAAATTGGTGGAAACCATCAGAAATAGCTATTTCAATTATTTCACATGAAACAAACAATAAATGTACAGCCAACATTTATGTAGAATAATAAACCCCATGTGACAAGGACTTTGCAGCGTTTTTTTAAATATATATAATAACAGGGAAAACATTACACTGGCGACGAGTATTAACCGTTATAGTAAAGTTCTGAAGAAGTTCCGCGATCTCGCGAAGTTTCCAAGTTGTGTAACCAGGTGCAGCCGTCAAACCTAACCCCCCCCCCCCCCCCCCCCCCCGCCCACCGCCCGTCCACGTACGTACGAGTGCCGGTAAAACCCGAATTTCAAGAAGCTACGCGTCAAGATTGGGAAAAAATGTTATTAGTACAAGATGGATCAAGCCCAATTTGAAGAATTCATGAATAGAGTTTTTGCTGAACAGGTGAAAATATCGCTTCAGCTTGATACGAGTGTCAAGAGCCCTTGCTTCAATGATCCATAGTAAGGGGGAGAGCCGGTCCGACGTTAACAACCTCACTAACGTCTTTTTGAAAACTTCGACCCGAAAAAGGAAAAATTCGCATGCTACATCCAGCGTTTCGAGAACTATTGTTCTATGAAAAATCTTGTTGATTGTACCAAGAAAGCGCAGCTTTTATGTGGCTCTGTTGGCAGTTCCCACTATAATGCCCTTTCAGATTATTTGGGCCCCGAAAAACCGATTACTGCACTTGAGTATAAGACCTTAGTGGCAATTTTTTCTACGATGCTTACCCCAAAACGTAGTGTGATAGTGTCCCAACACTATTTTCTGAACACTGTTCAGAAAGATGATCAGTCAATCGCCGAGTTCGTTGCCGCTTTACAGCGTGATATAATAGATTGCGAATTTAAAGTCGAGTGCATTGCCAATGCCTGCAAAAACGCCATAACTGTTGTTTCTGTTAATGATATGTTTCTCAGAGCCCAGTTTATAAGAGGCTTACGCGATAATTGGATCAGGGAACAGTTATTACAGTCAGAATTTACCACATTTGACAAGATTCTCGAAAAAGCTACTGCGCTAGAAGCGGCGCACATTGAAAGTGCCGAGCTCTCGACGCGTTCAAGTTCTACTGCCCACACCAGTGATACCAATCGCCTCTCCGGGGCCTCGCAACGCTCACGTCAGGATTCTCGATCCCTAGGCAAGTCACAGGACTGCTCAAGCCGTTTTCGCCAACCAGGTTCTGGTTTTCGAGGCAGGTTAAAATCGCAAGGTGCTAGAAATCGCTCGAGCAGTAGAGGTCGTATAGACTACAAGGCATTGGGCATTCAGGACCTTTGTACACGTTGTGGTCGGAATAACCACTGAGTGGCCGATTGTCGGGTGGATTATGACAAAGTCCACTGTACCGCTTGTGACCGCAAAGGCCATGTTGCGCGGGTTTGCATCACCACACTCACAAGAAATTTAAAACCAAGTAGCACAGATGGTGGTGCTATCACTCACCTCGAGACTGATCACACCTATGGAATTTCCCGGCTCGAAACACAAACTGTTGACTTGTTTGAAATTTCCCCCGACCTTGACAAATACATGGTCACAGTGCTCATCAATGGTCGGCCCCAGTGCATGGAGGTTGATTCCGGTGCCCGATTTTCCCTTCTCAATGAAAATGAGTTCACCATGCTGAATTTGAGTGGATCCCTTCAGCCTGCACACACTGTTTTCCGGTCATACTCTGGGAACATAATCAAGCCAAAGGGAAAGATAGCCGTCACCGTCGGGTACAAGGGAAAAGAAGTTCAAGCCGACCTGTTCATCGTCCCCGCTGGTCACACCGCTTTGCTCGGTCGACAGTGGATAAGACCTCGATATTGAACTAAAAGAAATCGACATTAGTGCACAGTCCCCCGAGATCCACCCTGTTAATTCAGTTATCATGCCAGACGATATTGTTGCAGAATTTCCCATAGTATTCACTGAGAGGATTGGTTGCGTGCCCAATCACGAAGTCATGTTGCAGCTCAGGGAGGGGGTAAAACCAAGCTTCACCAGGGAGCGCCACTTACCCTACGCCCTACGTGAACGGGTGGAAAAGGAACTCGACAACCTTGAGGCCAGCGGAATAATTTCACCTGTCATAACCAGTGATTGGGGGTCCCCCCTAGTTGTGATTCCGAAAGCGGACGGTGGCGTTCGGCTATGTGTTGACTACAAGTACGGCGTCAATGAAAGGCTCATTTCGGCAAACTTCCCAATACGTAGAATAGATGATGTTCTCCACAGTTTGCGAGGTTCCCGCTACTTTTGCAAAATTGATCTATTAAAGGCCTACATGCATTTAAAAGTCTGTCCAGGAAGTGCCATTATCCAAACCATAGCTACCCACCGCGGGATGTATAAAATGAATCGCCTCAGCTTTGGTATAAAAACAGCTCCGGCTGAGTTCAATCGAATCATTTCACAAGTTCTCCTGGGATTACCTAAGACAGAGGCATATTTTGACGATATCATATGTCATGGGGCTACAATGGGTGAATTTGCCACAAATGTGCGTGCCTGCCTTAAGCGTCTTGAAGAGCACGACCTCCACGTTAATCGCAATAAATGTTCCTTTTTTGAACAGAAGATCGAATTCCTCGGACATGTGATACAGCACAATCAAATCAAGAAGTCGCCTGAAAAAATCAAAGCTGTTAACGAGATGCCACGTCCCACAGATGCAGAGGGAATTCGTCGATTCTTGGGCCTCCTAACATATTACTCCAGGTTTATCCCGCAGTTCTCGTCCTTGTCTGCACCACTCCGCTGCTTGCTGAAAACTAATAAGAAATTTTTATGGAGTGCCGATTGCGAAGCTGCCTTCATAAAATTAAAAGCAGAACCCTGTAGCGATCGCGTGTTGGTGCCATTTGACCCGAAACTGCCGGTCATTCTCGCGTGTGATGCTAGTCCAGATGGTGTCAACGGCCGATTGCTTACGCTTCCCGTTCTCTCACAACATCGGAATCTAACTACAGCCAGTTGGACAGAGAGGCTCTCGCAATCGTGTTTGGGGTAAATCATTTTTATGATTATCTTTTTGGCCGATGTTTCACCCTCATTACTGATAATCAACCCCTCACCCGTATCTTTCAGCATGATAAAAACCTACCCCGGATAACAAGTGCCCGGTTGTTACGCTATGCGTAATTTCTCTCGGGTTTCGACTATAAAGTCAAGTTCAAGTCGGGTGAAGAGAACAAAAATGTTGATTGCCTCTCACGAGCACCAGTCTGCCAGGTGTACTTCGACCGATATGGGGATAGGAGAAGAGGTCAACCATATTTTTGCTGAAACAATCCTTCAAATTTCAAGCTGCAAAGTGACCTTTGAATCTATTCAGCAGGAAACCGCCAAGGATCTGGAGCTCATGAAGATTGTTGAATCACTCAGGAACGAGTGTGTAGACTCAGAATTTACGCTACATGAAGGTGCGTTGTTCCGCCAGGATCGTGTTGTCATCCCCACTGCGCTCCGTACTCAAGTCCTATCCGAATTGCATGAAACGCATTTGGGCATCATGAAAATGAAGCAGCTGGCACGGAAGTACGTTTACTGGCCTGGTATTGATGGACAAATCGAGCATCTGGTGAGGAGCTGCGAGCAGTGCGCCCTAACAAGATCAGACCCCCCTAAAGCTACAGTCCATCCTTGGGATGAACCGTCAGAAAACTGGGAGCGTATGCATATTGATTACGCCAGCCCCTTTCAAGGCCACAATTTTTTGGTGTGTGTTGATGCCAAATCCAAATGGGCTGAAATTGAGCCAATCAAGGAAACCCCTACGACTGCTTTGACAATCCAACTACTCAATAAGATTTTCACCATGCACGGGTTCCCATCACATCTTGTGTCAGACAATGCCACTACTTTTCAAAGTGACGCATTCCACCAGTATTGCCACTGTCATGGAATTTTCCAGAAATTCATTGCCCCAGGACACCCGGCTACGAATGGTCTTGCCAAGCGAAATGTGCAGACCCTCAAGAATAAACTACGAGCTGCCTCGGACGAAGATATTCCCATGCAAGACAAGATAACGAAGATATTGCTCCACTACAGAGCTACCCCTCTTGCCTGTGGATCATCACCAGCGGAACTATACCTAAAACGGAGGTTCCGCATCCGCTTAGATGCTCTTCTCCCTGTGAAATCACGAGTGGATCAGGCGTCACATAATGTCGCCGAACGATTTTTTAATGTGGGGGAGAGAGTCCAGATCCGTGTTTATAAGCAGAACAAACCAACATGGGAGTTTGGTGAAGTGTTGCGGAGGTTTGGACAGCAGCATTACCTTGTCCGACTGGATGGTTCGAGGAGAGAACTGAAGCGCCACATCAACCAGCTGCGCAACACGCTCGTTCAACCAAAAAAGGCTGTGTCCTTCGGGCTGTCACAGTGTTTTGGAGTTCCTCGAATTCCGTTGCAGCATAATGTCCCTGCACCCCCACGACAGAGTCCATCTCCTCCTCTCTACTCACAGTCACCGCCCAGGCGTTCTCCTCATACACCGCCTGCTACTCCACAGTTACCAAGGCATCCGCCTTCAACTCCACATCGTCCAGTCTCAAGACCTGTTCGTTCAAGGAGACCTCCTGAGAGGTACCGTGATTCCAACATGGTACTTTACAAGATAGAAGACTGATTGTGATTCTTTGTCCGTGAAGTTCTCAAAAGACTGTCATAAGGGATTATAGATTTTTCAAGTTCTTGTGAACTGATAGTCAAGGTCTTCAACCTCTTTTCAGTTCTAGTCGTTATGTTTTCTTTTATCACATGTGCCTTTTTAACATTTTTAATCGCGGCGTTTTTCAGGTTAGTGGGGGAGACTGTTACGTCCTTGATCCACATCTAATAGCATCCATGTAACATTATCCATATAGAATCCATGTAACCTTATCGATACAGAATCCATGTTAACCTACCTGTTCTCTTTTTATCATCTAATACAAGTCATGCTGCCAAGTCGGGCCTCACGCTATATTTTTCCTTTCCTTTTTTTAATATATATAATAACAGGGAAAACATTACATGAGGGTAACAGAATACCAGTCACATTCTGCGCAGTAGCTGGAACAAAGATGGCTCCATCACATTTTTGAATTTTGAAAAAGAGTATGCTATGTGTACAAAATCCCTCGGACTTTATTTGCTCTGTATGGAAAACGTATACGAGAGAACCACATTTTGCTGAAAATTATCCATTGTGGCGCAAGTACTTTTTGAGGTGACTGCTGGCACTTCGGCACTGCTCCTTGCCGCCTTTTAGCGCTAAATTCTCACAAACGAGATTCTGATGGCTCATTGAGTAACTTCAACAGCGCGTCAAAACCCACAATTCTTCAGCTATTTTGGTTCATTATTTTCAATAATGAACCATTGGAATCGAGCATGAAAAAAAAATTCTACCCCACCTCAAAATTTTATGGTTTACGTTTCATGGTATGTAGAATCCGAAAATGCAATAAAAATATTTCTATCTGTCCGCCGTACGCCGTACTGGCCACTTCTCTTCGTTACCATGAAACAAAATTGATGAAATTCGGGTTATAGGTTCCGTTCGGGGTCTCGTTGGTCCTCGATGCTCGGCGTTACTGTCAGTCATCTCTAAGATGTTCAAAATAGGGGTAGCAATTTTCAGAACGCCGGAGTTCGAAAACTTTCGCTGGAAGAGTATGGTTTTTTTTACGTTATTAAATTTGTCTTGAGCTAAACAATCGTTTGAGACCACCCGGAGCATTGTACGTCCAGCCATTCGTGTGCACCAAAAAGCTTCGTCAACACAATCGTGAATCAAACGGTATAAATCCGTCCGGGATATCATCACTGGGGAGCACCTGATTATAATCAAGGATGGCTGTACGATGTATGAAGTCTAGTTGGTTGTTCTGCGATATTATTTCATTTGATAAGTGGTGGACTATTGGATTTTGTAGGTAGCTACTTGTGAAACTTGAACAAACGTTGAAGTATTATTGGTGGGTAAATTATTACACAAGGGTAAATTATTAAACAACGGCAAATTATTACCCATTGGTAAATTATTGCATAACGGTAAATTATTTCACAACGGTAAATTATTACACAACGGTTCATCTACCAAGGAGGGGCTGGATTTTGTTGATCGGTACTTTTGCAACTTAAACAACCGTTGAAGTATTATTGATGGGCAAGTTATTACACAACGGTTCATTATAGTTGACCACGAAGGTAGGTATTGACCACAGAAAACAGTGATCTACGCAGAAGGGGCATCTATTTCACTCCACATCAACAATTTTCCTTCAGAACTTCATTATTTGCGTTTCTTTTTGCCGTTTGCATTACTGTTTGTCATCGACAGAATTATTTTAGCAACGTTTAACTCGTGATTTAGATAGGTACCCAGTAACGAGTACGGGGTTAGGTACTAACCTACGGAGGGTCTGCGATCTACATAATATGTAGAGAATAGTACATTATTATATAGACGGGTTATCTATACAGAGAGCTGTGATCTGTAACAGAAGGGTATTCTGTACATAATAATAAACCGTTGTGCAGGGATTTTCAGCGTTTTGTTTTTGCATACAGTGGCGCCGGGCCATTGCTCCTAGTCATCTTGCGACCTGGCACCAAACCCGGGGATAGCAATTTCTGACTGTCCAACGAGTACACCACCAAAATGTCATGGAATAACTATGACCAATTCACAGAGTTATTCTCGTGGAACATATTACAGTCAAGCAAGATCTATGTTGAAAATGAATACTAACTCAGAATCAGGACTGTCGAAGGTTTTCCTGCTGAACTATATGAATAATGTTGCAGCGGAGTCCGTTCTCGATGTTATACTCTAATTTCTAACAGGCTCTGCCGTTAAATACGCATTCTAATCGAGTTGGCAGCAGTACCGATAATTTGCATAAGTGACGTCAGACCAACGTCAAATCCCGGGAGCCTTGCCAATCACCGAATTCAATTGATCCGCCGGGAGACAGCAGTGTAATCATGTTGCATGTAAACACCTAACGATTAGGTATTAATGCAGATCCAATCCTTACGGTGACAGGCCAAGAGCAGAACAGATCACCCAAAGTGCATCACATCAATAGCTAAGATTAAACTAGTGTTAGGTTTAAACGGTGACGTAATCGCTTCAGCTTCTCACTGCGAATACGCCTTTCAGGATAATGCCTCTCTGAACCCAGTAATTACTATACTTGATATTTATCATTTTATTTTTTATATTTTTGTATTTATTTTCAGGCTCCCAATCAATGGGTGAATAATTAAGGCACCTGCCTCTCCCTGTCATATTCATACGCAACAACAAGCTCTTCTTCATGCCACCCCCTCCTACCTGCATTCCACTCATGAGGGACTGACTCATTTACGCTACCAACATAATATAATCAGCGTTTGTACAAGGATTCCATGATCTCCACCATTCTTCTTTATAACTTCACTCTTCATACGTATTGATCAACACTCATCCATGTGTGTGTTTTATGATGAGTGGATGTGTCTAGGGGGTGGAGTGGGAGTTACAGGGTAATCGTCAGTAACGTAAGAGTTCTAAGAAAGTTTGAAAACCAAAGATTCAGAGGATTCATTGTCCTCCAAAGTTGCTGTGATCATACACATAGGTACCGTGCATAGTTATTCGTAACAGCAAGCCATGCAAAAATATTGGAATAGGCGTTTATCGCCAATCCTAAACAAGCCCTTTCTTTGCTGGATATTATCTCTGTTATTGCTCTACACATAAGAAAATAACGAAAAGCTTGATGAGAAATTGTTTCTAGGGCTGAAAACCGCTCCGTGAATGTACCTACATGAAACTGTGGTAGGCGCGGGCAAAGTGACGTCGCCCTGGAAGCCAACGAATGTTAGACGAATGGCCCAGTCCGCTACAGAGGCCACCCAGTCATCAAAGCATACATGAATATGACGTCACCGCTTGCTTGCCCATTTTTCATGAAATCTCGCCCACAAGAGAGCGGGCTTCTTTTATAACTATCCATTTTCTAAAACCTCTCTAAAAATATAAAGATTATAATAATGAGGAGTAAGTACCCATGACTTCTGTTTATACCCCATTTTTAAATGTAAGTAGGTTCCATTCCAATAATTTTGAGGCCAACCGCCATTGCACCCCTCCCGCCTGGGGGGACCCCGTTGTCAAGTGTGACATCACTTGTTGCCGAAAATTTTAAAGCTGATAGAAAACGAACTTTCATCGTAGGAGAGTGCGGTTGGACTCAAAATTCTTAGAATGGAACCTACTTTCATTTAAATATGGGAAAGTAATATAACCAGAAATCATGGGTACTCCTCATTATTATAATCTTTATATTTTTAGACAGGTTCTAGAAAATGCGTGCGGTCAGTCTCAAAATTCTTAGAATGGAAGCTAAGTACTTTCATTCAAAAATATAAACAGAAGTCATGGGTACTCCTCATTGTTATTCAGTTGAAAAAGTGTAAAACCTAATCACTCGAACTTCCCATCTGGAATGGTGAAACCGAAGGGACGCCATCAACCTAGTTTCATTTATTTACTGTTTCTTAAGGATATTGAAGTGAACCGAAGCCAAGGGCTCACTCATTATCACGGAGGCCCATTAATACAAGAGACAAGCACTTCGACAAACTAACGACCCCAATATGGTGTAGTTTGGGTGATGGGGGAAGCAGGACGCAATATTATACCAAAACCTCATTTGGAACGCTATTCTATCTCTACCGTCCTTACTAATTATTCGGAATGAGCTTCGCGTGCATCAGTGGTGCATCGTCGTCGAATCGACCTCATCCACATAACATAGCAATCTGGCCACACATCAAAGCACTGTAAAAACCCCGAAAAGATAACATGTCCTGTTTGCGCCCAAAATCATACCCTAAAAGAATGCACATTGCGCACCGAATCGTCATACTTATGTATTAATTGCACGGAAAGTAATAACTATGCCGCAGAGAATAACAAACGGAGTTGTAATCACAGAGCGTTGGATCCGAACTGCCCATCATTGATAAGACATCTGGAGCGCATACGTAGTAACATCCAATATGAATTCTAACCCCGACCCTTCACACGTATTTCAAAACAAACTTAGGTGTTTACAAATAAATCTTCAGAGGTCACGTTCGGGTACCTCCAACGCGCTTGAGTTCGCTAAACGAAACAATATAGATATCGTTTTCATTCAAGAGCCCTTGACAAAGGAAAATTCCATTCAAGGGTTTACAGACTGTCGGGTTTTCCAAATTGGACCTGATAGGAAAAGAGCTGGAATTATAGTAATGAACAGAAGTCTAGATGTTATTTTATTGACACAATATTCTAATGAGGATTTTATCGCAGTGGTGATTCAGTGCGGAAATAACAAATTCTTGGGGGTATCTGCCTACTTTGATTGTTATAGGGACATTCAACATGATTTACAGAGGTTGGACAATTTGTTGGAATTTATTGGAAACCAAAAATTTCTATTGGCAGTTGACAGCAATGCTAGATCATCGAACTGGTCGGATATAGTCACAAACAATCGAGGAAGAGACCTAGAACTTTTTCTATCATCTCATGACCTAATGATCATCAACGAGATGAACGGTGTACCTACTTTTGAATCCTCTAGAGGATCAAGTGTGATCGATCTTACTGTCACCAATTCTAGTTTTACTCCATACGTGGTTGACTGGACGAATAGAGTTGATGAGAGTGCATCAGACCACAAACTTCTGACTTTTGACATTCTCCTACAGCGACATTCTGACATCAGTGATTATAATCATGGAATTCGATTTATATACAAAAAAGCTAATTGGTCAGAGTTTTCAAGGCTTCTATCTGCTAATCTTGCTGAAATACGTGACAATTGGCTGATGTCGTCTTTGGCTGGTCAGCGGGCGGTGGGGGGTTTGGAGTCGGATTTATGCACGTTTTTAGAAAATTGTAACGATTTGTCGCAAGCTGTAGATGCGATAGAGGATGCCATAAAGAGAGCTTGCATGGGTTCTATGCCGACTTCTAATTCTCGTGTCGCCCGCGATGGACACCGTAGCGTAAAGTTTTGGACGAAGGAACTCACAGATTTAAGGCTTCTTGTCAATCATAAAAGGCGGGTCTACCAACGAACCAGGGCTAGAGAACTGCGTGCCACGAGGGAAACGGATTACTTACATTGGAAGAAAATTTATAGGAGCAGATTGGATGAGAGGAAAATTGAGTCCTGGCGAGAGACCTGTAATGGAGTGGATGGATTCGACGTATGGAACAAGATTTACAAAGTTATATGTAGAAAGTTTGGAGGTCCCTTAAGCCTGGTCTACAATCAAAAAGGAGGATGGAACATTTACGGACGGTCTACGGGGAACTTTAGAGTACGTGATGAAGACATGTTTTCCATCAGACAATCCTGAAGAGGATAGCCCGCATCAGAGTCGGGTGCGCCGCAATATGGACTCTCCCTATGCAAATGATAACGATATTGAATTTTCTCGTGATGAAATCAAAAGCGCAATAGTGAGTCTTAACAAAAATAAAGCACCAGGTTCAGATGGGTTGGTTCGCGAAATATATTATAGTGCGTTCAACTTATTTCCTCTATTGATTACCACTCTATTTAACCAGTGTCTGTCCAGAGGGGTTTTCCCTGTGTCCTGGAAGGTGGCTTCGGTGATTTTTCTACCAAAGCCTGGAAAAGAAAACGAACAGACGGTGGGAAGTCTAAGACCGATCAGTAAACTTCGAGTTGGTGCTAAAATCTTGGAAAAACTTCTCATCAACCGTATCAACCATTTTTTAAGGTCCCGTCACTTATTAAGTGATAATCAATTTGGGTTTAGGCCACAACGAAGCACTACAGACGCAGTTATGAAAGTGAAAAATTTCGTTCAAGGTGCACTATCGGAAAAACGAGAAGTCCTGCTATTTGCTTTGGACGTCGAGGGAGCTTTCAATGCAGCTTGGTGGCCGGGGATCTTGGATCAGTTGCGCTCGTTTGGTTGTCCATCGAATTTGTATTGGCTTACCAGGGATTACTTTAGCTGCCGTAGGGCGATCGCGGAAACGGGCTCGGACACGGTAGAAATGTCTGTTACAAAGGGCTGCCCTCAGGGTTCATGCTGTGGTCCCGGATACTGGGACATCCTATTCGACTCCCTGCTCAAGATGGCATTACCTGATGGTTGCCAATCAATTGCATTTGCAGATGATTTTTTATTGATGGTGAAAGCTGACGATTACATCAGCCTCCAGACCATAGGAAATAGGGCGCTGCGGGACGTTATTATCTGGTCTGAACGAGCAAATTTGAGATTTAGTAAAGGCAAGTCGAAGCTACTCCATGTTTCATCGAGGCAGCGAAGAGAACAAGTGACGATATGCATGGATGGGACTGTTCTACCGGAGGTTGAGGAACTCAAGTACCTGGGCGTGGTCCTGAACTCTCGATTTACGTGGAAATCACATTTGAAATATCTGGCAGATCGGTCAATGAAAATTGTGAACATTCTCTCACGCAGTGTCAGGGTGCACTGGGGTTTGGGCCGTCAGGCCGTGAGACTCATATACGGTGGGGTTTTTGTTCCTATAATTACATATGCAGCACCGGTTTGGGTGAATGCGGCTACAACCAAGGCTAATGCGTCGATACTGGAGCGTCCTCAGCGTTTGATGGCTCTGCGAATGGTAAGAGCTTTCCGCACTCTCTCTTATGAAGCAGCGTTCGTAATCGCTAATATTCTGCCGATACCTATAAAAGTATGCTTAATGAAGGAGGAGTACGAGAAGACACATGGGGAGTCTTGGAGAGGATTGCGCTTTGATGCACCAGTGAAACCATCGGATTGGAACCACCCCTCGGTGGGAAATGTGGCTGCGGTGTTGGATGTGCGGGAACTTGCACAACGGAGGGTCCTCTTAGTGTATACTGACGGCAGCAAAACAGCAGCTTCGGTCGGGTGCGCCTTTGTGGTGTACTGTGAGGGCCGGGAGTTGGAGCAGGCGAAGTTCAGGCTGGATGGCTCCTGTTCCAACAACCAGGCGGAGGCATTGGCTCTTGTGAAGGCTTTGGAGTGGATAAGGGACGTTTATCGACACTACGAAGATACTGGATTCGCGGTATTCACAGACAGTAAGGTGTGCCTTGAGTCCCTCAGAAATCCGAACTGTCATAGCCAACTAGTCGAGGCAGCGAGGAGACTCATATCGGAGCTTCACACGGCGCTGTTGCCCCTGAGTGTGCGGTGGGTGAAGGCGCACGCGGGTGATGTTGGGAATGAACGGGCGGATATGTTGGCAAAGGAGGCGTCGCTCGAGCTCGTTAGGATCAGCTCATACTGTCTCTTCCCGAAGACAGCCCTGAAGCACCACTTGGCGGGCGATGGAGTGAGGAGGTGGGAGATTCGTTGGAATGCAACGACGAAGGGTGAGCAAACCAAACGATTTTTCCCATCAATCGAGTCGCGGCAGCGAGTAACCATCCCAGATGATTACCGACTCACGCAAATCTTGTCAGGCCATGGTCGCAGCAGGCATTATCTCCACCGTTTTGGCATAATTTCTACGCCAGCATGTTTGTGCGATGACTCGACACCACAAACCTTCTCGCACCTGCTTTTCGACTGCCACCTTTTGGAGCAGTATCGCGCACCCTTCATCAGGGATGTCGTCACAACGGGCGGACATTGGCCTCCGTCGGATCGTGACCTCCTCGCTTTATACATGAAGCCTCTGCGGAGGTTCATCGTGAATTTCGACTGCTTGGACATTCCAATTGAACTTTATTTATGATTTTATTAATTTCTTACTTTGTGGCGAAATCACTCATTTAGTTTATTTGTTCTTCGTTTCATTAATGGTATGATATTTAGTTTTATTATTTTAATTTATTGTGTACCACATAACATGTAGTACTCATGTGGAGCATGTTGTTTTTTAAAATAAAATTTAAAAAAAAAAAAAAACATAGCAATCTGGAATATATTCGTCATGATGTTAGTGTATCATAATAAGTGACATACAGAGAGACATGTTGGGATAACAAAAGTTGATGAATGCCATATTCAGGAACCAGAGAGGAATTCGAAGAGGAAAGGACACCAAATACTAGGAATGCCGAAAGAAGCAACAAGCAAATTGTCGCACAAACCGTCTCCATGCAGCTAACCTCAAATACCTAGCACCTTATCGGCGCACGGGCACCGTTCCCTAGAGACGCCGTAGCGAATTTTGAAGGCACTTTAAGAACACTCTCAAAAGGTCTGAGACGTAATACGCAACACACCTGTTGTTGCTAATCCGTAAACACGTTCTTCGGAAGCAGAAGAAGGCCCTTAAGAGTTCTACGAGAATGTATAGCCGGCTGCAACGCGCACGGAAAACCTCTATTCACTGAATTACGGGTCATGACAGTGGTCGACCACTGTACATAAATATGCTTAGCCTGAAAACAGGTACAAAAATGATAATTTAACATTCAGAGCTGATTCAGATTCATTCATTGTAAGCAACAAGGAACAAGCTACCCTTAAGTTTTTCCCACAATCAAAACTAATATCTCCGTTTATCGATGAAGATGTATAACTACTGCACTCCCGCAAAAGATCAGAGAAGCGGTGCCCAGGTAATTCGAAAGAGCGCTCAAGAATTTCCTGACGAAGAAGCCTTTCCATAACATCGACAAATATCTTGAAAGTGGTATGAGTGAAATGTGTACATAGTGGTAAAAAACTGTTTGAGTTTTACCAACACGTAGTTATAATATCTCAATGGGGCGGAGCCTGTCACACCTTGCTTTTCAGACTGCGCTCTACTTATGCTCCTAGTGCCCCAGATGTCGAAGTCCACCTCCTACCGGGAATCGAATTCAGCCCGCCAGATGAGAAGCAAGTGTAAACGAGGTGAGTAGTTGATGACACCAACCACTAAACCATGTCGGTCCCCACTATTTATTAGTACGTATACAATTTGGGTTAGTTTTAGGCTCGTTAGGTGGGTATTACCTTTATATACTTGTTTATCAGTAGGTTTCCGGCTCGGCCATTGAGCGAGTAACATCTGAGTTTATTGTGTCCGCATAATTTTATATTCAGCCTAGGATTAGCTCACTGTTTTTGTCTGGTTTTTGGCGGAGTAGTTGTGCCAACTCTAGTTTACACCTCGCAACATTCGGATTTGTGTTCGGTGCCGCAGTCTGTCGACAATCTTCAAGTTAACTTTGCCGTTGAGCCGGTTTTTGGTTTATTGTTTTCAATAATGAACCATTGGAATCGAGCATGAAAAAACAAATTATAACCCCCCCTCAAAATTTGATGTTAAACGTTTCAAGGTATGCAGAATCCTAAAATGCAATAAAAATATTTCTGTCTGTCCGCCGTACGCCGTACGCCGTACTGACCACTTTTCTTAGTTACCATGAATCAAAATTGATGAAATTCGGGTTATAGGTTCCGTTCGGGGTCTAGATGGTCCTCGAAGCTCGGCCTTACTGTCAGTCATCTCTAAGGGGATCAAAATAGGGGTTGCAATTTTCAGAACGCCTATACCTTTTTTACGTGAATTTTTTTACGGTTTTAAATAGTTCTTGAACTTACGAGTTTTTTAAGACCACCCGAAGCATCGTACGTCCAGCCGTTCGTTCACAGTAAGGACCCGAAGTTTGCACCGACAGGCATTTGCGACACCAGGGTGAATGAAATTGTATACATTTAGCCCAAATCTCGTCACCAGGGACGCGCTAACAATCGGAACTTGGCCCGCGATCAAATCATTGCTAGGGGCCACCTGATTATATTGACCAAGTATGAAGTCGAGTTGGTTGTTCTGTGATATTATTTCATTTGAAAAATGATGGCTCTTTTGGAGTTTGTTGATAGGTAGTGAAACTTGAACAAACGTTGAAGTATTATTGATGGGTAAATTATTATTACACAATGGTGAATCATTACTCAACGGTAAAATTATTACACAACGGTTCATCATACCATCTACGTAGAAGGGGCTGGAGTTTGTTGGTAGGTACGTTTGCAACTTTTTTTCACTCATCATCAACAATTTCTCTTCAGAACTTCATTATGTGCGTATCTTTTTGTTAGGTACTGTTTGTCATCGGCAGAATTATTTTAGCAACATTTAACTCGTGATTTAGGTAGGTACCTAGTAACGAGTACGGGGTTAGGTACTAACCTACGGAGGGTGTGCGATCTATATCATATATGTATAGAATAGTATATAGGTATATTATATAGAGGGTTATCTATACGGAGAGCTGTGATCTGTAACAATGGTAAATTATTACACAACGGCAAATTATTACGCAACGGTAAATTATTACACAAAGGTGAATTATTACACAAAGGTAAATTAGGTATTACATAACGGTAAACAAATGAAGACCCCCACCCACGGACAATATTGGATACAAAGTCCTTGATTATAATCGAATTGTCTAAACTAGGCGAGGTGCGCACTGGCATGGTCCGCAATAGTTCAATAAATCGTTTTTTGTTTTGTTTTTTCAATAAATTCATTATGAGTGGCCTAGGCCTTTCCAATCACATGGGATTTCGCGTTTAGTTGTGGCGCCGGCTTTTGTTTCTGTCCCAACCTCATCCGCCATTTCCAGGGTGTTATCACTCCACATCAACAGTTTCCCTTCCTCACTTCATTATTTGCGTTTATTTTTGCCATTTTAGTTACTGTTTGTCATCGACAGAATTATTTTAGCAACATTTAACTCGTGATTTGGTAGCTACCTAGTAACGAGTATGCGGGGTTAGGTACTAACCTACGGAGGGTCTGCGATCTACATGATATGTATAGACTAGTACATATTATATTATACTAGCTGTGTACCCGCGCTTCGCAACGGTAGAACAGACACCCCCTTTAGGACAGGCCCCAATCATAACAGTTTTATGATATATATTTAACCCCCCCCCCCCCCCGTATCCTATGAACCCTCCCTACCTGGTTAGAAACATTCCTCAATGTTCACACAACAAATTCCCAAAGTTGCACTCCAATTGGTCAAGTAGTTTTGAAATTTCTGTAGACCCCCCCCCCCCTCATAACCTGTACCCCCCTCCCACTAACATCCTGATTGAAGTACCACTTGAATGTACTCGTCGAGCTGAATCCAGAATCTAATTACAATCGGATTTACGTCCAACCGTTCAAAGTTATTATAAGCATAAACGTCCTCATAGAAGTGATTATAACACGTTTTTTAGTATCTAGTATTTCATTCATAACGTTTCAACGGATGGACAGATTCAAATGCGGATTTTTCATAAACCTTCCCAGATAAATTCTGCGTCAAATGGTACCAGCCGCAACTTTCTACGTTCAGCCGTTCTCAATTGATGCCGAGACAAACAAACAGACAAACAAACAGACACTGTTTTATTATATGTATAGATAAAGGGTTACCTATACGGAGAGCTGTGGTCTGTAACAGAAGGGTATTCTGTACAAAATAATAAACCGTTGTGCAGGGATTTGCAGCGTTTTGATACTGTTCCCGACCACGTGAAGACCGGCGAGCAGTCGATCGACGAGATAGCGTCCCCACTCAAACCTGCTGTTTGAGCCCTCTCCCAACTGTTGGCAGGAGACGGAGGTGAGTCTCGCAGTCTTATCTGTCATATTTTTGTTATAGGTACGAATTAGTCGTCTCCTAGCCGCGGAGCGAGCGAGTGCTAGAAGCTAATCTTTGTATTGTGGATCGGCATCAATACAACAACAGTTAACCGTTAATATTTTTGAATCGAAAGCATTACTGGAGAGAATGGACTCCCTAACTAAAACAGTAAATACTGCGCTTTCTAATATGAATTCACTTTCATGTGAGGTGAAAGAAATAAAGGACGAAAACGAAGCTCTGAGGAATGAACTATGGCGACTGGATCGAAAAGATAGAAAGAATAACTTGATTATGTTCAGTGCCAAGGAGGAGGAGGGGGAGGATGTCGATCGTGGTTGAGCAAATTTTCAGGAAGGTGGAATTTGATGCAGGACTCACCCAGTCAATATTCCGTATAGGGAAGTCGAAGGGAGTCTGGCTAATTCTCATCGAGTACGCCTCTAGGCGCTATAAGTTCAATTTACTAGAAAAAAAAGGCGCAACTGAGGGCTATTGGCATTGGTCTTGGACATGATTGGTCTCCGGCAGATAGAGAGGAGCTGAAAAAACATTCCAGCAAAGAGCAGGACCACAAGGGAGGGAGCAAACAACCAGAAAGAGGGGTAAGAAAACAACCATCAGGGAAGCCCTCAAAACTCCGATAAGAGGTGCATGCAGCTGAAGGGTGATTACAGTGATAAGTTAGCCCAATTCCGATACAATGAGCCAGAAGATGCTGAACAACACCCAGCACTGCACACGGAATAGCAATTAGCTACTGGGGCCCGGAAACTTTATCAGCAGTTCTGTTCGAATCAGGTGGGCGCACCCTTGCAGCGGCTGGAAGAGGAGCTGGAATCTCAAGAACACCATAGCCCTGCAGCATCCAATCTTCCTAATCATAAATCCGCTGTGCATGAAAATTCTAATTTTGGCAAAATTGTATTTTGGAATTGTAAAGGCTTTAAAATTTTGCTACTCTCTGATATTAAGCACGACAATAATTATGCTCTTATAGATCTAAGTGAGACATGGCTAGAATTGGATGTCGTGGATAAATAATAAATATATTGTAAGTATATTGTAAATAAATATATTTTAAACCTATCAGGTATTTTCTTCTATGGCTATCCGGGGGTATTTTCTTCTATGGCTATCCGGGAATATCGAGAGGCCGGGCGAGTGGAGGTGTGTTGGTGCTGGTTAGGAGGGGTGTTAAGGTTGTTGAGGTGATCGACTGTTGCGAATGGTGGATTTTCTTAAAGATCAAACTGGGAGGGATTAGTATAATAATTGGAACACTATGCTTACGTAAGCAGTCTGGGTCAGAGGCGGAAATCTTAGCATACCTTGAGCTGCTGGCGAGCACCCTAGATGGTATTGAGATGAACCACAAGGACTGCCCGGTAATAATTGCAGGGGACTTCAACAGTCGTGTGGGGCTCTTGAACCAGATCCCTGAGGAGGTGACCGAGGAGTCGACTCTGTGTGCGACCCGACGATCATTGGATGCTACTACGGACAAATGGGGCGTGGAACTGACCAACTTCATGGAAATGAGAGCCTAAATACTGCTGAATGGGCGGACCACCAGCGATGAGCAGGGTGCTCACACGTTTGTCTCGGGATCTGGGTGCAGCACGATCGGCTTGGCCTTCTGCGATCTGGATTCCATACGATTGATTGAGGACTTTACTGTACTCGATACTGACGGATCTGATCACTTTCCCACTGAGGTGGGATTGAAGCTGCGGACCAGTCAAGTAAAGGAGGGAGGGGTTCCGGCAGTGGTTGTCGTAGAATTGAGCGATATATCACTTCGACGCCTCATAAAGGAAGGAGTATAGGGAGGCTATGGATTACTCCGAGTTTGATATTGAGTGATACCTTGAGTTGGGGGTTGAGGCGGCCTATCATGGCTTTGTCTCAAGGCTTAGGCTGGTTGGTTCCTCTTTGCACATGCTCAGGGTGGTGTGTGTTGCGACATAACCGCCACATACAGACTGAACAGCCCCGGGAGGCTGTTTGGCCCGCAGAACTCCCTCTCCCCCCCCCCCCCCCCCCCCTAACACCCTGGGTGATATGGATGATACGGCGGACGGCGGACGGACATTGCATTTTTGGAATCTACACATCTTGAAACGTAAAAGAAAAAATTAGAGGAGGTGTTATACAAATCTGTTGCTCAGCGAATACATAGGCGTATTATTCACGGAATAATAAAACAAAAAAGATACCTATACGAGAATGTATTGCAGTCACACTGGGTTGAAGAATTTATTACATCCCACATGTCGACTTTATTGGTTAATTAGGCTCGCAAAATGGAGTTTTAATGCTGATGTGGTGATACAAGGCAAGATGGCGAAGGAGCGGAGGGGTGGGACTTTGACGAAACATCAATAACGGTAACAGCGTAGAGGAAAAACTATGTCTCGCACAACTTCTTTCATCAGAGACTTAAAAAAATTCTCATCCTCCCAGTAACAGGTAATGGACAAGAAGTTGGCTATACCGGGGGAATAGGTCTCGGAACATAAAGTGTAAAAATGCGGAGCCGCATTATAAGGAGACCAATTTAAGTTATTTAATAGAGTTGGTGGCTAACCTTGCGATTCTCGGTGAAATGGCCGAGGAGGGTGGTTACTGGTTGTTACGGGGGGAGGAGGGGGGGGGGGGTCCCACGTTACCCACTTTCGTTGAATGGTACGTTCGCTATGGGGTTATGGGGTTTTGTGGAGGGGAGTTTCAACTGTGGATTTATGACTGCTTTTTTTTTCCTCCGTCTGCTCGCGGAAGATTGCGAAGGGTCGAAATAAGGATGAAGAAGACTGGGAGTCAGTAGGGGGACCCTAACTGAATTCCTACTCCCGAAAGTCGTTACTCAACAAATGGGGGCAGATTCAAATCTGTGTCACTAATGACGCAGCTATACTTCAATGAAAAGGTAAAAAGGAAGCTCAGCAACTTCCCTTTGCCATTACGATAGTATCGTGTCCCCCCCCCCCCACCCTCGAACGCTCTTTCTCAGTCTCAGACAGCCTCCCGTGACATCTGAAATTCAATATTTAGGTACTGACTGTGAAAAGGATGAAATATGTCGTCATTTATCAAAAGCAATTGAAACAACTTAGCCTCTCCCCCCCCGGATGTTTACCATCCTTGCCCAATCTTTTCCACATTTCTTATGGACGACAGTGGTTATAAATTACAAGCTTATGATCTAAAAAACAGATAATATTCACCACCACTTTCTTTTGGAGACGATATATAATTTGTACTCAGTTTTTATGCAATTGGCAGCGAAAACGACAGAAGGGTTTTCCTTAAATCGTTTCATTAGTGATTAATCGAAAAGCGAAAGTCGCATTGATGATTTAATAGGTTTCACCTCTCGCAGTGTCCAAGGCGATGAATTATGAATGAAATGAAAATCACTGTTATGCAACAACATCTTCAGTGTTGTGCACTGCATTTCATATCATACGGCGTACGGCGGACCGACAGAATTTTTTATTGTATTTTCGGAATCCACATACCTTGAAACGTAAACCATCAAATTTTGAGGGGGATTAGAATTTTTTTTCATGGTCGATTCGATGGTTATTTTGGATTTTGTTTATAGGTACATCTTTAATTTGGCAAAAGTTATGCTTCATGAATGAGAACAAATAATTAATTATAGGATTCTTGAATCCGCTTGTGGGTCCCATTTGGGATCATGTTGGTCCACGAAGCTCGGCGTTAATGTATCATCTCTAAGGGGTGAAAAATATGGGTTGAGATTTCCAGCACGCCGTTATCTCGAATTTTTTCGAGTTTTTAAATAGTTCTCTAACTTGAGCCATTTTTTCGAGACCACCCAGAGCATTGTACGTCCAGCCATTCGTTCACAGTGAGGCCCTGAAGTTGCACTGAGAAGCTTCGTCAACATGATTGTGAATGAACCGGTATATTACAACCAGCCCACACAAATCATTGCAACAAACTTTTGCAAACAGCTGATTGTAATCACTTACGGATTATAATAACACCGAGTTGGTTGTTGATATATTATTTTATTTGAAGAATGATGGTTATTTTGAATTTTGTTGATAGATAGGTAATTTGTAACTTGAATAAACGTTATGCTTCATGAATAGCAACAAATAATTAATAACAGAATTCTTGTACGCACCGCATATTTATGAAATTTTAATTGCCCGACCGGCTCCAGTACTAGATTTAGAGCTTTCCTGGGTGGGGGGGGGGGGCACGAGGGTAGGTAATGACCACAGAAAACAGTGATCCACGCATAAACCGATGTATAATAATTTGCAGCGTTTTTACCTATTTGTTGATTGGTAGCTACAAAGTTATTGCTCACGGCCAAAAAATCATACAAATTTGGTGAAAATTTATTGATGTATATTTATGTAACTATAATAATAATTGTCACACGTTTGAGAGCTTTTACTTCGAATCACGTAGCATTTTTGTCGTGCATGTGCACTTGTTTGAGGGGGATTTTACGTTTAAAACAGTGTACCTAATTCGCACTATAGTCTTTGACAACCATGAGACCGTAATATACTCTATACTATACTTACTTGGGCGAGATCAGACTTCTCCGAAACCATAAATCATTAGCAAGTTAGAGGGTGCATGTTGGGGTTAGTGGTCGGACAGCGTGACCCACAGATTCTTTTCACCGCGCTACGTGACAATTTCCTTCGAAGCTCTCAGCTACTGCTTCGGCACTGAGGACATAAACGAAACGATTGTCTTGCTTGGCCGCCCTAGATAATCTGCTTTTAGCGGAATTGGAGAAAAGTCGTATCATGGTTTCCCCCTTGCAACCGAAGGTCCCTAACGGGAAGGATGGTGAACTGAATACACTGAGTATTATGGAAACCAAAGGGAACTCAAAGGATTATCAAAGAGTGTTTCCGTGATTTCGCTCGGCGGGCCAAAACGTTGGACTTGGTAAAGCAAAGGTAGTGGAGTTATTTATTTATGGATAAAATCAGTGGATATTTACAGGAGTTTCAGCGGAAACTCTGAACTGTGAAATAGCCACTCAACAATATTGATTCCTTTGAAACTGGCTGACTGAATCAATGGAAGTAAAACTAAGAATTTTAGGAAATGAAGTCGTGGATGAAAACGGAAGATCGGGTTAACCCCGTAGCTGCAGCTCACATTGCTGGGATACGCAGGGGTGTAAGTGCACCTAACTTCGGAAATCGGTTTTACATCTTAACTCGTTTCAAAAGTGCCATGCAGCATGACCAGTTTAGCGAATGGTGATAGAAGGTAAATTTTTCATGGTTTGGTTTGCAATTTTGAACACTTGGCCCCTAGAAACGTTTTTGTTCATTACCTGAACTTTTTTGTTTATAACTAGCCCCATTCTATGTAACATTTTTTATGTTAAATATGTTATGTACTAATGGTAGGCAGGTATTGCATTAATGAACCATTACCTATTAAATCTAAAATAAAACTATAGTTTGTGACATTTTTGGATACAAAATATTTATGGCTATAATGAGGAGCTTGCACCGTCTGAAATTCTGTATGAAACTTTTTTATTCTACACTAGACCACCCACGGTTCACGAAAATGTGATCAGATGTAGACAAAAATGCTGTTGTACCTAACAATTAAAATTGAATTTGAAAATTGGGAAAAGGGGAAGCTGCGCGAAACGCTCTGTGATTGGTTGACGAGCGTGTGACGTCACAGTCCTATAATCCAGGAGGACAAGGCGAATTCCATGGTTCCCATCAACTAACAATACATTCATGTAACAAGTTTCCTTTTCGTTATTTTCCGCGATGCTTCCACATCTTCTACACAACAGAAGTGACAACAACGCATTACCATACTGCATAACAAAAATAAAATACCCCGAAAAAGAAGAAGAATGGAACCAACAACAAACAAAAACAAAGCTGGGCGGATCGGATGCAGAAATCAGAAAGTTCGCTGTGCCATTTCTTCATATATTATTTTGTTGTCATTCCGAAAAAATGTTGTGCAATCGTACTATTATTATTTTGTGCCAGCTCAATTTCTAAATCGCCCCAAAAATGGTTCACTGTTGCGCCGACTGGCCAACCAACACGGAAAAAGTGGTTTGACCTGATAAGGAGGAAATGCTATAATATAACTCACCCGTAAATGTATGTATGTTTGCGGAGATCATCTTAATGTAAGTAGGTATGAATATTTACTAATATACGTACCTGACCGTGGTCAAATCTCGTCATCGGTGGATATATTTCGGGTAGGATAAAATTAATCGTCTGTTTTGTTTCATTACCACGTACCTAGCTGAGGTAGAAAAGCTGTGTACGCAAAAAGTCAAAAAATTGTATCCTCCAAAATCACTAAGTTGAGAATTAAGAACAACAATTCACATTGAAAGCTCAAACTTTAATGAAACACAACTGTTTTCCGTAACTACAAGGACGACGATATCTCAACACGCCCCCTCAACATCATCCGATAAATCCAAAGCGCGCTCGGAATTCTTGAAACTTCTTTCCTGCAATGGGTTTCGTAAGAATGTCAGCTAGGTTGTCATCAGTTGGACAGTATTCCAATGATATTTCTCTTTTGTGGACGAGATCCTTCACATAGAACTTCCGAACATCTAAGTGCTTGATCCTTGCACTGGCCTTATCGTTTTCAATGAACTTCATGCAACTTTGGTTGTCCTCAAAAATCGACGTTGCAGTTTCTTGAGGATGGCCCATGTCTTTCAAAAGCATCCGAATCCAAACTGCCTCTTGAACTCCTTTTGAGCTTGAACCCACTCTGAATAAACACCCGCTGATTGACTTTCGATCTTCTCGATCCCCCGCCCAATCAGCATCCACATAACAATTCAATTTAATTCCGTCTTGCGAACTTAATCTTAGCTTGATGTCCAGTGTCGATTTCAAATAGGATACGACCCTCTTCACTGCGTTCCAATCACTTTGCGTTGGCTTCTCGACTCTGCGCGATAAAATCCCTACTGCTGATGAAATATCTGGCCGTGAAGTTACAGCCAAATACAGTAGAGACCCTATAGCTTGGCGGTACTTTCTGTTATCGGACAATAGCGTAGACTCAGCATTGGAATTCATGAAACCGGCCTCCATAGGTATTGTCACTGGCTTGGCGTCCTGCAGACCAAATTGGGTGACCAAATCTTCAATCTTTCTTCGTTGATGTATGCAGTAGTCGAGACCATCATGCTCGATTTCTACGCCCAAGTAATTTGACGCAGTTTCTAAATCTTTCAGTTCAAACGACAATGACAACAATTGGAAAGCCTTCTGAACACCTTCTTCACTCCCTGCACAAAGAATATCATCGACGTGAATTACTATGTACGTGTAGGATCCTTCTTCTAGCTTAACATATAAACAAGAGCACACTAAATTCTTACTGTTTTGATTCTCGAAACCTTCAGGTTGAGTCATGTATATGTCTTCTTTAAGGTCTCCATTCAAGAATGCTGTTTTGACGTCAAACTGCTTCAGAAACAATTTCTTGGAAGCTGCTAAAGTGAGCAGTATTCTTACAGTGACGGGGTTTATTGTTGGTGCAAAAACCTCATCGTAATCTTCGCCATATTTCTGTAAAAACCCTTTTGCAACCAAACGCGCTTTGTAACGCTCCACTTTCCCATCATTCCCATATTTGACCTTGAATACCCATTTTGATCCCACAGCTTTCTTTCCGGGAGGTAGTTCTACCAATGCCCAAGTTTGATTTTGTATAAGAGATTCCATCTCTTCTCGTGCAGCCAAAATCCATTGTTCTTTTTCGGGGCCTTGCATACTTTCAACTTGTTTCCAACTCCTTGGTTCAAAAAGTGTATCTTTATCACTGTCGGCAATCAGAGCTCTGTACCTTTCTGGGGGAATGCCTTTAGTAGTTCTACCAGAACGTCTCAATGGAAAATCATTGTTATCTCCTGGGTTGCAATGGATCTGCTGGTGAACCTGGGATCCTATTTGTTCATGAAATTCCTGACCCTGTTGATTCGTCCCACATGGCGCTGGATCCAAAATGACGGTGGGTTGGACAGTACTCAAGGGATTTCTTGAAGTTTCATTTCCTGAAATCGTTATGAAATACTTCGAAATTGATAAATCATCGTTCGTATAACCAATTTCTTTCAATGCTGAAAGTACTTTCGCAGTATCTTCGGTTTCGCTCATAAATCTGACATCACTTGATGTGACAAATTTCTTTTCATCTGGCAGCCAAACTCTATACCCTTTCGAACTATTTGGGTAACCAACGAAAACTCCCGATTTACCCCGTGGGTCGTACTTCCCTCTACTGGGGTCTTTGTTTAAAACATAAACTTTACTCCCAAATTGTTGGAAATAAGCTACTACTGGTGTCTTTCCAGTCCAATAAGTATACGGAAGTTCACCATTCAAAGCATCTGATGGACACCTGTTGCGAATATGTGCCGCTGTGGATATAGCTTCGGCCCAAAACATCTGTGGAAGGCTTGATTCAATGAGGAAACTTCTTGCCATGTCGTTCAGAGTACGGTTTTGCCTTTCAGCTACTCCGTTCTGCTGTGGGGTTCTGGCACAAGTAAACCTTCTCTGTATCCCACATTTGTCTAAAAATGTATTAAATTCATGATTGTCATACTCTCGACCATTATCGCTCTGCAAAAACTTGATTTTTCTACCTGTCATATTTTCTACCATGTTTTTGTAGTTTTTAAACGCGTTTAATGCCTCATTCTTATTCCTCAAGAATCTCACTTCTGTCCATCTAGAAAAATCGTCTATAAACGTTATGAAATATCGCGACTTACCGAAAGATTGAATTCTCATTGGCCCGCATAAGTCAGTGTGGACCACCTCCAGTAGTCCTGAAGATCTCCCTCCTTCACTTTGTGGATATGACCTGCGCGTTAGTTTTGCTTGAATGCAAGTCTCTCATTGATGAACGATTTCGTTAGGGTTTGCCCGTATACCTCTTGCTAATCTTTCTCTGATAAGTCGTCTCAAGTCTTTGAAATTTAAATGACCGAATTTCCTATGCCATGCCAAAAGAGAAAATTGTTCTGACACCCTTTGAACACTTTCTTTTTTCTGGTGCTGGCGTAGATAGTACAAACCATTGTTACGATCAGCAGTTAACTTCGTTAATCCTTCACCATCTTGAACGATGGCAGTGTCTTTATCAAATATTACTCTGTAACCTTTGTCGGTTATTTTCCCCACCGAAATGAGATTCGTTCTTAATTCAGGCACAAATAGAGTTTCCGATAAGGAAAGCTTATTATGTCCATCATTTATTGGTATGATAGCAGTCCCAATGCCTTTCGAGGATGCATGTGTGTCGTTTGCGAGGCTGACACTTCTTCCACGGTCAGGTCTTCGGTCAGCAAGGATACTCAACTCGTTTGTCATATGCGACGTACATCCACTATCGAGACACCAACGTATATCTGTTGACTGGAAGTTGCTGGACTCATGGATCAGTAGCCCGAAATCTCCAATGTTTTCGCAAACAACTGCAGACTCCTCTTGGTGCCTTGTTCTTCTCTCTGGACAGAATCGAGATATGTGTCCAGATTTGCTACAATTGAAACATGTTCTATTTGAGCGGAACTGCGGTTTCCGTGCATCTGTAGAATCTATCAATTTTTCCCGATACTGTTGCCGTGGCTGACTCTTCCCTAGAAAAGCATTATGCTCATCCGTGTCAGTGTAGTTCTCTTTCCGTGCCTCACTTTCTTCAACAATTTTTATTTTTAGAGCCTGGGGTGATGGTAGTGTATCTCTGGTCTCAATGGCGATTCGAAAATTTTCAAAATCGTGGGGTAGAGAGTACAAGAGCATGATAGTAAGAAGATCTTCATTTATTACAATATCCATGTTCTCAAGTTTGTCAACCACGTCAAAAAAATCATTCAAATGATCTCTCACGCTATCTCCAGTTTTCATCCTTTTCAACACTAAATTTTTCAGCAAGGATGCTTTCCTAGCTGGCCCTTTTGATTCATAAATTGAACTCAATTTGTCCCAAACATCCTTGGAAGATTTGCAACCTTTGACCTGCTTCAACTCTCCAGAGCTGATTGCGAGTATTTTGTCAGCTTTAGCTTTGCCGTCCGCGAGTTCCCATTCTTTAGCCCTCACTTCTTCTGTCGGCTTCACCATGTTTCCAGTGACATAACCAAAAGTATCATTCTTGGTTAATAATGCTTCAATGTGCATCTTCCAAGTATCATAATTCTCCCGCCCCAGCGGTTCAATTTTAAGTATACTAGAACACATTTTCGTTTTCTTTCTAACTCGTAAGTCTCATAATCATTGTTGAGAATTAAGAACAACAATTCACATTGAAAGCTCAAACTTTAATGAAACACAACTGTTTTCCGTAACTACAAGGATTGGTTGATGTTGAACTAATATTGTAGACGACGATATCTCAACACTAAACATAGGTACTTTAGGTTTATTGTTGGTATCTGATTTTATGAACGACGGTTTTCCCACCTATTAGCAAACAGTATTTTGCAGGGCTTGACGTTTGCGAATGAGCAAAAGGTACCATACATTTGATTGTCATCAAATTTTTGTGAGAACATCCACCCCCAACTAGTTTTAGCTGCAAGTAATAGAATGAACGGTTGACCAATGAATTTCATAGAAAATATATGGTAGCTACGTGGGTGAAACTGTCCGATCATAGAAGAATCTGTCAAATTTAGTCAATTCTGAGGATTTTTAACAGCAATGTTCGGAAGGCTCTTTCCTTACTCTACTAACTTACGTCAGGAATAGTTCGATAACAGGTAACTGGTAAAATTAGGCCAGCCTAGGTATTGTGGCGAAGTGATAAGCTAAGATAAGATTCGCTTGTGGTAGAATAATATTGGTGAACGGTACCTACGAATTATGATAATCACTTGGGAAAAGGTTCAACAGAACTCAATGCGTTTTGCACCCACCTACGAATCAATTCCTCTTGCTGGCAAGTTAGTTAGGTACATAATTTTATAGACAACTACATTAGCTACTTGTAGTAATAAATTGATTCACACAGTAACAGCTTACCTCGTCATCTTCACTCCTTTCGTTTCGAAATTCCCCAGTTTTGCTTTTGACACGAACTCGCACTGGCCAAATGAACTGAGAGGCGGTAAGCTGAAAGACGATGCCTCATACCCATCCTTCACTTTAGGTATTTTGTCCATTATTGCAATTATTGTTGCATCAATATTGATTACGGCAAGAAAAGTTGAAAACCACCAAAAAGTCGCGAAAACACAACCAACGATTCAGTAACGTGAAGTGCAAAGGGGAAGTCAAAGACACGCGGGATGTGACGTCCCGCTCGGGGAGTGGGCGGAGACAAGCTGAAGTGGGCGTTTTGGTGGGCTGTCAGAAATTCAAATTTAATTTATTTTTATAAAATCACTGGCACATCTGAAACAAATTTTCCTTTCACCGTTCGTCTTCAGATTCAACCCACTTTTTATTTCCGCAATTAAAGAAAAGTGTGCAAGTTCCTCACAGAAATGGTATATTTTTGTCCAGTGTGAACATCTCATAACATTTTGATGAATTCAGCCTTTAACTAATTTGACCCGCTTTCGTTTTAATAACGAATATTTTTGACCAAAGCATATTTGCTGTACTGAGCCAACATTATGTAAAGTTGATGAATTTGTAGAATAACTATGGCACACGACTTTCTTTTACGTATTTTTACGTTCTTTAGCGATTTCTGACCTGCAAAAACTAAACCTCCTCCAAATATCAAAACTCATCCTTTCGTTTTTACGTTTAAACGAAAGTTTTCGTGACATTAATTCGGAATATTTTCGCTCGTAGCCAGTATCAGATTCTGTGGAAACTAAAGTAGGTATGTATTCAAAACGTTTGCTAATTCGAGTAGGCAGCATAGCTTCCTCACTTGAACGTATAGAACAGCTGGGCAGGTTCATTTTGATACGGGACATATGCGATCCAACCCGCAGTTACCCTCGAAATTTCAGCTTTACGACTATTTTTCGCGTAGTTAAAAGCGTTACAAGGAAACGATAAACATTTCATGTTCGCGCATGTGCAGACGAAAGTTAAAGTACGATCCCAATTAAATTCATATGAAACTATCAACGTATTATTCCTGATCGACCCTCCAAATTTGAAATCATTTCGGGCTGGGTCCTTCATTCCCAGATGCATGCCCATGCTACCCGGTCCGTCCACAGGTTGCAGACAGTGGAAAGGCCATAATTTATTATGGTTAGCTGCGAAATAAGCTGGTCAGTGACGAATAACCAGTCGCAGACAAGGGCGGCACCTCGTAGGGGGATTGGCCCACCTTGTGACAAGGGTGGTCCCTTATGTAAGAAATGGCCCAATACCGGATGAAGAGGTGTGACAGTGGCCAGTTTGTGCCGCCACTAGTCAATATAAGCACTAGTCAGGAGGGATGGCTCCTACAGCCTTGGATGGCAACATCTAAGGGATTGGAGACCCTGACAGAAAAGGCTCCCTGGCACTCCAGGTTGGGGGTTGGGCGTGGGATTAACGCCCCGACCCTGTAGAAAAACCATCTACTGTTACGAAACCCGAAACAATCAGAAACCACCGGACTGATCACAATGGATCCCGGCCTAGCCATGGACAACGGAAGACCAAACCTTTGTGATCTACGATATGCTACCTGAAATGTTCGTACCCTGCTACAGGCAGGAAAGATGAAGGAGGTATCCTTGGAGATGTCGAAGCACCGCTTTGATCTACTTGCTTTACAAGAAGTAAGATGACAGTGGGGTGGCAGAATTGATAAGAAGAATTACTCTTTCTTCTACAGCGGCCCTCAGGAAAGGAATGGTCTTCATGGTAATGGCTTTTTTCTCCCAAACAAGTTAAGAAACTCCTTTATGAGCTTTGAAGCTGTCAGCGATTGAATTTGTAAAATAAGATTGAGGGAGAAATTCAAAATATGACAATATTCTGTGTATATGCTCCTACTGAAGAATCCACTGATGAAGATAAAGATAAATTGTACGACGTGTTGAGCCAAAAAGTCAGCCTGGTTCCGAAGTACGATATGGTTATCATACTTGAAGACAAGGAGAACTGCTGGCCGATACTTCTTGCATGAAGAGACTAGTGATAACAGGCTGCTGCTAGCGCAATTAGCGGAAGCTAGCAGACCCTGCATAAAAAGTACTTGTTTTCCCCATAAAACAGTGCACCTTGGCACATGGAAAGCCCCGATTCTGATGTCGTCAATCAGATCGGTCATCATCATGGTTCAAAATTAAAACGTCATGATCTACCATAATGGACGTAGGAGCTAGGCGAGGTCCCAGTTGCGATTCGGACCATTTCTTGGTCCAGGTACTGATCCGTTATCGAATTGCAAACATAAGGAAGCAAAAGAAACTTAACCAGCCAAAATGGGATACTAGAAAGCTTCAGGATGAGAGCATGAAAGAAAAATACCAGGCAGCTATAGCTGAGCTGATTGAGAAGTATGAAGATGATCAAAGCTTCCAGGCATATGAGGTGGAGTACATGTGGAAGGGGATAAGAGAAACCATCATGCAGGCTGCTCAAGAGCATGATGGTTGGAGCATGTAGGGGTGCAAAGGCCCTCAAAGAATGGCTGGTTCGATGAAGCATGTGAGAATACGCTAATGCTGAAGAACCAGGGTCGAGCAAAAACAATCCAAAGAGACACAAGAAGCAATAGAAATGCTTACACAAATTTAAGGAGGAAAGCCACAAGAGTGTGATCCGAAAAGCAGAAAAAGAGAGAAAATGATAAGTTGGAGGAGACAGAGAGGTTGGCTGAGGAAAATGGCTGCAGGAATTTCTACAGAAATTTTGAATGGTTCCAAAAAGGGCATCAGCCTAAAACTAATGGCTGCAGAGACAAGGATGACATTGTTCTCGACGACGAACAAGAGATGATCAGTACAGAGCACTTCCGAGAGCTACTAAACAAAGGACACTCCCTGAAGAACAACATGTGAAATTCTATGGCACACATCTGCCAGCTGAAGTGCCGTCTCTAGCAGAAGTTCAAAGCGCCACTGGAAATCTCAACAAAAACAAGGCATGTGGAGACGATGGTGTGAGGATTACCCACAGTGTAAATTTCAAATGCGCGTTATAATAACCCAGGTTACTATAACCTGTTACCATGTATATAATTAACAGTTCTAAAATAAAATTACTTTGATTCGTACTTGCACCACCAACTAATCCGCATGAACAAAACTACTCTAAACCGAAACACCACTGATAGGACCAACGCCCTACAACTGGTGACCCCGACGTGATACACGACCTTCTGATCAGGTGACGTGATCATGGCGGAAGGCGAATCTCCCGTGCTGAGATCAGGTGAGGTAGAAAGTAACTACATCGTCAATCTTCCGGCATTTTGCCGCAAAAGCCGAAAATTTGGTTTTCACAAGTGGAAGCCCAGTTTTTTAAGCTTAAGCAGATCCACGCTGAGTCGACGAGGTTCGACTATTTGCTATCTCAACTCGACAATGCGTCTTTGGAAAATATTTATCATCTAGTGGAGTCCGATACCACCTACAAGTACTCCCAAGGTAATGCTAGAATTATAGCAGTCTATGAGGAGATTGAGGAGTCGAACATTAAAAAAACGCTGCAAATCCCTGCACAACGGTTTATTATTTTGTTCAGAATACCCTTCTGTTACAGACCACAGCTCTCCGTATAGATAACCCTTTATATAATATATGTACTAGTCTATACATATCATGTAGATCGCAGACCCTCCGTCGGTTAGTGCCTAACCCCGTACTCGTTAATAGGTACCTACCAAATCGCGAGTTGAATGTTGCTAAAATAATTCTGTCGATGACATACAGTAACTAAAATGGCAAAAATAAACGCAAATAATGACGTGATGAAGGGAAATTGTTGATGTGGAGTGAAAATACACTGGAAATGGCCGATGAGGTTGGGACAGAAACAAAAGCCGGAGCCAATAGCTGGGCAAAATGAAATATTTGACTGGAACTAGCGATTTTTTGGACAGTTTTCAAAACCCTGTGGCTCGAAAAGCTTCCTGAGCACGTATATAATTAACAGTTGTAAAATAAAATTACTCTGATTCGTACTTGAAACACCGTCTAATTCGCTTGAGCAAAACTACTCTAAACCGAAACACCACTGATAGGACCAACGCCCTACAGATGGTGTTGTCGCAGATTTATTCTAAAATGAGGGCGAAATATTGTTCACAGCTTTCCAATCCCAAATTTCCCTGGTATGGGAGCAAGAGAAGATGCCAGAGGATTGGTGCACAAGCCTGATGATCCCAATTCATAAAAAGGGAGATAAGCCTGATTGCGGCAATTATCGAGGAATTTCACTGCTTGCGGCAGCCTATCCTTGATTCTCCTCGATAGAATCAAACGATACAACGAGGATATTCTTGGCAATACCAGTGTGGGTTTCGTCAAAACAAAGGAACAGTGGATCAGATATTTATCCGGCGACAGGCGGCTAAAAAGTTTGATGAGCATGGTATTGATTTGTACGTACTGTTCATTGACTATCAGCAGGCGTGCGATGGACTCAGTCGAGCAGGAATTATGAACGCTTTAGAGAGAAATGGTGTCCCAGAAAGGCTGGTGGGGCTAATAGATATGGCTTTGCGAGGAAGTGTTTCAAATGTAATGATTTGGATTAAAACTGGAGAACCTTTTGCAATAAGCTCCGGAGACAGGCAAGGGGATTCCCTGTCAGCCACACTGTTCAATATAGAAGCCGTAAGGAAGGTGGAAAAGAGGGGAACAGTCATCGGCAACTCGTGGCAGATCCTGCCGACGGCATTGCTTTGATTGGTCGTAGCCCTGCTGCCCTGAGGGAGTCTTTATGGAGAGGGGAAACCAGTGGGCCTCAAAATGAATGAGAATAAACCAAAGTTCCTCAGAATCTACCCAGCATTCCGAGCACCCAGGACCCTGGGCCAAGTTACTTTTGGCCCATAAAAATTTGATGAAGTTTGAAAGCTTCATTTATCTCCGCAGCTCGGTGAACAAACGAAATAAAGTGCAGGACGAGATATGTTGCCGCATAATGGCGGGAAACAGAGCGTTCTCTGCAAATATCAAGCTCTTCACTAGCTAACGTCTGCCAAGGTCCACCAAAATGAGGCAGTATAAATCCTTAGTCCGACCAGTCTTGTGTTATGGCTCTGAAACGTGGACTATGCGAGCCAAAGACAAAGAAAAACTGAGGGTTTTTGAAAGAAAGGTAATAAGAAGAATATATTTATGGAGCTGTGAACAACGGTGAAGGTTGGGGAATAAGAAGGAACACGGAGATAGCCAATATTCTGAAGAATGAGGACTGCCGAGGTTCCTCTCAAATCTCTACATCACCCACTCCTATGTAATACTGAGCGATTTATTCAGATAAACGAAGGGATCGACGAGCTGGGCAACGCCAAGGGAAAGTAAGAGAAGGGTCCTTTCCATCAATCACCATCGCCCTGAACAGTCATAACGGCTGATTGTGGACGGGGGACGGGTGGAAAAGTCCCTATATAAACAGCCCTTCTGGCCCAGCTTTTCATTCGACCCATCGACCCTCGACTTGCAACTTCTTTCCTCCTACCCTTTCTGCTTTCTCCGACACTCGCTGTGGTCCATCCGCGAGGCACTGGCAAAAGACTCCTAAGGAGCAACCAATACTCGCTGTGGTTCATTCTCGCGGGGTATTGGCATTAGGTCCCTCTCTTTCATCTAGTACTCGCTTTGGTTCATTCTCCCGGGGTGCTAGCAAAAGATTCCTAAGGAGCAACTAATACTTGCAGTGGTTCATTCTCGTCGGGTATTAGTATTAGGTCCCTCTCTTCCATCTAGCACTCGCTGTGGTTCATTCGGGCGGGGTGCTGGTAAAAAGACTCCCAAGGAGCAGGTAATACTCCCTGTGGCTCATGCTCGCGGGGTATTAGTATTAGGTCTTTCATCTAACACTCGCTGCGGTTCATTCTCGCGGGGTGCTAGCAAAAATACTCCCAAGGAGCAGCTAATACTCGCTGTGGTTCATGCTCGCGGGGTATTCCTATTAGGTCTTTCATCTAGCACTCTCTGTGGTTCATTCTGGCGGGTTGCTAGTAAAAAACTCCAAAGGGGCAACTAATACTCGCTGTGGTTCATTCTCACGGAGTATTAGCAGTAGGTTCCTCCCGACCCTACCATAGGAGTGGAGATAACTGCAACGGTGATCCCAATCTAACCGACCATCACAGTGGGAACCCCGAAGTTCACACACGATTACCACACTGGTAACCCCGACGGCCTCACACGATCACCACGAGGACATTTATTTATTGATTTAATTATCTGACGGCAACAAACGCCAGTAACATAGATGAACAGATACATGAAAGCATAACATATACAAATGAAATGAAAAAGACATATACAGCCATGAAAAAATACATACAAGAATTATGAAGTGTAACAACAGTTAATATAAGATCTGATAAACTCACAATAACGGGTTAATTTATTTCAATAAATTAATAATTAAAAATTAAACAAGCTTTAGTAAAATAAGGAAGAATCCAGTAGGGCATTAGCCTCACGTGAGCAGTCTTACTAGGGGGCAGTTACACTGATAATTTACAGCTGAGAATGGAAAAAAATTGAGGGATCTCCGTTATTAAGCAGCATGTGGAGGAATGGCACATCTGCAGCGTACTTCCTGGCCTCCATGGTGAGTATATTAAAATCCGAGGAGATCCTCCAATAATCGATCCAATCATACGGGATGCCTATTTTTCAATTTTTCAATTGATTCTCCATTGGACTCTCTCTAGCTGGACCTTTTGGACGTCATAATATTGAGACCACACAACAGAACAATACTCCATTATTGGTAGCACAAGCGTCTTGTAGAGTAGGGACAAGGCATGTGGATTTGAAAAGTGCTCTTAAGAAATCCCAGTGCTTGGAGGGCCCTACAAGACACTGCCTCGATGTGCACTGAGAAGGTCAGCTGAGAATCTAGGACTAGCCCCAGGTCCCGGGTCTCTGTGCAGCACCGCAAGCGATGCCGACCAATCGCATACTAGAAATTTACCCTATGTTGAGCTCTGTGAAATGTGATCACCAAGCATTTTGAGATGTTTAGGGCCAGACTGTTTTCTGAGCACCACCTCGTCAAGCAGTTCAGGTGATCCTGCAACAAGAGGCAATCACCCTCAAACCGTACCATTGTGAAAATCTTTGGGTCGTCTGCAAACAGGACAAACTTCACAACCGGAAACAGGACACCAACACCTCTCAAGGCCTATATGGGAACCCTGCAGAACTCCCGACGACGCCAGGTAAGGCTGAGACACCGCACCCCTGACGTTACCATATATCTTGACTTGGTTGACTTGGTATATCTGTGGCTATATGCGTATATCTCGAAGACGTTTTCCCTCAAATTCTTTCCAAACCTTATATATTTCTTGTTTAGGCTGCTGTGAATATCCCATATGAATTTGGCGGAGGTAAATTCTGTTAAATTGGATTTGAAACCTAAAAGTGAAGGCTTTAATATGGTTCGCCTTGCTTGAGAGTCATATAGGGAGAGCCACTGAGATTAGTCGTTAATTACGTGCGTAATAATAGTATCAGTCAGACGGTGGCGAGATATCTGTTACAGGGATCCGAGAGAGGACCGACCTGAAGAGGAGAAGCTGCAAGGGCCGAGGGAGAACGTCTTCCAGAGGAGGTAGGACCCGACTTTCCTTATCTAATTGAACTTGTACTTAAGCGACACTTTGTCGCGTCATAGCGCCCTTCAGGCCTCCTGCAGGCATAACTGTCTGGAGGGAAGTAACCAGGGCATTGTCCCGTTCTGTTGCAGAACCTCCATCATCTTCTCTAGGACTGAGCCTTGGCCCCGGAAGTACCCACAAATACGTCCCTTGGACCCGATCAAACCTATCAGTGCACCCATATCTGAACCCACCTTTACTTGACCCCACGAATCTGGTGCCAGTCTTCATCAACAACTTCTTACACGTCTAATTGTCATAACACATTTATCTAACATACCCCTTTGCCATTGTATCTAAAGCCCGAATATCCGCGTCAAACTTAACTTCACCGTATTGCATTGTATCAAGACCTGCCGAACCCGTGAACCCCCCTTATTGTGTTTTTACCGTTATTCTTTTAATATATTTGTGATGATCCAGCGGGTGCTATAATTAGGAATGAGTACACAGGACTACTTGAGTCGGTTGGTGACTTGATGAATGCATGTTTATTAGATAATTACAACGCCTTTTATACCCCTGGTTACAGACCCGGAGGGGGGTAGGGGAACCCCGCTCCGGGAAGCCGCCAAGACGCGGCTTATACCTTATGTGACGCTAGTTACATTGTTAGGTAGGGAGCAGCCGATCACTACACTGCTCCCCCCAGAATTGAAGAATACTGCAATTATGAATGTGTTTCTTGACGGTGAAACGTGTTGAGGCGTCGGTGAAGGTAGGAGAGGCTGCGTGTTGTCTTGATATTCCGGTGCGGCTTCATCCTGCATTAGCGGCGGCTGCGGTGCGGGATCCGGGAGCGTGCTCGTAAGTGGGAGCGTGCTTGGAGGTGGTTCCGCTGGTGATGTCGGGGGTAGCGTCTGGGAGACCTCTGAGAGGTACGGCAGACAGGCGTGGTCCTTCGGGGCGGCGATGCAAGAGGCGCTGGAACCGGTGAAGTGGGCCTCAGCTGCGGCGGGCTGCAGCGGTTGGCGGCTCCGTCTTGTTGTTTGTCGCCTGGGTCCCAGTGGTAATGGTGTCGGGGGACACCTGTATCCCGATGCTCTGGAGCTGAGGGCGGCGGCAGCCGTGTGTGCAGCAGTCGGAGCATTTCCCGGCGAAAGGCGGGAGCATCAGCGTGATGGTCTGCTTGTGAGTGGCCGTAGCATGAAGTGGGTTGATTCCCTGTGGTGGCTTCATCTTGTGATTCATCGGGTTGATGAATGGCCGTGTTGTTGCCATAACTTTTCGTATTGTCGTGGTCGGAGGATGATGGCTCGGAGGTGAAGGCGTTAATGTGAGGTCCCTCAGCAGTTGCTGCTTCGAAGCGAGTTTCGGGGGTGTGTGTGGTGCCATTGTGAGGGAAAATGACCTTCGTGGGTCGCGGTCCGGGTTGGCCCGCGGAAGAATTCGGTTGGCCAATAGGGAGCGAGATTTCTTGACCAATCAGAGTTGAGGGAGGCGGTTGTGTGAACAGGTCCTCTGGAAGTCGTGGAGTCGCCGAAAAAGGTCGCTGTGAAGGCGAGTAGTCGTCGGGGCCGGGCCTGTTGCGGAGGCCGAGAAGAAGGCCGTTGAGTTCCGATTCCCAGGTTCTTGACGAGGAGGTAGCGATGATAGCGTCTTTTAAGGCACAGTGTAGGTGTTCCACGAGGCTATGTTTGGCTAGAGTATCGAGTAATAATTTTACATGCGTAAAATGTTCTTCGATACCTTTGGAGGCTACTAGAGGATCGTCTTCTTCGCCGATTCCGCAGCGGAAGAAGGTACGGGCGAGTTCGAACGTAGTAAATGTGGTCGTCCTGAGAGGTACAGTTGTGAAGTTGCGGAGGTACGGCACCGTGCATCGATCGGCGACAGTGAGCCTGCTGAGGGCGTGGTAGTCTCCGACGGGGCGAATATCTCCTTCTGACTTCGGTACGTCGTGTAGAGGGCTTGACCGAGGGGCCTCCGACGGTTCCATTATGCCGGCGTTTCGGAGTTCTGCGTGATATGGCGGGTCCTTCGTTACTTTATGGTGTTCGATTGGTGCTTCGCAGGGAGTTTTTGAAGGAGCGTGTGCGTCTAGTAGTGCCTGGAGGTAGGGTGTGTTATCTGAGGTCGCACAGCTGAAAATTCCTGGGCGTACGAGGCTAGTGGCTGCGTTGATGAGGCGGGCGTTCGGAAGGTCAACAAGGAAATCGGGGCCGAGGATCGGTGTTGAGATGTCTGCTACGGTGAATGTCCTTTCATAGGGCGGTAGGTGTACCGAGGCGCAGTGGTTGTCGTATGTGTCGATCTCCGAGCTTTTAGCCGTACGTAGGGTGCCCAATTGTGTTCCTTTTCGATGAAGAGCGTCGGCGTTTTCCGTAGGTTGGTTTTGCCAGGTGCAGGTTTTGATGCATTTTTTCGCTCGGGATCCCCATCTTCTATGGTAGAAACAGAACTTCTTGTTCGGTCGTTGAGGGGATGATTGTCTGTGCGTAGAAGGCCGCATTCGTTGGCGTTGCTGGATCACTTGCACTTCCTCGTCGACTGTAGCCACACAAGGAGGTGTTATGAAGGGTATAAGGCGGTCGGCGGCCGCCGCGAGCTTCGTGATATCAGGTTCTAAGCTGGCTGCGATGTGAAGGCGAAGGCTCTCAGGTAGAGATCGTAAGAAGAGTTGTCGGAGGAGCGAGGTCGGAGTTTCCGAGGGTAGAGCACGTTGAAGGCGTCTGGCGAGGGCCGAAGGCAGTTCGTCTGTCACCGAAGGCTGAAGCAGAGTTGAGAGCTGGGAGCCATCCGAGGGTGCGTGAGCTGCGATAAGCCGGTCTTTCAGCGTCTGGTAGCTTGCGGAGTGTGAGGCGACGATGTCGGTACAGATGTCCGCGTAGCGAGGCTCGAGCGCGAGGAAGGCACGGGTGAAGCGGGCTTCAGAAGTTTTCAAGCCTTCCTGGGCGAAAATAAGTTCGAGCTGCGCGAACCAGACGTGCGGGAAATCCGGGTCGAAAGGCCGCAGTTTGAGAGGTGCTTGTGTCGTCTCAAGTGTCTTCGTAGCTCTGGTTTCCATTTTTCTTCTTGGTTGTTCTCTTGGTGGTTGATCTGAGGCGAGTGTGCTCCGTTGGTGGTCGCTCTCGTTAAGTAGGCAGCGGGAACGATGAGAAGTTCTCTGATTGGTTCGCTGTAGAGCTGGTCGCTGGTTGGTCGCTTGTGAGAGGACGCTGATTGGTCGTGACGAGTGGTGGGGGGTTCGCTGTTGGTCGCAAGAGGACGATGGTTCTTAAAGAATCGGTTCAGTCCGAAGATGGTCGGGGCAAGGGTAAGTTGCTCTGACAATGTTGCGGTCGCGAAAATCCGATGTGGCTGAAATTGAAAGGCTGAAAAGGACAGTGGTCCTGAAAAGGACCTTTGTAAATCCGCTGAAGGTCAAGGCGAATGTGCGTTTTTCGCGGTCGCTGGAAGCAAGAATGCAGGGCGCTACTCGCAGAGGGCAGGAAGCCGGCGAAGGTGCGTATCGGGCCGTCGCTAGAGGCGAGAAGGCGGGATGTTGCTCGCAGAGGGCAGGAAGCCAGCGAAGGTGCGCGTTGAGCAGTCGCTAGAGGCGAGAAGGCGAGACGCTGTTCGCAGGAGCCGGTAGCCGGTGAAGGTTGCGTGTTCGTCGTCGGGGTGACCAGTGTGATGATCCAGCGGGAGCTAAAGCTATGAAGAAGTACACGAGACTAGGTAGTCGGTTTGTGACTTGATGAATGCATGTTTATTAGATAATTACAACGCCTTTTATACCCCTGGTTACAGACCCGGAGGGGGATAGGGGAACCCCGCTCCGGGAAGCCGCCAAGACGCGGCTTATACCTTATGTGACGCTAGTTACATTGTTAGGTAGGGAGCAGCCGATCACTACAATATTCACTTGCGTTAATCATACTATTCAATTCAAATCCTTATTCAAAATACGTAGAGTCACATATCCTGGTAGCCCATTGGCGCTTTCAGCTGCAGTTCTCCAGCTCTGCAGAGACCTGAACCTGTGTCAGCCCTGTGCAAAACTGACTACAGGGCCGATTGCCTGCCTGCAAAATACAGGTAATATTTGTTTCGTTGGATTCCCCCATCAAATTCGCCGCCCACTAGTTTTGCCATCCACCCTAGGTAGGTTTCAAGTAGGAATCCAACGATTACAAAGATAAAAGAAATAACAAACATTGACAGGAAAAATCAAGCTTCGGTACTTTATAAAGATGAAGGGATGGGGATGGTTCCAGTAACATGTGATGAAAAGTGTCGTGTGGAAAGAGTATGTGGAAAAGTTGTTTTATGATGCGAGGGATATGTGCTCTGTTGCTGTTCCAGAGGATGGGGGGCTTCACATCCTCAAGGAAGAAGTTCAACAAGCGATAAATAACGCGAAAAATGGGAAATCAGCTGGTCCTGATTTCCCATCCTTCGGGCCAATGCCGAAGTGTTGAAACTATTTTTAGATGAAGACAATTTTATTTAATAAGATCTACGACTCTGGGTTAGTTCCCAATGACTGGTTGAAGTCTGTTCATTACGTTGCCTAAAAAGTCGAATGCCAAATGCCAAATCATGTAAGGAATATCGGACCATTAGCCTGATGAGTCATGGCTTAAAAATATTCTTAGGAGTCATCCATGCGAGAATCAGCAGAAGAGTTTGGATCAAAGACGAGAGGTATTCGCATGTTTTGTAGATTTTGAAAAGGCATTTGATAAAGTAAGACATGACAAACAAATAGAGATGTTGGTTGGGATTGGTCTCGACCCTCTGAACTTTCGCACAATTCGGAATTTGTAGTGCAATCGAACCGCGCAAGTACCCGTAGATCGCACATGAACTGAGGAAGTCCAGATCCGCAGAGGGGTGAGGCGGGGTGTGTGTGTTGTCGCCGTTGTTATTCAATCTCTACTCAGAAAGAAGTTTCAAGGAGGCACTAAATAATGTCGATTTAGGAATCAAAGTGAATGGTGTACCAATTTCTAATGTACGATACACTGACGGTACTGTTTTGCTTGCTCACTCGGTAGTCGAGCTGCAGAGTCTACTTTTGTCTAAATCAGACAAAAACCAAGGTCATGTCTATGTACAAAGAAGAACCTTTATCCATCGACTTGTATGTGAGTGGCAGGAGGTTGGAGCAGCTTAAGATTAAAAGTTATAAATATCTAGGACAATGGATTAATGATGACTGGACATTGGATTAATGACAAGGGGACATTGGATCAGGAAATAAGGGCAAGAATTGAAACAGCCAGAACCGTTTTTAACAGGATGCGTGCCTGCGCGTTTAGTCATGACATATTATAAGTTTCCCGCATTGATAGGGGGTGGTTAAATGTTATGTTTTCCCTGTATTGTTGTACGGTGTTGATTCCTGGACATTGAAAGCGCGGGATATGAGTCGGCTGGAAGCCTTTGAGATATATGGCTCATTCGCCGTCTGCTACGGATTCCATGGACTGAGCGCCTGCGTAACGTCTTTAATCTTCAAAGTAACAATTTGTCTCGTGAGCTGTTGGGGATAATAAAACCAAGAAAACTGCGTATCTGAGTCATATAATGAGAAACGCTAAGTAGTGTTGCTCCAACAGATCATGATGATTGAAGGGAAGCGTGGCGTGAGCACAGTTATTCCACGTTACCCAAGATCATGAGGAATTTAAAAATGCTGCAGGTTATTACACAAAGGTTTATTATTTACCTGTATAGATGCCCCTTCTGTGTAGATCACTGTTTTCTGTGGTCGATACTCTCGAGCTCCCCCCAGGAAAGCCCTAAATCGAGTACTGGAGCCGGCTCCGGAATTAAAATTTCCTACAAATGTGCGGCATTCAATAATTCAATCATATTTGTAGTAATTAATTAAGCATAAGGCATATAATAAACCGTTGTGTAATAATTTACCTGTATAGGTGCCCCTTCTACGTAGATAGTATAACTATTGTGTAATAATTTGCCCACCAGTAATACTTATCAACAAACACCAACCCCTTCTACATAGATGGTATAATGAGCCGTTTTGTAACAATTTACCGTTGTGAATTAATTTGCCGTTGTGTAATAATTTGGCGTTGTGTAATAATTTACCATTGTGTAATATTGTACCCATCAATTAATAATATTTCAACGTTTGGTCAAGTTTCAAAAGTATGCATCACTTTTCAAATGAAATAATATCGCAGAACAACCAACTCGACTTCATACAGTCATCCGTGATTATAATCAGGTGCTCCCTGGTGATGATATCTGGGCCGGATTTATACTGTTTGATTCACGATCGTGTTGACGAAGCATTCAGGTGCAAACGAACGGCTGGTCATACAATGCTCCGGGTGGTCTCAAAAAATGCTTTAGTTCAAGATCAATTTAAAAACGTTGAAAAAACCATCTTTCTATCGAAATTTATTGAGCTACGGCGTTCTGAAAATTCCAATTCCTATTTTTAACCCCTTAGAGATGACTGACAGTAACGCCCCCGCAAGACCCCGAACGGAACCTATAAACCGAATGTCATCAATTTTTGTTCATGGTAACTAAGAGAAGTGCTTAGTACGGCGTACGGCGGACAGACAGGAATTTTGGTTTATTGTTTTCAATAATGAACCTTTGGAATCGAGCAGGAAAAAAATTAAATTCTAACCCCCCCCCCCCCCCCTCAAAATTTGATGGTTCAAGTTTCAAGGTATGTAGAATTCGAAAATGCAATAAAAAACGCTGCAAGTTATTGCACAACCGTTTATTATTTACCTGTATAGATGCCCCTTATGCGTAGATCACTGTTTTCTGTGGTCCATTGCCTACCCTCGTGCTCCTTCCCAGGAAAGCCCTAAATCGAGTAGTAGACACGGCCTCGGAATTAAAGTTTCCTACGAATTCGCGGGATTCAATCATTCAATCATTAATTATTTGTAGGTATTCATGAAGCATAAGGCAAATAAACCGTTGTGTAATAATTCTCTTGCATAGATGCCCCTTCTACGTAGGTACTGTAATGAACCGTTGTGTAATAATTTGCCCATCAATAATACTTCAACAATATTTCAAGTTGCCAAAGTACTATCAACAAAATGCAGCCCTTTCTACTTAGATGGTATAATGAACCGTTCTGTAATAGTTTACCGTTGTGTGTTAATTTACCGCTGTGTGTTAATTTACCGCTGTGTAATAATTTACCACTGTATAATAATTAACCCATCAATAACACTTCACCGTTTGTACAAGTTGCAAAAGTACCTATCAACAAAATCCAAAACAGCCTTAATTTTTCAAGCGGAACAACGAACTCGACTTCACACAGCCATCCGTGATTATGATCAGATGCTCCCTAGTGATGATATTTGGGCTGAATGTATACAATTTGATTCACCCTCCTATTGACGAAGCCAGTTGGTGCAAACTTGGGGGCCTTACTGTGAAGGAACGGCGGGACGTACCATGATCCGGGTGGTCTAAAAAAACTCGTAAGTTCAAGAAATATTTAAAACCGTAAAAAGATTCACGTAAATGGAAAGTTATAGGCGTTCTGAAAACTTCAACCCATATTTTGAACCCCTTAGAGATGACTGACAGTAACGCCGAGCTGCGTGGACCAACTAGACCCCGAACGGGACCTATAAACCGAATTCCGTCAATTTTGGCTCATGGTAACTAAGAAAAGTGCTCAGTGCGGTGTACGGCGGACGGACAGAAATGTTTTATTGCATTTTCGGATTCTACATATCTTGAAACGGAAACCATCAAATGTTAAGGGGGGGGGGGGGGGGGGTGTTAATTTTGTATTTTTTTTTTTTCATGCTCGATTCCAAAGGTTCATTATTGAAAAGAATAAACCGAAATTTCTGTATGTCCGTAGTACGCTGCACGCCGTAGCACGCCGCATCTCTGAGGGGTTAAAAATAGGGGTTGAAATTTTCAGAACGCCGTAGCTCAATAATTTCGATAGAAAGATGGTTTTTTCAACATTTTTAAATTGATCTTGAACTAAAGAATTGTTTGAGACCACCCGGAGCATTGTACGACCAGCCGTTCGTTTGCACCAAAAAGCTTCGTCAACAAGATCGTGAATCAAACGGTATAAATCCGGTCCAAATATATTATCATCACTACGGAGCACCTGCTTATAATCAAGGATGGCTGTATGAAGTCGAGTTGATTTTCTGCGATTATTTTGAAAAATGATGGATCTATTGGATTTTGTTCGTTGGTACTTTTGAAACTTGAAAAAACGTTGAAAATTCGTTAGCTCAAGATCAATTAAAAAACGTTAAAAAAACCATACCTTTTTATCGAAAGTTTTTGAGCTACGGCGTTCTGAAAATTTCAAGCCCTATTTTCAACCCCGCAGAGATGACTGACAGTAACGCCGAGCTTCGAGGACCAGCTAGACCCCGAACAGAACCTATAACCGAATTTGATCAATTTTTGTTCATGGTAACTAAGAAAAGTGCTAAGTACGGCGTACGGCGTACGACGGACAGACGGAAATTTTTTCATTAAATTTTCGGTTTCTACATACCTCGAAACGTAAACCACCAAACTTTTCGTGGTGTGGGGGGGGGGGGAGTTTTTTTTTTTTTTCATGCTCGATGCCAAAGGTTTTCCTATTGAAAATAATAAACCAAAATGTGGTCGCCAACCTCCAGTAAATGGAGACGGTACTTAATGAATGAAGTTATTTATTACCTCTAGCTAAGCTTCCTCAAAGATAAAGTTAATAACTTTACGATGGTCACAGCGGAATATTAGCCACAAGTGACCCTGTTCAATTAAATTCCCAAGAAAGAGGGTTAATGCGTTACGTGGTTTCCAAAAATTTATTAATTTATTCAACGCCTTTTACCCGATTATGTAGGGGTTCCTTTAATTAATTTCCTCCCAGTTCTTCGGCAATTTCCAAACCTCCACTCCGTGTATTCCACTGAGTATGCGAACATCGATAACTGACGCATTCGTGGGAAGTAATGTATTAAAATTCCTCAAGAAAGGAATTTTAAGATTTATTAAAAAACCGCGGCCATCCCCTCACCCACCGGCCACCACCTAGCTCTGGGGTGCCGGGAAGGTGTTGAGGCGGCTATATGAAAATCCCAATTAGCGAAGGCCATTATGCAAATGAGCCCCATCATGAGGCAGAAGGGAAGGCGTAAGACGAGGGATGAAAGCGGAAAGGCCCGCCGTCCTTTCTACTAGGGAAACAGTCGTCCCATAAGGTACATCCGCAGACTCTCCTTATGGTCCCTTATTACCGCCCCTGTCCGGTGTCGTGGGAATTAGATTACCATACTCATCAGTCGCTACTACCAACCTCTGCACAGTTCATCACAACGTTCCTTCATTTTCTCTCCAATGGTCCCCGGAACCTCGCGTTCCAGTGAGGTGGTGGATTTATTCCTGTACTCCATGTCAAAGGGAACCTCATTGTAAATTCACTTTTCCTCATTCCGTTCTCTGTTTTGGTCGTGGGGCTTTGTTAGCAGTTCCCGAAGTTTCGTCTCGCTCTCTAGATAATTATTAATTATTGAGGTGTTATTAAATGTCCGTAGGATGGTGAAATTACGGCGATTGGAAAGGGCTGCCCAATTTCTCTTTCCCAGTCAACAAGAACTGAATTCCTGTTTCACATGTATAATAGACATGCTCATTCTCCGACTCTTCTTTACGTGATAATTATTTTCAGTACCCCCTATGTTGGCTAATGCTTCTCTGTCCTATGCAATCCCGAAGAGATTTCCGGCTATACCAACTTATAGACCAGTCCACTCCCGGATTTTTCGCAGCCACGACATCCTGCCTCCTGCAGGGTTTTGGATTCATTGTTCTGTGATTAACAATGTTAAGAGCTGTACTAGATGCTGAACGAGAGAGGGGCAATGCTAGAACGACATTTGCCTCACTACAATATGACATTAGCGATAAGAAACATAGTGCCTGGCGGGGAGGGGGGATATTATTAGAAGTTGTAATACAACCTCTGCTTTTGCAAGTGTGGGGAAGAATAGGTAGGTTCGATTTTGTATGGCTTATTATATTATGATTACGCAGGAAACTTAAGGCTTAGGAATGTGGCTGGTGACAACCAGAATCCCCCTCCCTCCTCACAAAAATATAAGTTGTAAGCAGTTTCTTCACCAATCTATATTCTCAATGCCTTTTACAGGCTTAGGAATCTAACTAGTAACCGCCTACCAAATTAAACCGGGTGTTCACACTTGAGATTGAGAACCTCCTAGGAATCGACTTTTCGCTCGAAGCTCAAGATGTGTAACTGAGTCGAGTCAGGGTTAAGAGCTCACAAAGGAATTGCTTCCCCTCTTCCCTCCTTTCTGATTGAAGAAACGTCGTGTTTAGGTAGGTAGGTACTTCAAAGTACCCTTGTAGGTACATAAAAACCCAACAAAAGAAGACTCCCAGGGTCGAGGTGTAAGTGACCGGGTGTTAGAAACTGTGGCCTCTGGGTTCTCGATTCCCTCACTAATCTAATAGGTAAGTGATAGCCTTCCTTGATTTCTCAAGAATTGAACTTGATCTAATAAATTGATTTAATAAATGAGAAAACTTCCTGTTCTTCCACTTTTCAGACCGGAATGGTCTTTATTTTGTATATATGTATAGAATAAGTACAATCGCAAACTTATATGATGAAATAATAAAAATGTTTTTTTGTCGAACAAACAAGTTTGTGGTGAAGCTAACATCGGGATCCCCCCCCCCCCCCCCTCAAGATAAATTTCGTTAATTGATGAGTTTGGAATCAAACGATAGATTTGATGGATTTCTCCCTTCAGCCCCATCGTTGTAATTTCATTAGTTCGCTTTGGTCGCATTCGAGCCATTCGATGTTCACCCTTTCATCCTTCGGAATTGAAAAACGGCCATTCTATGGAATGAATTGAGGGAATGGAAGATGAACTGTTATCAGCTTATAGCAAGGGAGTTGAGCCTTATGAAGTCCGAGACATGCGATCGTTACTCCCTAATTGCAAAAAGAAATAGTCAACTAACAAAAATGATTTTTCCCGAAACTGGATATTACCTTGAAATTTACAGGAGTAGCGAAAGCATGGTGTTGAAACAGTATCCGTAAGAAAAAATGCGCACAAAAAGATAACGATAGCACCAAACTATTATCTAGGATATGGAAATAGAATAATCAAACATGGAAAATTGAAATTGGATAGACTCAATAACAATGATTTTTATTGTGTATATTTATTCTATTGGATCGATTTTTAGTTTTACACATTTATGTAACTGGTTAAGTATTCAATATTCAAACAGAAAACAAACGATTCGAAGGCTAATATTCCTTTTTGGTTCACTTTGTAACCGACCAAGCCAAAAACCAGCTTACGGCTGAAAATCGCCAAAAATTTGTAGGTATAAATTCACAAAAAGTGTAATGGTGATTCGATACAGAAAAAGACTAAGTATCTGAATCATAAAAGGGGGGGGGGGGTCAATATTGAGATTTTGAGCGTGAGAAATTGCAAAATTCAATATTATGTAGGTAGGTAGAGACATCAATGGGTACATGGGTACACACTGCGCACAATATTTAGGTCTCAGTGTTGATGGAGCTGGAGATATACTGAAGACCTCTCCGCGGCATTGGTCGTAGTGGAGGGGGTACCAGTGGAAAACCCAGTCCTACGAAGAGTCCGTCGTCACTAGCAGGTTGAGTACTGGAGGCGAGCGCTTTCGATTTAAGGACATCATCATCAGGCCGTCGAGAGACCAGCTAGTGACGACGGACTCCTCCGGAAGGTATGGTAATATTACTTCTTACACTAGCGGAACTAACCCTTTAGATTTAATATCGATTCATACAGGCCGAAGTTGACACAATCATTGTGACCCTACGACACATCGAAATTCGCTCTTACGACCATGCTGCAAGGCCTGGAACTTCCATCGTGTAAGGTTTTCAATAAATCTGTTACGATCACTGGAGTAAGATTTCCGAAAATCAATACAAATCTTAAATTAGTAGAAGTACCTAAAGACAAAAATGGATTCTACATCGATTAATGGACCACTTCGTGAAAGAGATGGAGCCACTGAATGTTTGTCGGTTAGATTACATGCCTATCTAAATGGTCTAAACCTAGGTTACTTCCTCCCAATAATATATATTATAATATAAATAAGTAGACAAATCGTTCATTCCTATTGTTCCGAGACATTCAGAGGCATGTTACAAGAGTTAATAAATATATTACATCTCTACTATATTATAAAAACGGATCTCTGTCTGTCTGTGTGTGTGTGTGTCTGTCTTTCTATGCACGGCCAAACGGCTCGACGGATATCGACCAAATTTGGCACGAATATCCGGTAGGCTCCCAAGTTGTGCAACGTCGCATTTTTAATTCCCTCACCATAGCGGAACTATGGTCGACCATGGTCAACTTCGTTAATTGAAATGGTAACCCCTACTTTTTATCGCGTATTCGTAATCTACGTGAAATTCTATCTACGATCGACATTTCGGACTACCCCCGCGGTCGACCATAGCGCATCCATGGGCCCCTCCATGGTCGAATCCCGAATTGCTTTTCACGGCCAAACGGCTCGACGGATATCGACCAAATTTGGCACCAATATCCGGTAGCCTCCCAAGTCGAACGTAGGCGCATTTTCGATTCCCTGACCATAACGGAACTATGGTCGACCATGGTCAACTTCGTTAATTGAAATGGTATCCCCTATTTTTTATCGCGTATTCGTAATCTACGTGAAATTCTATCTACGATCGACCTTTCGGACTACCCCCGCGGTCGACCATAGCGCATCTATGGGCCCCTCCATGGTCGAATCCCGAATTGCTTTTCACGGCCAAACGGCTCAACGGATATCGACCAAATTTGGCACCAATATCCGGTAGCCTCCCAAGTTGAACGTAGGCGCATTTTTAATTCCCTGACCATAGCGGAACTATGGTCGACCATGGTCAACTCCTGAATGGCTTGACGGATATCGACCAAATTTGGCACGAATATCCAGTAGGCTCCCAAGTTGTGCAACGTCGCATTTTTAATTCCCTCACCATAGCGGAACTATGGTTGACCATGGTCAACTCCTGAATGGTTTGACGGATATCGACCAAATTTGGCACGAATATCCAGTAGGCTCCCAAGTTGTGCAACGTCGCATTTTTAATTCCCTGACCATAGCGGAACTATGGTCGACAATGGTCAACTCCTGAATGGCTTGACGGATATCGACCAAATTTGGCGCGAATATCCGGTAGGCTCCCAAGTTGTGCAACGTCGCATTTAATTCCCTGACCATAGCGGAACTATGGTCGACCATGGTCAACTTCGTTAATTGAAATGGTAACCCCTATTTTTTATCGCATATTCGTAATCTACGTGAAATTCTATCTACGATCGACCCTTCGGACTACCCCCGCGGTCGACCATAGCGCATCCATGGGCCCCTCCATGGTCGAATCCCGAATTGCTCAACGGATATCGACCAAATTCGGCACGAATATCCGGTAGCCTCCCAAGTTGGGCAACGTCGGAATTTTTCGGTCCCCTTCACCATAGCGGAACTATGGTCGACCATGGTCAACTCCTGAATGGCTGGACGGATATCGACCAAATTTGGCACGAATATCCAGTAGGCTCCCAAGTTGTGCAACGTCGCATTTTTAATTCCCTCACCATAGCGGAACTATGGTCGACCATGGTCAACTCCTGAATGGCTCGACGGATATCGACCAAATTTGGCACAAATATCCAGTAGGCTCCCAAGTTGGGCAACGTCGGAATTTTTCGGTCCCCTTCACCATAGCGGAACTATGGTCGACCATGGTCAACTCCTGAATGGCTGGACGGATATCGACCAAATTTGGCACGAATATCCAGTAGGCTCCCAAGTTGTGCAACGTCGCATTTTTAATTCCCTCACCATAGCGGAACTATGGTCGACCATGGTCAACTTCGTTAATTGAAAGGGTAACCCCTATTTTTTATCGCGTATTCGTAATCTACGTGAAATTCTATCTACGATCGACCCTTCGGACTACCCCCGCGGTCGACCATAGCGCATTCATGGGCCCCTCCATGGTCGAATCCCGAATTGCTCAACGGATATCGACCAAATTTGGCACCAATATCCGGTAGCCTCCTAAGTTGAACGTAGGCGCATTTTTAATTCCCTGATCATAGCGGAAATATGGTCGACCATGGTCAACTCCTGAATGGCTCGACGGATATCGACCAAATTTGGCACGAATATCCAGTAGGCTCCCAAGTTGGGCAACGTCGGAATTTTTCGGTCCCCTTCACCATAGCGGAAATATGGTCGACCATGGTCAACTCCTGAATGGCTCGACGGATATCGACCAAATTTGGCACGAATATCCAGTGGGCTCCCAAGTTGTGCAACGTCGGAATTAAGTACGATACTGCGTACAGCGAAGCTCGGATAGCGAGCGAAGCGAGCGGTCATGCTAGTATATATATAAGTAATCATCGCAGTTCCTGGTACATCTTACCCACAAAGCTACGCCGCCTTCCCAGTCGCAGACTCAAGGGTTCTGCATATTGTCAACCCACCAGAAGTGCCCACGCCGCAGACGAGATCACAGCCTATCGGCACCTACAAAGAGCATCTGGTCCTCGGTTGTTTACATCTTACAGGCACAGACATCAACAATGATATCATCACGAACTGTACCAGTTGTCCAGAAACCTGTTATTATCCCCCCTTGATAGTATATAAGACCAGCGTATTGCTAGACCAGCGTTGTTGTTCTCAGTCTTCTGTTAGAGTTACATCTGTGTTAAAGAGCTCATTGTGAATTTGAAATAAAAATACTTTTTAAAAACGAAATTATTAATAAAGTAAATATAATTGGCGCAGTCGGTAGGACGTTGTCTGACCAAATTTTGCATAGTCACAGTAGGTTCGAGTTACTAAAGTGTCTACCCGAACTCTTGCTTATTCTATCGAATTGGTTTAACTTTTCAAAGTTGAAGACAACACCTGCAGTCCTACATCATCTACAAATCCACTACATCAGTACACAAAACCCAAATTCGAACTCCCCGATTGAGAGATTCCACTCTACCATCATAGAACTAATCAGACTAATGACTGAAAGTGACGAATTCCAACACACAACGATTAGAGAAAAATTCAAATATGCGATAATATCTTATAACAATAGCATTCATACTAGCACAAGTCTCACCCCTTACGAAATCATCAACGGAACACACGGATCAAAATCCCGATTCCACCCGACATCGAAACAGCTCTAACAAACGTATACATATCAGAACACAAAGAAAAAGTGAACAAACTATACAAAATATTACATGACAAGCAAGTAGAATCAAAAGAGAAAAACATCAATAAAATAAATGAAAAACGAGAAAAAGTGTTACCACATATTCCACCCGAAGTGTTTGTCGAAACTAAACAAATACAAGACAAATCCAAGAAAAAATACAATAAGGAAATCATAACTGACGTAGACCCTGTTAGGAAAACAGCACAAATCGAACCTCGACATTACAATACCCGCACGAAAATTCATTTGAAAAACGTCAAACGACCTAGGACAAATAATGAAAAAGAAACGAATCCTAAAACGGACACCGAAGATCCACAACCAACAGATACAAAAACAATAAACGAAGAAAGGAATATAAGAATCAAATTATCCGAAGACGACTTGAACTCGATAAAACACCCTAATTGGCTAAACGATCAAATTATAAATTTCTATATGGAAATGATTAATCACAGAAGTGAAGACAACCCTAAATTACCAAAGGTTCACGCCTTTAACACCTTCCTATATATCTCATATCTAAACGGCTATAACCGAGTAAAGAACTATACTAAGAAAATCAATCTCTTAGAAAAAGACATAATACTGATCCCGATTCACGAAACAGCCCACTGGAGACTAGTAACAATCAAACCCAAACAAAAACTAATAGAATACTACGACTCATTATCCTACAACGGGAACATGATATTAGAAACTATATTCCAGTACATGAAACAAGACTGCGAAGACAAACATGATTTAATGTTAGACCGATCAGAATGGACATTGAATACCATTACCTCAATACCCCAACAAAACAATACATATGATTGCGGACCATATGTCTGCAAATTCGCAGATCTCCTATCTCAAAATAAGCCTATAAAATTAGAACCCCAAGAATTAAGAAAAGAAATTTATGACAACATTATACGAAAAAACTTAGAAACATGATTCCCTTTCAGATTTATCCCGAGCGCCCTCGCCACGGTAATCATAAAAATCGACAGTAGCGGAGGATTGTTACCTATCAGTCTTGGACCAGCATACATAGAGACAAGTGAACACTTACTCATAATTCACTATGACTTGGACAGTCTCTACTCCCCCTTCAATGAAATATCTCGAGCCTTCGAGACCCTAAAAGGAAATAATAAGTCATTCCAAACTAAACCAGCCCTTCAAGAACATATAGGAACAATTAAATCCACACTTGACATCGCAAAAGAAAAATTCTCCAACCTTCAACCCAGAAAGGACATAACAACAAGAAGGCATAGTAAAAGAGGCCTTTTCAATGGACTAGGCTCAGTAATGAAATTCATTACAGGGAACCTAGACGATGAAGACAGAATAAAATATGATAATCTCATACAAAACTTGAAAAACAAGAATACTCAAATCTCCATTCAGCTAAAAAGGGAACATCGTATCGTAACTGACTTAATCCGAAAATACAATGACACCATTGCCATTCTAAATCAGAACAACCAAGAAATCAAGGATAAAATTTCAAAACTAAACGGATCACCGACTACTGATTACACATATTTACGAGAAGCTGCTGCCCAAATGGTAATTAACGCAAATATCATACTAAATCAATTGAGAGAGATAGAAACATCTCTCACCTTCTGCAAACTAGGCATCACTCATCCCAGTATAATTCCTCTCCAATACTTAGAGTCTGAACTCAAGGAAATAGCGAAAGAAAATCGCAAAAATAATCTGAAACTATTCCATAACACCATAGAATACGAATTGAACTCCAAGATAGCGTGTTCATTAACAGAAAATCAAATTACATATATTGTAAAACTCCCAGTGTATATAGACATAGGACTCCAAATGTATTTGATGCAATCTGTACCCATCATACGTGGTACTAACTATGTAACTATCATTCCTATAGATAAGTATATCTTAGTTGATAAAAATTACAAAATCCTTTATTCTACTAACCAATTATGCTACAAAAGCAACTATAACCAATATTATTGTAATCACGATCAATTATGTACAGTTATATCCAATTGTTCGCAGAATTTAATCCAACATAATTCTATACTAGATTGTCAATTCACAGAGATCACTATCAATGACCCGTTTTACTCAATAATACCAGAAACAGGTCACACAATTGTAACTGCTCTAAATGAAACCATAATAGAAGATGAAAACCATGAGGAAAACACCCTACTCAGAGTAAAAGGCACATGGATTATACAACCAACCATGAATAAAATCTCAATCAACGGCACACCAATCATGACAACTAATTCGGTACAAGGAACGCTAAAAGTCCCCTTAATACCTCAAAATGAAATCGCCAATCTCAACTCTCATCCTCTCAAATTGAACCTTAAGGATTATTCTCACATTCCTTCTTTCCATGAAAATTGGTCATCCTTTCTAGAGAACGAATTTGATCTTGACTATGATTATGTACACCTCATCACTAGTCCACTATACATAACTATTATAATTATTATATCCTTGCTATTGTTCAACTACATGAGGAAGAATCGGAAAAATGACACTATTGTGCAAAATCTAACGCAACCCTTAAGTTATCCGTTACAGTTCATCGTACCAAAACCGAAGTCAGAGGATATGACTCATTGAAGCCGACTCATCCCCTAACTTCATTCTAAGGAGGGAGGAGTAATCATCGCAGTTCCTGGTACATCTCACCCACAAAGCTACGCCGCCTTCCCAGTCGCAGACTCAAGGGTTCTGCATATTGTCAACCCACCAGAAGTGCCCACGCCGCAGACGAGATCACAGCCTATCGGCACCTACAAAGAGCATCTGGTCCTCGGTTGTTTACATCTTACAGGCACAGACATCAACAATGATATCATCACGAACTGTACCAGTTGTCCAGAAACCTGTTATTATCCCCCCTTGATAGTATATAAGACCAGCGTATTGCTAGACCAGCGTTGTTGTTCTCAGTCTTCTGTTAGAGTTACATCTGTGTTAAAGAGCTCATTGTGAATTTGAAATAAAAATACTTTTTAAAAACGAAATTATTAATAAAGTAAATATAATTTATTTATATATATATATATATATATATATATATATGGATGTTTACCTAATTTATCGCGAGTGTTGAAAATTAGGTTTCCGAAAAAACTTATGATGATCCGGTTATTACGCATGTTAAGTAATATGTATGTTCATCTTTTTGCGATAACTACAGTATGTAAATAGGAAAATGGCTTACGTGGTTCTGATGGTAGCCTGCCTCCTCTTCTTCTTTCCGAGCTGTAAGAAGGTTGATGGTTGCAAATAAGTGTCTGTTCACTTACCTGTAAATTAATGAGTATTGATGTAAACAGTAAATTGATAGCATCCGAATATAATCTGAAATCACATAGTTACATCGAAAAGTTGTTCCCAACACTCTTTTTCAGGGGTGATAATTCATCTTTGCTTCCTTACACCCAAGGGTAGGGATCCTTCGTTATGTAGGTAAGTACCTACTTGAAACGAATATATATTTAGCAGGAATGAATAATAACCTGTTCGTGCTCCAAGAAATAAGCTTCCAGAAATTGGGAAATGGAAGGTTCGGGGATTGTTCAGAAAGTAACGAGTGCTCCGCTCTTTAGGGCTTAGAGAACTTATTCATGACAAAGCAGGTAGTACTGAGTGAAGGCACTGGTGTCCGAGAGACAATGAGAGATACCGCAGATCAGTTCGACTATAACTGTGGTCACAGTGAATTTTTAAAATGAGTGTCTGGTTCAGCTCCCTCCAATTCTTTCTAATTCCAAGTGACGTTTGTGCGGTCATACGATTTTTCATAGCTAAGGGTTTAAACACAGCCTCGAAATTCATCGTGAACTTTTAGTAGTGTATGGTGAGAGAGGATTTCAAAGAAGGACGGGAAAAATCAAAATTCAAAAGCCGCCAAAGGCCCAGACCACCCCATTCGTAATAACACAGCCACCCAAATTACATACAACCAATCTTTACCATAACACCTATTAATACCTAATTATCACAAAACATAAATACTCGTACTACCTCACAGTAGTTAATAGGTTAAAATAATTATATTGGCTGAAATCACGGAAGGATTAAATGAAAATATTATATAAAATTTGGTTCGTACAGCGTTGAGATTAAAAATAATGTTTACTAAAATTATACAAAATTATTAATAGTAAAAAATGGTATGTGCAACGAGCTAAACTATAATCGCTTTGGGGAAATGGAATAAATAACTCATGGTAGAATGGCGTTTTTTGTTCATCATCACATGGAATTGTTGGAGTGTGATTCATAAACTTTGAGAGTTATAGTTCAATGTGGCATTTACCGGGGAGGAAAAGCCTGCTCGCGTTAGAGCCGAGCATTCTGTACGTTCTCTGAGCACATACTAGAGCTCCTCCTCGACCTCCTCCTATTCCTCTTCGTCCTCATCTTCATCTACTTCCTCCTCCCATCTTCCTCTACTTCCTCCTCCAGCCGCGAACCATAAATAAATGTTAAAGTCTACTCCCTCGAGCGGGCACGGCGAATGGAACGGTGGGCGATAGATGGTGAAGTGGCGGTGCAGTGGATTCCAGGGGGATCTCGGGCACGGTAGTGCGGATGAGCATGAGGATGAAGCGGGATACCGGGCGGGACGAGGGAGAAAGAGCCTTCTCAATCCTATGGAATTCTCGATGTTGGAGCCCAGTAAGAGAAGGAGCTGAGGGAGGAAGAGGACTTGCTTCAGTGAAAAGAAGAAAAGCAAAATACGAACCTTAAAGGAGCACTGCCCGAGCCCACCAGCGTTTTCTCTCGACTAATACATTAACCGCAGCACGAGGTCTGGAAAGACAGTCGTATCTAGCGCCGTCAAGTCCTCATCCTCCGCTACCGTTGTGATTTATTCCCAGCTAAACATAATATTTCGTTCCAGTGCCCTCAGGAACGTCTTATTTCGCTGAACCAAGTAAATTTAGTTGACTCAATAAACTCCGTATATATAAAAAAAAATAGCCCTCTAGCAGTGGAAAGTAGTCGTTTCTTGCCCGGCGACACCACTTCCTTCCTCTTTTTCAATTACCTACTGTTTTCACTCACTAACTTGTTATGATTTATTTGACATATTCTTTTATGTATTTTAGGATAATAGTATATGTGTTTTTTAGGCTAGGCCTCTCAGAACTAGCTGAAGCCTTATTCTTGTTTGATTTGCCACTTTTCAGAAAAACATCAACATTTTCTCCAATGAAAGACGTTTTCTCCATTTTTTGGTGAACCCAAATAAAAATCTGACAACACAAATCCGAAATACTAGATCCTCCAGATAAGTATGTAGTTGTGTGTGTGTGTGTGCGTGCGTGCGTGCGTGCTCGCGTTTGTGTGTGTATATAGTTCCAACTAGTATAATTGGAATATAGTTCCTGATGGCACTAGGTTTACACTGACACGATTGGCGACGCAAAATCCAAAAAACTTTTGGGTTTGGGACTTGAATTGTTGAGAGAAGGTATGCTAATTAGACCACAGGAGTGAGGTACTAATATTATTTTTGCTGTATCATCACGCAGCTGCTGCTGCCATCAAGTGCTGTATCATTTGATGTATGACGGCGCCAGTGCATCAACATGGCAAAACATGGCAAAATAATTGAGAAGTTAATTTTGGGTCCTAAGACTTGAAGTTTTCACAGTATGTCTACCTCTTTACTAAATGGACCAACAGAAATAGCTGTATCATTTTTGTGCCATTGAGACATCACGGCCACATAACAGCTAAGTAACTCCGAGTTTTGGTATAATTTGGAGGGTATACTTCACCTGTACCCCGTATACTTCAAAAATACACCTGAAAATGTTCAACTGCACCGTATTACTAGTACCAGTAATGGCACCAGTGGATAGATTTGCATTTGCATTTGCTGAGGATTTGGATTTTCTGGATGTCGGGTTATGCAATGGTTTTGTTGAATTTTATAAAATAATCCGTCAAGCTGTATTGTTATATTTTTTTGTGGACGTACGTGAGGCTTAAGGTCCAGCACTGAAAGAATCGTAGTCTAAAAATATATTAGTAGAGATCCTTGGTCCAAGACTAGACCTTATTGTTACTGTAGGTGCCTCACGTCATTTCTAGCAAAGCCTGACCTCGTGCAGGGGAGCGATAACGTGCGACCTCCCATTATTTTTACGCTGACCTGAAAAAATATATATTCCCGTCAGCTAACAGGTGGGAATCTCGTATCAAAAGGGGATTCGATCTGTTCACTCGATTGATTGTTTGAAGTTAGATTCTGACTTCTCGAGTGACCTTACTGATCACATCGCTTCAGCGATCGCCGTCCAATCTGACCAGAAGTCACACAGTTGATCCAAATACACGTTATCAGTTAATGAGAGAACAGAATCTGCGTTATGTGCCAAAAAAAAAGAAGGTGGGGGGTGAACCCATGTAAAGGAAAATACGATAAATTCGAAGGAAAAAACACAGTTTACTTGTCTACGGCACTTTTATAAATATGCGAAAAGAATTTCCAAAATATCGAAATTAAATTATATTTTTTTCTGTAGCTTCTCAGGGTTCACAGATAGGTATATAACCAAAGAACTAAGTAGGTAAAACTTATATGAACGGAACTTAGCTTAGTTCGGACCTCACAATCTTTCCGACGGCCGTGGAAATCAAATAAAATTAATAAAATTGTAAATTAGGTCGAGATCGGTAAAAAGGAAAAGGGTTGTCGTGATTGGGAGAGGGGAAGGAATTTGCTTCTACTTCCTCAATTTTGTAGTCACAAGGCGCTAGCCGAAGTGTCGAACTAGGAGGCACTTTTTTTGATCGATACCTACCTGAAACTGTCGAAATTCATATTTAGAGCGTGTTCATTTCGAGAGTTAGGAAATGTATTCGGCGTTTTTGATGAAGCAGGGCATACCGGTAAGGCACGAGAACATTCCAAAGAATCGCTGATCCGTCCAGGGAAGAATCGACGTCTTCTTCTTTTTTCCGGAGTCCGATGTTATCAACGAGGATCTAATGGAATGTATAGCACTCGGTATTTATAAAAATATTCGAGGTATAACTGTAGAATTTTACAGATTTTGAAACTGCACCGGTAGCGAGAAGGGAGACAAAGGAAAAATGAGATACTGCACACGTGTGTCGATATGAGGTTCCACGCCGTGCCTTCAGGTGGCAGCACTTCCCGGGGCCACTGCTGGAGAAACCAGCGGACGATGTGGGAGCCGCAACCGCTGAATTTCAAAAAGTGAAGGAACGGAAACTTTCGTGCTAGTTACTACCAATGCTTCGCCAGTTATGATAATTTTTGTCTGCCCTGCTATTTTGAGTTGTAGCCATTTCCAATCATTCCTATTTCAGAATGGAATAGAATAATACTTATGTGTAAATCGTGCATTGTGGTATTTATATCAGTGTATAATAGGTCGGTGTATATTTACAATTTTTGACTATTAAATACACAGGTCTCTCAGATCAGTTGTACAGGTCTCTTAAATAATTCGTGAGACTTGGTATTGGGATCGTTTGTATGGCTTAGAGTAAAATGTTGAACATTCCAAGACGCACAGATTGCACGTGGTAGTGCTGCGTTGTTGCAAGGTGCTGTATTTGAGTTTGGAAAACGTTATAGTGTGTTGCGTTGAAGTGGTTTCATAAATAATTAATGGACATTAAAATTTCGAAGGTTTCGATGAATCTCACACAGGCATTAACAGAAAGGTGCAGTCAAAACGTTGGTTATGGGGAACAGCTTTCTACAAGAATCATTCTACAAGAATCTTCGGCGTGCCGTTAAATCTCCCAGATGCCAAGCAGATAATCCTATTCTTGACTCGAAGGTAGCAAAGTGGAGCATCTTCGGAACACCGGTTGAAAAACTATTGGCTACTTTTTTACATAAATTAGCATTGACTAGTCGCTTTTTGAGGACGTATACCTGAAACATGAATGTGGTTGACTCCCACCTAGTGAAACACGGAGATTTACAGCATTTTATGGTATGGGTAAGTAATTTTTCCCGAAATAATTATGGATTATAATATAAGTCTTGTAGTTTGATGAGAAGGATGTACCTTTGTACATGTTTCTTTTAGGTGGATTTGGTCAAGACTTGTTAGGCACTGTTCAGCAATAACCGGATTGGTTGCATAGGGTTAATGCGTTAAAATAGTTCAAAGTTACTGAACTAAAAGTAGACGTATGCAGATTAGAGCTACAAAATCTATATGTTCGTGTTTTACATTCCAGTTTCTTCTGAGAACGAAGGAGATTCGCGAAACCCTTTTCAAGCTAAGGTTTTGCAATACGAGAGAGTGAGAAACAATATTAGCTACCTACTGCTGGAGGAAGACCGTATTTGATGGGACCTTCCAAACGTATACCGCCATGAAAAGTAGTTTTGTTCAAAGATACAACTTGAGGAAGTTGGCCAACTCTGGACTATCGTCTCACATTGTGTTTAACGCCCAGTTCCACCCTTCGCCTTTTATATAGTCTGCTCAAAGAGTACAAGTTGTAGGTAACCTGACCCACTTCAGCTTAGCCCAAATCCAGATATACTGTTATGTGGCTCCGCTCCCTAAGCCGAGTTCCCCCTTTGCCTTTACCCCCCCCCCCCCCCCCTTTTGCCTTTATCTCTAACTGCTAACCCAATAGTGATACATTGTTCCCGATTCATAATGTTCTTACTAAAACGGCCAACGGTGTAATAGGGAAAACGCTATTTCGGGTCATCGTTCTTATAAAAACAAGCTATTCAAACTACATTCATTAAGTTTGTTGATCGAAATTTAACAGAATTTTGACAGCGAGTATCTATGCAGTCACGCTGGTGCGTTCAACCGACGTTCGCACCCAACACTAACATATACATTAGGTACTAGTTTTCGTTCAGAATAAATAATAATGTACTCATTTGTTCAATTACAATTTTACGGCCTATCTCGTTGCACATTAACTGTTTTTCAAGTTAACTATAAAATCGGGGCTGTCAGTAGTACACAGTGGTCAGATTGCGGTATGGTGAATAAAATATTGCTACATGTGGTGAGCGGTAGTTGAGGGGTCACTAGTGTCGTGGCCTAGGGGTAGGGTAGGTTTGGGTAGGTTGAAGGAGAGGAGGATGTGCCCCTTAGGAGTCTTTTCGGATAGCTAACGCCCCGCGGTTATCATCACAGCAGGCGTTAGAGGAAGAGGCGTCCCACCATTATCACCATACTGGATGCCAAGGGAGAAGGATTCTAGCATCCTGCGGTTATCACCACAGCGAGTGCTAGAGGAAGGAACATCCCGCGGTCACCACCACAGCAGACGCTAAGGGATGAGGATGCTAGCACCCCAGCAGACGCTAAGGGAAAAGGAAGGGTAGGCGAGGGAGAGAGAGAACTTGCAGGTAATATTGAGATCGGTGGAATGAAGAGCTGAGTGAGCCGGGCGTCTATATAAATACTAGCATGACCGCTCGCTTCGCTCGCTATCCGAGATTCGCTGTACGCAGTATCGTACTTAATTCCGACGTTGCACAACTTGGGAGCCTACTGGATATTCGTGCCAATTTTGGTCGATATCCGTCGAGCCATTCAGGAGTTGACCATGGTCGACCATATTTCCGCTATGGTCAGGGAATTAAAAATGCGCCTACGTTCAACTTGGGAGCCTACTGGATATTCGTGCCAAATTTGGTCGATATCCGTTGAGCCGTTAGGCCGTGGGAAGACAGACAGACACACAGACAGACAGAGATTCGTTTTTATAATATATATCTATAAGTAGTATAAGTATACCGATCCTGGACCACGACTTAGATCCCTGATGTTTTTATTTTCACTTGAATCTCTGATGTTTTTATTTTCACTTGAATCCCTGATAAAACTTTTTAACACAAAACATCAGAACACATTTTTTAACACAAAACATCAGAACCAGTGACTTTTTCATTTAGCGACTTAAATCCCTGATAAAACTTTTTACCACAAAACATCAGAACACTTTTTTTATCACAAAACATCAGAACCAGTGACTTTTTTAAAAAATATTTTTTTTCATCAGAAACTCTAGTGAACTCTAAACAAATTTTCAATCGTAAATAAAAATGCAAATTTAGGGGTCGATATTTTCGAAATTTAGCTCCCTCTGATGTTTTCACTAGAAAAAAATAAATTGAACGCCTTAAATTAAAATTACGAGACGCTAATAATATTTCTGCTAATTAGTAGCATAAGAACTTTTAATGAACACAGCTCATTAAAAATAAAATCTCCTTCATACCCCAAGCATTCTGAACTTTAGCAATAGTTTTCTTGAAACAGATCCTCAAACTGCTTCTTCAGTTTGGCTTTATCCTCATTATAAGCCAATTTTCTAAGTTGATGTTCAGTAGCATTTTTAGGAACCTTAATCTTTTTTTCATTAAGGTATGCCTTTACTTGCTTCTTTGTATGGAGTGGTGGTTTACCATCGACACCAAATAAACGTTCTCTGTACAACCATTTACGAAATCTATACTCCTTCAATCTTTGTAAAACATCCTCTAGTGCGTAAAGGTTTTTATCATAAAATTGAAATTCAGGTGTCTTTACCAACTCCCAGAAACCTCCATGTTCTTCACATAAATCTATTGCTTCGACGCTTAAACCCATATCTCTTTATTTATTATAGAAAATATTTTTTAGAAAAAGGTGGGTGTACGACATACACCCTAAGGCACTACACTTTAAGAATTCAATACCGATAGGAAAATCTAAAAAGATGAGGGGTAAGTTAAAAGGATCTCTCCAATAAAATAAAAATGGAACACTTTAAAACGTTAAGAGAACTGGAAGATGGAAATTGTCTTTCCAAGAGTGAGTGGCGGGAAGTATCTGAATCTGGAGAACTGACTGATTATTTCGTGAGGAAGTATCATAAGTTTTTGGATTTACCAACTGTGAAACGTAACTTTTTTGCAGGAAAAAATAAACTAACTGAAAACATTCTAACTTCTACCCCTTTCAGAAATTCTAGGGTTAGATTACGAAATGGTAATATTTGTTTTGAATGCATCGAAGAGGATAATCAAATTATGCTAAACTTTGTGCACAGAATATTTGTAAGAGGAGGTCCATATTAGGTTTTTTATAGGGGGATCCCCCTATAAAAAAATTATAATTTAGTCCTACCTATAATTCCATTTCTATTTAATTTCCTACCTGGTCGTCTATTTCATTTTCCATTTTCTTTTTTATTATTTTCTTTTATTATTTCTTCAAGGTGAGTTTTAAAATTGTCTCTACTTATGTTTATTTCATAGTGGCCCCAAGCCAAAGTATCTATGCCATTTTCCATTATAAATCTTTTATCATCATGAGCGGAAAGAGCTTTCTTATTCTGTTGTACTGTGGACACATCGTGTTTTTTCGATTGGAATAATATATGTTTCTGATAGTTTGGTTCTTTAAAGAATAAGCATCTTTTATAATCCTCTATACTTAAACCTTTATTAACGACATTTTTCTTTACTCCTTTAGATTTTTTCTTCACATCATTAGTTTCGAATATTTTAAAAGCGTAGCACTTTGGGCGAAGTCCAATAAACTCATCCATAATCTTACCTTCTAACTCATCTTTAAATTTCCCCAACACTTTTTTATTAACTTGTGGAATATTGTAAACATTATTTTTTGGATAGTCAGAAGTATCAAAATGATCCAACATATTTTTCATATCATTATAAAAATCATCCGTTTTTATTTCCATTATTAAACTATCTGTATCTCCGTATAATAAATTTACATCACTTTTATATTGTTTTTTAACCGTGTTGTAATAAAAATCATACATACAAGTTTTGGAAATGTCTAGTATACTCATACCAATGAAAATTGGCTGTTTAAATGTGATATTTACTTTTTTCATGTGTACAGCCGCTAAGTTTTCGGAAAAAATAGTTCTACCTTTAAAGTTTGGTTTTGAAATTAGTTTTCCCAATTTATAACCATCAGAACAAAGCCTAATATCCACATGTTTACGCACATTCATCATTGTCCGCCCAAATACACTATTATTCATAAGTTTAAAAAAGTCTTTTTCGAATTGTGTTTCGACTTTTGCTCTAAGATTTGTATTGTAATCAATATAGCTTTTTAACCAAGCACTTTGGTCAAATTCTAAAACCTTATGAATTTTTTCTAATTTCATTCCTAGTTGTAAATACTGTTTTAACATAATGTAAAGGATAACGTATTTTTTCTTATCATACAACGTGCTTAAAAGTTTTGGTAGTTTTTCATCTTCATAGTTATTTTCAGGGGCTAAAGGAAAATCAGAGTGTAAATCGTGGAGTTCTTGAGGATATTTTAAATCAACTTCTAAAATATAGCCCTTGGGTGAATCATCAGGAATGGATTGTATATCGAAATTATCTAGATCCATTTTCCATTCAAAATTTCCATAAGGTAAAAATTTACTCATCGCCCAACCGTAAAGATTATTTGCATCCAAGTATTCAATGAAAACAGTTTCTTTTTCTTTGATGAATTGGTCTCCCATATATTTATTATTAGCTTTCGCGTATCGTTTTGAACATTGAGAAATTCCACCTCTTATTCCATTTTCTATGAGTAAAATCTTATCATAATCCGTTAACAATTCTATCTTTTGTTTGGTCATTCTCAACATGCAATCCCAAGCGAAACCTGGTGTTGTATAGTACCAAGCGGGGCCTAATTTATATTTTTCTAAAGATATATTTCTAAAGTTTTCCATGATATCCGCTAACAAAAGAACATCAATTTTATTGTAAAGTTCTGTAAATTCTCCCAAATTTTTAATGTTGAATGTAGACCAAATTTCTAGAGCATTTTTATAATAATTTTCTTTAACATTTTCTCCAGTGAGTTCACTGTAGAATTTCTCTATAGGTGGAAGGATAGTTTCTCGATATTTTTCAACAGAGTCCATATACTCATATGGATAAGCTAATTTTCTAGTAATTAGTTCGAGATGTTCTTTTGGGAAATACTTTTTTATTTCCTTAAATTGATTTTTAGTTAAACTTTTAGCTAAAGAATCTAAAGAAGCAGAAAGAAATTTAAAAGAATCTATGAATCTCAATTCTATAGTCTTTTTCTTTTTGTGACCATTTTTATCGAGTTCATCAATTTCATAAGCTACCATTTTAGAAAAGGAAATGTACTTCTCTTCACTTTGCGGTAAAAGTTTAATATCGTAATTATCTTTTTCAAATTCTTTAATAAATAGATGCGCATCGTAGCCAGAAAGATTGTGGAAAAATACTGGAATAAACTTGGGATTTTTATATTCTAAATTACAAATCGAATGAGCCGCTCCTCTGTACATTCCAGTCAAATGTGAGTGATCCCGTACTTTTTGCGAATTCAAATCTATCAATTCAGAAAGTAATTGTCTTAATTCTGACTCATATTCATCTACTTTTTCCATATCGTTTAATCCTTTAAAGTATTCTATCGCTTTAACTAGAACTTCTTTCCTTGCTTCCATGAGAGGTGGAAACTCCTTACCTGTATCGAAAGATCTTTCACAAATATGGCAACTCTCAGCACTATCGTATTCTCTTTGTTGTTCTTCGGTTAAATCTTTCATGGGAATATTAACGTCATAGTATTTTCTCGCCACCTTTATAGCATCTTTTTTTATTTTTTCGTAAAATACTTTTACCACATCCTGCCCAGAATATTGTACAAGTTTATAATCGCCTACATAGTTTTTCCTACTTTCGTCTTCGGCATTTTTCATGAAGTAAACAAAACTGTACGGTTCATGTTTTTGAATGGCATTTGTATAACATTCACCGGGATTTGGTTTGCAGGTATCAATCTTTGTAACATACATTCAAAATCTGCATAAATTGTAAAAGGTACTTTTAAAGAGTGTCTATAATTTTCAAATTGTAAGATGTTATCATAAGGTTCTGGTAATTCCACCTTAACAGCTTTATGAACTCCGCAATATTCTTTATGTTTGTTTAATTTAACCTGAGTTCCAAAACTATTCAAACACATTTTACATAAAAATCTTTTGTGGCCATCCTTTGTTAGCTGACTATGACCAACCAGTTTCCATAGATCTTTGATCCAGCAGTAATGTTCAGTTTCCTCGTTTTTCAAGTACAACAAGTCAACGTGTTTTTCCTTTTCCTCTTTTTCACGTCTGTAAGTTTCATAGGAAAACTGATATCTTTCAACGCTTCGTCAAACTCATGTTCCCATGTTATGTACTTCGCTACTCTATTCGAATGGTGGTCTGCAGGATGTAAAGCTGAAAGAACAGACCAAAGGAAACATTTATTATCGTTATTTTGTACATTTATAATTGCTTTCCTACTTTGTAGAAAATCAGGGAGTGGGATGAAAGATGATCCTCTCAAAGGAGTGTACTTGTTAACGTTCAGTTCCAAATGTTTGATTTTGTGAAGTTGCCATTGAGATCCTTTAATTTCGAACGATTCCATTTCATTTAGAATTTTCTGTTTCATTTTCTCGTAACAGTTTGCAACTTCTGCTGACCGTAATAATATTACGTTTTTAGTTTTGAAATTGAGTTCCTGATACTCCATGTTATTTTCGTTAGTTCCTTTTTTAAATTCTGCGATTAAAACTACATTAACTTTCAGGTTCTTTTTTCTAAGTTCCCTGTTGAGTAAACCTGTTACGATATTTTCAATACTGTTCAGAAATTTGGAAGCATCTTTAAATCCTTTCGTATTTTTAATATCGTAAGTCGCTAATCTAGATTCAAATGCAGTTTCCTTTTCACCAACTTCAGTTCTCGGCTCTATGTTTTTTTCAAATACTTTTTCACTAAAATTAAATACTTTGTGCAATTTCCTCGGTCTTACAAATACAGGTTTCGCTTTTCTAGGTTTTCTGATAGTCATTGTCCGGTCCGGGTCGTTTTTTCTAGGTTTTCTGATAGTCATTGTCCGGTCCGGGTCGTTTTTTCCATGGCGCTTAGACTTTAGGTGTCTAGCCCAATTTTTATAAGTAGTGCTAACATCGCACTTTTCACAATGCTTTCTATCGTACATTTTTATTATAGAATATATTCTTTTAACTTACCCCTCATTTTTTGAATTCTTAAAGGTGGGCGTATGGTACACACCCACCTTTTTCTTTTGTCTATTATTGGAGAGATCCTTTTAACTTGCCCCTCATATTTTTAGAAAAAAATGTAAAAGACATGTATAACATCAAGTTTGTTTAGTTATTAATTTTAATAAAAAACGTTTTAATGGAAAATTTCCATTAAAACAACAATATTATACTAAGAGTTGTCTCCTACAGAGACCAAGTTTTTTCAGAATTCAATTTCCCTCTGCATGTTTTTAAAACAGTTTCATAATCTTTTCCGTTTGAAAGTTCTTTTAACACTATCAAAGACAGATGACCACAAATTGGAGGATCGTTATATTTTTGAATTTGTTCGGAATTGTAATAAAGATTTTTATTTTCCAAGTATTTTACCAACTCCTTAGGCGGTGGTGTGTTTCCGTAAGAATCGAAATAATATTTTTCTTTTTCGGATTTTTTGAAATAACAAGTCCAGTGACTACCATTTTGATAAGAATTTTCCAAATTAATAATTCCGCATTCAACGGGTTTAGACCGATTAGGAAGTTCATCCTTCATGAAAATACCTCGGAAATGTTTTATTTTAAAATTTTTGGCATAACGATTTAAATCTAAATTACTCAGAGGTTGGTAGTTTTCCGTTTTTTTCGTTTTTTTAAACCGGACCCAATACTTAAACTTTTTGCATTTTGAGCTAGTTTTTCCATCTCGAGATTATGACGTTTTATTTCCGATTCTTCAGCAGCTTTATGGTTCAAATGTAGTTGTTCATAATCCAAAGTTAACGTAATTCCTTTCTTTTCTCCTCTCGCTTTTTCAAATGCTTTTGATTGAGTTTCCCACAGACTGATTTTATGTTTTCCATTTCCTGAAATTTGTTTCGCTGCCAAACGAACTGTAACAGATCTGCGCTTTTTGTAAGCGGCTCGCAATTTGGTTAATTGATTTTCGGTTAAATCAATATTTTTCGCAATCATAGTTATTTATTATAGTAAATTTTTTTAATAACGAACTCCCATACCGAAAAATCGTTTACTTCTCATTGCAACTCTCACTGCAGCTGCATCAGCTTTTTCTTTCCAACTTGCATCACTCGCGTACATTCTTTCTTATGCTACTTCCTCCAGTGCTTTATCCGCTACATGTCTTTCTTTCGTGTCTGTGTGATCCTTGTAAAATTTATCATGTTCCTTACAACCTTCGTCCAATTTATTAATTCCTGGATCTCCTCTTTTCAATCGTTTATCTAGTTTTGTAAATGGACCACAATAGTTGTATCCACCCGGCAAATGCATTTCAGATGCGAAACCATCAAGTTTGTTCAGCAAAGTATTTAAAACTCCGGAACCATTTTTAATTATACCTTTCGGTAAACTGTTTACAACTTTCAACAGATATTCTATTCCTTTGGGATTATCTATGTTTTTTTCCAATTGGTCGTTTATAAACTTTACAATTCCTAATTTTTCATTGTGAAAAACCCGCCCGTTCCAGCTCGTTCTTGTGCATACAAATAGTACAAACGCTGTTGCAGCTGTTGGAGGTTGTCGATGTATTTAAATTCCACTGGATTTTCAGAATATTCTATCAAACCCGAACCAACTTTACTTGCTTTGATTTCTTTCCAAATAGGCGCGATCAAATCTTTCCATTTTTTCCCCGTACTAGACTTTACTTTATTGGTAGTTGGGTCATTCTTTTGGTATAGAGAATTCGTTTGAATGAGAATTCTCTTGTAAACTTTCAAATCCTCTTGAGTGTATTTATCAGGATCAGGTCCTAGAGGATCAGTTAACAAACGCCATAATCCGTGCGTTCCTTTGTACGTTTCTTTTTGAATGACAATTGTATCTCCGTTTACTTGAATTTGTTGATCTCCGATGTAAATTTTGTCCTCTTTTCCCCATATACCAAATTGTTTATCATCCTGTCTGATGTAAAGTCTAGCAATCGGACCAATTCCTTTCGGACCAACGCTATTCGATGGGGTTTCATTCCGATCTACCATATCCACGATGTTTGATAAACTATTTCTTGTGTTTACTACGGTCTCATCTGACGTCGTATCATAAGTTTCAGCAGTATCAACTAGTGCAGAAGCTCCTTCTGTTGGTTTAATTTCAAGAGTATTAGTAGGTCCGAAAGTCACCAGTTTTCTTTTCTTGACAGGAGAACTACTCGCCATAGGAGCTTGCATGTAAGGAACAAGCTCCAATTTCTTGATGTCTTCGTCAGCTTGTTTCACGGCATTTTTTACTTCAACTAATTTTTCAGTGATGGGTGCATACATCTTTTCTTGAGTTTCTCTTTCGTTCAACTTATCTACTCTAGCTTCTCGGAAAGCACGTCTCAACTCTTGTTTTAGTTCTCGAATTTTGTTCGCTTCCTTGACAGTCATTTCTTTTTTGGGTTTTCTCAGGAAAATTCGATTTTCTGGTTCTGAATCATCAGTTTGATCATCAGTTTGATCATCAGTTTGATCACGAGTTTCTGAATCATCAGTTTCAATCTTTTTTTATTTTCGTTGCATTTTTTCAACAAATTTTTTTCTAAATTTTTTTCTAAATTTTTTCTAAATGTTTTTCTAAACGTTTATCAGTAGGCATTCCTTTTATTAAAGTAAACAAAAAAATTTTTGTTGTTGTATATTTAAAAAACGTTTCAAAGATGATTTAATGGTTATTTTGATCGAATATTTTTAAAACGTTTCAACGATGATTTAACGGTGTTTTTGATCGTCTAACGGTGTTTTTTGATCGTTTATTCAAGAAACGTTTTCTCAAACTTTTTCATGTATCGATCATTTTTTAATTGCTTTTCAACGTTTATCGTCAGAAATCCATACTTATCGTTCCAACATTCGTTGCATATTTCTTTGAATCGTTTGAAAGTAAAATCCGTTCCGGCATACACATCGTAAATCGCTTTCATGTAAAGTGGTTCTTGCTTGAAAATACACAGAAAATTCAGATTGGTTCTAATCAACTGTATATCAACTTTAGTGTATGATTGAGTTAGATAAATACACGAAATATCCTTATGACGTCCTCTAACGTAATAATCTTGTATAACTCGTTGCTGTTGAACATTAACGCAATCGTCGAAAACTAGGTATCAAACTGTTCGACTGACAATCATCTAGTACAATTAGTTCGTCGCAATTATTGTAAAAATGAGCTATTTCCGTTCCAACTTTAGCCGCTATTTTTTCGTAAGCTTTTCTCAAGACTTTATAAACTTTTTGCTCTAAAGATTTGGAAAATATGTAAAGATTTCCAAACGGAATTCCCCAAGGTTCAGTAATCAAGTTGTACAATAAAGTTGTTTTTCCACATCCGGATGGTCCTACCACCAGACAACGTAGGGGCAGAGGTAGTGAACCAGCATCATCTTTGCTTGATTCAAATGGAAAAGGCTTGATCTTGTTATATTTTCTATTCATTTTATTATACAATTTTTTTATACATTTTTATTATATATAAATAAATAATGTTTATAAAAATTTCAGGAGATACACTAAGGTTTGAGAGTCCAATTCCACTTGATTCGAATAAAGAGTATCAGTTGGGTATGTCGGCTTTGTTGTTTACAACTAGGAAAACGTTTGAGATAAAAAACTTCGAGTTCGCTTACAGATTTCCTTTTACTGATGGAAATTACGATCTAAAATATAAAATCGATGGAACGTTCAATGTGAGTTCATTCAAAGCCATGTTGATTAGTTTTTTATCCAGTTTTCAAAGTGGTTTGTTAGCGAAAAAAGACACTATGAAAAAGTATTCTGAAGCTCAAGTGAAAGAAATACAAAAAGTTAATCCGAATAGCTTGAAATTCGATCTCGAGCATTTGAAAGACGATTCTTACAGAATTGCTGCATACTTTCCCATGGACATGTGGATTGTGGATGAGGGGAATTTTTGCGATATATTTCAGTTGAAAAATTGTTTTTTAGGTTCCGATAATTTGTTTAAAAAGAATACCAACTACGTATCAGAGAATAATCCGAAACAACTCGTTTTTTCTGATAATATAGTCGAATGGCATTGTAACATTACGGAATATAGCTTTACAAATCATGATGAACATCCCCATTTGCACGTTGAGCACGAGTTATTGCACATTTCTTTCATAGAGAAACCAATGCCGCCTAATACTATTTACACGGAAAAACCAAAGAAAGTAGTTTTCATTCCACTAAGAAAAGGACTGAAAGAAATAAAAATGATAAAATTGTCAACAACCACGGGAAATAACGAACAGATTCAATTCAACAATATTAAAGCTTACTTGTTGCTGAAAAGTAAATAATTTCTTTTTTATATAATGAATAAGATGAACAATAATAATGAAAACCAGCAACCTTCTGCTCCTGCAGTTGAAAATGACATACAATTTACTCCGTTTTACAAAAACATTTATCCTCAGATTCCGGTTCCGGAATTTAATTCCAACGATTATAGAATAAATCGTATTATGAAACAATACGAATTTTTAGAAAACGAAATGAAAACGAGGGGAAATTTGAGAAAAAAATACTGCAAATTATCGAAAGCATTTTTCGGAACAGAGTGTTTCTTTACATTAACCGAACTGGGGATGATTGGCGTTTTCATCGCTCTCCCTGTGGCAATTCCTTTTGGAGTTCCAATTTCAGCAATATTAACAACATTTTCCGCAATCCTGAGAACTTCGGGCAATTATGTAGGAAACAAAATTAATAAACATTCGGACATCGAACTTTTGGCGAGAACAAAATTAAATTCTATAGAGGAAAAGTTCACGAATGCTTTGAAAGATGGGAAAAATTCGGATGAGGAATTCAACAATATTGAACAAGAAATTAAAAATTACGACGAGATGAAAACCAACATTTTGAACGGTTATAAAAATAATGATACGGAAAAAGCGAAACTTTTAGGAAAGGGAAAAGAACTGGGAAAAGCGGAAATTATAAACGCGATTAAGAAAAGTAAATAGATTAGTTTGTTTTTTAATGGGATTTTTTCTCATTAAAAAAATTAAAAAAAATTATGTTTTACTATAATAAAGTATGCATCAAACTAAAAAGATTTTTGATAAATATCAAGACGATATTGTGCGAAAGCAGTTTCGTACAATAAATCCGACTTCAACTTTAAATTTGAATGCTGAAAACAAAAGGACAACTTTCAAAATTGATCTAGAAGACGAATTTCTGTCTAAAAACATTCAGTATTACGTAAAGGGAGTTTTAAAGTCGAAAGATTCAACCAAGGCGTATTCAGGTTCAGATTCAGTCATGTTGGTAGATAATTTCGTGGGTCAAATGTTTTCGAGCGTAGAAGTGAAAAAACACAATGTTGTAGTAGATGAAATTGAGAATCCGGGCATTTCTGGCTTGGTACAGGGTTTTGTCACTTTTGCAGGCCCTAAGAATTATAATGGGGAAGTTATGAATTCAGGTTTTAATACGAAAGCAATAGGAGGTGGTCATTTCAGTGCAGTTGGTTATCTCGGTGATTTAGGTTTGGGTTTTTTCAAAGATTTAACCGTTCCAATATTCAAGGGAGGTTTTGAAATAACTTTTATTCGAAACAGCGATAATAACGTTATTCACGTTTGGAAAAAGGATGCAGCCTCGACTATGCCTAGTGATGGAGTTGTGGAGATAAAATCTTTTGTTTTGAGAGTTCCAGTGATTGAATATAAAAACGAATCTAAAGTTAATTTGATCGCAGAACATAGAAGCGTGCCGTACCAATTTCAATTCAAAAGTTGGCAGTGCATAGAACATAAAAACGTTACAGGAAAAACCTTAATGTTCGATATTACGAATATTTACAGAAACGTGCATAATCCGTTATGGTGCTTCGTAGTTTTTCAAACTGACGCGTCAAACGACCAGAAAAAGGACAATTCTAGATTCAATCATAAAGGCGTAAGAAATTATTGGATCGAATTAGGAGGTAGAAGATACCCGGAGGAAAATCAAGATTTTGATTTCGATGAAAATGATTATTCTCTGGCGTACAACGCGTTTTTAGACTTCAAAAAATCAATGAGTTCCAAGCCATCAATTCCGTACATCGAACCAGAATTTTACAAAAGGGATTATCCAATTTATAGCATCGATTTGTCGGATCAACCTCAAAACGTATCTCAAAGTAAAAGTAATTTGATATTTCACGTAGAATTCAATAAAACTGTAGCAGCAGCATCAGGTAGCTCAGAAGGTACTACTTGTTACGTCATCATTGTAAGTAAGACAAATTTAATTTACGATCCAACTAAAAATATGATCAGACAAGAAGTAGCTTAAATATTAGATACTAAGGTTTATTTTTAATGGAGTTCACTCCATTAAAAAATCTTTCGGTAGACTTAAATAAAACATGGAGGATGCAATTTATTGTCATAAATGTAAAAAACGAACGAAAAATATAAACGCGGAAATTGTACAAACTGTATACGGAAGGTGGAGAATTGCAGCTAAATGTCTGAAATGTAAAACTAATAAAAGTAAGTTCATTCAAGATCCTAACGGAGAAAAAGAACAAGTTTCAGAAATAGAAATTTTAAATTTATCGGAAAACGAAAAATTGGATTTTGCGAAAGAATTACATAAACCCGTTAGAAAAAAATTTCAGAAAAGAAAAATTTTAACTTTAGGAAAAGATGATCTTTGGGCTGCGGACTTGATTATAATGAAACAATACGAGAATGAAAACAACGGATTCGGTTACATGCTGAATATTATTGATACTTTTTCAAAGTACGTTTGGTCAGTTCCATTGAAAAAGAAAAACGGAATAGTAGTTTCAAAAGCTTTCAAAGACGTTTTGGAAAATGTAAAATCTCATAATCATTCTACTCCTAAACTCCTTCACACGGACAAAGGTTTAGAATTTGAAAATAGACTTTTCAGAGAACTTTTAGACGAGCATAAAATTAAAATGTATCACACGGAAAGTTTAGAAAAATCCGCAATCATCGAAAGATTCAACAGAACTTTGAATCAGAAAATGAAAATTCGTTTCGAGATAAATAGGAATAAAAATTGGATAAATATTTTACAGGAATTAGTTAATGAGTACAACAAAGAAGACGTTCATCGTTCCATTGGAATGACACCTGCTCAAGTTGACGCGAGAAATGAAAATGAAATTCTGAGATATTTATTCAAAAAGAGCGGAAAAAATGGAAAAAATAAATTTAAAATTTGGAAATCGCGTAAGAATTACGAAATCAAAGAAAACTTTTCCAAACAAATACGAAGCAAATTGGACGAAAGAGATTTTTGAAATAACTGAGATTTTAGAAACGAGTCCAGTTACTTATAAAATAAATGATTTAAGCGGAGAGGAAATCCAAGGAAGTTTTTATCCCGAGGAATTACAACTCACGAAATTTTAAATGGATTACACTTATAGATATGGCCGGTACAATTCCCATAAAAAAATCAAAGGAAATTTCAGCAAAATGTCCCAACTTAACCGTACATTCTCTGGCTTCTCAACTTCTACACAGCATTCATTCCTGAACGATCTCTACCTCCGTTTATAGGAAGGGATCTTTGAATGGCGCAACCTTCACGACTACGACGGAGTTTCAATTCCGTGAGTCATTTCAACTTGGCTTTTCAGTTTCGTTGAAGTTTCGGTTTTTGCTGCATTTAAGTAGATGTTGAGAGCAGAACAGTTAAGAAAGGAGATTTTGACGATAAGGTCGACTCTCACTTCCATCGAGGTGGGATTAGATTAATTATTAGCTTAAGGGCCCATCAGCTAATAACGCCTCTAAAACCTCGAGGGAAGTGTATCCTCACTATATAGAAAAAAAAATTCTCGGGGTTTTGTCCTTGCAGCGATCCCCCGACCTCTCTCTTATGAAGCGGGATTGCTATCCACTACTCCAAGCGACCAGATGAAAGGAGAAACGCGTTCCGCAATCTTATACTGTGAATTTCAAGGCCGAATGAGGTCAGTCCATTCTCTCAGACGGACGCTCTCGCTGGTCTACAGAACGACCTTGTATCTTGTTCAATATGTTTTAATGGGGATCCCCCATTAAAACGAACAATTTTAAACTATTATTTTTACTGATCCAAAACCACTCTATCTTGAAACTCTCTGATAAAATCTTCACTTAAATTTTGATGCCTGGATATCATTTCCCAATCCACTTTATCTTGAAACTCTCTGATGAAGTTTTCCGTAAGATTTTGCTTAGAGGAAATTGCATACCAGTAAACTTCATTCTGGAACTCTCGAATGAATTCTTCGCTCAAGTTTTTTTGATTCCATGAAATTCCATGCCAATCTACGTCATTCTGGAACTCTCGAATGAATTCTTCAGATAGTTTTTGCATGACTGAAATGAGCAGCCAATCCACTTTATCTTGAAACTCCCTGATGAAATCTTCAGATAGTTTTTGCCTGGATATCATGTTCCAATCTACTTTATCTTGAAACTCTCTGATGAAGTTTTCCGTAAGATTTTGATACCTGGATATCATGTCCCAATCTACTTTATCTTGAAACTCTCTGATAAAATCTTCACTTAAATTTGGCTTATATGAAATCTCATTCCAATCCACTTTATCTTTAAACTCTCTTATGAAATCATCGCTCAAGTTGTATTTAGATGAAATCCATCTCCAGTCTACCTTATCTTGCATTTCTCTGATGAAATTCTCAGATAATTTTTGATTCCATGAAATGAAATCCCAATTTACCTTATCTCTAAAATCTCTGATGAAATTCTCAGATAGTTCTCGTTTATAAGAGATGAGATCCCAATCGATAAGATCCGAATACTCCCTTAACATATCTTCAGTGACTTCTGCACAACTCGAAATAGTATTAGAAAGAAAATTTATATTTACTGAAATGTTCGTTGCTTGACAAAAGTTTATATGATCAACCGGATGGGTTATTCTATCTCGGATTTCCATGTAAATTTCAGTTGGTAATACGATTTTGTTATTCATCTTCTATTTTATTACTATTTTCTTTCTTTTAACTTACCCCTCATTTTTTTTATCCACCCACTTTTTTCTTTTGTCTATTCTTGTATGGATACTATTTATCCTGTCTCCCATATTATCCTTTTAACTAACCCCTCTTTTTTTTATTTTTTTCTAGTGAAAACATCAGAGGGAGCTAAATTTCGAAAATATCGACCCCTAAATTTGCATTTTTATTTACGATTGAAAATTTGTTTAGAGTTCACTAGAGTTTCTGATGAAAAAAAATATTTTTTAAAAAAGTCACTGGTTCTGATGTTTTGTGATAAAAAAAGTGTTCTGATGTTTTGTGGTAAAAAGTTTTATCAGGGATTTAAGTCGCTAAATGAAAAAGTCACTGGTTCTGATGTTTTGTGTTAAAAAATGTGTTCTGATGTTTTGTGTTAAAAAGTTTTATCAGGGATTCAAGTGAAAATAAAAACATCAGGGATCTAAGTCGTGGTCCAGGATCGGTATACTTATACTACTTCTATATAAATATGCCTCCACCTCGCCCCCTGACTGTCAATGGCTGTTAAGGCCGCAGAGCGTCATTGGGAGCCTGATGGAGGGGAAGCCTTCTGGGCTTCAACCGAGGCGTCCCCCAGCTCGTCTTTCTCCTTGTTTATTGGTTAAATATATTTACATGTGAGTGGTATATGTGAGGGGTACCATGACACTACATATTAAATATTTTAATGCGCACAGATTATGCATACAGCGTGGTCCCAAATCATTCACACAAATTTTGAGTTCTTAGGTTGTGACAAAATGTCACCTACCTTGTCCCAAGACATTAGCTATTGGAAAAGAAGGGGTTATCTCGATTACGCACCTTGATCTGATAATGGACTTCCGAAGTGCTCTGCTTCTTGCCCCCCAAAACAGTCCTTCAATATCGTTAGGTCATACCTAGCTGTTCTCATCGCAACTCCTTGAAATCGGTTATTCGCTATGGTTTGCCCCATTAACACGCCCTTACGCGAACCCTGACAGAACAAAGAAACACGCCTCGTATCTGTGGGATACACATTGAGATAGGTAATTGCAGAAAAAAATTAGTTTCACTGATTTTACAGGAGAACGAATGTACATGATACCCCAAATTCAAAACCTCATTTATTAATGAAAAATTAAAAAATATATATAGTATAAATATATATAACATCTGGTAAATCAAACTCTAGCTACCCCTGAGAAGAATTTACGTCTTAGCTGTTGAAATGACACAGTTCTTCAGTCAAAAAGTAAAAATAAGTTCACAAAAGACTAAGAAAGACAGCTTAAAGCCAAAATTAGAAAAAAATTGAGAACTTAGTGGAATAAAATTGTTGACCAATGAAAAGTTCACGCACGCCATGTATCTACGAGATACATGAACCCATGGGGGCCAGTGATCAATACCTATGGGTGCTGGAAGTGGATTGACCTTCTCAGGGAGCCCCGCTCTAGGAATAGGTGGGAGGAGGACGACGCCCCCCTCCATATGGCTGATCTGTGATGAAAAACTTTTACAGTGTATCTCTCAGATACGTAGCGTGTAAGGGAGTGTTAACGGCCGGTTTATCAATTCTCTACTTAAAACACCTATTAGCTAGTCAATGATTAACTTTAATAAAAGATTTTATCTAACCAGAGCTGAGGATGCGTTGGTTAATCACTGCATGGATACTAAATAACAGCTAGTTAGCTAGTCAGAGTTTTAACCAGAGAAAATAGCGTCACCACTAAATTAACGTGCAAATCCCTCTAAGGAAGGATCAACGTCACGAATCGGACGGCGTTTCAATGGTAACGTTATCGTTATCGTCACATTCCTCGCCAAACGTGGCCAAATTATTGTTCTACTCAGTATATAGGTTTATTATTATGTGAATAATACACCTATGTATTCGCTCAGCAAAAATTTCGAATAACACCCAGCCAAAATTTTTCCTTTTACGTTTCAAGGTGCGTAGATTCCAAAAGCCCGCCGTACGCCGTACGCCTCCGCCGTATCATGCATATCTACTTCAATTTCGGTATAAAAAATTTGTTCTGTCGCACACAGGCTCCATTTGGGCCCTAGTTGTGTCCCGAAACTTTGCAGCCCGATCGGAAAATACCCAGGAGTGTTATGGATGAAAAAGGGGTGTAAAAATAGGGGATTTTGGTGTTTTATTAAAATGAGCATTTGAGGTATCATCTTCTGTTTTTTAGGGCGAGAAGACAGAATATGAAGTTGATTTTGACCAAAGAGTGAATTGAGGTTGTAACAAACGTTCGGCTCCAAAAATTCATTTTTTATGAGTCGAAAGCCTTGGAAATTGACTTAAATTACCATAAATTTGTGTAATAACACTATAAAAAGTGTCAACAGGTGAATCAGGACAATTAGGTGGCACTATCAATGATCAAAGATAATCTGGAAAAAAAACGCTGCAAGTTATTGCACAACGGTTTATTATTTACCTGTATGGATGCCCCTTCTGCAGATCACTGTTTTCTGTGTCAATACCCTCGAGATCACCCCAGGAAACCCCTAAATCGAGTATTGGAGCCGGCCCGGGAATTAAAGTTTCATTAAAATGGGCGGGATTCAATAATTCAATTGTTAATTATTTGTAATTACTCATGAAGCATAAGGTAAATAATACACCGTTGTGTAATAACTTACCTTTTACGTAGATAGTATAATAAACAATTGTGTAGTAATTTACCGTTGTGTAATAATTTACCCAATAATACTTCAACGTTTGTTCAAGTTGCCAAAGTACCTACCTATAAACAAAATCAAAAAGATCCATCATTTTTCAAATTGAATGATATCACAGAACAACCAACTCGACTTCATACAGCCATCCGTGATTATCAGGTGCTCCCTAGCAATGATATCTGGCCGGATTTATACCATTTGATTCACGATCATGTATCGGTCAAATGAATGGCTGGTCGTGCAATGCTCCGGGTCGTCTCAAAAAATGATTTAGTTCAAGATCAATCTAAAAACGTAAAAAAGACCATACCCTTCTATTAAAAGTTTTCGAGCTACGGTATTCTGAAATTGTCAACCCCTATTTTTCACCCCTTAGAGATGACTGACCGTAACGCCGAGCTTCGAGGAGCAACTAGACACCGAACGGGACCTACAAACCAAATTTCGTTAATTTTGGTTCATGGTACGAGTAAATAAGAAAATGGCGGCGTAAGGCGTACTCAAATTTTGAGGGGTGGGTATACTCTTGTTTATTATTTTCAATAATGAACCTTTGGAATCGAGCACGGTAATAAAAATTGTAACCCCCCCTCAAAATTAATATGATTGTTTCCGTTTCAACGTATGTAGAATCCGAAAATGCAATACAAAAATTTCTGTCCGTCCGCCGTACGCCGTACTTCGCACTTTTCATAGTTACCATGAACCAAAATTAACGAAATTCGGTTTATAGGTCCCATTTGGGGTCTAGTTGGATCTCGAAGCTCGGCGTTAATGTCAGTCATCCCTAAGGGGTGAGAAATATGGGCTGAAATCTCCAGGACGCCGTTATCTCCAGTTTTTTTACGGTTGTAAATAGTTCTCGAACTTGGGAGTTTTTTCAAGACCACGCATTGTACGTCCAGCCGTTCGTTCACAGTAACGCCCAGAAGTTTGCACCGACAGGCTTTTTCAACAGGAGGGCGAATGAAATTGTATACATTCAGCCCAAACATCATCACTAGGGACGCGCTAACAATCGGGAATTGGCCCGAGATCATCATTGCTAGGGAGCACCTGATTATATTCACGGAGTATGAATTCGAACTGGCTGTTCTGTGATATTATTTCATTTGAAAAATGATGTCTCTTTTGGATTTTGTTGATAGGTACTTTCATAACTTGAATAAACGTTATCGTCCGTGAATAATAACAATATTAAGGAATGTAATTCCCAGGCTGGCTCAATACACGATTTAGGGCATCTATAAAGGTAAATTATTACTCAACAGTTATTATTTGTATATTATTACACAAATTTCATTATTGTGTAAATTACTACGCAACGGTAACTTATTACACAACGGTACATTATTGCACAACGGTTTATTATACTATCTACGCCGAAGGGGCCTCTATACAGGTAATTTATTACGCAACGATTTATTATTTACCTTATGCTTCATGAATAACTACAAATAATTAATGATTTAATTATTGAATCCCGCGTGTCGTGGTATCCTCCCAGAACCACTCCTTGCAAACTTAACACCTCGCCAAATAAACATAGTGGTGGGGACGGAACACGTGGGAGAGCCGAGGTACCCATTGGGGATCCCCACCATCCTCCACTAGCTGGAGGATGGAGGCAGATAGCCTTAAGGGTTATAAATACTCGCCTCCTTCGCCTTTCTAGCCATTCTACGCTCTCCTTAAGTCGCTGATTTATCTCTCTCTCCTCGCTCCTCATCTCTCTCCTTATACCTAAAAGATCCTGGGCATCCGCGATCCGCAAGATGAGTGGTGGTCCGCCCTTAACCAAACCAGGCACGCTTCCGAAAAGATTCCGAGCATGGTGGTGGTCCGCCCATAACCAAACCGGACACAAATCCTAAAACATCCCCGGCATGGTGGTAGTACGCCTATAATCAAACTGGGCACATCCCCCCTCGACGCCTCTCGTAGTGGATGTGCGTTGAATTTACATTCACTACACCGCGCATTTGTATAAAACTTTATTTCCCGGCCCGGCCCGGCTCCAGTACTTGATTTGGGATATTCGTGGGGGAGCTTGAGGTTACTGACCACAGAAAACAGTGGTCTAGGCAGGAGCATCTATATACGTAAATAATAAACCATTGAGTAATAATTTGCTGCGTTTTTAAATTTTATGCTATGCTATTTAAATTATTGCAAATTAAAGAAACAATAAATGAACAGCCAGCATTTCTGTAGGTATGTCCAATAGAATAATAAATCCATGTGACAAGGACTTCGCAGCGTTTTTATTTGTACGAATTTACCTATATACATATATTTTTGCTTCCTCACTACCGATGGTAGGGAAGCTTTGGATTCGTTCAGTTCAGTTCTGGTTCTCACGGTGTTAACAGCTCGTTCAAGCTCTCCGTGTTATATCGCCGATTTACCGGGTTTCATGAGCGAATTTTATTAACAAAATTAGTTCCGCAGAAATAGAATGTTAAGTGCTTAGCATTAGTTCTGTTTCCAAGTGCGTTCGAGCCCTTCCAAGGGCCTGGGCTACTAACTTTTCGTTCTCCTATGAGGCCCGGCGACAACGTGACCGTGGTTGTTGGCACCGGCAAAGTGCTGACAAAGCGCCCCACGTGCTCGTCGGCTTTCTCTTGTTTGTTTTTTCCCCGGTCCCTTTAAATTTCTTTTAAAGGAACAACGCCTTCCTCTGTCGGTTAAATGGCTCAACGAGGTTTTCACCTTCCAGGCCACAGATATTTTGGTTCTAATGGGCCAATTAATAACGGTCCACTGGTGGACTACGACGAAAATTGCTGAGGAGCACGATATAGCGTATCACACTGCTACATCAACCCAACAAATCAGGGAAGCAGATAGGAACGCCATACTGGCCTTCTCTGCGGATGCCGTTGCCAACAACAACTGGTACTCAGTAATCGGTGCTGCCGCAATTGCTGCGAAATATGCGGTCGAATCCATGACCGATGTGGTCTACGCCCCTAGCGTTTCCCTGTGGTTCCATGGGCCCTGAAGAGCCTCGTGAACCAATTTTGAGGCAGTTGGTGTCACTTGATGAAGAAAATGAACATCGAGCCATGACGCACCATGGCCAAGTGGACCCCGAGGGCTATCAGGCCTATATGGAACACGAAAATAATAAGTCGAAAGAGGAGCAGCAGAGGGCTATCGCTGCGGTTCAAGGGGCTATATGTTTGGCGATTGATGGGGTGCCCAAAAGAGAAGGAAAATACGTGAAGAGTCATGTGGAGGAGGCTGAAAGGAGAGACAAGTGGATCCAGGTGGACTGGAAACGCCACCAACCATTGCTGTGGAATAAAACGGACTTCACTACTCTCGGTCCCTCTGACCAAGGATTCCTCATTAAGCCCAAACGGATGTCACAGTGGGCTGATATAACATTGACTGGTGGAATGGGCATGGACCCAGAGGACGGTACCACCCGAGTACACAGGAAGTACACAGGACAGTACACAGGAAGAGGCAGTACCACCCTACACCCCGAGAGAAGGGCATCCACCACTCAGAATACTTGGGGGATTGGGGAACAGTAGTGGAGATGAGGAATCCGCACAGGCAGGGGAAAGAGTATTCACGGCTGTGACGAGGCCACCGGTTGATACTGGGGATTCCGATGCGGCGTTTAATTATGGGACCTATGGGGTTCTACATCAGCCGTCTTCCTGAGAATCTGCCGTGACGTAAAAGTGGGTCAAGATAGTGGTCAGAGTGCCCTCAAGCCTATAAGTGAGGCTGGGGCGGCAATTCTGAGGCGAGTCGTCCACATGGACATAAGGATCAAAACGCTGGAAGGCGTGGCAGCTTCTAGGGGTGACTTGGTGGAACAACAGAATCAGGACCTGTCTGATGTGTTGCGTCAGATTGCAACTGCCTGCTGGTGGTGCCCTTGCGGTGGCTGGTCAGAGCCAGACGCCAGGGCCCAGACGTGACACTGACGCTGCAAGGCCACAGAAACCACTGCCGAGGCAACATGAGGCGAGGGCGGGACAAAAAGGTCATTTTAGAAGCAGCAAACCTTCAAGAAGCCAGGAAGATCATGGCAGATACCAGTTCAGGGGGTGCTGGTTTGAAAATGGAGTTGATGCCAAAAAGGAGACCATGCATAGTTGTTGGTGGAATCAGGGAGAGCTCCTTGACAGCTGAGAAACTCCAGGCTGCCGTCCGGGAACAACTTCCTGAACATTCAAGGCTAGATTCAGCCCCAAGAGGATGATCAGGCGTGGGGATGGACGACCGGAGAGCTGGGAGGTCGAGGTGGAAACCCAGCTTTATAGGGCGATTATGAACGATCCGAAGTTATATACATAGGGTGGTGCCGATGCCCTTTGACTCCGTACATACCTGTTCTGCGGTGTTTCAGGTGCACACGAGTGGGTCATCGCTCAGTGGATTGTACAGTTTGTCTCCCCGGGGAATAGTGCTGTAAACGCTGTGGAGAAAAAGGTCATAAGGCTGCGCTTTGTATGAAGCAGCAGTCAGAGATAGAGTGCATGTCCTGCAAGGCAGCGAATAAGCCTGCCAAGCACATAACAGGGGCCCCAAAATGTACTGAGTTCACTAAGGCAAGCAATCGATTATGGCCAGTAGAATGCAGGAACATCAGTGTGGCCACTGTGAAAGAACCTTTGGCTCATGCATAGGGACTTCCTAAACATATTAGATCACCTCATCCAGAACAGTGTGCCCTTGATGAGACTGGCCCAAAACGATGCAGATACTGATCACAAGAGGAAATGAACATCATGGCAGCAATGGAGCTTTAGCTGGAGGGTACAATACCAAACACCCAAATGAACCGAGCTCTTGACACAAAAATGGTTGATAGAACAATCAAATCTGTGGAAGCAGTTCGAGCAAGACCACATTACCGGGATGTATTGGAACAGTTACGTGGGAATCCTGTTCAGACCAACGATGAAACTCCAGCACAGTCAAACCCCCGACAGGAGGTTTCCCAGCACTCGTTTGACAATGCAATACTTATGGGTATTGGCTTGGCTCGACGGGTGGCAGATCAAGACCAAGGCCATCAGCCACTGATAAACATCGCGAGAATGGCTGTGCAAGAACAGAACCCCCAGGATGATCTACTCCTCTGGCCATCACACATCAGTGGTCCGGCACCTCGTCCGCCCAGAGACCACGTTCAGAGTAATGATACACCACCAGAAACGAGAAGAGATAGATTTGCTAGGTTCAGGAGGCTGTGGGATGGGGATAGAACTGTCATAGCAGAAGATGTCCTGGGCAATGGAAGAGCACAAGCCAGGCATAGGTACATACCAAGAATTGCAGAACTCTTGGGCTGATCAATGGTCACTACCATCCGGGGAATGGAATTCTGAGGTGGTGCGACACCCGCAGGACCAGTCCATGCACCAGGTATGGGCGCCAGTAACAGAGGATGACATCCGTAACTCTGAACGGACCAAGACAGCATGCCGCTCTGCCTTGGCAGCATGCCTTGTGGGCTGAGGGTGTTATTCTTCAACATCATCATGCGCCGGGGGGTCAATGCCTTCCATGCTCTTGCAGGCCAGAACCAGGATGATACCTAAGAGTAATATGCCACGAACAGAAGCAGACTACCGCCCAATTACAGTCCCATCAGTAGTTGTACGCCAATTCCATAAGATCCTAGGAAAACGATGGGAGTCCTCCGTTACTCATGTAGAGCAACAAAGAGGACTCCGCAGGGGCGTTGACGGGCTGGCAGTGAATGTGGTAGCATGTAATACAATATTAGTTGAAGCCATCCGCAAGAGAAGGGAGCTACATCTGGCAGTTCTTGATGTTGAGAAGGCTTTGATAGAGTCTCTCATTTTGCCATCATGAACATAATGAAAGCCAGGCAATGGCCCAAGCAGTTGGTGGGATACATTGAAGCAGCCTACCAAAATGGATCAACAAGAATTGGGTCCGTGGCTGAGGAACGCGAGGGGAATTAGGCAGGGCGACCCCCTGTCATCCACCCCATTCAATGTGGTCATGGATCATCTCCTATTAGCCCTATCCTCCAGAGTGGGATACTTCCACGCAGGTCAGCGTTGGCCCTCGCTTGCCTTTACTGATTATGTAGTATTGATTGCTACATCGAGTGGTGCCAATGGAATACTTAAGAGCTTCTCCACATAATTTTCGATGGACATATCTGGAAGTCCCATTTGGAGCCCAGGGTGTATGTCACAATACAGCCAGCAAAGTAGCGTCCATGCTTGAGAGAATTGACAGAGGCCCCCTGAAGCCTCTACAAAAGCTGGTGATCATGCGGGATCATGGAATTCCATCAATGACGCATCAAGTGATACTGGGGAATACAATGCTTGTTACCCTGAAGCAAATGGATGTGGCAATCAGAGGCCACATCAGAAAATGGCTGAGACTACCATTCGACTCTGCTAATGCTTATGTCCACGGACCGGTAGGTGATGGGGGCATGGGCGTGATGGAGCTGCTCACCCAGATACCTGCAATAAGGTCTAACATGCTAGGCAATGTCCACACGCAGCTCTTTGAGGACACTAGTGAGCAACAGCAATGGTCAGCAAGACTCGACTGTTGGATTGCCAGAGCACAGCGGCTGCATAGCACCACTGATGAAGCAGAATTGGTGAGATCACGGGACACCAGAGCCAGCACTGCATGGATCAGGAACCCGTCAGCAAGAATGCACGGCTGGAAATCCCTAGGTCTGGTTAAGGTTCACTCTGGTTCTCTGCCCACCAGGATGAGGCGTTCAAGGGGTCAGCGTACCGGAACTACCCATCACTGTCGAATGGGTTGTCACAACATGAAGGAAACGGCTGCTCATGTCCTCCAGGTCTGCCCCTCCATGTTGCGACCTAGGTGCGCCCATCATATTGCTGCCCTGGACCTGTTGTATGTTTGAACACTACGCAAAGGATGGCTGGTGTGGCTTGAGCCCCACTTCAACCTAGTGGGGCAGAGCTATTGGCCAAATCTCATGGTGGTGACACCGAGAGGGGCCTTCATCATTGAGGTCTCTGTGGTCTCTGGATCCCGATCCCTCGCTCACGTCAATACTGTTGAGATATTGTCGTCTACAATATTAGTTCAACATCAACCAATCCTTGTAGTTACGGAAAACAGTTGTGTTTCATTAAAGTTTGAGTTTTCAATGTGAATTGTTGTTCTTAATTCTCAACAATGATTATGAGACTTACGAGTTAGAAAGAAAACGAAAATGTGTTCTAGTATACTTAAAATTGAACCGCTGGGGCGGGAGAATTATGATACTTGGAAGATGCACATTGAAGCATTATTAACCAAGAATGATACTTTTGGTTACGTCACTGGAGACATGGTGAAGCCGACAGAAGAAGTGAGGGCTAAAGAATGGGAACTCGCGGACGGCAAAGCTAAAGCTGACATAATACTCGCAATCAGCTCTGGAGAGTTGAAGCAGGTCAAAGGTTGCAAATCTTCCAAGGATGTTTGGGACAAATTGAGTTCAATTTATGAATCAAAAGGGCCAGCTAGGAAAGCATCCTTGCTGAAAAATTTAGTGTTGAAAAGGATGAAAACTGGAGAAAGCGTGAGAGATCATTTGAATGATTTTTTTGACGTGGTTGACAAACTTGAGAACATGGATATTGTAATAAATGAAGATCTTCTTACTATCATGCTCTTGTACTCTCTACCCCACGATTTTGAAAATTTTCGAATCGCCATTGAGACCAGAGATACACTACCATCACCCCAGGCTCTAAAAATAAAAATTGTTGAAGAAAGTGAGGCACGGAAAGAGAACTACACTGACACGGATGAGCATAATGCTTTTCTAGGGAAGAGTCAGCCACGGCAACAGTATCGGGAAAAATTGATAGATTCTACAGATGCACGGAAACCGCAGTTCCGCTCAAATAGAACATGTTTCAATTCTAGCAAATCTGGACACATATCTCGATTCTGTCCAGAGAGAAGAACAAGGCACCAAGAGGAGTCTGCAGTTGTTTGCGAAAACATTGGAGATTTCGGGCTACTGATCCATGAGTCCAGCAACTTCCAGTCAACAGATATACGTTGGTGTCTCGATAGTGGATGTACGTCGCATATGACAAACGAGTTGAGTATCCTTGCTGACCGAAGACCTGACCGTGGAAGAAGTGTCAGCCTCGCAAACGACACACATGCATCCTCGAAAGGCGTTGGGACTGCTATCATACCAATAAATGATGGACATAATAAGCTTTCCTTATCGGAAACTCTATTTGTGCCTGAATTAAGAACGAATCTCATTTCAGTGGGGAAAATAACCGACAAAGGTTACAGAGTAATATTTGATAAAGACACTGCCATCGTTCAAGATGGTGAAGGATTAACGAAGTTAACTGCTGATCGTAACAATGGTTTGTACTATCTACGCCAGCACCAGAAAAAAGAAAGTGTTCAAAGGGTGTCAGAACAATTTTCTCTTTTGGCATGGCATAGGAAATTCGGTCATTTAAATTTCAAAGACTTGAGACGACTTATCAGAGAAAGATTTGCAAGAGGTATACGGGCAAACCCTAACGAAATCGTTCATCAATGTGAGACTTGCATTCAAGCAAAACTAACGCGCAGGTCATATCCACAAAGTGAAGGAGGGAGATCTTCAGGACTACTGGAGGTGGTCCACACTGACTTATGCGGGCCAATGCGAATTCAATCTTTCGGTAAGTCGCGATATTTCATAACGTTTATAGACGATTTTTCTAGATGGACAGAAGTGAGATTCTTGAGGAATAAGAATGAGGCATTAAACGCGTTTAAAAACTACAAAAACATGGTAGAAAATATTACAGGTAGAAAAATCAAGTTTTTGCAGAGCGATAATGGTCGAGAGTATGACAATCATGAATTTAATACATTTTTAGACAAATGTGGGATACAGAGAAGGTTTACTTGTGCCAGAACCCCACAGCAGAACGGAGTAGCTGAAAGGCAAAACCGTACTCTGAACGACATGGCAAGAAGTTTCCTCATTGAATCAAGCCTTCCACAGATGTTTTGGGCCGAAGCTATATCCACAGCGGCACATATTCGCAACAGGTGTCCATCAGATGCTTTGAATGGTGAACTTCCGTATACTTATTGGACTGGAAAGACACCAGTAGTAGCTTATTTCCAACAATTTGGGAGTAAAGTTTATGTTTTAAACAAAGACCCCAGTAGAGGGAAGTACGACCCACGGGGTAAATCGGGAGTTTTCGTTGGTTACCCAAATAGTTCGAAAGGGTATAGAGTTTGGCTGCCAGATGAAAAGAAATTTGTCACATCAAGTGATGTCAGATTTATGAGCGAAACCGAAGATACTGCGAAAGTAATATCAGCATTGAAAGAAATTGGTTATACGAACGATGATTTATCAATTTCGAAGTATTTCATAACGATTTCAGGAAATGAAACTTCAAGAAATCCCTTGAGTACTGTCCAACCCACCGTAATTTTGGATCCAGCGCCATGTGGGACGAATCAACAGGGTCAGGAATTTCATGAACAAATAGAATCCCAGGATCACCAGCAGACCCATTGCAACCCAGGGGATAACAATGATTTTCCATTGAGACGTTCTGGTAGAACTACTAAAGGCATTCCCCCAGAAAGGTACAGAGCTCTGATTGCCGACAGTGATAAAGATACACTTTTTGAACCAAGGAGTTGGAAACAAGTTGAAAGTATGCAAGGCCCCGAAAAAGAACAATGGATTTTGGCTGCACGAGAAGAGATGGAATCTCTTATACAAAATCAAACTTGGGCATTGGTAGAACTACCTCCCGGAAAGAAAGCTGTGGGATCAAAATGGGTATTCAAGGTCAAATATGGGAATGATGGGAAAGTGGAGCGTTACAAAGCGCGTTTGGTTGCAAAAGGGTTTTTACAGAAGTATGGCGTAGATTACGATGAGGTTTTTGCACCAACAATAAACCCCGTCACTGTAAGGATACTGCTCACTTTAGCAGCTTCCAAGAAATTGTTTCTGAAGCAGTTTGACGTCAAAACAGCATTCTTGAATGGAGACCTCAAAGAAGACATATACATGACTCAACCTGAAGGTTTCGAGAATCAAAACAGTAAGAATTTAGTGTGTAAACTTCAGAAAAGTCTATACGGTCTAAAACAGGCAGCACGAGCCTGGAATGAGAAAATTAATGGTGTGTTAATTGACAATGGTTTTAGAAGAAGTGATGCAGACTCTTGTTTATATGTTAAGCTAGAAGAAGGATCCTACACGTACATAGTAATTCACGTCGATGATATTCTTTGTGCAGGGAGTGAAGAAGGTGTTCAGAAGGCTTTCCAATTGTTGTCATTGTCGTTTGAACTGAAAGATTTAGGAACTGCGTCAAATTACTTGGGCGTAGAAATCGAGCATGATGGTCTCGACTACTTCATACATCAACGAAGAAAGATTGAAGATTTGGTCACCCAATTTGGTCTGCAGGACGCCAAGCCAGTGAAAATACCTATGGCGGCCGGTTTCATGAATTCCAATGCTGAGTCTACGCTATTGTCCGATAACAGAAAGTACCGCCAAGCTATAGGGTCTCTACTGTATTTGGCTGTAACTTCACGGCCAGATATTTCATCAGCAGTAGGGATTTTATCGCGCAGAGTCGAGAAGCCAACGCAAAGTGATTGGAACGCAGTGAAGAGGGTCGTATCCTATTTGAAATCGACACTGGACATCAAGCTAAGATTAAGTTCGCAAGACGGAATTAAATTGAATTGTTATGTGGATGCTGATTGGGCGGGGGATCGAGAAGATCGAAAGTCAATCAGCGGGTGTTTATTCAGAGTGGGTTCAAGCTGTGTGGGTTGGTTATGTAAGAAACAAACCTCAGTTGCTCTGTCCTCGACTGAAGCAGAACTCGTCGCCGCGTCAACAGGAGTTCAAGAGGCAGTTTGGATTCGGATGCTTTTGAAAGACATGGGCCATCCTCAAGAAACTGCAACGTCGATTTTTGAGGACAACCAAAGTTGCATGAAGTTCATTGAAAACGATAAGGCCAGTGCAAGGATCAAGCACTTAGATGTTCGGAAGTTCTATGTGAAGGATCTCGTCCACAAAAGAGAAATATCATTGGAATACTGTCCAACTGATGACAACCTAGCTGACATTCTTACGAAACCCATTGCAGGAAAGAAGTTTCAAGAATTCCGAGCGCGCTTTGGATTTATCGGATGATGTTGAGGGGGCGTGTTGAGATATTGTCGTCTACAATATTAGTTCAACATCAACCAATCCTTGTAGTTACGGAAAACAGTTGTGTTTCATTAAAGTTTGAGTTTTCAATGTGAATTGTTGTTCTTAATTCTCAACAAATACTGCCAAGATCCGTAAGTACCAGGTGGATGAACTGCTACAAGCAGCAGCAGGACTGGCAGACATCCAGCCTAGCCTATAGTATGGCATATTGGGTCAGCAGCTGACCTCAAAAGGGTGGGCTACCCAGAGTTCATACGTGAATGGATGGCCACGCGACTCCTAACAGGAGGAGCGTGTATATGGTCTGCATTCAGGAGAACGGCTGCTCAGCGTGTGGCCGGCCGACCATGGGGGCGCCGTGGGGCCCGGAGCTGAACTGAAACCTACAATAGGGAGGAGAGAAGCCGCCTGACAGCACAGCCAGAAGAGGCCCAAACCTAATCCCTCCATCAACTGGGCAGCAAGTCAACTGAAGACCTGCCGCCCTCCCCATTGTCCGGGGTCGGATCTCGGACCACGGTTGCCAGTGCTGCTGGATGGATTCAACAGCACGATCCTCAAAGGGTGATAAAATGACTAGTGGTGAAGCTCTATTCTTATTACAATACCATTGTTGTAATGTTGATAATAATTATTATCCAAATAAAACATGTTAAATGATCGAGTAAAAAAAAGTATGCCTTCCAAAATGAAAATTCCCACTTCCATTTTGCGTTTCAGACATCGAGGAACATTTTTGGTTCCGTGTCTGTCTGTATGTCTGTCTGCCTGTTTGTCTGTGGTAATTCCTTGTAACGCCCATAACTACCGAAATAATGGTCGAAATAAGCTGGAATTTGAAGGGTAGGTGCGGGTTGGGGTACAGACGGTTCCATACCAAAATCATTGAAAAATTACGGTAACCTCCGGCTGCGCATGCGCAAACGTAAAATACTTGAAAAGCTCATAACTACCCTAAATATCTTTGAAATGAGTTCAAACTTAGAGGGTCAGTCAGGAATAATACTTTGATAGCTCCGTGTGGATTTGAGAGTAGAAGTGGGTTGGATCGCAGATGGTCCCGTATCAAAATGAAACTACCAACTATTCTATACGTTCATGTGATTCAAGTGAGGAAGCTATGCTTCCTACTCGATTTTTCAGACTTTTTTTTGTTACCGCGGCGGCTTCAGATGTCCTTCACTGGCCTTCGGCTTATTTTCTCTTGTCTTTTGTGATCGTGTGAAATCAGCATCATTGTCGCTCGGTTCTGTATTTCCGCGAGTTCCGTCGTATTTCTTTATTTTCGGAGTTACGTGCTTTCGCGAGAACAACGTTAAAATATCGCAACATTCAAGTACGTATTTTATGCAATATTTCCATCTAGCGTAGACAAATTCAGCTCCTGTAGTGATCAATATACCTACTCGTACGTGGATTAGGCGTGCTGCAAAGGCTGTTACTTACTTGATAATATTTCAATGTGCCTAATCAATGGGAAACTCATGAAATATTCTTTTATGTTTGGAGGAATCAGATGCGGATCTTTTAGTTTTTCAAATTGTAACGGTGCACGAAAACATATTATTCAAGGGTCAAGCTGATAGTTACCGATAACGAACAAAATAAATACTAATAAAAAAAAAGTGAAGTTTCTACGGAGAGGCGAAACCTGGAGTGGAAATCCACGTTATGTCTGAAAAAAAGGTACCTACTCTCCCTGCCGAACCAAGTATTCCGTACCCATCATCCATTTCTACGTCAGAATCCATTAAAAAGCGAATGAAAGCACTCGCTACCCGCCAAGTTTGGGCACAAATAGGAACAGAAAAATCGAAAATGGAATATGGCTGCCGCTAATCAGACTTCGATAGTTAACTTTTAACTAGGGCTTTGAATCTCCAGTTAAAGATAATCACTGATTAGCGATAATAAGCTGCTGAAGTGAATTGATAAACTGGTATGCGATAGATAAGAGATTTGACTTAGTAAGAATTTATTCCTGCTTGGAAACGTGATTGATAAACCGGCCCTACATGTGGTAGGTACATCGGACCAGCGTGAGACTTCTAATACCATTCATTTCTTATTTCTTATAACTTATTACGGATTATAGTTCATCTTTCACATACTTTCGTTATTATTTGAAGTACAATGACCTCCTCACTTCCTTCCTCACTCTCATAGGTCGTATGTTTTTCGCTTTCACACCTAGGTACCTACATTAGACTTTAATTCATTAATTCCGATGCTCATGAATATTTAAAACTATGTTACCGCTACATAAAAATATATGGTGAATGTCTCTCATGGATTCAATATAACTAAGCAACACTATTCTCACCGGCTCACGGGTTACCCATTTAGTTATTTTTGGTTTATTATTCCGTGAATAATACACCTATGTATTCGCTCAGCAAAAAATTTTTATAACACCCCCTCAAAATTTTTTCTTTTCCGTTTCAAGGTGCGTAGATTCCAAAAATGCAATGTCCGTCCGCCGTCCGCCGTACGCCGTATCACGTGTACAGGCTTCATTTTCGGTTTAAAAAAGTCGTTCTTTCGCACACATGCTCCATTTGGGCCCTAGTTGTGTCCCGAAACTTTTCAGCCCGATCGGAATATACCCAGGGGTGTTATGAGTGAAAATGTGTATAAAAATAGGTACTTTTTGCGTTTTAACAACATGTTAGTAACATGAGCTTTTGAGGTATCTTTTTCCATGTTTTTGAGGACGAGAAGACCGAATATGAAGTCGATTTTGACCAAAGACGCGGAAATTGAGGTTTTACCAAAGGTTCAGCTCCCAAAATTGTTTTTTTATGAGTCAAAAACCTGGAAAACTGTCTGAAATCACCATCAATGTGTAGATACAATAACATTGGAAAAAGTGTAAACAGGTGAATCAAGACCATTAAATGCCACTACCAATGATCAAAGATGATCTTAAAAATAAAAAAAAAGCGTACCTATTTCATGTTTTGGGGGCCAAAATTGGTGGAAATCATCAGAAATAGCTATTTCAATCATTCCACATGAAAGAAACAATACATTTAACAGCCAACAAAAATCTCTAGAACTCCAATAGAATAATAAACCCATGTGACAAGGACTTTGCAGCGTTTTTCATATTAGTGAGAACTATGTCAGGATAATGGAACTTTGGGACTAAATAATTATAAACTGGTGGAGTTGAAGAGTATAAGTGGAATATTGCGCCTTGCTCTTGAGAGTAAATGACATCGTGAGTTTAACCTGTCCCACGGTGAGGGCGTTAACTACAGGCGTCACGTTGGTAGTTTTAATCCCTACCGTTATAACTTGAGTGATTCTAAGATACAAAACATTAGTAAGTACTGTAGCTGTACCATTTGTGGTCTTACCTAACTAAGCAACCTTACCTAGTATATATATATATATTCAATCCACACTAAATAGACAAATAACACACTTGATAAATGTACTGCACAATGCTCATGCACACTGAGAAATGTACCTAACGAAATTTATTATTTGTTTCAAATAATTAATGAGCGCATGCTATCTAAATCGTTTCATGGATTTTTGAGAAAGAACTAATAATTTCAGACCAAAGAATTTATTTTATGCATAGGACCATGCATAGGTAGGGCATTGAAAATCAGTGCGAAAATTTCAATAAAATTTGGTACTATTTTGTATGAGATTACCTAGTGTTGTTTTAATGCCCTCTTTCACAATATTTGGGCGACCATGGAAAAAAGTGTTTGCCCTGGATAGGTGAAAAAAAATCACGAAAATAATCCACGTTGATTTTGTATCTATTTAAACAGGTACTCGTTCAGAAAATTCAAAGATCCCGTAAACACTTTTTGCCATATTTGCCTTGAATCTTCATCTCTGTATTGGAATCATGAAATGTGCGACTTTTTGATTAGTAACATGATCTTGAATTTCTTGGTCCTCCTTCCTCCTACTTTTCTTACTATAGGGGGAAAAAACCATTAATCATCACTGTCTCAACCAAAATTCTATGAATTGTGAATTGTTAGATTCCTTGTTATAATATCCCACAGTCATCTTCAAAGACCTGAGATTTAGTATTAATATTGTTATTAACATCCTCACTGGGATTCAAAAGTAAGCTCTAGAATTCCCAAAAACATTCATTATACAGTTTTATTGGGTTTATGTGGGCGATTTCGATTTTTCCGATAATTTCAGACCAAAGAATTTATTTTATGCACAGGACCATGGAGTATATAGGTACAATCAAAATCAGTGCGAAAATGTCAATAAAATAGTACATGATTCGTAGAAGATTACTTACCTGTTGCCCATGATGAAGATTAAAGTTATAGAAGTAGCGTTAACAGGTTAATTTATTGTTCTCGGTTGAACCGAGGGGTTCAAATGACTTGCTTCCGTTTCGCCGCGTTTCCGCTGAGCGGCGGGCGTACATAAATGGCCTGATTTCAGCCTCAGTCTTTGCGATACACCTTCAAGTATAACATGAAATAGTATGAAGCGGTGTCGAAGCACCGCGGGATTTGGACCATTATTCCCTTCAACTTTGTATGTTGTACATTTCGCGTTTTATGAGCCGTAAAGTTATGCTTCATCTCCGTGGTAGTTTTGCAATTTGCGACAGAGCCTTGTTTGCTGTTTGGGTTGAAACCGTGTCGCGAACATCTTGTAGGGACTTAAGCTGGTGGATTATATGATTACAGCCAGAACAGGTATGAAAACATCACACAAATAAGGCACAGAGTGGTATTAGAGAAATGCCTGGATTTTCCGAGTCCCTAATTTTTCACGGAACCTCCCATGAAAGAGATCATCAGAGCTTGACATCACTTCTACGAAGTGCCCATCAGATCAAAATTAAATTAGTTCAGATTTTAGTTGAAAGGTCTTCTCTCTCCTGCGTAGGCGGTGGTGTCTTAAGGTTTTTGATATAGTTCTACGGTACCAGCCGATCGTGTTACATCTATACATATCTATACATATAATAAAACAGTGTCTGTTTGTCTGTTTGTTTGTTTGTTTGTCTCGGCATCAATTGAGAACGGCTGAACGTAGAACGTTGCGGCTGGTACCATTTGACGCAGAATTTATCTGGGAAGGTTTATGAAAAATCCGCATTTGAATCTGTCCATCCGTTGAAACGCTATGAATGAAATGCTACTAAAAAACGTGTTATAATCACTTCTATGAGGACGTTTATGCTTATAATAACTTTGAACGGTTGGACGTAAATCCGATTGTAATTAGATTCTGGATTCAGCTCGACGAGTACATTCAAGTGGTACTTCAATCAGGATGTTAGTGGGAGGGGGGTACAGGTTATGAGAGGGGGGGGGGGGCACAGAAATTTCAAAACTACTTGACCAATTGGAGTGCAACTTTGGGAATTTGTTTGTTTGTCTCGGCATCAATTGAGAACGGCTGAACGTAGAAAGTTGCGGCTGGTACCATTTGACGCAGAATTTATCTGGGAAGGTTTATGAAAAATCCGCATTTGAATATGTCCATCCGTTGAAACGCTATGAATGAAATACTACTAAAAAACGTGTTATAATCACTTCTACGAGGACATTTATGCTTATAATAACTTTGAACGGTTGGATGTAAATCCGATTGTAATTAGATTCTGGATTCAGCTCGACGAGTACATTCAAGTGGTACTTCAATCAGGATGTTAGTGGGAGGGGGGTACAGGTTATGAGAGGGGGGGGGGTCTACAGAAATTTCAAAACTACTTTACCAATTGGAGTGCAACTTTGGGAATTTGTAGTGTGAACATTGAGGAATGTTTCTAACCAGGTAGGGAGGGTTCATAGGATACGGGGGGGTTAAAGGCAGTTAGGGTTGGCATTGGGGAAGGTTACTGATCAGTTGTGGAGGGGGGGATACAGGGGGTGTCTGTTCTACCGTTGCGAAGCGCGGGTACACAGCTAGTATATAATAAAACAGTGTCTGTTTGTTTGTTTGTTTGTCTCGGCATCAATTGAGAACGGCTGAACGTAGAAAGTTGCGGCTGGTACCATTTGACGCAGAATTTATCTGGGAAGGTTTATGAAAAATCTGCATTTCAATCTGTACATCCGTTGAAACGCTATGAATGAAATACTACTAAAAAACGTGTTATAATCACTTCTATGAGGACGTTTATGCTTATAATAACTTTGAACGGTTGGACGTAAATCCGATTGTAATTAGATTCTGGATTCAGCTCGACGAGTACATTCAAGTGGTATTTCAATCAGGATGTTAGTGGGAGGGGGGTACAGGTTATGAGAGGGGGGGGGGGGTCTACAGAAATTTCAAAACTACTTGACCAATTGGAGTGCAACTTTGGGAATTTGTTGTGTGGACATTGAGGAATGTTTCTAACCAGGTAGGGAGGGTTCATAGGATACGGGGGGGGGGGGGGGTTAAAGGCAGTTAGGGTTGGCATGGGGGAAGGTTTCTGATCAGTTGAGGAGGGCGGGATACAGGGGGTGTCTGTTCTACCGTTGCGAAGCGCGGGTACACAGCTAGTATACAATAATTATGTTTATCAGCTCAAAGTCAGAACTGAGCTTTCTAAACAGAAAGGTTATCTGCCTATAGAAAATGATATACGGTTGGAGAAGAATCTGCGGCATTCTCAGCATACAACATGAATATATTGGGAATTGAATTTCACATACACTGCAACTGGTTTTGCATGTTAATACATTTTTCTTTGGAAGGTTTTACCATACAAATCTGTATGGATGCGGTATGAATCAATTCATTCCTTCTTTTACCAGCAGGTACCTTCTTTGTACGTCTGTAGGAATATAATGTGTTTCATTGAATGAACTACTGTCCGTGGCTAGTTGATCAAATATTTATATTTTGAATCTAAAACGATTGGGTTATTTTACAGAAATGGATCCAATTTGCGTCAATGAAGGAACTCCCGATTCCATTAATCTTTAGCATGTCATTTGGACCCCTCGGTTCAACCGGCAAGCTGTTAACACTACGTCTACAACTTCAAACTTCACCATGGGCAATAGTTAAGTATTCTTCTACGGAATAGAACCAATCATGTGCATCTACGATTTATTATGAAGGAATAATTATCCCTTCTTTAATAATGTACATCATGCCAAACTTTCTTTCATTAGGTCTGCTAGTTACGCTTGACGCAGATTAAGTAACACTATTAGCAAACATCAAAATAAACTTAAAAACGTTGCAAATCCCTGCACAACGGTTTATTATTTTGTACAGAATACCCTTCTGTTACAGATCACGGCTCTCTGTATAGATAACCCGTCTATATAATATAATATGTACTATTCTATACATATTATGTAGATCGCAGACCCACCGTAGGTTACTACCTAACCCCGTACTCGTTACTAGGTTACGTAAATCACGAGTTAAATGTTGCTAAAATAATATTCTGTCGCTGACAAACAGTAACTGAAACGGCAAAAAGAAACGCAAATAATGAAGTGCTGAAGGAAAATTGTTGATGTGGAGTGAAAAAGATGCTCCTTCTGCGTAGATCACTGTTTTCTGTGGTCAGTACCTACCCTCGTGGTCAAGTATAATGAACCGTTGTGTAATAGCTTGCCCATCAGAAATACTTCAACGGTTGTTCAAGTTGCAAGAGTACCGATCAACAAAATCCAGCCCCTTCTTGGTAGATGAACCGTTGTGTAATAATTTACCGTTGTGTAATACTTTACCGTTATGAAATAATTTACCGTTGTGTAATAATTTTCCGTTGTGTAATAATGTACCATTGTGTAATAATTTACCCATCAATACTTCAACGTTTGCTCAAGTTTCACAAGTACCTACCTACAAAATCCAATAGTCCATCACTTATCAAATGAAATAATATCGCAGAACAACCAACTTGACTTCATACAGCCATCCATGATTATAATCAGGTGCTCCCTGGTGATGATATCTGGGCCGGATTTATACCGTTTGATTCACGATCGTGTTGACGAAGCTTTTTGGTGCACATGATCGGCTGGATGTACAATGCTCCGGGTGGTCTCAAAAAATTGTTTAGCTCAAGACAAATTTAATAACGTAAAAAAAAACCATACCCTTCTATAGAAAGTTATCGAGCTACGGCGTTCTGAAAATTGCAACCCCTATTTTGAACCCCTTAAGAGATGACTGACAGTAACGTCGAGCTTCGAGGACCAGCTAGACCCCGGACGAAACCTATAACCCGAATTTCATCAATTTTGTTTCATGGCAACTAAGAAAAGTGGCCAGTACGGCGTACGGCGGACAGACAGCAATTTTTTTATTGCATTTTCGGGTTCTGCATACCTTCATACGTAAACCATCAAATTTTGAGGGGGCGTTAGAATTTTTTTTTCATGCTCGATTCCAATGGTTCATTATTGAAAATAATAAACCGAAAGTCTGCCAAGGTGTTTCACAAACCTTCCTTGTCTGTTGTATCCACAACATGATCATGAATACAATCATTACGGATGGATGAGGCCTTAAAATCATACACCAGATTTGTGGTTATGCATGAAGCATTGATTGTTATTTTCAATTTATTGTATTATTAACATAATCTAATTAGGTAACCACAATTTACTCCTTTGCTGCAGCTGGTCAACGATCGAAGAGTAAGAAAAATTAGTGGCCGCTAGCAAAGGAGGGACGACAACGGCCAGCAGGTGTTAGGTGTTGGCCACACACGGCAGCAATCCTCCATGCCTCGCTGTCCTTCTATAGCTCCCGATCATTGCTTAGTATTATTTTTGTCATCAATATTACATATTATTAATATTTTGTTAATGCTGTAAAGCCAACTGGAGGAGCACCAGCTCTATGGTGAAAGATTAAATGACTTTTAAACATTAGGATCATTCTGACCATCCTTTCTAGTAGTTACCATGACCATCTAGGGCCAAACCCGCCCAAATGAGCTAGTTTTGGAAGCATATTTTAAGTAAATAAGTAGCTAACTATTTCAATTGCCTTTTCTTCACCCTACGGAATTGATTATTGAAATTTTATATCCATGATTAGAAAGGGTTAAAAATTGCAAAAATGTAGTCGACAAATTATTTCTGTTTGGTGCTTGGGAAACAATAATTAATTCTGTCACTTTACGGACAGGATTAAAAATATTACATTGATACGACCTACTTGAAAGTAACTGAAAACTCAGTTATAACAACTTGAATAGTTATCTACATTGGACAATAAAAGGTTGCTGTTTGGCGCTCGGAAAATAATCATCAGGATGTCTTTGAGCAGCTCAATACAAATAATTCCAACTTTGCATGTACATATATCGGTACATGCATATATCGATATGCAACGGCAATGGCATTGCCATGATCCATGATGTCTTACTGGAAAGGCGTGCACTCCTACTCTGGAGATCTTAGGTTCGAAACCCAATATTTTCCCCAATATTTTGACATGTTTATCCAACTATTCTGAAACTATCATGTCTTTATGGAACTAGCGGATGTTCTCTTATTTTAGACGGATATTTATACCACTGATCAGTAGAAGGGGGATGAAAATGTGACATGAACTTATGTTTTGGGGAAAAAAAGGGTATCTCTTTGTATGTCCGTGCAACGCGAATAGCCCTAATATTGCAAAGTAAAACGGAATTATTGAAAAAATATTCTATTTCCACTAATACACGAAAAACGCGAAAAACACTGTTACACCGGTTTCGGTGATCAAATCATCTTCAGTTACAAATAATAACTCAGTTTAGTTCTCACCTAATAACTCACTTTTAATTCGTACCTAATATTGCATATACCTACTCTTAAAATTTGCTGAGCTAAGTGATTGCAGTCACCCCCTTCCACCTTCCCCACGAGATAAATAGAAGAGGAATTATGGACTGGAGGATATATACCACAGAAGGAAAGTCGTTTCTTACTCTGGTAGATGAATGTAGTAAGTTGTTAGACACTTAACCCAGTAGTTTAAATGGGGAACAAGTTTTGCGGGAAAATGATTAAGTGTATGTGTATTTGTGTATATATGGAAATGTAATAAATTCTAGTACCTAAATAATATATAGGTATGTGTTCCAATTTGGGGTTCCACGCTTCAAAAATCGTGAATATTCCCGGTGTATAGTAGCAAATTAGGACTGGTATTGTTTTCAATTTATTTGGAATCGTCACCTTGTGCAGCAGGGTATCCTGTAGTGCAGAGGAGCAGGATGAGTGACACCTTCATCTTGATTATATTTTGACCGGGTCAAACTGACTTATTATGATTGATCCTTCAAAATCGAGAGTCGCGAAACATTTCGATAGGTTGGTACCAGGTGGTAGCGGTCGGTAGGTGGACTTGGAGGGAACTGGAGAAGGGGAGGTTCCTTCGGGTAGGAAAAACGTCAGAACGCAAGCGCGGGCGGCGGCGAGGGTGACGCGGTCGGGAGGCGGGCGGACGGCGGGTTTTCAGGAACCTCACGGCCGAAACGAGGACGAAGCTTCAGAAAAAAGTAGGTACCTAACAGGTAATAAGATAAAGGCCTTAAAGCACTTCGGCATGAGTTAATTTTAGTAGTAGGTATTTCTAGTAGACTGTCAGTGTCTGGATAACCGTTACGGTACTAATTCTTGGTGATGGCTTAGACCAAAAATCTTCAAAATCAAAACGCTGTATCATTTCCCACGAGCATCAGCCAAAAATGCTGCAAATTATTACACATCGGTTTATTATTTACCTGTATAGATGCCCCCTTCTGGGTAGGACACTGTTTTCTGTGGTAAATACCTAACCTCGAGCACCTGCCCAGGAAAGGGGGAGCCCGCCCAGGAATTACGGTGTCATAAAAACGTGCAGGATTCAATAATTCAATAATTAATTATTTGTTGTTGTCACCCATTTGGTTAAAAAAAACCATACCCTTCTACTGGAAGTTTGTGAGCTACGGCGTTCTGAAAATTGCAACCCCTATTTTTCACCCCTTAGAGATGGCAGTAACGCCGAGCTTCGCGGACCAACTAGACCCCAAAAGGGACCTACAAAACAAAATTCATTTATTTTGGTTCACGGTAACTAAGAAAAGTGCGAAGTACGGCTTATGGCGAACGGACAGAAACTTTTTTATTCCATTTTCGGATTCTACATACCTTATGAAACGGAAACCATAAAATTGGGGGGAGGGGAATTTCTTATTTTTAATTTTATTTATTTTATTTGTATTACTTTTTTTCATGCTCTATTCCAAAATTTGTGACGTGAAAAAAGTTTGAAAAACGTATATTGAGTCGGTGGATAGTATAGCCTTCCCACATTGTTTGATTGGTTGATATACTAGTGAGCGTTTCAAATATTCTCACTGACGAAGGACCTATGGATGTCTATCAAAACTGGAAGAAATCGAAACATCGAAAAGTTCAGCTCTCAATCCGGATTTCGAGTTTAATCATGCGCTCAGCCTATTGCTCTGTTCACTATGGAATCCATGGGGGGACATTCTGACACTCCATCTCTACAGAAAAGGTTAGGACAAGCATTTCATCACCCGTTAGGGTTGGAATTATGAATCGAACGAAAACGGGAGAGGATGAGAACTTTTGAGAACCGCAAGTGCATGCTTTTCGATAGTTCGAATCTGACAGGTAACCAAAATACCCCAAGACAGAATTGTGGAGCCCACAAGCAAACGATAAGGGTGAAGCATGTCTCAAACAATCAGATCTGTAAAAAATTTCAAACCGTTATAGAAAGTGAGTTTTGTGTCCTCTCGTTATACCTAATATCCTTGGGTGGAGGTGGGAGAAATGGCACTTCCCTTATGTTTCTGCTATTTCATTGTCCCTAGCGCTTTCGCCCATATGGGACCTTGTAAAGTTAGCTCCTGACGAGCCTTATAATATATGGGCGAACGCGCTAGATAATAAAATAGCAGCAGAGTACGAGAAGTGTCATTTTTCCCATCAACACCCAAGGACAGTAGGAATATGACCGGTTCTCATCACGTGCGAAGAACCAATAACGGGCGTTACCTACCGACAGTCGGAACTGCTTATCTGAACATACATAGCGACTCCTGAAGATGCCGTTCGAATAAAACCAGGGATTAGCGTAAAACGGTTTTATTCTTTTGCGCACGCACTGACGCTATTACCATTCTGGCTGATTTGAAAATTATGCGAAATAATTTGGTGATCTACCTTCGTATCTATCAAAATTAGCTGAATAAAAAAGTTATAGAACGTGTTCGTACCGTGCTATAAAACCTCGTCACAAGATGAAAATATTCTTTTTCTAAAGTTGCAAGAATACCTGGCCCTGCCTTCGGTAATGTGGGAGCAAAAAGGCGTGAAACAAAAAGAGTAGTGATGTTAGGTTCGAAAAAACTCACTGGGTTAAAATTCGTCTCTTGAACACTTTCGTTCGAAACCCTTTGGCTTGATCGCCTCAGATGGTCAAAAAACATTAACATTAGTGATGTTTCACCCATGTAAATACTTTAGTTCAAGAAATCGGAGTTACACGGAGTCACGGTAGGTACAGCGGACGGCGATTGGATTCCGCGTACCTATTGTGATGAATTTAAAATTGGCTCATTCATCACGGTGGTGTGAGGAAAGTGCCCAGGCGGTTATGAGCGAATCACCACCGACGTCTGGGATCTTTTTGGAAGAGGTTTTGCCTAGGCGGTTATGAGCGAATCACCACCGACATCTAGGATCTTTTTGGTTGTGTCCAGGCGGTTATGAGCGAATCACCACCGACGTCTGGAATCTTTTGAGGAGGTTTTGCCTAGGCGGTTATGGGCTGATCACCACCGTCATCTAGGATCTTTTAGGGAGAGAGAGCAGGGTAGGAAGAGAGAGAGCAGGCTAGAGGAAGTGTCGAATGACTAGAAGGGCGCAGGATTCGAGTTTTTATAGCCAGGGAGGCCTTCTCCCTACAACCCCCTGACCAGGTTGTGTACTCGGGTCCTGCGACCTGTCTCCCCACTCGTACCGTTTATTGCAGAGAACTAATATTTGCGGACAATGTTTGGCGAGAACTTAACTTGTAAGGTGGAGTGGTTCCTGGAGGGACTCACGACACCTATCATGAAACATTCGTCAGTCAAATTCGTTAGTCAACACTACCGAATCCAATCCGTTGGATATCGTGAACACATAAGAAGTTAATCTGGACGAGTAGTAATATTCTTGCGCGGAAGGGTTCACAGGTGAACATCAGCAGCTGGAAGGTTCTCAGGCGTTAAGCCCGAGTCCGGTTTGCGCTCTGAGGGATAATGGAGCAGGTTGTCGAAAGAAAAGTTCAAGAGGCCCTTCCTGTTGTTGTAGTTGTAAAGACTTTTTCTTTGGACCGTTGACTAAGCAGTTCTACACACATTACTACTACTCACGAAAGAGATGGTGAGACGAATTGAGCGAAGTAAGGGAAACGGAACTGTTGGACAGTAGAACAAAAACGTAAAGTTCTACAATAAATTGCTTTACAGTTTTCAATTACGACTAGCTTCACTTCATCTGTGCAAGCCGCGCAATTATCAGACTGGATACACTGTATTGACTTCTGGCCTAGTCACCTCATTATTATCAAGAATAGTAAGAGGAAAAAAACGCTGCAAATTATATTTATTACAGAACGGTTTATTATTTACCTGTTTAGATGCCCCTTCTGCGTAGATCACTGTTTTCTGTGGTGATTACCTACCCTCGAGCTCCCCCCAGGAAATCCCAGGTAAATATTTTAGTTTATTATTCTGTGAATAATACACCAATAATATATATCCGCTCATCAAAAACAATTTTGAACGCACCCTCAACGATAAAAAAGATACAAGGGTGCATAAAAGAGACAAAGGGTGCTTAGATTCCAACAATGCAGTGTCCGTCCACCGCACGCCGTAGCATCCGTATCTACCTTTATTTTCGGTTAAAAAATGTTGTTCTTTCGCCCACAGTCTCCATTTGGGATCTAGTTTGTCCCGAAACTTTGCAGGCCGATTGGATTATACCCAAGAGGGTGTTATGGGTGAAAAATGGGTGTAAAATAGTTTTTTTGTTTTATTTTAGTGAACACGAGCTTGTGAGGTACTAGGTATATTATTCCCGCTAGTGTCAGAAGCAATATTACTTCCATCGAGAGCGCTCGCCTCCAGTACTCAACGAGCTAGTGACGACGGACTCCTCCGGAAGGTGTGGTAATATTGTAAGGTATCGTTTTCCATGTTTTATGAAATTGTAATTTCCGTGCCGGCTCCAGCACTCGATTTAAGCTTTCCTGTGGGGAACTCGCGGGTAGGCATTGACCACAGGAAACAGTGATCTACGCAGAGGGGGATCTGTACACGTAAAACACACTTCTACGTAAAAATTACCTACGTGAGCTATCGAAGCTTAGAGATCTTCTTGAAAAAACTAAGGATGAATAAATCTGATAATTACTCGATAATATTATTATTCTATTGATATTTTTATTGCATTTGAATTATTGCTATTGCTATTCTATTGATGATTCTCAACATATTTGTTATCTTCGGTCGTTGTCAGTGATATTTCCATAGGCGTCACTTGCGAACCTCGAAACTGATAATTATAGTTGTGGCAATATATAGTTATCGAGTGCAATTTTGCCTGAACCTTTTATTGAACTTCCTTCCTTTTACGGTGATTTTTCTCATGGCTTCATAGGGTTTGGTGGACTATGAGAACCCTGCAAATCAATAGTTACTGAATTGCTTATTATGGAAATTCCAGTCACATAGGTACTTAGAAAGTAATAATTTAGAAAATGAAATCATAGTAAGAAAACTAGATACCAGTCAGATGCTAAAAACCAAACGCCCTTCTTGATACCCTGACAGGATTCAGCCAAAATTTGGCTGTATCCTGATTTGATCCAGCAGCCAACTATTTCTGCCAAGCAAATCTTGTAGTTGAAGAAATAGATGTAGAAGGAAAAACACACTCCTAGATGTGAACCCAGTCCGCCTGCTAGCTCAAATCAACAGGAAAGGGAAGGCATCGTTGCAAGGTGGGCCCAGGTAGAGGATTAGAGGGCTAACAATAGGCCCCATCGTTATAGTGATTTTCCCAGATGCCGTTCGATCTAATGATCCGATCTTCAATCTGAAAGCGGATTTGACTTCTTTGATTTTTTCCTACAAAAGTACTAGTTGCTTTTTTTTTTAAAGGTTGAAATTAAGTAAAATAATTTCGGGAACTCCATGAAAAAAAACTTTTAAAATTCAAAACTGAATGTCCGCACTTGTGGTTGTTTATAAAGATTACAGAACATTTTACAGATTGAAAATCGGTTGTTCCGTTCAAGAGATAAACCGAATATTGGATTGGCTCATTTTGGAGCACAACGTGGTGGAGGTTCTTGGAACTAAACCCGGGACATTTACCCTTAAGGGCAATCCAATATTCGGTTTATCTCTTGAATGGGTCAACCGATTTTCAATCTGTAAAATGTTCTGTAATCGTTATAAACAACCACAAGTGCGGACATTCAGTTTTGAATTTTACAATTTTAACACAGAATGTGTTTTAGCCATGGACTAACTAGCAAAAAAAGCTAACGAAATTTCGTAACGAAATCTGGGACGACAACATGGATACCGATGATACGGAACTAAGGATGCTATTCACTCTACGAACCTGTAATTTGGTATGTGGGCACCTTAGGACTTTAACTTGACGCTGCCCAGGCCCCGGATCAGCTGAGTTGCTCCTAAAGCTAATTTCTATGATATTCACCCTACGAAGCTGTAATTTGGTATGTGGGCTCCTTAGGACTTTAACTTGACGCTGCCCAGGCCCCGGATCAGCTGAGTTGCTCCTAAAGCTAATTTCTATGTTATTCACTCTACGAAGCTGTAATTTGGTATGTGGGCACCTTAGGACTTTAACTTGAGGCTGCCCAGGCCCCGGATCAGCTGAGTTGCTCCTAAAGCTAATTTCTATGATATTCACTCTACGAAGCTGTAATTTGGTATGTGGGCTCCTTAGGACTTTAACTTGACGCTGCCCAGGCCCCGGATCAGCTGAGTGGCTCCTAAAGCTAATTTCTATGATATTCACTCTACGAAGCTGTAATTTGGTATGTGGGCTCCTTAGGACTTTAACTTGACGCTGCCCAGGCCCCGGATCAGCTGAGTTGCTCCTAAAGCTAATTTCTATGATATTCACTCTACGAAGCTGTAATTTGGTATGTGGGCACCTTAGGACTTTAACTTGAAGGCTGCCCTGGCCCCGGATCAGCTGAGTTGCTCCTAAAGCTAATTTCTATGATATTCACTCTACGAAGCTGTAATTTGGTATGTGGGCATCTTAGGACTTTAACTTGACGCTGTCCAGGCCCCGGATCAGCTGAGTTGCTCCTAAAGCTAATTTCTATGATATTCACTCTACGAAGCTGTAATTTGGTATGTGGGCACCTTGCGACTTTAACTTGACGCTGCCCAGGCCTCGGATCAGCTGAGTTGCGGTTTATGTGAAACGCGTGAGCTAAAACACATTCTGTGTTTCTATAATTTCGTCCGAAGTATGTAAATAGAGGTAACGGGGGGTCCAGGGGGCTTGCCACCTGGCGAGGCGCGGAGCGCCGAGTTTTTTTCATGGATTTCCCAAGATTGTTTTACTTAATTTCAACCTTTTTAAAAAAAGGAACTAGTACTTTTGCAGCAAAAAAATCGAAGAATCAAAATCCGTTTTCAGATTGAAAATCAGATCATTAATTCGAACGTTATCTGGGAAAATCACTAAACAATGGGGCCTATTGTTAGCCCTCTAATCCTCTGGGGGGGCTCCACCCCTAGGCTGGTGCTTCGTTGACTTTCTACTTCCACCTGGTGAGAGTCTACCAGGGACCCTTGGGGTCCTGGGGAAATTTTCTAGAACCAGGGGTCTGGGGAGTTGGTGGATATCCAGGTTCATTATATCTAGTAATATTTGGACTTTTTTCAACAAGGTAAACCGACATTTCTGATATCATGCCGTCGAATAATTCTCAGCAGTATTGTTACTACGCTGGCCGACAGACAGGAAGTAGAGGAAGCTATCATGGGAGAAAGATGAGATTGATGTCAGTTATTTATTTTTGTTATGTTTATTGTCATTTTAACTCCCCCACCCAAACGGTTTTGGTTTATTCTTGTTATTTTCATTATATTTTTCGTTGTTATGATTTAATTTCTTCTTGTTATTGTTGTTACGATTATTGAACATTTTTATTGTTATTACCGTTATTGCATGCATTTTTTTAATTGTTATTGACATTCGTAAAACGTGTAACTTGTTATCGTTATTTTATTTATTTTCGTTATTGTTGTCGAAGTTTTTAAAACATTTATAAAATTTTATTCTTGCTACCTTTTTTGTTCATACTGTCTTCCAAAATCTTTTTTCAATTAAAGAAAAAACGCTGCAAATTATTATATAGCAGTTTGTCATTTACTTGTATAGATGCCCCTTCTTCGTATATATCACTGTTTTCTGTCGTCCATACCTACCCTCGAGCTCCCCCCAGGAAAGCACTGTACCGAGTAGTGGCGAGTACTGGAGCCAGCCCCGGAATTACAGTTTCATACAAATGCGCGGGATTCAATAAATCAATCATTAATATTATTTGTTGTTATTCATGAAGCTTAGCGTTTGTTGAAGTTGCAAAGACAATGAAATAATATCTTCAAATGAAATAATATCACAGAACAACCAGCTCGACTTCGTACAGCCATCCTTGATTATAATCAGGTGTTCCCCAGCAATGATATCTGGGCTGGATTTCTCAGTCAGTTTTTCGTTCCCCGTGTTCAAGAGTAACAACAATCTTAAAACTGAGAACAACCCTCAAAACGGCAATGGAAAAAAACGGCCGTCAAATCCAGCAGGATATTTGTCGCCAAGGAACTTCGAAATGACGGCCCGGTGACGGTGAGCGATCTGTAGGCGTTTGAACGCTCACCCATTTTTACCGAATTTTGGCCCTTATAAACTTAACAAATGTGTCAAATTTGACCCACACAATGTCAGGTGAAATAATATTAGTTTTAGCCCATAATACGAACTTTTGACCCCCCATCAAAATTTAACCCATATTCTGTACGAAAAACAATTGAAACGTTATTTTTCCGTCTTTACTCACCCTTCCAAACAACTTTCAGTGATTTTATATCAATTGTTGGCAATTTTAGCCGTTTTTACTCAAAAACTCAAATTAGACAGACCCCCTTAGAATTTTTAAAAATTGCTCGTCTTCGATCTCATCCTTCTGTTTGGCAGTGAGAACATTTTGGCGAAATTTGGAATTTTCCAGATTTTTGACTTATAAAAAATGAATTTAGGGAGCTTAACCTTCGTTACAACCTTAATTCTTCATTCTTCGGTCAACATCAACTTAATATTCGGTCTTCTCGCCCTAAAAACACGGAAAACACCCACCGCAAGCTCGTGTTAACTAAAACCTCAAAAATTCCCTCGGAAGCCCCTATTTTTACACCCACTTTTCTCCCATAACACCCCTGATCCGATCGGGCTGCAAAGTTTCGGGACACAAGGAGGGCCAAAATGGAGCCTTTGTGCAGGAGGAATTTTTTAGACCGAGAATGAGGTAGTTATGCGTGATACGGCGGACGGCGTACGTCGGACGGACATTGCATTTTTGGAATCTACGCACCTTGAAACGTAAAAGAAAGAAATTTGAGGGGGTGTTATAAAAATTGATTGCTGAGCGAATATATACATGTATTATTCACAGAATAATAAAGCAAAAACGCGATGTCCGTCCGCCGTCTACCGTATCACGCATAACTACTTCATTTCGGTGTAAAAATTTTTTTTTTTCACACAGGCTGTATTTGGGTTCTACTTGTGCCCCAAATTTGTTCAACCCGATCGGAATATACCCAGGGGTGTTGTTATTCAAAATGTGTATAAAAATAGGTAGGTACTTATTTTGTATGTTTCAGTTACATGTGGTTTTGAGGTAGCGTTTTCCATGTTTTTCTTGGAAGATAAGACCGAATATGAAATCGATGTTTATTTATTTATTTATTTATTTATTTATTTATTATGAAACGGGCTGGTGCCCTGTTTACAACAGCAACAAAGAAGAAAACAGTACTCAGAAAAACAAAATATAAAAGCTGGATATAAATTAAATATTAAACAAAGGAAATGCAAAGGAAAACTGACCAAAGAGTGGAAAGCTGACGTTCTACCAAAGGTTCAGCTCCCAAAATTGATTTTGTCATGAGTCAGAACCTGGGAAATCGTCTGAAATCGCCATCAATTTGTATAATAACACTAGAAAAAGTGAGTGTCAGCACGTGGTGAACTGCAAATGATCTTTTAGATAACTTAAAAAAAAAAAAAAAAGGAGCGTACCTAATTTGGGTTTTTGGGGCCAAAATTGGTGGAAACCATCAGAAGTAGCTATTTCAACTATGTCACATGGAACAAACAATAAATGAACAGCCAACATTTCTGTAGATGTCCAATAGAATAATAAACCCATGTGACAGGGACGCTGCAGCGTTTTTCAAATGGAATAATATCACAGAACAACAAGCTCGACTTCATACAGCTATCCGTGATTACAATCAGGTGCTCCCTAGTGATGATATCTGGGCCGGATTCATACCGTTTGATTCACGATCATTTTGACAAACCTCTTCGGTGAAAACGAACGGCTGGTCGTACAAAGCTGCGCGTGGTCTCAAAAAACGCTTTAGTTCAAGATCAATTTAAAAACGTAAAAAAACCATGCCCTTCTACTGAAAGTTTCGTGCTACGGCGTTCTGAAAATGTCAACCCCTATTCTTCACCGCTTAGGGATGACACACCTTAGGGATGACCCTTAGAGTAAGTCCGGGAATCTTTTTGCAAACCACAAAGCCGTTTTGTATAATTTTTGATCACGTGATTGGCGCATTCAATTGTTGTCATATTGCGTCCATACGAAACATTGTGAGAAATTTTGACAAATGCACTTGAGTCCCCATCCCCTATCATATACCTTTGTATATTCTGCTCCATGGTGCTTTTCACATATCAAGGAACATTTTTCCGTGTCTGTCTGTGTACAATCCCTGATGAAGGTCATGAGTGCCAGAAAAAAAAATGGTTGTCACGAGCTGAAATTTAGAGGGCAGGTGCAGGTCGGGTCACTGATTGTCCCAAATCAAAATCATTTAAAAAATACTGTAAGCTTTGTTAGCGCATGCGCGAACGTGCAACCCTTGTACAGCACACAACTACCTTATAATCGTAGCAAAGAATTCAAATTTGGAGGGTGGATCTAGAATGAAACACTGAAGGTTCCATATGAGTTTCACCAAATGATAACGGTAGTATTCTGTTGAACACATGGAAATATAATTATGTAGCCAATTCCTTATAACGCCCATAAGTACCCGAAAAATGGTGGCAGATTTTTCGGATAGGCACGGGTTGGACCAATATAATATAAATGGGTTGGATAAAATGCATTGAAATCGTGCCGTTCGTCAGCTCAAATGAAAAATCCTTGGCACTCTCGTTATTTTACATTCTTGTTATTGTTATTCCAATAGCAAGATTTTTTTTTATGTACTTGTATACTTGTTATTATTATTCTATTGATATTTTTATTGCATTTGAATTATTGTTATTGCTATTATATTGATCATTCCCAACATATCTGTATCTTCGGTCGCTGTCAGTGATATTTCCATAGGCGTCACTTGTGAACCTCGAAATTGATAATATACCTACAGTTGTGGCAATATATACCTAGTTATCGAGTGCAATTTTGCCTGAACCTTTTATTGAACTTCCTTCATTTTACGGCGATTTTTTTATGGCTTCATAGGGTTTGGTGGACTATGAGAACCCTGCAAATCATTAGTTACTGAATGGCTTATTATGGAAATTCCAGTCACATAGGTACTTAGAAAGTAATAATTTAGAAAATGAAATCATAGTAAGAAAACTAGATACCAGTCGGATGCTAAAAACCAAACGCCCTTCTTGATACCCCAAATTTTGGCTGAATCCTGATTAGATCCAGCAGCCAACTATTTCTGCCAAGCAAATCTTGTAGTTGAAGAAATATATGTAGAAGGAAAAATACACTCTTAGATGAGCACTCAGTCCGCCTGCTGGCTCAAATCAACAGGAAAGGGCATCGTTGCAAGGTGGGCCCAGGTAGAGGATTAGAGGGCTAACAATAGGCCCAATTGTTATAGTGATTTTCCCAGATGCCGTTCGATCTAATGATCCTATCTTCAATCTGAAAGCGGATTTGAATTCTTCGATTTTTTTCCGACAAAAGTACTAGTTCCTTTTTTTAAAAGGTTGAAATTAAGTAAAATAAGTTCGGGAACTCCATGAAAAAAACGCTGCAAATCCCTGCACAACGGTTTATTATTTTGTACAGAATACCCTTCTGCTCTAGATCACAGCTCTCTGTATAGATAACCGTCTATATAATTATAATATGTACCTACTAGTCTATACATATTGTGTAGATCGCAGACCCTCCGTAGGTTAGTACCCAACCCTGTATTCGTTACTAGGTACCTACCTAACTAAATCACGAGATAAATGTTGCTAAAATAATTCTGTCGATGACAAACAGTAACTAAAATGGCAAAAAGAAACGCAAATAATGAAGTTCTGAAGGAAAATTGTTGATGGGGAGAGAAATGATGCCCCTTGTGCGTAGATCACTGTTTTCTGTGGTCAATAACTACCCTCGTGGTCAAGTATCATGAACCGTTGTGCAATAACGTGCCCATCAATAATGCTCAACGGTTGTTCAAGTTGCAAAAGTACTGATCAACAAAATCCAGCCCCTTCTTGGTAGATGCTTACAGTATATGTACGTCCGTTCTATCGCCTCGGAAAGTTGTGGAAACTGGAGAAGTGGAAGGTTGTGCGCGATGCTGCTCAGTATCTGATCGGTGCCACAGAAATTTCATCATAATGTGGAAAGTAACGTCAGTTATTTTACATGGCAGAAGTTGAAATTGTGTTATGATTGGCTTTACAGCATCATGATTGCAGGGTCATATCGACTATATGATTGTGAGAAATCGAACATTATACCGGTATATAATGTGATTCGATAGCTGCCACCTACCATACGAAACAATATGAGGAACCGTGTTAGAGTGTTGCCAGTCAGCAGTATGGACAGCTACTCCCATCGAATACTTAATCATACGATTCAGCTGCGATGGAGATTTCCATGAAATGGATACCTATCTGCTCCATAGTTTTAAAGGGGTTTCTCTTATTGAGTTCCTGGTTAATCTAAAGTTCGCCTCTGTCAAACGTACGCCGACTTGTCAAATCATATAGCTGAAACCATCGCACTGGCTGCTGTGAGGATGAATTTCCATTGTTTTGCTCGTGGCTTTGATGGTGCGGTTTGTAACAGCCACTTTGTTTTGCTTTGTAAATATTGGTTGCCGGGGGATTGATTCATCGGTTTATCCAAGCCTCAGCGACTGCCGGAGGCTCCATGTAATGAGTCTCGACACGAGCAAAAAAAAAAAAAAAAATCGGCGCTCCGCGCCTCGCCAGGGGGGCAAGCCCCCTGGACCCCCGGATGCTTACTGCTTAGAGCCTACCGCTAAAATTCAAGAAACATGGAACATGCTTTAGCCGCGTACTTTACTACAACCAAGTGACAACCAAACAAGCGTCATGTTTACTATCCATTTACAACATTCATTTATATAGTTATATTATGAAACTAGGATATAAATACCAAGAACAAATACGAAATACATTCGTGATAAATCAAGAGCTTTCCAACGAATGGAAAACGATTTTTGTCCGATGAAAATGAAAGAAGTTTCATTTCCCTAGCAACTACTCGGTTGTAAGTGAAAATCATTGTTAAAATTTCGTTCCACTTCCGCGTTCCACTTCCGCGTAACCCATCCCGTGTAACGTTTTTCGGCTAGTTAGTCCAAGGCTAAAGCATGTTCCATGCTAAAAAACGATGCAAATCCCTGCACAACGGTTTATTATTTTGTATAGAATACCCTTCTGTTACAGATCACAGCTCTATGTATAGATAACCCGTCTATATAATATGATATGTACTATTCTATACATATTATGTAGATCGCAGACCCTCCTTAGGTTAGTACCTAACCCCGTACTCGTTACTAGGTACCTACCTAAATCACGAGTTAAATGTTGCTAAAATAATTCTGCCGATGACAAACAGTACCTAACAAAAAGAAACACACATAATGAAGTTCTGAAAAGAAATTGTTGATGAGGAGTAGTACCTACCTACCAACTTCTACGTAGATGGTATAATGAACCGTTGTGTAATAATTTACCGTTGAGTAATGATTTACCGTAGTAATAATTTACCCATCAATAATACTTCAACGTTTGTTCAAGTTTCACTACCTACCAACAAACTCCAAAAGAGCCATCATTTTTCAAATTAAATGATATCATAGAACAACCAACTCGACTTCATACTCCGCCAATATAATCAGGTGATCCCTAGCAATGATTCTATCTCCGCTAAATTTCCTATTGTGGGCGCGTCTCTGGTTACGAGATTTGGTATGAATTGTATACAATTTCATTCACACTGGAGTCGAAAATGCCTGTCGGTGAAAACTTCGGGGCCTTACTGTGAACGAACGGCTGGACGTACGATGCTCCGGATGGTCTTAAAAAACTCGCAAGTTCAAGAACTATTTAAAACCGTAAAAATATTCACGTAAAAAAATGGTATAGGCGTTTTGAAAATGTCAACCCCTATTTTGAACCCCTTAGAGATGACTCACAGTAACGTCGAGCTTCGAGGACCAGCTAGACCCCGAACGGAACCTATAACCCGAATTTCATCAATTTTTTTTTCATGGTAACTAAGAAAAGTGGCCCGTACGGCGTACGGCGTACGGCGGACAGACAGAAATATTGGTTTATTATTTTCAATAATGAACCATTGGAATCGAGCATGAAAAAAAAAATTCTTACCCCCCCTCAAAATTTGATCGTTTACGTTTCAAGGTATGTAGAATCCAAAACTGCAATAAAAATATTTCTGTCTGTCCGCCGTACGCCGTACGCCGTACGCCGTACGGGCCACTTTACTTAGTTACCATGAAAAAAAATTGATGAAATTCGGGTTATAGGTTCCGTTCGGCGTCTAGTTGGTCCTCGAAGCTCGACGTTACTGTGAGTCATCTCTAAGGGGTTCAAAATAGGGGTTGAAATTTTCAAAACCCCTATACCATTTTTTTACGTAAATATTTTTACGGTTTTAAATAGTTCTTGAACTTGCGAGTTTTTTAAGACCATCCGGAGCATCGTACGTCCAGCCGTTCGTTCACAGTAAGGCATTTTCGACTCCAGTCTGAATGAAATTGTATACAATCCAAACCAAATCTCGTAACCAGAGACGCGCCCACAATAGGAATTTGTGAATACGGCCAATCATTGGTAGGGATCACCTGATTATATTGGCGGAGTATGAAGTCGAGTTGGTTGTTCTGTGATATTATTTAATTTGAAAAATGATGGCTCTATTGGAGTTTGTTGGTAGGTAGTGAAACTTGAACAAACGTTGAAGTATTATTGATGGGTAAATTATTACTACGGTAAATCATTACTCAACGGTAAATTATTACACAACGGTTCATTATACCATCTACGTAGAAGGGGCTGGAGTTTGTTGGTAGGTACTTTTGAAACTTTTTTCACTCCTCATCAACAATTTCTTTTCAGAACTTCATTATGTGTGTTTCTTTTTGTTAGGTACTGTTTGTCATCGGCAGAATTATTTTAGCAACATTTAACTCGTGATTTAGGTAGGTACCTAGTAACGAGTACGGGGTTAGGTACTAACCTACGGAGGGTCTGCGATCTACATAATATGTGTAGAATAGTACATATCATATTATATAGACGGGTTATCTATACATAGAGCTGTGATCTGTAACAGGAGGGTATTCTATACAAAATAATAAACCGTTGTGCAGGGATTTGCAGCGTTTTTTATTGCAGTTTTGGATTCTACATACCTTGAAACGTAAACCATCAAATTTTGAGGGGGGGTAAGAATTTTTTTTTTTCATGCTCGATTCCAATGGTTCATTATTGAAAATAATAAACCAAAAACGTGAAGCCGTTCATTATTTTGGATTATTATTTTCAATAATGAACCATTGGAATCGAGCAAGAAAAAAAAATGCTTACCCCCCCTCAAAATTTGATGGTTTACTACAAACTAATAAAAACACTGCAATAAACGCTACAAATCCCTGCACAACGGTTTATTATTATGTACAGAATACCCTTCTGTTACAGATCACAGCTCTCTGTATAGATAATCCGTCTATATAATATAATATGTAATATTCTACACATATTATGTAGATCGCGGACTCTCCGTAGGATAGTACCTAACCCCGTACTCGTTACTAGGTACCTACCTAAACCGTTGTGTAATAATCTACCTGTACAGGTTCCCCTTCTACGGAGATAGAATAATGAACCGTTGTGTAATAATTGGCCCATCAATAATACTTCAACGGTTGTTCAAGTTGCAAAAGTACCTATCAACAAAATCCAGCCCCTTCTTGGTAGATGAGCCGTTGTGTAATAATTTACCGTTATGTAATAATTTACCGTGGTGTAATAATTTACCGCTGTGTAATAATTTACCGTTGTGTAATAATTTGCCGTTGTGTAATAATTTGCCATTGTGTAATAATTTGCCCATCAATAATACTTCAACGGTTGTTCAAGTTGTAAAAGTACCTATCCAGAAAATCCAGCCCCTTCTGGGTAGATGAGCCGTTGTGTAATAATTTACCTTTGTGTAATAATTTGCCATTGTGTAATAATTTACCCATCAATAATACTTCAACGGTTGTTCAAGTTGCAAAAGTACCTATCAACAAAATCCATCTCCTTCTGGGTAGTTGAGCCGTTGTGTAAATATTTACCGTTGTGTAATAATTTACTGTGGTGTCATAATATTTACCGTTGTGTAATAATTCACCGTTGTGTAATAATTTGCCGGTGTGTAATAATTTGCCATTGTGTAATAATTTACCCATCAATAATACCTACCTACTTCAAAGTTTGTTCATGTTGCAGAAGTACCTACCAACAAAATTGAATAGTCCATCACTTGCCAAATGAAATAATTATCGTAGAACAAACAACTCGACTTCATACAGCCATCCTTGATTACAATCAGGTGCTCCTTAGTGATGAATTCCCGGCCGGATTTATACCGTTGGATTCACGATCGTGTTGATGAAGCTTTTTGGTGCACACGAACGGCTGGACGTACAGTGCTCCGGGTGGTCTTAAAAAATTGTTTAGCTCAAGACAAATTTAATAACGTAAAAATAACCATACCCTTCGATCTAAAGTTTTTGAGATACGGCGTTCTGATAATTTCAACCCCTATTTTGAACCCCTTAGAGATGATTGACAGTAACGTCGACCTTCGAGGACCAACTAGACCCCGAACGGAACCTATAACCCGAATTTCATCAATTTTGTTTCATGGTAACTAAAAAAAGTGGCCCGTACGGCGTACGGCGTACGGCGTACGGCGGACAGACAGAAATATTTTTATTGCAGTTTCGGATTCTACATACCTTGAAACGTAAACAATCAAATTTTGAGGGGGGTAAGAATTTTTTTTTTCTTGCTCGATTCCAATGGTTCATTATTGAAAATAATGAACCAAAAAAAATTAAAATTCAAAACTGAATGTCCGCAGTTGTGGTTGTTTATAAGGATTACAGAACATTTTACAGAGTGAAAATTGGTTGACCCGTTCAAAAGATAAACCGAATATTGGATTGGCTCATTTTGAAGCACAACGTGGTGGCGGTTCTTGGAACTAAACCCGGGACATTTACCCTTAAAACCTTTTAAGGGTCTTTACTTTACTTTACTTTACTTTACAAACGTAAAAGTTTGGGTGATGGGTGGGAGGGGGGCTTGGGGGAGGTACTGACCGCGAAAACAGCGATCTACGTAGTAGGGGTATCTATACAGGTAAATAATAAACCGCATAGTTTGCAGCGTTTTTGAAATTTCATGACCGCAGAATCTAAGTAGGACCCTCAACATATCCCCAAATTGTCACCTAGTAGGTAAGGATGATTCGTTTGGCGGTGAACAACGAACTGGTACCTTGTTATCTAAGAATCGGTAAAAACGTAGTGCCCTGTCAACAAAATCCTATATCTTTCTTGAAATTAAATAATACCGCGGAACAACAAATTCGGGTTCATAAAGACATGCGTAACTGTAATCAGCTCTTCCCTATCTGGGCTGGAGTTAAATATTTATGAACCTATATCATACTATTCGCACTCATGTTGACGAAGGTTTTTGGTTGAAATCAGGACCTCAAACTGCGAACGATCGGGTGGACGTTCAATATTTGCCAGGTGGTATCAACAAATCCTGGCGTTCGAAATCAGTTTGTAAACTTCATATAATTATAAGAAGCTTCTATTCCCTTCTATTAAAAGTCTTCCCCATGATCATTGTCGAATCTAATCCTATGATTCACAAAGTATGGAATTTGAAGTGAAACAAGTTGTTCACTCGTGTCGAGGATTAATAAGTACGTACGTGTAGATGTAGGTATATAATAATGGCGTGATGAGTTAGAATTGATAAGAACGATAATAAGACCCATGCTGAGTCAGGTCCCTTGGAAGCAACCGAGGATTCATGCTTACGATTTTGCACGTTTTAATCTATTTATCGCCCACTTCCCTCTTTCAATTCAATATAGGTATTGCACATTGCGCCACAAGAACGGCGAAACTCAACAAGATAATGAGAATAGTCAAATTATCATTTCCCCAGTTATGTCAATATTATTGTACTGCATTATACTGTATTTTCATATCAGTTAATGGCATCTGCCCGCGGAGGGAAAAAAATGTTTTCGTGGATGTTGATCCGATAGGCGGATCAACGGAAGTTCCAGAGTGGAAAGCAGAATACCCCTGGAGCAAATATTTGTTGGATAACATTAGGTTGAAAGCCATATCGTGTCGATCCAACCTCGTTGAGAGCCGGGTCAAGCCCCATTTTATTTGACACCACAGGGAGTCTTTTTTTTGTTTTTTTTACAAGAATCTGAAACGATTGTGGTATTGTTTGTTTCATTTTATATTATGGTTGTAGGCGAACAACATCATTTTCTATTGAATTTCATCCCAACAAATTTTTCATAAGCTCTTGGGGATTGTTTAAAGCCTAAATAAGTACCACTGATATAATACAAATATTTATCGAGCTCGATATTTCGTTCGGTAAATAACCAAGATTCAAACTGGACATCTGCTGACATCAGGGCAAAGGCTGTTGCGGAACGAAGAATTTTGATTTATTTTTGAGCTTACTACATTTTTACGTTTTGTGTTTTTGTAACAAGCAACACACAAGTTTGGGTTTCGGATGAAGTGAATGAATGAATGAATCGGAGGTGGGTGAAAATGGTATTCTGAGATACAAATGTAGAATCAAATGTCCTGAGCTAGAGGATGCCCACAATGTTCCTATATTGCTTACGCACCTCGAACACCTCATTACCAAGTGCCATGAAGAGTCGATCACAACACCGACGAGACCCGACATTCAGGCGGACCAGAGTAGGGCGCTGCCATCCCACACAGGGGGCCTGCTACCGTTGCAAGAAAGAGGCGATCTTCCGGGTCTCGATGTCGCGGAGAGAGGAGTTTTGATTTATTTTTGAGTTGACTTCATTTCTTTTATGTTTTCTGTATTTATAACAAGTAACACACGTTTGAGTTTCGTTATTTCCCCCATGATTTCCCATATATGCTTTTGAGGTCCCTGTTTTGGTTTATTATTCCCTAAATATTCGGTTCGAGAATTATTTTTGGAACACCCCCTCAAAAAAAATGTTTTACGTTTCAAGGTGTGCAGATTGCAAAATTTCAATGTCCTTCAGCCGTACGGCGTAATACTAGAACTATTACAAGAAATAATACTCCTTGAAACTAAAGAAGGTATGAGCCTTTATTTGTTATTTCAATGGGGTTGATAATGTTAAGAGTTTTCAACAACGCGGAGAGCGGGCCTAACGTGGTTTGGGAAACGGAACGGCTTATGTGTTGGTTTCAATTCATGAATGAAACTCGATGAACATGAACCCGACTGTTGGGCTTTTGAAAGTTGACCAATGTAAATTTGGGGGCTGTATTGGGAGAGGAGCATTGATTATACTCGTCAATACCTAAACATGTTTTGCCCTGTGCAAAGCGTGGGTAATTTTAAGCTCATGTAACCATCTGAGTTAGTAGGTACAGTAACCGAAAACCACCCTCCATTTCAATTAGGTACATCCTTTCTACTAAGTACATTAATCGAATTATCAGTATTATTAGTTCGCTCGAATCTTTCTAAAGTATATCAGATGGACTGTTTTGGGTGAGAAAAAGGCAACTGCATTACATTTTAACGCAATATAAGCACTCCAGGGATGGTAAACTAGTAACGCGTTATGCAACAAGAGGAAGTTCCACTGAAAAGATCGTCGGAAGTACAATGGTTTTGAAAGTCATGATGGATATAAATATTTAGTTAGAGGGAAAGGAGGTTGGATGCTCCGGAGGAACATTTTCATCTATATTTGCTCAAGAGTGAACCGACTCAATCTGAAGCTGTATCCACAGCATGAACCTGGAAAAGTTCTCTCGCCATCTCCAAGCAATGTTACGCCTTTGTTTCAGTGCTGACTTTTCTTCCGGCAGGGAATTTATATTTTCAATCTCCGGCAGAAGAACAGCGTGATTTGAATCAAGACAGAGAGAGAAAAGAGGAACACTACTATTTTCTGTTACCTAATGACATGGTAAGGATTCGATCCAACGACCAACCGACTTACTCAGTGTATGCTTCAATTATTACTGCAATTTACTGCAGTACCATATAACGGTATAGTTCTGATTTTTAACGCATACCTTCGCGTTAACCAGACATGCGTTCAACTGCACCTACATATAACTGCACTATAAACAACTTGTTTCACTCCAAAATCACTATTTTGTGAATCATAGAATCAGATTCGACAATGACCAGTTTATAGTGCTTGGAAGCTAGTCGCGCCACCTACTGAACCTCTTCCGTAGACCCCACCCTCCTCCACCTACCACAGTAAAGGAAGTGATAAAAACATGGGCAAGACATTTTATATGGGCAAGTGACTTTTCCAAGTTACCTCAAGCCCACAAAACTGGTACCCAGCAGATTGCCAGCCCATTGAATAACAAATAGTTCTGGAATGAAATTTCCAAAGTTCTGCCACTTCAGTTAGCTACATACTTCAAGTACATAGATTCCAATACTATAGAAATGGTTGTTTAGTCCATATTTGTCGCACCTACATTCCCCTGAGTATAGAAGCAACTTATTACTACTTCTTACTACTCTCTAACCGTGTGCATCATTGACGTTTGAAACTCCCAAACTCTTCTATTAAATACCTTACTGTCCATTATGTCCACCGATGTGTCTTTCTATCGAATCATCACAATCCATGGCTCTACTGAGACCTTCCAGGACTCGATACGTATGGCGTGAAAAATATTCATTGGGGTCTACCTGTCTGTTGTGTACTAAAAATACAGCGGACTCCGGTAGGTACCAATACGAAGTTCCCTTGTTTCTTTGGCCGATTTTGTAGGGTAACATTAGAGTAACTAGGTTGGCTGATAGAGGATAGGACGGTTGATAGTAGGATAGTTAGATGATAAAGATACGTGGTTTCTTATGAATAAAATTGTTCGTTTAATATTTTCGATAATGAACTTTTGGAGCATGAAAAACCCGAGTTTATCAGTGCTTTTTTTAGGTAGAATGGAGAATTGTCACATTTATGTATCGTGGCGAAGGGTATATTTCTAATTTAGGTCGTAAGTAGTCAATTTGTGAACAAGGTGCGTATTAAATCATTGCCTACCTTGATCTTTCTCCATGACTTGAATCTAAATTGAGTCAATGTAGAGCGGTCACTGTAGAGCGATAGTTCATAGTGAAAGGTAAAAAAGCAAAGTTACGCCCATTTCAGGCTGAGACTTTCATCCATTTGCCCTGCAGGCGTCGGGGACGTGATCGGTTTCCTCTCAGGAGGAAAAAATTTTGACCCGATCTAGTCGTTCATGGCTACTTATTGCCTCACCGCCCATGATGGGACAAGGGGCGTTGGGATTCGAACCGACGGACCGCTGTCGCCGTCCCAGTCTCTATCACTAAGTGCCCCTCGTGTAACGCATGCTGAATCAATCGTTTAGACATACCAACCTTAAAGGGCTCCCTGGTACTACGTAGGCTACATTCAATATTTAGGGACGTAAAAGGTTTGAATATGGGCCACGTAGAAGGTATTCCCCCAAATCTCATTCTCTTACTTCATGTGTTGTCTGAAAGTTTAACTATTGATTATTGCTCTTAATGGCATGCCTCTTTAACTTCCTCTAGAAAGCGAGAATAGGCGAATAGTGAGGGGAATAGTGTTGGGTAGCTTCAAATGAGCCGCGAAACTAAAAGGCATGTGAAGATGTGTGATCTTCTAAACAGTAATCCGTAATTACGACGTACCCAATTAGCAATGCCAGACGCTAGGTTGGAAGAGGGGAGTTGTCAGTAAGAGTAGAAGAAAAAATGCTCCATGCAAGTGCGTTTATACAGGAGGCCCCATCGGAAGTAAAATAAATACCGTGAAGTGGTGTAAGGCTCAGGCTCGTTACGATCCTACTCAAGTGGGAAAGGAAGGAGGTGGTTGTTGTCAGAGAAAGCGTCCACGGTGGAAAAAGAGGGGACCAATTAACTTGGCCACTTTTTCCTGGCTTCTCTTCCTTTTTTCACATTCCCGGCTACCTCACTATCGAGGAAGATGCCTTTTTGCCAGAGGAAAAGGGAGGATGATCAAGGAATGTTCTCCAGTTGTAAGGTAAAAGGCAGAGTCTTAGTCTGATGGATAAAGAGAGCTGGATGAGGGGGTCACAATGGTCGTGCGGGGATGTAGGTGGGTGAGATGGAAGGAATAAGGAACCGGTGGTCTGACCGTGGGGAAGGAGTGTAAGAGAATGAAAAGGCTTTGCCACTCTCACCCTTCAGTCCGTGACAGATGGAAGAGGCTAATACTCAATGATAGCCTTCTGTCTACCTACCTATCATCATTTATCCTTCTGGCAACCGATCTCTTAGACAAAACTCACACAGCTCCGGTTTATTTGTGAAACTTTTGTGTAGCGCCAAACAGTCACACATCCTAAACTACTATGGACGACAACTAACATTGCTTTAAATTAAATCTAGTTCCATCACCAGTATTTAAAGTTGGTTTATATACGAATGCCTCGTCCGCATGAGACTCCTTAGCCCTCAACGACCTACCTACAGTGCTCCCTACTCCTAAAGTATTTACTTCATCCCAAAGTGATGTAGAACTGTAAGTATCTGGATTTTTACTCAAGCTTAACGGTAAGTCGGTCTTCCTGTAAGCTGCTACCTAGCCCTTGGAGATTTCGAGACATTTGGGGTCTTGTTGGCCCGCGACGCTCGGCTTACTGTCAGTAATCTCTAGGGTGAAATATAGGGTTGAACTTTAAGAATGCTGTAGCTCAAAAACTTTCAGTAGAAGGGTATGATTTTATGAGTTTTTTAAATTGATTCCGAACCGAAAAATAATAAATAGTAACATAATTCGCAGAGTTCATTGCGAAAATATCGATTGACAACACATGCTTGTACTCAAGATATTGAATCATGTATTGGCGATAGTATGAATGTTTTTGCTGTTCATGATTTGAATATGATCTACCTGCTTACAATAATTATTACTGTAAAGTTCTATAAGGTAAGTGAGAAGCTCCGTCAAACTGTATCATTATAGTCCCAGCCATATTTCTGATGACCAGATTGAAAGGCTTCGAGGTAAGCCCTATCGCTATCCATCGGGGGATTGCTGACGTGGTGATGGAATTGAATTAGATTGACTTCAATAGGTTGTATAGCCACGAGATGAACAGGGCGAGCTTGTCTCAGCACTACGCTCACAATACTCGATCACGTACCTAGTCGGCCACGGGAAACAGTCGCCTCTGATTGACCCGCGGCGGACGTCGACGGTGTTTTGACTAACGGATGGCCGAAGCCCGGAAATGAGTCTCAGCATGCCGGAATGATGGCTTCCTCAGTCATTTCACTCTCGAATCCGACATGTTTCCTATAATCATGAACGTAGGCTCGAGATATGCTAGGATTCAATGAAGATTCGCGGTTCCTATCAAGTTTCTCCCATGACTTATTTTCTGAGTGCATAGCTATTCGTTCCCCAGTACCGCCTTATGCTCTACCGAACGGTCGGTACCTAGGTCTATCTGAGCGGTCGTAAAACTACTCAATTCAGTCCTGTTCCCTCCTATATATCCTAATCTTGAGCGCCCCGTCCTGACGGTAAGTTTTGTTATTGTGATAGAGATGTTGTGATTGTTCCTGTCAATTTTCATGACTTCTCATTTAAATGCGTATATTCTACTCGTCAGTGTTCTGTGACGTCCCCTCCTGACGGGAAGTTTTGTTATCGTGATATTGATGCTGTGATTGTTCATGTTAACATTTTCATGAATTCTCATTCAAATGCGTATATTCTACTCGTGATGAATATTGACGAGGAGATTTTTTCCCTTACATCCACTTTTAACAATAGTTCCTAAATGTTGTATATTTTAAATGCCCTAATTTACAGTTGTAAAAGATCGGATCTGCTCTTGACTCTTGATGATGTCTATTCACTTATTTCGGAAGAAACTATGAAGCTTGGTACACATGTTCTAGAATGGGGAGCACCACAGAGGTGTGAACGGGAGCGAAGGGGGAACCCACTCCTGGCAGGTGGAAGCTCTGTAAGTGGGGTAAGCCAAGGCCACTGTGGGAGTTAATTCCGTAACGCTTGTTTGTGACGCTTGGCTTTTTCTTGACATCGCAAGAGCATGTACCTACCATGCTAAAATATACCTAGGTATGAAAAAGGAACTCAAAATGAGCAGGGAACGAACTGACAACGTTGAAAAAGGAGGTCACTTATTCGTTCCGGAAGGTAGGGACATTTTCCAATCGACGGGTTTTTTCAGCCGCGTGGGACGGAAGAGGCTGGCGGATCCCGTCGGGTGGAGAGTGACGTGCCACGCAGCGTGTTGAAAGCCGACGGGACAGCCATTTCGTCTTGAGCTCTTGTTCAAGAATGTCTTCCCGCGTGAAAAAACTGTGTGTTCTGGCGATCATGGAGTATTCCAATAATATGTTGGAGATTGAAGAAGATTTAATTTTATGTGAACTCCTCTCACGGAAGCCAGCGGACAAAATTTTTCAGCGAAGAGAAATTGAAAGAATTTTGTCGGTTCAAGCCCGATCAATTCTTCTTCATGTTGCACACACACAATCGAAATCGAAACACAACGAACGACGAGTCGACTCTGATTCCAAATACTTGTCAGCGTCGAGCGTGACGACTCCTTCTGAAGCACGCGCGCGTTTTCCGTAGGCGGAGTCCGCCAGCGCATGACGTCCTCCGCTTTCTAGGGAAACGGTAGCTTGTTTTTCCATTGAACGAGTGGCCTACGTGATCCCGTCGGCGTCTTCCGTCCCAGGCGACGGAAAAAACCCGTCGATTGGAAAACCCAGCGCGTTGAAGTTAGGGGACGGGACTGACTTGAGTGTTCTCGGGAACGAAGTTAAGGGAACCCTATTTTCTACGCGACATTTTCAACCCACTAAAATATAGAACGTTCCTATTTCCTATTGTTTAAACCTTATTAAGCCATAAGAACCCAAATTCGAAAAATGAATAGCGCTCAACAATCAATACCTGAATTGTTCATAATATTTTCTTAACAGACAGACACGGAACCAAATTTTTTTCAAAGCGCCAAATGCGAGTGAAAATTCTTATTTTGCGAACGAAATATTTTTCCTTCCGGCCATTCAGTAGTCCTTTACAATATTGTCCACTGCGATTTATGGTAATTTTTCATAATTTTCGCAATTTAACTCGAAATAGGACTTTGTAATAGGTACCAACTCACTATTTTTCATACTTTTCACTGTTTACTCGGAATAGTTTAAGGTTTATTTTTTCTATACGATACCAACCCATTACCTACTACCATCTCGGAACATACTTGTATTGAGGCCATATCGTGTTCTGTGTTGCACCTTGTGCGGCCTCAAAAATCGGTGCACATAAAAAAATCCTGCCGAACGAAATCCTACATTTTCATTTGGACAACGAAGGCGAAATCGTTCCCAGGCGTGTGCGCTGTCATCACTACGCCCCACCGCGGCAGGGCTATTGAACTGTTCGAAAAAGAAAATCGAGGCTGTCTTCTCAGGTTACTCGACGAGTACGGAAGTCTCCGTGATGAGCCCAGCGCGAGTTTTATGAACTATTGGTATTGGTGCCATCCGAAGAATTGGAAAGCCGGTCGTGGCAGATTGACGCCCCCACTCCCTAGAACGTCGAACGCCCGGAGGTAGGGACTCGGACGCCCCGCTATACCGGATGCCCCCTTCCCAACGGCACGAGTGCGCGGGCACGAGTGGAAAACGGGGCTGGAGAGCCTAGGAAAGACCAAGGTATAAGAAAGACATAATAATTAACTAGAATAAATTAATCGTAGCTTAAACAATATAATACATACATACACAACATATATCCAGTGCTTTCCTTTTGCCAACTCCTTGTCCCCGGCAATCGAGTGGGTATTCAGGACATGGGAACTCTCCGGCAATGGCCATCAGCCTGCCGGAAGACCGGCCCGGAACCGACTAATATTCATATTCCGGGATACAAATCCTGCTATTACATACCTACATACCTACGCTTTTGTTGAGAGATCGAGCAATGGTCTTGTCGTGAAAACGCTTTCAACCTGGTTTGCTGCGGGTGAATGCGTTGAATTGGACCTATTTTGACATTTTTTATGTCTTTACTTTGGCACATGGACCCGAAAAGCGTTATACGAAACCGTTATGCGATACCGGTAAACAAGCGTTACAGTTGATATTCTGATGATTTTCGCTTACAACCGATTCGTTTCTACGGAACTTCATGTTTGCCATTTTTCATCGTACAAAAACCGTTCACCACTCGTTGGAATCGTGTGATTTTATTGAACATTTTCTTGTTAACCGTACCCCCGTACCTGGCGCGGTAGCTGAGCTGAGCATGATGAAAAAAAGGCTGGTAAACAAGGTAGTCAGCAACAGACTAGTGAAGAAAGTCATTACTTAGGGCCGGTTCCAAAAAAAGCTGAACCACAGGGTTGGAGCCAACCCCAGGGTTCGCCAACCATGGTAAGAAAAAGTGCAGTTCCAAAAAAGTTCGTAATCGATTTATTTTGCAATATCTCGAGAAAATTACTGTGGTTCGACAACCCCAGTGTTTTCTAGGGTTACCACGGTGAACTCGAATTCTATTGGTCGAGAGGTGAAGCCCTCACTCGCACGCTCGCGCGCACAGTAATTGCATATGGCCGCTATCAACATCAGCTGTTTTGTGTTTGTCACTCATCTGCAAATTACGATTAGGTATTATTCAATTCATTCAATTCAATTCAATTCGTAATACATTTCCGATCCGCGATGGATGATTTTTATAATTTCATCGACGATGAAGACGACGATGATTTTTATGAACTGGCGTCAGTTGTTGAACCGCTCAGATTACGTCAACGACCCCGGCATCCCAACTTCAACCATTGGAGTGTCACCGAGTTTTTTCACCGATTTCGCCTTTCAAAAGAAGGAGCGTCGTTCGTTTGATACGACAAAGTATAATCGCAGACAATAGGTACCTAAGTGCTTGAAATGGTGTTACATTACACATTACATTACAGTTATCTACCATGTTCCCCCACGACCCCACGTCTTTTTGAAGGATCGTGCTATTTTTTTGTGACCAAGTATGTTGCAGCTTCATTTTTGACAGGAATATCTTATATTATCGTATTGACATAGATTATATCTTACCGCTCGGGGTCAGTCAGAATCTTGTCAGTCAACTGTGAAGTGAAAATTTACTAGGGTTTTTACTTACAACCAACCCGTTGCTATCAATATGTTGTAGTAACTTCGTTAGTTTTCATCGCACGAAAATCGCTCTCCATTCGCTGGAAAGCTCTTGATTTATCAAGTATTTATATTTTAGGTATTCCATACCATCAGTACGTATCATTCAGAGGCCACCCAGTGAGCCCTGAGGAGAAGATTTTATGAGATTCGTTTCACTGGAAGAATGAGATGGGAGGTTGTTATCAGGTTGCAGATTCAAGTGGGCGCGCGCGATTAGAAAACAGTGTTACAAGAAAATTGCTTCGGATTCGTTATTTTTAGCTTGAAAAATACATCAACCCTGGTACAAAAGTCTTTGATTTGAAGTATCCACGAGTAGAACAGAGAAAAAATAGTATCCATTGTCAACTATCCATGCCAATATCCAGGTTCAGACGTTTTGACGCAACTAATCGATTCCACCATGGTTACCACGATCGATGAAACTTTTTGGAACGCACACACCGTCAAAGCCGTGGTCACCGAAAAATCGAATCGAACCCCAGGGTTACGTGACTATCGTGGTTGCTGATTTTTTTGGAACCGGCCCTTACTAGAATCGAATGTGGTAACCTTGCACCACCATGTAACCCGGATCGTGGTAATCTTGCAACCCGTAAATGATACCGTTAATTATCCCTAAATTCCCATTGGGACATAAAATGTCCCAATGTGTTGCAGACTCGTATGCAAGCGTTTTTCCCCCAAATTCGAAAATTTCTATGAATATGACTAAGATTAAATTCTTAATCACAAAGTAGGATTAAGATTAAAATCATAATCTTATAATTATTGTTACATTGTTTAAGCCAACAATGTTACATGTAACATGTAAACATGTAAATATTATTAGCTATATTGTGACCTATCTACTTAAAGGTACGAAATAAACGAAGTTGTAATATCAGCAAAATTTCGATTAGAACGCTATGTTGTCGCTTGTTTCGTGTCAAAGTAACGGGATACAAAGTGTACAGTCTTGAAGTGTGCGGGATACGAAAAATTATCATTCGAAGAAGCAAAAATGACAATTTTCGAGAGAAGTTGGGTCATCGTGTGCGTTTAGGGCATGGAAAAAATTCAGCGACCCAGTTACCAAGGGGGTTGTTGCCAATATAGTAAGGACCGGAGAAGAGCAGCCGTTGAGTTAGCAGCTACCCTCACAACATGATATCCCGGACTTGGGTCTCCTTTGAATTAATACATTCCCTCCCAAAGGAAGTATACCACCCCTTCTCACTCCACTCTTCATATCCTGGTAACATCTACCCGCCTCCCCCTCATCCACCGCGCTCGCTCTCTTTGATTAAAACAATACCCCAAGGGATGAAGAAAACGCGAGGAGAGTAACTCAAGATCACTTCTATACCCTTGTTTTTACGGACATGTGTATTTTACCTTATCAACTTGACGGCACACATTTCATTCTTCTTGGCTTTCATGTAACATCGGTTTTATGAACCGACGTGAATGAGGAATGAATAAGGGTGCTCGTTCATAATCAAGGAGGTCTACGTGAATGAGTCAAGACAATAGCTTGGCGTGATGATAGTAAACCTATAGTACCGTAATCTTAGTCCCGAGTGTTTACTCCTTCGCCTCATTAGTACACCATCAGTTGCAACCTGGAGAATGGTATGCCGTGTGTAAGGTTGCGAGGTTCAGATAGTTGCTTGATGACATTCAAAGGAGGATTTAACGGTCGTGAATATCAACTCAGCAATAGTATTTTGTTAGTGTTTTGTTTTGTTGTTGCAATAGTGTTTTGGTTAGAGTGGCATTTGTAACACATCAGTATCTAACGATTTAGCGGTATTCCATTATCCATTTTTTGTTGATAGTGACGCAACTAGCGAATCACTCCACAAAATTTATGGGATATCTGAATGCAACCCTTGTTACGCACTGTAAAACCAGTGGAAACCAGTTGCATAGACCAGAATTTTTCGCAAGTGCCAAAGATCGCACACTTTGAACCCTGACAAAATAGGTAGGTAACTATCGTTGGTGAATAATTCGCCTGATACTAAGGGCTCATAAAGTATATTATGCGAACTATAGTCCCCGACTACCCATCACGAAATGAATCGGTGTTTATAAGATTCGATGTGTGGGAATGGGAACGTTTCATGATTCCTACAACCGCAAAGGTTGAATAATTATGCAAGATATATTCTGTAATCTAAATTAGAGTGACACGGAAATACTTTTGTATGATCTGATTTGATTTATGGATATGGCAACAATTGATTAAAGGCAAAACAAAATACTCGTAGCTCATAGAAGCGGAAGCATGCGCCTACCATCTCGTTGACTGACACGCTACTTAACGATCATATTGTAGGTATGGCATTATGACAGAAAAACCTATGAAACCCCTAAACACCCATAAGTTGAACTAAACCATACTAATCAATGAAACAATAATTTATTTTATTATTTCCAATAATTAGCCTCTGGAATCGACCATGAAAAACCGAAATCACGAAAAAATTATATTATTCTACAAAAAGTTCTACGGTTTCTCGCAATAGCACAAACATTTCTTTGAAAATTCGCTTTTATAGCTATGGTGCATGACTGGAACTTCTTATTTTTTATTCTATTAGAAAACTTTATTGTTGCATTAAACATCGTATCGCCTCAAGTCAACTAGCCCTGCTTGACTCTTTGTTATCCAAAAATATATGATCTTGAAACACATCCATTATTTTGTAAAAGTGAAACTGGCAAATTTTTACTTGATCATCCAACGTCAGATACGCCTCCGAGCTCGGCAGTCACTTATGGTATGCGGTAGGTGAGTTGGTGGCTGTATGAAGTCGAGTTGGTTGTTCTGCGAAATTATTTCATTTGATAAGTGACGGACTATTGGATTCAGTTGTTAGGTACTTCTGAAACTTGAACGAACGTTGAAGTATTATTGATGGGTAACTTATTACGCAATGGTAAAATATTCCACAACGGCAAATTATTACACAGCGATTAATTATTACACAACGGTAAATTATTCCATAACGGTAAATTATTACACAACGGTAAATTATTACACAACGGTTCATCTAACAAGAAGGGGCTTGATTTTGTTGATTGGTACTTTTGTAACTTGAACAAACGTTGAAGTATTGTTGAAGGGTAAATTATTACACAACGGTTCATCTACCAAGAAGGTGCTGGATTTTGTTGATCGGACTTGAATAATCGTTGAAGTATTATTGATGGGCAAGTTATTACACTACGGTACATTATACTTGACCACGAAGGTAGGTATTGACCACAGAAAACAGTGATCTACGCGGAAGGGGCATCCATTCCACTCCATATCAACAATTTTCCTTCAGAACTTCATTATTTGCGTTTCTTTTTGCCGTTCTCTGCTTGTCATCGACAGATTTATTTTAACAACATTTAACTCGTGATTTCTATAGGTACCTAGTAACGAGTACGGGGTTAGGTACTCACCTACGGAGGGTCTGCGCTCTACATAGGATGTATAGAATAGTACATATTATTATATTATAGACGGGTTATCTATACAGAGAGCTGTGATCTGTAACAGAAGGGTATTCTGTTCAAAATAATAAACCGTTGTGCAGGGATTTCATGCTCGATTCCAAAGTTTGATTTATTATTGAAATAATAAACCAAAAGCTTTGATTCCCAAGGTTCATTATTGAAAATAATAAACCGTAAGCTTTTGGTTTATGATTTTCAATAATGAACCATTGGAATCGAGAATGAAAAAAAAAGTTGTTTCAAGGTATGTAGTATCCAAAAATGCAATAAAATAATTTCTGTCCGTCCGCCGTACGCCGTGCTTCGCGCTGGTCTTAGTTACCATGAACCAAAATTGACGAAATTCGGTTTATAGGCCTCATTTGGGGTCTAGTTGGTCCTCGAAGCTCGGCGTTAAGGTCAGTCATCCTTGAAAGATGAAAAATAGCGGTTGAAATCTCGAGGACGCCCTTGTCTCGCATTTTTTAGTTTTTAAATAGTTCTGGAACATGGGAGTTTTTTGAGACCACCCGGGGCATTGTACATCCAGTCGTTCGTTCACAGTAAGGCCGAGAAGTTAGCACCCGCAGGCTTCTTCAACAGGAGGGTGAATCATATTGTATACATTCAGCCCGGATATCATCGCTACGGACGCGGCAACAATTGGGAATTGGCCTGAGATTATCATTGCCTGGGAGCACCTGATTATATTCAAGGAGTGTGAAGTCGAGCTGTTCTGTGATATTATTTCATTTGAAAAACGCTGCAAATCCCTGCACAACGGTTTATTATTTTCTACAGAATACCCTTTTGTTACAGACCACAGGTCTCTGTATAGATAACCCTTTATATAATATATGTACTATTCTATACATATGATATAGATCGCACACCCTCCGCAGGTTAATACCTAACCCCGTACTAGTTACTAGGTACCTACCTAAATCACGAGTTAAATGTTGCTAAAATAATTCTGCCGATGACAAACAGTATCGAACAAAAAGAAACACACATAACGAAGTTCTGTATAGAAATTGTCGATGAGGAGTGAAAAAAGTTGCGAAAGTACCTTCCAACAAACTCCAGCCCCTTCTACGTAGATGGTATAATGAACCGTCGTGTAATAATTTACCTTTATTTAGTTCTGATAATTTCAACCCCTATTTTGAACCCCTTAGAGATGACTGACAGTAACGTCGAGCTTCGAGGACCAACTAGACCCCGAACGGAACCTATGACCCGAATTTCATCAATTTTTATTCATGGTAACTAAGAAAAGTGGCCCGTACGGCGTACGGTGGACAGACAGAAATATTTTTATTGCAGTTTTGGATTTTACATACCTTGAAACGTAAACCATCAAATTTTGAGGGGGGGTAAGAATTTTTTTTTTCATGCTCGATTCCAATGGTTCATTATTGAAAATAATAAACCAAAAGGATGGGTCTTATAGATTTTATTGATAGGTACTTTTGTAACTTGAATAAACGTTTTGTTTCATGAATAGCATCAATGTTATGAAATTTAATTCCCGGGCTGGCTCAATACTCGATTTAGCGCATCTATACGGGTAAATATTACACAACGGTTATTATTTGTAAATTATTATACAACGGTAAATTGTTGCACAACGGTAAATTACTACACAACGGTAAATTGTTACACAACGTTAAATTATTACACAATGGTTTATCATACTAGCTACGTAGAAGGAGTACCTATCCATACAGGTAAATTATTACACAGCGGTTTATTATTTACCTCATGCTTCATGAATAACTACAAAAAATTATGAATGATCAATTATTGAATCCCGCGGAAGTGTATGAAACTCTTCCTGGGCCGGCTCCACTGCTCGATTTAGGGCTTTCCTGGGGGAGCTCCAGGGTAGTGACCACAGAAAACAGAAAACAGTGATGTACGCAGAAGGAGCATCGATATAGGTAAATAATAAACCATTGTGTAATAATTTGCAGTGTTTTTTCCTTGTTAACGATAGGAGTAGTTATTACAGTTTCAGAGACCTATACTTCGAAACTGGAAAATAAAATATCCTAAGCTTACAAATGAAGTTCCCGAGCACCCATAGCGAAAGAATCGGTGTTTATAAGATTCGGTGTGTGGGTATGGGCAGGTTCCATGATTCCTACAACCACAAAAGTTGAATTATGCACGATATAAATTATAATCTAGATCTAAATTACAGTGATACGGAAATACTTTTGTATGATCTAATTTTATTGATGGATATGGTAACTATTGATTAAAGGCAAACCAAAATAGCTCATAGAAGCGGAACTATGTGCCTCTACCCTCGCGTTGACTGGCACGCTACTAATCAGTCATATTGTAGGTCATAGTAGGCACGCTGCTAACCACCCATAAGTTGAATTGAACCATACTTATCATTAAAGGGGGTCTTTGGAAAATATCCAAAGATTACAAACGAAGAAAAAAGTGAAATCCATGGATTAATAAATTTTCTCGGCCCGTGATGAGGTATCCGAAATTATGTGACTACTAAATCCACTACTAACTCCCCCCCTCCCCCACTACTAATAAATCCTACTTAGAGAGAATAATTTACACTAGGAACTTCATGAAATAATAATGAGACTATCAGGACACCATTCCACTATACCTTATAAATGTCACCTCTTTTACCCCATGAAAATAAATTAATAACACTTCCTGGCGAAATCGATTGACTTCATCGCTTGAACGAGAGTTGCGAGTCGTAGGCTTGAGGTCTTCGATGTGACACACAGATCTGACTCGCCCTTTTATAAATGTGGTTACTTCATAGGTAGGTATAATAAGAGTAATAGTTTCTATATCTGAACCTATTCTCGGTACGCACATTCATATAAATGCGAATGGAAAAACGCTGCCAAGTCCTTGTCACATGGGTTTATTATTCTATTGGACATACCTACCGACAGAAATTTTTGGCTGTTCATTTATTGTTTCTTTCATGCGCAATAATTGAAATAGATATTGTTGATGGTTTCCACCAATTCTGGCCCCCCAAAAACACGAATTAGGCTCCTATTTTTGACAAATAGAATTATTCTCAATAGGTGAATCAAGACAAATGGCATCGAATTGGGCTCCTATTTTTGACAACATAGAAGTACTATCAACAGGTGAATCAAGACAAGTGACACTATCAGTGATCAAAGATTATTTTTGACAAATAATTTTTGATTATTGATCGTGTAAGTACCTGTTGATTCACCTGTTGATAGTACTTCTATGTTATTATACAAGTTTATGGTGATATCAGACAATTTCCCAGGTTTTTACTCATAAAGAATGAATTTTGGGAGCTGAACCGTCGTTCCAACCTCAGTTTCTCACTCTTTGGTCAAAATCAACTTCATATTCGGTCTTCTCGCCCTAAAAAACATGGAAAACGATACATCACAAGCTCATGATCACTAAAACCTCAAAAAACCTCATATCTGGGTGTACTCTGATCGGGCTGCGAGCTTCGGAGCGCAACTAGGAGCCAAATTTTTTCCCAAATGGGGACCCAAACTGTGCGAGGAAGAACGACGATTTTAAACCACATTTTGACGTACATTTAAAGCTGAAACTTCGTTAGAACCTCAATTTTCCACTCGTTGGTCAAAATTGACTTCATAATCTGTATCCTTGTCCTACAAAACATGGACTACGATACCTCACGAGCTCATATTACTAAAACACCAAAAAAAAACATTTTTACCCCCATTTTCAACCATAACATCCTTGTGGGTATATTGCGATCGGGCTGCAAAGTTTCGGGACACACCTCGGGCCCAAATGGAGCCTGTGTGCGAATGAACGAGTTTTTTGACCGAAATTAAAGTAGATATGTGTGATACGGCGGACGACTTTCGGCGGACGGACATTGCATTTTTGGAATCTACGTACCTTGAAACGTATAAGAAATAAATTTTGAGGGGTGTTATAAAAATGTTTTGCTGAGCGAATACATTGGTGTATTATTCAAAAAATAATAAACCAAAAGCTCGGAACCGGAACATCGTTGAAGTCGTGGCCTGTACGTTTGTGTATAAGTGATCTGATGTGGAAGTAGGTAGGTACCTATATTTGGTCACGGTAAAAAAACCGTCCTTCTCTTCGTTTGGAGTTTTTGACTGAATCACGGCGTACCTATTTACTCTTCTGTGTTTGTGATTGAAGCATCGAAAGGACTACCTACGTCAATCAATCGGACAGTTTGGCCGTACAAATATAGTGTCCCTCCTTCGACGCAACCGTTTCACCTCTGGATGTCCCTCCCCATAAATAACGCTGTTGGTAGGACAGGAAACGGGGTGAGTGTATCCTAGCATTTTCCCAGCCCACCTAACCGTTTTACCACCATCGATTTCGCCTTGACCCAATCAACCGCAGGCGTTTGAACGTCATTTAAACAAATACGAAGACATGGTCCGCTAGAAACACTGGAATAAACATTTTTACACAATAAACTTGTGAATTTCCTAACAACTGTATCAATAATTCACCAATAATACTGATACCAGGATTATTTCTGGAATAATTTGATTGTTGCACTGAATTCTTCAGTAGCTCACTGAAAATTACTTTGGTAGGTAACACAGCGTGGGAATGAACTCCTGCTGTTTACTTAGGGATTTTATAATCAAACGTTGATATCATAAATTATGTTCTCAATACAGTGTTCTCACGTTTGGGATTCCACTAACGGGGAATACCCACGGTTCTGGAATTGTTGATTTTCCCCCTAATTTGCTTTGTAGTGATGAGTATGTTGATGAGAGAGTTGAATCGGTTCGCCGGAGTAAGATAAAATTTGTTTAGTTTTCAAGACTACGTGAAGTGCGGCAATGACATCATTGCAGTACCGTCTTCCCCCATGCTACAGCAAAGCATAACAAACACCGCGACTTCTTGGGCAGTAGTATGCCACAACGTCGTGGATTATATATTATATTATTCTAAAACACGATGTATACATGGAAAGGCGGTAATGATGTCACCAAAACTCCCACATTTAATTAAAAATTAACTTCCTGCTTATACCTCGTATAAATTAGAACTATATATTATGTACCTACCATCGCATCTCAATCTGTACTTTCAAATAAAATTTTAAAAAATGCGTAGGTATTTCCCATTACCATACTGTGCCTTATTTTCATCTAATAAGAACATAGTTTAGATTTTGGGCACCGGCATAGATACCCTCCGTCGTAGATCACTGTTCTCTGCGGTCAATACCAAACCTCGTGTTTCTCCAAGGAACGTTATAAAACGAGTACCGGAGACGAACGGGCAATTACAGTCTGTTGCATAAATTTGCATTTTTCCACCGCACCTACCTCCTCTAACGCGTCATTTTGGCCCCGCAAACTTCCCGACCCGTCATTTTGCTGCCTCACTACCTAAGGTGGGGAAGCTTTAAATTCGTGCAAGAGTGGAAAAAGTGTATGTCCTCCAAACGAAAATTTCCACTCGAATTTTACGTTTCAGACATCAAGGAACATGTTTGGTTCCGTGTCAGTCTGTGGTCCAATTACACGTCCCGCTGAACTTGAGTAGGACCCTCGGCATGTTCCCCAATTTTCGACTAATTCGGATGATTCGTTTGGCCATGAACAACAAACTTGTAACTATCAACAAAATCCGGAATGACCATTGATTATCCTTCGGAAGAAATAATCTCGCGGATCAACGAACTCGGTTTCATAAAGCGAACGATTGGATGTACCGGATGGTCTAAAAAAATCCTAATGTGTGGATTCAATTTCAGACGCTGTAAATTATTATAAAACGGTATGTTATTTACCTTCATAGATGCCCCTTTTGCGTAGATAACTGTTTTGGGTGATCAATACATACCCTCGCGCTTCCCCCAGGAAACCCCTCAATCAAGAACTGGAGCCAGCCGGGCGATTAAAGTTTCATGAAAAAATATGCGCTTGATTCAAGAATTATTCATTACCTACCTATTTGTTGTTAATCATGGAGTATAACGCAAGCATGAAGTTGAAAAGTATGATATCAATAAAATCCGAACTAATCATCGTTCTTCAAATGCAATCAATCGTACGACGGAACAACCTTCTCGATTTCATACAGCCATGCGTGATAACAATCTGGGAATAATAATACGTAGTAGTATTACTATCAGGACTAGAACATACTGTTTCATTTATAATCATGTTGGATTTCCCAGGAAAACTCTAAATCGAGTATTGGTGCTGGCCGGGCAATTGCAGTTTCATAAATAAGCTGGATTCAAGAATTCTATAATTATTTATTTGTCGTTAATACGAAGCATAAGGATTGTTCAAGTTTTAAAACGCTGCAAATTATTACACAACGGTATATAACCTGTATATATGCCAGTTCTGCGTACATCACTGTTTTCTGTGGTCAATACCTACCCTCCACCCCCCCCCCCCCCCCCCACCCCAAAACTCACCCCGGGAAGCCCTAAATCGAGTATTAGAGCCGGCCCGAGAATTACACTTTCATAAAAATGTGCAGGATACAATTATTAGATAACTGATTATTTGTGATGCATGAAGCATATTTAAAGTTTGTTCCAATTACAAAAGAACCTATCAACAAAATCCAAAAGAGCCATCATTTTTCAAATGGAATAATATATCAAAACGACCAACTAGACTTCATACAGCCATCCGTGATTATAATCAGGTGCTCCCTAGCGATGATATCTGGGTCGGATGTATACCGTTGATTCACGAAAATGTTGATGAAGCTTTTCGGTGCAACGATCGGCTGATCGTACAGTGCTACGGGTGTTAACAAAAACCACACCCTTCTATTAAACTTTTTCGAGCTACGGCGTTCGGGAAACTTCGACTCCTATTTATCACCCATTAAAGAAGACTGACAGTAACCAACTAGACCCCGAACGGAAACCAAATTTCATCTATTATGGTTCATGGTAACTAAGAAAAGTGCGAAGTACAGCGTACGGCGGGCGGACCGAAATTTTTTAATTCCATTTTTGGATTCTACGTACCTGAAACGGAAAACATCAAATCGGGGGGGGGGGGGGGGGGGGGTCGATTCCAAAGGTCCATTATTGTAAATAATAAACCAAAAAACCTTTCAAAAAACACTGCAAATCCCTGCACAACGGTTTATTATTTTGTACAGAATACCCTTCTGTTACAGATCACAGCTCTCTGTATAGATAACCCGTCTATATAATATAATATGTACTATTCTATACATATTATGTAGATCGCAGACCCTCCGTAGCTTAGTACCAAACCCCGTACTCGTTACTAGGTGCCTATCTAAATCACGAGTTAAATATTGCTAAAATAATTCTGTCAATGACAAGCAGTAACTAAAACGGCAAAAAGAAACGCAAATAATGAAGTTCTGAAGGAGAATTATTGATGTGGAGTGCAATAGACGCCCATTCTGCGTAGATCACTGTTTTCTGTGGTGAATACCTACTTCGTGGTCAAGTATAATGAACCGTTGTGTAATACTTGCCCATCAATAACACTTCAACAAGTTGCAAAAGTACCGATCAGCAAAATCCAGCCTCTTCTTGGTAGATGAACCGTTGTGTAATAATTTACCGTTGTGAAATAATTTACCGTTATGTAATAATTTACCGTTGTGTAATAATTTGTCGTTGTGTAATAGTTTACCATGGTGTAATAATTTACCCATCAACAATCAATTTCATGCCCGATTCCAAAGGTTCATTATTGAAAATAGTAAGCCAATACGTAAAAAATTCGACATAAGGGCGCCCTGGAAATGTCAATCCCTATTTTTCACTTCTTAGAGAAGACTGAAAATACCGCCGAGCTTCGCGGACCAACTGCATTCCGAATTGGACCGACAAACCCAATCTCATCAATTTTGGTTCATGGTAACTAACTTAAGTGCGAAGTATGGCGGACGGCGCACACCGCGCCGCGCGCCATACGCCAGACGGACAGACATTTTTTAGCGAATTTTCAAAGAAAATGAAGCTATTGCAATGGCTTCGAAATTTAAATAATATAAATTTTTGGAAATTTTCTTCATAGAAATCCGTTTCAGACCATTCTAAAACGATTCCTGAAATTTAACACTTTTTTATATGTATATATATATATATATATTTATATATATATTTATTTATATATGTGTCACTCCAGACGATAACTCTCGATAGAATTGAGATAAACAGCTCAAATTTGCACAAAAAATCTATCTTGGCAATCGAAAGGCTAAGTTCGAAGATGGGCGAAATTGGCCTACTCTAAGGAGGGTTTTGGCGCATTTAAAGTGCGCAAAAATTACCCAAAAATCCCCAAAATGTTATTTTCCAACAAGTGACCCCTCATTTTAAAGGTTTTTGCACGCTGAACACGATGGTGGAATCGGATTTTAGATATCTTGATCCGTTCTCAAATTAGAGCATTTAAAGTGCGCAAAAATTACCTAAAAATCCCCAAAATGTTATTTTCTAACAAGTGACCCCTCATTTTAAAGGTTTTTGCACGCTGAACACGATGGTGGAATCGGATTTTAGATATCTTGATCCGTTCTCAAATTAGAGCATTTAAAGTGCGCAAAAATTACCCAAAAATCCCCAAAATGTTATTTTCTAACAAGTGACCCCTCATTTTAAAGGTTTTTGCACGCTGAACACGATAGTGAAATCGGATTTTAGATATCTAAATCCGTTCTTAAATTAGAGCATTTAAAGTGCGCAAAAATTACCCAAAACTAGGATAATCTTTAAACTCTTACCCCCACCCCCTTAGAGTGGTCAGATTGAAAAATGTGAGAAGTATTAATTGAAGACGAGAGTTCGAAGCAAAAAAGGGGGAGGCAAACGATTAGTACAACTCCTTGAATTTACCCACAGCGATCAAATAAATAAGCACTTAGTACAATTACGTAATAAACAAACGGTAGAATCAGGATGGACAAAACGTACAAATTAAAATAAATACGAAGAGAATATACATAGAAAACCAAATTTTAGACCGAAGTTTTCCTTTATTCAAAACCATAGCCATTAATTCGAATATTTCTTTGAAAATTCGCTCATTAAGTCATGCTGCATGACTGATTTTTTTTATACCACTTTCGGATTCTCAGTACTTCGAAACAGAAACCATAAAATTTTTAGGTTGGTGGGGGGGGGGGGGGGGGTAAGCAAACTTGTTTCCAAAGGTTTGTTGCTGAAAATAATGAACCAAAAAATTCGCTCGTCCGTCTTGGGCAGCCCTTAGGAACTTATGTGAAACTTCAAAATCCAATATTTAGGTATGCAGCGATAATTTCTGCAATGATCTAGTTTGGAAAGTCCCATGCAAAAAGCAAAACACTTGCAAAATTATTTGATTGGTTTAGGACGTAGGTAATGCTATTTTTGGAATAGCATCGGAAGATTCAACAATCCCACTTTCACTGTAACTGTTTACGCACATGACATGCCATACATACGTACCTATCTTATCATGTCCAATCTTCACATGCACTTCTTGGAGCGAGGCTACTGTAGTCACTACATTCCCAGATACTCGTGGTATAGCTTCCCACTGTGAATAGTTTTCGGGCTTTCGAAAAACAAGGTGTTTCCAAAACATTATAATTAACGTTGTGTGGAATGTTGTGACCGATACAGAAGCAAGAGTACGAGATAAAAGGTCATCTTTGAGGCAACCACCTTTGTTGTTCGTCTTTAGGAATCCTTCTCGATGGCTGAGCCTTAAGTCTGCACCTTTGTCCCATAACAAAGTTTGACCACAGATTTATTGCTGTTGTTTATAGCGTTGAAAATAGTTTGGAAAGGGGCAAAGGGGGTTCGGAGTTCGAAACTTGGCTTTAGCCCCATGGTGGCAACTCTATTGTAATAAATGGAGCCACCCCTCTTTTCTTACAAGTACTCGAGGGATACCTTTTGGAATAGCGTTTGTGAAATAATGGCGCTGTCATCACTTTGTATTCTAAGAAAACAAACCCCCTTCTTTACAGCTTCAACAGTTCTAGCAGTTGCAATCGGAAGATCTACCTACTTGAACAAATCGTTTTATATATTATTGTGGTGATCGGCTGCTCCCTATTAACAATGTAATAGCGTCACTTGAGGTATAAGCCGCGTCTTGGCGGCTTCCCGGAGCGGGGTTCCCCTACCCTCCTCCGGGTCTGTAATAAGGGGTATAAAAGGCGATGTATTAAACCAATAAATATGCATTCAAGTCACAAACCGACTACTGAGAGTCTCGTGTACCAGCGAACCAATACGAGACGTGTACCAATTAGAGACCATCTCGCCCCTCCCGCTGCCTATTTAACGAGAGCGACCATCAACGGAGCATTCATTCCTCAGATCTACAACCAAGAGAACAACTAAGAAGAAAATGGAGACCAGAGCTACGAAGACAATGGAAACGGCACCAGCACCCCTCAAACTGCGGCCTTTTGACCCGGCTTTCCCGCACGTCTGGTTCGCACAGCTCGAACTAATTTTCGCCCAGGAAGGCTTGAAAAATTCTGAAGCCCGCTTCACCCGTGCCTTCCTCGCGCTCGAGCCTCGCCAAGCGGACATCTGTACCGACATCATCGCCTCACACTCCGCAAGCTACCAGACGTTGAAAGACCGGCTTACCGCAGCTCATGCACCCTCAGATGGCTCCCTGCTCACAACTCTGCTCCACCCTTCGTTGACAGACGAGCTACCTTCGGCCCTCGCCCGACGCCTTCAACGTGCACTTCCTGCGGAAACTCCGGCCTCGCTCCTCCGACAACTCTTCTTGCGAGCTCTACCAGAGAGCCTTCGCCTTCACATCGCAGCCAGCGTAGAACCCGATATCACGAAGCTCGCGGCGGCCGCCGACCGCCTTATACCCTTCGCAACACATCCTCGTGTGGCTACCGTCGACGAGGAAGTTCAAGGTATCCAGCACCGCCAACAAATGCGGCCTTCTACGCAGCGACAATCACCCCCTCAACGACCGAACAAGACGTTCTGTTTCTACCATAGAAGATGGGGAAGAATGCGTCAAACCATGCACCTGGCGAAACCAACCGACGGGAAACGCCGACGCACGACCCCAAGAGCCGTAACGGCCGTGCGAAAACACCTCAACTCTTGGCTTTTCCTCCGATGTAAGAAGACTGCAGTAGAATTTCTCGTAGACACCGGCTCGGATGTTTCGATTGTACCTAACTCGCTACTTCGTAGAAAAACAAGGAAACCCGGCTTCCTACGAGCGGCTAATGGCTCGGAGATCAACACATACGGCAACCACTCCGCCTCGGTACACCTACCCGACCTACCGCCCTATGAATGGACATTTGTCGTAGCGGACGTCTCAACACCGATCCTCGGCTCCGACTTCCTGCGGTACCACGGCCTACTAGTTGACCTCCCGAACGCCCGCCTCATCAACGCAGCGACTAGCACCTTCATCAAAGGAACTATCAACCTCGTACATCCGGGAAACTCTATCTGTTTAACCACAGATAATTCGCCACGCTTTCAAGCACTACTAGACGCATACGCTCCTTCAAAAACGCCCTGCGAAGCACCGATCGAACACCATATAATAACGAAAGGCCCACCATGTCATGCTAAGCTCCGACGACTAGCTCCGGCGATCTACACGAAAGCGAAAGCCCACTTCACAGAACTCCTAAACGCCGGCATCATAGAACCATCGGAAGCTCCTTGGTCAAGCCCTCTACAAGTCGTACCGAAGCCAGACGGACATTCGCCCCGTCGGAGACTACCGTGCCCTCAACAGACTCACCGTCCCCGATCGATACACAGTACCCCACCTCCACGACTTCACAACCGTACTTTTCAGGACGACTATATACAGTACGTTCGATCTCGCCCGCGCTTTCTTCCATTGCAGAATCAGCAAAAAGGACGTTCCGAAAACAACAATTCTCACCCCCTTCGGCGCCTACCAGTACAGAAGAATGAACTTCGGCTTAAGAAACGCAGCACAAACTTGGCAGAGATACATGGACCACGTCCTCTGAGACCTACCCTTCGTTTTCTGCTATTTAGACGACCTTCTAGTAGCCTCCAAAGATAACGAAGAACATTTTACTCACGTAAAATTATTACTCGATACTCTAGCGAAATACGGCCTCCAAGTCAACAAGGCGAAGTGTCAACTGGCCCGCACATCTGTCAAGTTCCTCGGCCACATCGTATCACCTAGCGGTGTAACACCTCTACCCGAACGAACGGCCCTCATCGCTAAGTTTCCTCGCCCTCCTACGGTACAAGACCTCCGCACGTTCCTCGGCTTGATAAATTTTTATCACCGTGCGATACCTCGTGCTGCCGCCACACTCCGGCCACTGATAGACATGATCCCGCCCGACGCTCGGAAGAGAGATAAACGTCTACTTCAATGGTCTAGAAACGCCGAGACCGCGTTCGAAGAAGCGAAACACGTCCTCGAACGAGCAGTAACATTAGCGCATCCAGGTCCCACACAACCGCTAGTCCTACACACGGACTCCTCGGACTTCGCCGTCGGCGCTGCCCTCCACTTCCTAGACGTTGACCATCTTAGACCACTAGGATTTTTCTCAAAATCCCTCAATCAAGCGCAGAGAAATTACAGCACGTTCGACCGAGAACTCCTCGCAATATACCTCGCCGTAGTACACTTCTGCCAGCAAATCGAGGGACGTACACTAACCGTGTACACCGATCACAAACCTCTCACCACGGCCCTTACTACACAATCGAACACCGCTCCTCCGACCAGACTCCGTCACCTACGATTCATATCAGAATTCACCACGGATATAAGATACGCCGAGGGATCTTCAAACGTCATCGCCGATTATTTGTCCCGTCTACCACCCACCGAAGATAACACTGGCCAGGACACACACGCGGTCGACAAATACCGACCTCCCTTCTCAACAAGAGAACTCTTCGAAGCCCAGTCCGCCGATGAACACACCTGCGAGATGAGCCTTCAAAGAAAAACAATCAACGGGTACGAGATCCTCTGCGATTTGTCAGATTCAGCACCACGACCCTATATACCTACACCTCTACGGCTCCCAGTTTTCCGGCACATACACGGACTATCGCATCCGGGAATAAAAGCTACGACCGCCCTGATCCGCGATTATTGGCCAAATTTGACCTCCTCGGTTCGCCTCTTCACACGCGCCTGCCCTAGCTGCAACCGGGCGAAGATTACCCGGCACGTTCGAGCACCCCTAGGTACCTTTCCGGAATCAACACCGCTCTCACATCTACATGTTGATATCTTCGGACCACTTCCATCTTCTAGATCATACAAATTCGTTCTCTCGATGATCGGCCGAGCAACCGGATGGTTCGAATGCGTCCCGTTATCAACAATAACAACGGAAAGCCTGATCAACGCCCTTCACGATAACTGGATCACCCGATTCGGTTCCCCGGCACACTTGACTTCCGACCAAGGGGCCCAATTCACATCAAACACCTTCCGATTATTCTGCGAAAAAATGGGGATAGAACTACATCACACGAACACATATCACCCGCAAGCCAACGGCCTCGTGGAACGCCTACACCGTGTCTTAAAAGACGCTATCATCGCTACCTCCTCGTCAAGAACCTGGGCATCGGACTTCAACGGCCTCATTCTCGGCCTACGCAACAGGCCCGGCCCCGACGGCTACTCACCCTCACAGCGACTTTTATCTACCACTCCACAACTTCCAGGGGACCTGTTCACACAACCACCACCCGCTACGGTACCGCTTCTGACACACGACTCGTACCGAAGATTCGCAGAGGCCTATTTGCCGAACACAATTCAGAGAGCGACACACGTATACGTAAGAGTCGATACACGGAAAGGTAAACTCGACCCCCCTTAAGCTGGGTTCACATCCATCCGTTGTACGTTCATGGTCATGCGTTGGAGCATCTGATTGGCTCATACCATGAAGTGGTGGGGGGCGATTTTTGACGGATACACACTTTTGGCGAAGACTGTCCGCATTAGAAAAATTAAATATTTCATCGGATGAACGGATGAACGGACGGCGCAGAAGACCTCTGCGCAAGTGTGTTGTTTATGGTCTGTCGTTTGGTTGTCTTTGGTATTTCAGGAAGCAGATCCATTATAACGTTCGTGCTCAATTCCATAGGAAAAACGCAAAGTCCTTGTCACATGGGTTTATTATTCTCCTGGACACACCTACAGAAACGTTGGCTGTTCATTTATTGTTTCTTTTATGTGTAATAATCGAAATAGCTATTTCTGATGGTTTCCGTTAATTTTGGCCCCTAAAACACAAATTAGGTAGGTACCTACGCTTTTTTTTTCTTTTTTTTTTAATAACTATATTTGATCAGTGGTAGTGCCATTTAATCGTCTTGATCCACGTGTTGATACTTCTTCCAGTGTTATTATACGAAATGATGGTGATTTCAGACGATTTCCCAGGTTGTTCACTCATAAAAAATCAATTTTGGGAGCTGAACATATGGTAGAACTCAATTTTCCACTCTTTGGTCCTTATGCTGAACCCTCTCTATCTATGTCATGGAAATAGAGTCCAGTTAAAATTATACTCCATCAAAATAAAGTCCAGTTGAAATAATAATAAAATCTTTTAGGTACCTATGTACCTATTGCAAAGGGGCCTCATAAACAATAAACCCTAATGTAAAGGCCCTTGAGTAACACCAGAATTCAAAAATTAGTATCTCCCTGTAGGTATTGTATATGCTAGTTCATTCGGGTCACAAGGAAGCATTTAGTTTTGAATTCAACATGCTGTTTGCAGTTTGGTACCTATTTTTTAGTAGGTATCCTGAAATAGGTACGTGATCAATCAATGGGACACATCCAGGATGCCTTTGCACAGACGATCGCCGTCTTTTAGATACCTACCTACGAGTTGTATTAATTTACTGTTGCTCTGAGCCATCTTCTTCAGACATCCCATCCTTTCCATATGGAAATATTATTATTGAAAATAATATTTCCATAGAGAAACCAAGTGTCCGGCATGGCAGAATTGCCGAGACCACAAAGCAAAGAAGTAAACGCAGAATTGCCGAGACTACAAACTAAAAGAACAGAACGCAACCCAACGGATGGTTGTGAACGCCCAGACGCGTTGACGCGTTGACAGAACCCCCTCCACTGATCCAAACGCATGACCTTGAACGTATGAACGGATGGATGTGAACCCAGCTTTACGTAGGGCCTTTTCGAGTTCTCACAAACGACGGGAAGACTATTTGTTTCGAAAAAAATGACTCCACGACACCAACAGTCTCCATTGATAGATGCAAGCCAGCCCCGCCTCCCTCAACTGCGATTGGTCAAGAAAGCTCGCTCCCTATTGGCCAACCGAATTCATCCGCGGATTCCGCGGGTATAAAACACGGACCGCGACCCGCGAAGGTCATTCACTCTCACAATGGCACCGAACACACCTTCGAAAACCATCTCGAAACAGCAACTGCTGAAGGACCTCACGCTGACACCTTCACCTCCGGGCCATCACGACTCGCCAACGAGAAGAAGAAAGACGAAGCCAGTACTCCCGGGGAGGTGTCCCCCAACCACCACGATACGAGAAGCGATGGCAATCACACAGTTCAACGCCGCCCCTATACCACCTCGGCCATCCATCAACCAGATGAATCAGAAGATGAAGCCACCACAGGGAATCACCCCACTTCATGTCAGCGGCCCGCCATACGCCGTGGGGATACCCATAATGACCTACACAGCCACTCACAGGCAAACCATCACGCTGACGCTCCCGCCTTTTGCCGGGAAGTGCTCTGACTGCTGCACACACGGCTGCCGCCACCCCCAGCTCCAGAGCATCGGGATACAGGTGTCCCCCGACACAATTACCACTGGGACCCAGGCAACAAACAAGAGGACGCAAGAGGAGCCGCCAACCGCTGCAGCTACGCCGCAAGTGCGGCCCATTTCACCTGCTCCGGCACCTCCTGCCTCGCCGCCCAGCAGAGTCACTCCCGCCAGCCGCCCCTTCCAGAGGTCTCCCAGACGAGGCCCCCGACATTATCAGCGGAACTACATCCGAGCACGCTCCCAGTTCCGAGCACGCTCACGGATCCCGCACCGCAGCCGCTGCTAATGCAGGATGACACAGCAACAGCAAACCAAGACAACACGCAGCCTCTTCTACCTCCACCGATGCCTCAACACGATTCACCGTCGAAAATGAATTTATAATTGCAGTATTTAACTTCAATTCTGGGGGGAGCAGTGTGGTGATCGGCTGCTCCCTATTAACAATGTAATAGCGTCACTTGAGGTATAAGCCGCGTCTTGGCGGCTTCCCGGAGCGGGGTTCCCCTACCCCCCTCCGGGTCTGTAATAAGGGGTATAAAAGGCGATGTATTAAACCAATAAATATGCATTCAAGTCACAAACCGACTACTGAGAGTCTCGTGTACTTATTCCTAGCTATAGCTCCCGCTGGATCATCACAATTATTAACTAGATATTGTTACTAGAAGCCTGGACAAATTGTCTTGGAATTTGTAGGTAATAATAATATTTCTGTACCTATGTCAAATGCATTGTGAGTTGTTGTTTTTTGTTTGTTTTGTTTTTAGGCTGATCAGTGGGTAGGTATCATCACTGGAAAATAATATATTGACAAAGAAAAACGGAGTTATTAAAAAATAGTCTAATTCCACTAATAAACGAAAAACCCAAAAACACTGTTATACCGGTTTCGGTAATCAAACCATCGTCAGTAACACACAATAACACACAGTCAGTAACACTTAGTTATTGTGTGTTACTGACGATGGTTTGATCACCGAAACCGGTATAACAGTGTTTTTTGTGTTTTTCGTGAATTATTGGAAATAGACTATTTTTCAATAACTCCTTTTTTCCTTGAAATGGGTTTCCACGACTTCTTCGCGAGTGATTTAGTTCGTAATAAATTGACATTAGTTAGCCCCAGTAGAATTTACTGGTAACAACACCAAAAACTAGTTGAGGAAATTCGATAAACTGAACAAACGGTGGTTTGGCATTTCAGGCATAGTACCAAAGATGCAGAAAAACTCAAACAAGTGCAATTGAAAAGCCAGTGAAATTAGAACAAGGAATGCCCTCGAGCTGGAATTCCACGTTTGACAAGGTCAATAGGTTGCTACTGAAGTTCAGAAAAGTTGTGTAACAGGAGAAATCGGCTCAAATCTGGACAAGTCAAATCCTATTTTTAAACGCACATATTTATATGTGAACATTATTTCTAACGTTAGAAAAGTTTATTGCGCAATATGTTTCAAGTTCTCAGTCCCTCAAGTTAAGGGCATTCCTCCCGCCCAGTCGCGTTGGTCCCCCAACCACGAGAGTGCGCTGACGATCGAGGTGGCGGGAAGTGTCCCAGCGAAATTTTGTGACGACTGGTAGGAGCGCTGCAATCGCAGGGGTCGTCCTGTCGAATTTCGACAGTTGTAACTGCCTAATTTGTTATCAATTCTATTACCTCGTGGATACTATGATTACATGAGCTCCTCCTCTACATGTCCTCTCCGTCTGCCAGTTTTCTGCTGGTCAGGTTATATCAGTGCAGGCCTTCTGTTGTTTTTTAATTCGTCCCTTCATTCCTTTCTTATCTCACCCGGTTTATTCCTACTGATTGCTGTCTAGTGTATCAACTGCATGCCTCCTTCGCCGAAGAAGTTGATCAGGCGAAACATGGGTAACAGAGGCGACAAAAAGAGGCGCAGAAAGTAAATTAATACCACAGATATACATAATTAGGTACCTAATTATGTATAACCCTTATTGTATTTCATGTATAGAGCAACAAATTGAAATACTTACTACAGTAACAGTATGATATCTGTAAATGTCTCTCAGTAACGACACACCCTTGTTTATCCGCAAAAAGATTCCATTTTTACAGCCTGGAAAATACCTATATCGAGTACCTCAGTAAAGATTACGTCGGTATATATGAACCTTCCTTCATATATTATTATCACGCTGAACGATTCAACTATCACAGGATGGTGGCTTAGTATAAAAATTACCTACCTACCTCGTTTGCTCTGGGGCTCAAACTGAATTTTGCGGCCGACAGATTTCGTGTTAGTCTAATGATTGGCCCATAGTTGTGGAGTAAAACTCAGTTACCTAGCAGCACATGAGAATCTTTAATCTTCGTTAGAAAGTTATCGTCAAATCTGCTGCTCAATCTCCCTCCACAACCTCCTGATTGACTGAGGGATCCGTGGGTTTATCAGTTTAGCATCGAACCATAAATAATAATATAGGTTTTATCCATAGGTTTTTCCGTGAGGCGGAAATTCATAGAATCAAAGGGCCGATTTGATTGTGTCAGGCGTACGTAGCCTCTCTGTTGTGTTTAATATGAGGTATACGTAATTGAAATGTTTACCTAGTCGGTATTAGGTATTTCTCGTCAAGTTCATTTCTTCAAATTTTCGAAGAAAAAGCTTATGTTGAGAAGGCTTCAAAAAAGGTTACCTGCATGCATTTCTGCTAACTGTTCATTCCCAGACGTTTCAGAGCATTCTGCTTCCAACCGTGGATTTCAACATTTTATATATATGTAGGTAAATGTATGATGGTAGGTAGGTAGGTATGTAAAAAAAGATATTAAACTCGGCGCTGCGCGCCTCGCCAGGGGGCGAGCCCCCTGGACCCCCGGATGCTTACTGCTTAGAGCCTACGGCTAAAATTCAAGAAACATGGAACATGCTTTAGCCGCGTTCCGAGTTTTTTCAAACAAAAGATTGAAACGACGATGTACCAGTAGACGAGAACAGACACCTGACGATGTCGAAGGAGGGCAATCTGGACCAGGACACAACATCACCGGTCGACGGCTGGAGGTATATACTGATTACTTAAATGAGGACTCGCGGGTCAGGTTCTCGCAGAACTATAAGGTTTATAGCGCTAATGATGACTCACCACTACGTATCTATAACCAAGTGACTACCAAACAAGCGTCATTGTTTACTATCCATTAATTTATAGCATTCATTTATATAGTTATAGTATGAAACTAGGAAATAAATACCAAGAACAAATACGAAATAAATTCGTGATAAATCAAGAGCTTTCCAACGAATGGAAAACGATTTTTGTCCGATGAAAATGAAAGAAGTTTCATTTCCCTAGCAACTACTCGGTTGTACGTGAAAATCATCGTTAAAATTTCGTTCCACTTCCGCGTTACCCATCCCACGTCACCCATCCCGCGTAACGTTTTTCGGCTAGTTAGTTCAAGGCTAAAGGCTCCCATACACTATCAGTTTAACTGAAGGCAATCGTAAGGCCGTCGATCGGTGTCGCCCACACATTTATCAGTTAATCTGAAGGTCATGGACTGCAGTCCGTGAAAACTGAAGGTGTGTGGCCGTAGGGCAGGCGAGGATCTGACGTGAGACCGGCGACCGGCATGAGCCTGTCAGATCATGATCGCAAAGGCCCCTCGCCACACACTATCAGTTGGCCGGCCGGCGAGAGATCCGCTCAGTGCAAATCGTGTTGTTGAGGTGAGATTTTCGTCCGGCCATTTTTTCGATTGTTTTTCGTAGCTTCAATTGGACTGACGACGGATGATGGATGCAAAACCACCATTTATCTCCGCATTCATTGCGTTGATTCAAAGTTGCTATCAACCTTTCTTCGGCAGTGATTGCCTGGCGAAGATGGGTGTCAACTTTGCTTATTCCGGGTGTAACGAAATCAAGTAGTTTTCGAAAGTTTTCTTCACTCATTCTCAAATAATTCATAAGATCCTCCTGGTGAGACTGCCTCAGTTCCCGGACCAATGACATAAATATGAGAGCTACTGCATCTATCTTGGAGCCAATTTTTCGCCCAAGGCCTTTTTTCGGGGGGATCTTCAAAAACTGAGAGCAGGAATAGCGCGCAACGTTTCCGACGAAGCATGATGGAAAACTGTTCGCCTGCAGTCCACGATAGGGCCGCCTACAGTCCACGATTCGCGGCCGACAGTCCGCCTGCAGGCACTGGACGTACAGTGTATGCAAGCATCTGCAGTTCCGTACGGTCGCCTGCAGGCGGTTGACTGATAGTGTATGTTGCTCGGCGATTTTGGTCTGACGGTCGCCTGTGGAGGCGATGGCCTGCAGGCAATCGCATAGTGTATGGGGCGCTTTAAGCATGTTCCATGCTAAAAAATCCTAATTAGGCCAAATGTTGTTATTGCGGAGAAAGTAATATAATTATCAAAGTTATAAGCTTCAACAATTGGCCCATGTGGTAACGCTCTATGGCTGGAATTGCTCTGAACTGTGTAATGTGTAATCCTTTCTATAATCATTAGTTGGTACGTACCTACATAACGTTATACCTACATTTTGTGTTTACAGGTTCGAAGGCAGTTGCAATTGACTGGAAGCTGTGCTATTTGGCAGTTTACACTAAAGAACAACCCAACATTATCATTGTGAAAATATAACGTGGTGACCAATTCTGGCTAGAGAAGATGGTTCCAAACTGGAAACCTTTGATCACAACACAGGTTACCTGAACTTCTCGAACCGATTCGAATAGGTTCTATATCAGGGCAGCTTTTCATTCCGATGAAGGAACAGGGAGTAGTGTATGTAAGCACCTCTATACATAATAGTACTAGCAGGATACATACAGGTAGGGTGATTGCTATCGCTACCTGAAATCTGTGTATGTAGTAAAACTTTGTTTCTGTACTGGTCTGGCAAAACATGATGAGTTCATTTTTCATTATTGAGTCCATGTTAGTGAGTTATTCGGTCTGACTAAAGATAATAAGGTTGATTTAGCGAGAAATTTGGAAAATAGCCACCAGCACTAAGTTATTAAGTGCTTAAGAAATATTGGCATTTATTGTTTCTTTCATGTGCAATACTTAACTGAAATACCTATTTTTGGTGGTTTCTACTAATTTCGGTCTCCAAAAACACGAATTAGGCTCTGTTTTTGGCAAATTATCTTTGATCATTGATAAAGCCGTTTAATTGTCTTGATTCACCTGTTGATACTACTTTTAGTGTTATTATACAAAGCTATGGTGATGTCAGATAATTTCAGGGTTTTTTTTGGTTTTATAAATTAGGAAACCCTAAATTAGGAAACTCACAAGAAATAGTGTAAATTCCCAAAGCGTGGTGTACGGTATCAAATCTGTCAAAATACCAAGCAGATGCTCGGTTTCTAAGGTATTGATTTGATATTTCTAAGGTATTGATCTTTCTAATTCATTGCTGCAATCAGTATATACAAGATTTACTGATTATGTTATTTTCTGTTCTCAGTTCATATCCAAGCAACACTCGATCCTGAATCTGCCAAACAATGATATCCCTCAGCAAATGGTCTTTCTTCGACTGACTAAAAATCAGGTAATACTGAATATTCGAGGCAAATCAAATATATTATTTCGATGTAATATCACATTTTTCTGGTTCTACATGCGCTTTTCTGGACCTGAAAACTTAGACACGCTGTTCTGTAATATCAGCTGTATTGGAAAGTGCAATCAAGTGGAATCAGCTGAAATAAGTGTGTGCAGGAAAACTTCATTTACATTACATTTAATATGTTACTAATTTACTATTGTGTATTGTTTTTTTCAGGAAGACGATCAAAGTTGACATCATATATTATGTTCACCAGCAACTCCAGTCGTATACAGCAACAAGCGAGTTAGAACCCCGATTTAAATTAACATGAACATAGAAGGATTTACGAATACCTACCTAGACTCAGACTAATTTGAGTAGTGTAACTATTCTTGAGCTTTGCAATTTACTTTTCTACAGCATACTGTGGTATTACGATTTCATGATGTAAATCATCATGACCACGAGTAGGTACATAGGTACCCTTCGCATGAATACCACCTAATGCAGTGTTACGAATATCTGCGCTGTCTCCTAGTATTTCTTTCTTATATCACTGTAAAATCCGACCCATCCAAGGTTACCTGATCTGAACAATTCCTTATTCAAAGTCGACAGCTCTTCAGGTCCTGTACCACGCAGATACTACTCGAGAAAAAGTGTCAAGTATGAACTGTGATATATTTATGATCAAGTTCCAAAGCGTAGTTCTGTCATTTATATAGCTAATATTTTGTCATTGTTAGTATTTTGGTTCACCCTTTTATCCTATTCCGCATACCTATAGGGTTTACCGTCCATTTTATCCGTCAAGTCGAATCACTAGTAGTCGCTCGTTCTAGTTTATTTGTTTAAATGTCAGTCATTGAATAAAACATTAAACACTTGAAAAGTTATTTGTTACTACCCAATAATCCTCTTCCTATTGCTGAATTCTAAGTAGGTAGTGAAAGGTTTAATGATTAAAAGTAGGGACTTGAAATCATGTTAGTAATTTGTCTTGGAACTGATTCTGTTTTAATACGATAAATAGAACACTTAAGAGTTAGACAGTGTGTAATCGATCTTTAAAGAAGTCATATTTAATTTTGAGTGAAGCACTCGTGTAAATAAAAATGAAATTGAATTTTGCACACTGTGTGAGTACCTAAATTGTTTATTTCGTGCGGGAAGGTCATTTCTTATGAAATGCGTCTCACATAGGTAGGTACCTACTTTGTGCTCATTTGATACATTCATTGATCACACGTTGATTTACATACCATTAAATGTCAAGTAAAAATCCTCTCAAAATTAAAATACTTACCTACCTAAGGTAAAAGTAACTCATGTGTCAGATACTGATGATGTGCCACTTAACGTAACTTTTCGAGGCTTTCCTATAATATTATGTAGGTACCCTGCCCACCTATACTTCCTCAAATATATTTATGTAGGTACTTGGTGATTGTGGCGTCAACTTTTGATCTACCTAGCCGATTATTTTTCAGATAATTGTTCACCTAACTTCAAACTATCTTCCACTATTGTTTGCTGAATTTAGTCCAATTATGAAACATGTAATTGATATAAGTAGGGTAAAACCCCCAATAGTCGGCACCCCCTCCAATAGCCGGCACTGCTGCGTGGATTTTCAACAATAACAAGCAAACCGTTCTGCTTAAGACTTTTAGAGTGATCTCACTGGACGAGGGAGGTCTAACTGCGCTCGAAAAGTGTGTTGTTTCGGTTTAGAGACCTCATGAGGCTGTATTAAGCCTCGATGAAGTACAGTCGGCGTCGACGTGTTGTTTGGAGAAGGTATCCGCTGTGATTTTGGTAAGCCTCCTCATTTATAGAAGAATTTGATACGTAAACCTATAATTATTTTTAGTATTTTAAGCTTTTAACTTGTTCGATCCAGCTTTCCCTTAGTTTTGACCTTCAATATTACTTCAAATAATAGTTTTGTGAATAAAAAATAGGGGTGCCGACTATTGATTCCCCAAAGCTTGAGTTTTTCAATAGTCGGCACAGGGGGGTGCCGAGTAATGATGACAGTGCTACCAGTTTTGGGCACCCCCTAATTTTAGTTTTCAGCATTGCCGGGTACTGGCATATTCGGCATGCCCATTAATGGTTTTTGTCTCAGCACCGTTCTTTTCTGTTTTGAAAATTAAGGGATGATCTTAGTTTACTCATTAAAAAGGGATGATTTTTTAAATTTAATAACTAAACCCATTCTCAAAAATTCAGCACATGACGTATAAATCAGTTAAATATATAATAACATGAACAATGGTGTTTCATTTCGTGCTGAAAAGTTGAATGAACTAAGGTGGGTTGTCCAAATAAGAATTGAACAGAGTTTAATTGAATTTAGGAAATGGAACTTAACTAGTTTATGTGAATTTACCAATAATTTATGGTCTGTTATAAACTTTTATAGACATTAAGGTTTTTTTTTTGGTTTTTTTCAACATGGGTGAGATGGCAAAAAACAAAGATGCAGTCAAAGGTGAAGGAGGTAAACAAGACTGGCGGAAAGCAGAAGCTATTCTGCACTGGATGGTGCTGAAAAGGAAGGGGAAAAGAACAACTGAAAGAGTTCTATATGTCATATCAAGCAAACAGTGGAAAAACGTATATGAGGCAAAGGATGAGAAGAAGAAAATCGAAGAGGCTGCGAAAGAAGAGAGAAAAAAACTCGAGACTAAAATAAAACAACAAAAGAAAATAATTTTAAAAAACTAACAAGCAAAGCAAAATTTCGAAGTACTTATCAAAATTGATCCAACAAACTCCGTGAGTGTTCATATTATCCCAGGAACATCTGGCGTTGAAATGAGAACGAATGAAGCTTCTCTTGCCCAAGAAATCGTTGACGATTTTGACAGTTTAACAGATAATAGTACCTCTACAAATTCCAACTCAAAACGGAGTCTTTGTTTTAAATGCGGTGGAAACGCGAAAGAGACAGATAAGAGCCATTGTGAACTGGGTAAGAAAAACTTCCATAAGAAGTGCAATCGCCATAAGGATGAAGATAAAGTGAAACGGAAGACTTTTTTGTTTGTTCACCGTGCCTGGACCATTACATGGGCGTGTAGCCTCTGTACATAGAATAACATATTATTTTACGTATTCTAACATTTTTAAACTCATTTTCTAATTTTTCGTGATAATAAAATAATTTCATTCGCAATAAAAAGTTACCTACCTGAACTTTGATTTTTTCGTAATTATTAGGATAGATATTTTTTAGGTAAGTTATGTTCCAATGCTGTGTTAAAGTGTTTAAGAGTTTTTAAAATCAATTTTCTATGCAGTTCCGTGGGTTCCAGTGGGGTGCTGACTATTGGCACTTTTTGGTGCCAACTACTGGCGAAAAGTATGCCGACTATCGGGGCCATCAGCTTTTTCAAGCATTTGCATTTTTCATAAAAATACTAATATATCTACGTAAATTCCGGTTTCAGATTACGAAAACAGAGACATTGATTGTCATAACCTCCAAATTTGGTTTAAAATAACCCAAAACTGGTATTCTTATGGGACTTTTAACGTCAAAAAGTTCCTTAAGAGTGCCGACTATTGGGGGTTTTACCCTACCTTAACTGATAAGGTAGGAGGCAGCTATGAAGAATAAACAACTTTTATGGTTGAGTGTAGCTTTAATTAGGCAATTAGGTACTCAAAATAATTGGGAAAATCCAACCTCAATCCACGCTACCTCAATGTGAGGCATTTTTGGCTCCCTTCCCCACTTTCTCCAAATACTGTAAAGATACCTACGTATTTACTGTCTCAAACTCTTGTGAAAACTAGGATGTTAAATGAGTAAAACAAAGCAAAATTCGGGGCCTTACTGTGAACGAACGGCTGGATGTACGATGCTCCGGATGGTCTTAAAAAACTCGCAAGTTCAAAAACTATTTAAAACCGTAAAAATATTTACGTAAAAAAATGGTATTATAGGCGTTTTGAAAATTTCAACCCCTATTTTGAACCCCTTAGAGATGACTCACAGTAACGTCGAGCTTCGAGGACCAACTAGACGCCGAACGGAACCTATAACCCGAATTTCATCAATTTTTTTTCATGGTAACTAAGAAAAGTGGCCCGTACGGCGTACGGCGTACGGCGTACGGCGGACAGACAGAAATATTTTTATTGCAGTTTTGGATTCTACATACCTTGAAACGTAAACCATCAAATTTTGAGGGGGGGTAAGAATTTTTTTTTTCATGCTCGATTCCAATGGTTCATTATTGAAAATAATAAACCAAAACAAAGCTGACTTCCAAGCAGTAGAGGAGGTGGGCTTTGATTGTGAAGGAGGGGAGGCTGAGCAACAGCTCAGAACTAATATTCTGAGGGAAAGCTTCCCAGCCCATCATTACAGCGTTACCAATTCGTTTTGGGAGTGCTGCAACGCCGCATTCACCGTCTGACCAAGGAAGTAGAAAATAACCTCCAGCGACAGAACGCATGGATAGTATAGTGGGGAGCATCCATGATAAGAGCTAGTAGCTGTCCTTTCACTAATAATTGCCGCCAGAGAGCGGGTAAAGGCAGAGCCCCTATTTTGACGCCCTTTTTCAAAAATCGTTGAAATTTATTAACTATTTTTCTCACTCATTTTACAAGTTATAACTGCGTTCATTGAATTTCATGATTTACTAGCCTTCCGAAAATCCCCCTGCATAAGGCATTTTCATTTTAAAAAATGTTGGCCCAATTTAAAATTTTATTTTTGTTCAAATTTGATGAATTTTTGTGATCGGTTGACGTAGAGGTTATTTCCAACTGATATAGTGAACTTACAAAATTTTTCCAAAACTGTAAGTAAATCACAGCCTGAGAAAACTTGAAAATAGTTTTCAACACAGGGTCTGGAGACCCTTAACTGAAACTTCCCGTCACTACCTACTGTTCACCTTGGATACAACTGTATTTATGCCACGTTTGTTTGCCAGGCGATAGTGGTGGCATCTATGGGTGGGAAGCCGCAACAACTTTGAAAGCATGTATATTCCTCCGCATTTATTTTATACTCACCAGATTGAGCCTATACCTGCCTAGCTTGAGTCTTGGTTACCCGTCAGGAGTGAAAGTGAATGCCCCTCCCACCGCTAGAGTCAATAGAGTCAACTGAACCGCGAGGTCTGTGGTGAATGAATGCAGGAGGTGGATGGTGAAAACAATGGCTTCGAACAGAGCATTTTTCCAATTAAAAAAAGCGTAAAAATTTAAATTTGAAATGGCATAAAACAATCTATCCTATTATACAATTCATAATGATGGAGTTTACGCTCGGGGCTGGAACTAAGAAAAGGATTTTGCGTGGCCCGACTTTTCGCCCTGCAGAACCACCTCACTTCATTCTGAATCGAAACATGATTTCATGAATCAAAAGAAGCTTTTATTGACATACTCCCACTCCTGTTTATTTCGTGGCGAAAAAATCTGCTCGCCAAACATCGTTGAAAGAAATTTCATGGTTTGGGAGGAATGAACGGGTTTCTATACAACCGCGACTGGCTACCGAGAAGGCCGCGTCAGTAGAGAATTATTGGCAGTGTCGTACTTCATGCCGGCCGCGGCAATCACCCACCAATAAGCCTAGGTTTGTTTATTTCCGGGTTTCGATAGTTTACCTATAGATCTTCTAGCAAAAATTCTTTTCAACAATAATATTGTTAGCAAAATTTATTGTTTTTAATGATAACAAAATGCCGGAAAATTGTTTCGTGCCAGGGTGCAAAAGTAATTACGGAAGTACAAAAGAATATGTGACTTGGTTTCGTTTTCCCAAGGATTAAAAGAAGAAGAGGATTCGTGCGATTCACCGTACTAATTGGGAACCGCAACGAAGGTCGGTGATTTGTATATAACATTTTTCCGAAAATAATTTAGGTACAGTACATAAGCAGGAACCTTCAACAGGGAGAATAGAAATAATGGACCCTTGCAAAACCTAAAGATACGTAGGTACCTACAATGATATCCATCATTGAGCTACAATGAATGTTATGATAACAGAATATTCTGTGACATTCATCACTGAATGTTATGAACATTCTCTCAAGAGTTCAAGGGTACGTTTTTTATCTAAAGCCGGCCATGATACAACACATATCCAATAGAGGGGGAAGGAACGGGCTTCTAAATGCGCATCCAAGAGGTTTTTTTGGCGGGTAAATTTGTACAACAGGGTTGTTTTTGGAGGTAACGAATTACTCGCGACATTAATTGGAATAAACTAGAGGTATGAACTGAAGAACGTTCCAGTTCAGATACATTCTTGAAATGAATGATCTGGAAGTTGTTCCCCTTAAAACACCGCGGGTAATAGGGTTTTCTTTTCTTTGTAGATAGGTAACTTTCCACATTATTTTGTGTGTGCGTGTGTGTGGGGGGGGGGGGGGGGTGGGGAATCGCATATTTTTGCATTGATGGAGTAAACATTTTTCCCGGTAGGTCCCTAAAAAAATTGTCTCCGTACTTACCTGCTTACCGATCGGGCTCAAACTCTGAACACCATCAGAGAGCCCCAGTGAGCAAGTGTGCCAAATTTCATCTCTTAAACCCCTCTCTAACCTACTCTCCCCTCCCGCCAACCATGCACGGAAAAATGCGCAAAAGGCACTTCCTTGGAAAATAACGAATGCGTGTGCAAAACTTCAGCTCGATCCATTATGACGTAATTATTTTAAGGTACCTCACTCTGAATATCCTGAAGAACATTTCTTACCAGAATTATTTTGAGATGGGAGCTGTAGAACTGGCTGTTACAGTGGGTGCAACGCTTCGGGGCCGTTAGTGGTTCGTGTGTATTCGCGAGCCCCAAGTTGAGAGAGGAAAAGTTGACTCGACTGCTACGTACGGAGTACCCATGACTTCTGTTTGTGCTATTTTCCTATTCTGTTTTATTATTTTCAGTAATGAACCTTTGGAATCCAGGATGATCCCCCCCCCCCCCCCCTCCCACGCAGCCCCTCAAAAATTGACGTTTCCAATTCAAGGTAGGTACGTAAAATGCGAAAATGGAATGAATGTTACCATGAAAGAATATTAATGAAATCCAGTTTGTGGGTCCCTTTGAGGTCTAGTTGGCCCGCGAACCTCGGCGTCACTGTCAGTCATCTCTAAGAGGTGAAAAATAGGGGTTGAAATTTCCAAACGCAGTAGCTCGAATTCATCCAATAGAGGGGTATGGTTTTTGAAGTTTTTAAATTGATCTCGAACTTGAGAATTTTTTGAGACCACCCGGAGCATTGTGCGTCTAGCCGCTCGTCTACGCCGAAAAGCTTCATCAACATGATCGTGAATGAAACGGTATACACCCAGCCCAGAAATCATTGCTAGGGAACACTGATTATGATCGCTCATGGCTGCAGGAAATCGATTTGGATGTTCCGTGATATTATTGATTATTTCATCAGCAGAATGATGGTTATTTTGGATTTAGTTGATAGCTGTACCTATTTTAATTTTAACAAATGTTATGCTTCACTACAACAAATAATAATTAATTACGGAATTATTAAATCCAACGCATATTTTTTGAAACTGTAATTATTGCCCGGCCGGCTCCAGTACTCGATTTCGGACTTTCCTAGGGGAAACGTGAGGGTAGGTATTGACCACAAAACAGTGAGCTTCACAGATGGGGCATCTGCACAGGTAAATAATAAACAGTTGTGTAATAACTTGCAGCGTTTTAAATGAAAGTGGGTTCAATTCTAAGAATTTTGGTGCTAACCGCAGTTTTCTATGATGAATAGTTATTTTTCTATGAGCTTTCAATGTTTCGGCAACACGTGACGTCATTGCACCCCCGTTGTTTTTGGGGGTAGTAAGTTACTCGCTATATTAATTAGAATAAATTAGAGGTATGTTGTGAAGAACGTTCCAATTCAGATACATTCGTCAAATAAAAGATCTGGAAGTACTGTTGGAGCCCAAAGGGTCCCCTTACAGCACCTAATGAAACGAGCTCAGCTCACCATTTCGAAACGAAATTGTGACCCTCGAGGAAATACCTTCAGAATAAAAAGAGTCCTTCGCCGCAGTGGTAGGTAAATGGTGCCAAATGACCCACTTTTTTCTAACCTTCTGATCGACACAAGGGCCAGATTAGCACTTCCAACTCGCCCGCTATCTCGAACCGACGAGGGGTGAAAAAGTGGGAGCGCTCCTCTACGGCCATTAACCGAGGACTAAGGCCTCTCCAGTCCCAGCCTTTTGTGGTCAAAAGAGGCTGTTATCAGTTCCACTACTGGGCTTTACCTGTGTCGCGGTAAGTGAGAGTTGAGAGCCCATAACAAGAGCTTGGTTACCGCACTATTTGGAAAAGAAGCATCCCAGATTATATCGGAGTTACTCGTTAGGCAATCTTGTTCTTCTTGAACCCCTGAACATTCAGAACAAGCAAGAGATTCGCAAGTTATGTATATTAAAACGGATATTTTACACACATTTGGTCAGGCGTTATAAGTCTCGTCCCCAAACCTCGGTTCTTCTCGCCCCAGCGCGTACGCAATAACTTGGTCCTTAATCTACGACTCGTCCATTTCCTTGGGCAATGTAAAGCACTTGATAAACATTGGGATTAGATTCGTAATAGCCACCTGAAAGAACCAGATCACTCGCCACGAAATTTTGGAACCCCCATTTCAAATAATAAACGCTGCAAATTAAAACGCTGCAACGGTTTATGTTTACCTGTATAGATGCCCTTTCTGCGTAGATCACTGTTTTCTGTGGTAAATACCAACCCTCGTGCTCCCCTCAAGAAAGCTCTAATCGCGTAGTGGAACCGGCGCGGGAATTACAGTTCCTTAAAAATGAAGTATAAGGTAAAACATAAACGGTTGTCTAATAAACCGTTATGCAATAAGCTGTTGTGTGAGAAACCGTTGTGTACTAATTTAGGTACCTGTATAGCCTTCTGCGTAGATCACTGTTTTCTGTGGTCAGTAGTTACGCTCGAGCTCCCACCAGGAAAGCCCTAAATCGACTACTGGAGCCAGCCCGGGAATGACAGTTTTATAAAAATGCGCGGGATTCAATAATTTGATCATTAATTGTTAGTTATTATTCATGAAGCATAACGTTTGTTCAAGTTCAGAAGTACCTACCTATCAACAAAATCCAAAAGAGCCATCATTTTTCAAATAAAATTAATCACAGAACCACCAACTCGACTTCATACAGCCATCCGTGATTATAATCAGGTGTTCCCTAGCAACGATATCTGGGCCGGATTTATACAGTTTCACTCACGATCATGTTGAAGAAGATGCTTTTCGGTGCAAACGATCGGTTGGGCGTACTATGCTCCGGGTGGCCTCAAAGAACGCTTTAGTTCAAGATCGCATTAAAAACTTCAAAAACCATACCTACCCTTCTACTGAAAGTTTTCGAGCTACGGCGATCTAAAAATTGCAACCTCTATTTTTTGCCCCTTAGAGATTACTGACAGTAACGCCGAGCTTCGTGGACCAGCTAACTCCAAACGGGACCTACAAACTGAATTTCATTATTTTTGGTTCTTGGTAACTAAGAAAAATGCAAAGAACGGTATACGGCTGACAGATACTCCTAGTTACTACTACTACTACTACTACTACTACTGCATACCTTGAAACCATCGCGGGGGTTAAATTTTTATTTTATTTTATCATGCTCGATTCCAATGGTTCATTATTGAAAATAATAAACCACTAACGGAGTTACTGAAAGGTTGTCTATTTCCTCTAATGAACGAAAAATACACTGACCGATTTCGGTGGCCACTCTATCGTCAGTTGCTGTTTGTTGCTGACGATGCTCGATTCCAAAGGTTCATTCCCGGTCATTCCAAAGGATCACCGAAGTATTTTTCGTTTATTAGTGGAAATAGACAACCTTAGGTACCTACCTACCTTACTCATATGGCACCAAAATGTTGCACCGATCCAATTCTAAAATTTATTGTAACGAATAATGAATTATCTTTATGAGGTAAAGGAATAGATATAGTCATCTTGAGAGCATTTGGTGGGCTGTACAGGATAGTCCTCCGGTCTTCAGTTCCGTTTCTTAGACAAGAGCTCCCGGTCCTTATCCCAACCGTTCAACCGTGACATCCCTAACGCAGCCTCCCATCCAGATAACATCTCTCGCTTCGCTTTACCCCCCTCCATTCCTCTCACCATCACGCCCAACCCTAAACACCCTCCTCTACCCTTCCCTTCCCACTTTAATTCCGATACCCTTGTAAGGTCTCCTTGTAAGGACCTCTCCTGCCTTCACAAGAGCCCCTATATTGGTAATCGTAATCACTCTGCCTCCTTCCTTCATCCTTTACGTCATTTCTTCACAAAGGCTCGTTCCCATCATTTCCACTGCCCCTCCCCTGTCGGTCCAGGTTTGAAAACCGTACCCTCCGTCTCCTCCATATCCGTCTTTTAGGGAATTGATTAAAACGTATAATAATACCAAACTTGAAGGGAAGTAACTTAACGAAACCCTTTGCTAAGAAAACTTCTCAAAGCCTTTGATCTTTGATATTTGCACTGGAGGAACACTACAAACATAACTTTATTTGCACCACTCCAAAGTATTTATTATTTATTAACATAATAAAAAAGGCATTTTGAATAAATTAGATCAACTTAATGTAATACACGCCGTAAAGCACAACAAGGACCGCACAGATTAACCAATGTATTTTCCTACTTCAATCCAAAAACACAACAACAAGATTTCCAGACAATCAACAACAGTATCAAAAAAACTTATGTGTACGTATGTATGCAACTACTGCAAAAAGCGCTAAGAACTGAGAGATCCCACCGACGAACTTAATTCGATCGAGTTCCAGGTACCAGATGGTAGTGTGCTCTAGGCAATAGACGCTAATATTCAATGGGTAATCCAGAGATTAAAAAGGGCGCAGAAACCTGAACCTGCCGAAACCACAACCCTTGAACCCGTCATTCGGCAACTGATCGGCCGATGGGAATCCCTGGAAATAATAGGAGACCAACTCTACCACAAACGGGAACGACCAAAAGGTAGATACACCAAGCAGTGGGTTGTACCAACTGCTGCAATTCAAGATGCCCTAATCCAGTGCCAGGGCAGCCCTGTTGGGGGACACTTTGGATACGTGAAGACACTAGAAAGTTACGACAAGCTTAATTTTGGCCTGGGATGACCCCATGACGTAAAGACGTGGTGCAAGACATGCCAAGAATGCAGGAAGGTCAAGGGTCCTACAAAACGTCACCCAGCCCTACTGCAACAGATGATGGTAGGGCGACCGTATAAAAGAATGGGAGTAGACATTTTAGGTCCCTTTCCCTAGACAAAGCGAGGGAATCGGTATGTATAGCCCGGCCGACTACTTCACAAAATAGCCTGAAGCAATCGCTGTTTGGGCCAAGAAGCCCAAACAGTGGCCAGCACTCTTGTTGAGCAGGTGTTCAATCGAAACGGAGTACCCTGGGAACTACACACCGATCAGGGCCGCAACTTTGAAGCTAAGCTGATGGAAGAAGTTGCCAGACTGATGGGAGCGCAGGTGACCCGAACCACACCGCTGCACCCACAGTCCGGAGGATTGGTGGAACGTCTTAACCGGAACCTGACAAAGTAATTGGCTATATTTGTAGGAGAACAACAAGAGGACTGGGATGAGAAGTTGCCATTGTTCCTATTAGCATACCGGTCGGCTCCCCAAGGCACAACAGGGTTCTCTCCAGCGCAGCTGCTCTTTGGACGAGACCTGCACCTCCCGGACTCCTTAGTTCGACCTGCAGCTGGAGGCAACCCTCATATGACAACAACCTATGTGCTCCAACTTTGGGCGAGTTTGGAAAAATTGCGAGTTGGCACACCACAAGATGGGGGTAAACATGCAGGTCCAAAAAGTGTAGGTACTATGACAGCAAGGCGAAATAGCCAACCTTCGAGAGGGGTGACTGGGTATGGGTGCACGACCCAAAACGGGTCAGAGGCCGCTGCCCAAAACTCCAGCCACAATGGACGGGGCCGTGGGTCGTAATGACAAAAAAACTTGACTTCTGCATGCCAATAGACTGGCTAGAGCCGAAGTGTGGCCCGACAGCAGGCCAAATCCGAGGGGGTGTAGCGTGGTAAACGCATACATACGTACTCATATGTTTTGTTGGATACCGTTGTTAATTGATTTGATTAGCAGTGCTCGCAGCTTGTAATACACCCTCGACACACTGCCACCTTGTCTTCAGAGGTACTGACTCTTTTCCTCCTAATATGAACTGGTACCTAGGGATATTTAATTGCACCAGGTACTTTTTGATGAAATCCAAACCCAAGATTCCTTTATCCCTTATATTACCTACTAGGAAGGTGCGAGTGAATGCCCTCCTCCCAACGTGTCCTGGGACTTCACACTCCCCATCTACTCGAAGTGCACCTTCACCCACAGTTTGGAGGGTGGCGAGGTCAGTGCGTCTCAGTTGTAGTCGGTATTTAGGGACTAGGTCGGGTTGTAGAATGCAAGCTTGCTCCAGTGTCCACAAGCTCAGCACATAACTTTCCTTTTACCCATGTATCGATAAAGAGAGCATCACTGCTGGTTTTTACTGCACTAATAAAGGGATTGGTTTGATCAGCCGCGGCACAGGCCCTTGCCGTAGCTGCCTCTAGTGTTCTGACTCTACAATGCCTCTTAAAACCTGTTTCCTTTCCTGTGGGCATTTTGCCGGCACATGCCCCGTAGCGTTGCGACCCCAGCATCGTATTGGGCATAGTTGGTGGTAGTAAACCGTCAATCAGCTGTGCTTTAGCTATGGCTTCTGACACTGTCAAAGGGGTAGACAGCGTAAGCGTCCATACCAAATCCCTATCCTTTAGTGCCCGGATGAAGGCTAGTACTCCAACCCAGTCTCTGTAGGTCTTGGATTCCTCCGGGAAAGCCCCTCGAACTAGTCTTTCAATATATAATATGTTGCCAAGTCCGTCAGCTCTTCCACATCTCCATGAACTCTGGTCTCGAGAAGCACTTGTAACTTGGAGGCTTGATTGCATGACCCATAACGGTCCACCAAGGCTTTGAAAAGGTCGGTGTAGTTGGTGCAGATGTTCACTTGCAGATCCGCCATAACAGTCACAGCTGGACCTCTAAGCATACTGGCCAGCTTCTTCCCTTTCTGCGTTTCGTACCATCCATTAACTTCAGCCGTCACTTCCCATCATAGCCCTGTTAATTTCCGGTCATAGGGCATCAAGTTACCTTCATTGACCAACAGGTTGATGCAATGTTGCTGCTGCACATCAACTGGATGTCGCACTGGTGATTCACAGTGAGGCTCTACCACCCTTTGCACCACTTGCACCGAGGGCTGGGGTAGGGTAATACGGGATAGCTGCTGGTGGACCCCTTCAAGCAGGGATTCCAGAGTGGCCACCCGCGTAGCCAACGTCCGGGCCCTCGCCGTCCGACTCGCGGGTTGCGCTGCAGTCGGCCTAGGTGAACACGTACCTTCCTCGTACCTTCCTCCGATCCCACTCCTTCTCCTTGTCTCCAGTCACCAACCGTTCTCAACTCCTCTACCCTTCCCCTCGCCTCTCCTCTTTCTGCCCTTCCCTTCAACTCTTACCGTTCTTTCACCCCTTCCCTTATCCCTTGAGCTGAGAGTTGACTGACCAGTTCATCAACTCCACGGAATAACAGAATCAACTCCTTCCCTTCCCTTCTTCACTCTTCACGTTCTTTTCACCCCTCCCTACACCCCTTACCGTTCACATCACCCTCCCTTCACCGCTCACCGTTCACATCAACCCTTCCCTATCAAAAGTTGCTTTGGAGGGTCAAACTTGAGAGGTTGAGAGTGAAGAACTGAAGAACGGTGAACGGATCCCAAGGAACTGATCCCAGAAAAGAGTGAACTGGTGGGAGTTAACTCCCGGAATTGAACGGATCTTACACATCCCTACTTCTGGGGGATGACAGTCAAGGAAGCACTTCGCCTACTTGGGGGCTACACCTTGGTGACACGGAGGATCCGGCCAGTTGCAAAATCTACCGCTAGGTGGCACAAAAAGTGGCGCGCGCTGAACACTGGGCTCTTCTCACCCCATTTTAAGGTATTGAAAAGCACATATATATTGAAAAGCATATATGCATACATATAAACATTTCAGAAGCATTGCATAAATAATATATTCTGAAAAGTTTCGACCTACGGCGTTTTTAAAACCCCCCATTTTTCACCCCTTAGAGATGACTGATAGTAACGCTGTGCTTCGCGGACCAACATTTGGCCCCAAATGGGACCTAGAAACCAAATTTCATTGATTTTGGTTTATGGTAGCTAATACAAGTGACGCAGAGTGAGCACGGACAGAATTTCGTTATTATTTTCGGATTCTCCGTACCTTGAAAAGCTAACCTAAAAATGTTGAGGAGGAGTTCCTTTTCATGCTCGATTCCAAACGCTCACTCTTGGAAATAATAAACCAAAAGCAATCTTCAAGGTCATTTCAAGTACGAATTCTCATATTTATAAAGTTAGCTTCCAGTGTTGCCACTTTTTTCGTTCCGGGAAACAGCTCGTGTTCACAGCGGTGGCCCTCCATCCAAGTTTGTAGACCCTTCTATTTCAGCTCCAACTTGTCCGGCAAAGTTTTTGAAGAATACACGGTTCTGTACGGAATAGCTATATGCAGCTAAAGGTATTGGATGGGAGACTGGAAAGGCATACCGTGTCAGAACAGTATAGTTGGGTGTTCCCGTGGGAGTGCTTCCACTCTCTCAAATAAGGCGAGTCACCGATCAGCGCTCCGCTTTACGGACCATAAAGAAGTGAAATGTCATCCGCGCTGTTGTCCTAGCACTTTTGCCATGCTAATTAAGCACATTATAATGCACGGAGCGTGAGGGCGAAGGTTCTCGAAATGTCAATTGCAGGTGGATCTCGGTGGCATGGGTTTTCTGAAAGTTCAGCCTTCTATGCTCCCACTATCGCCTTATAAAGCTTGACAAAGCCTTGTACTACCTTTTTAAAAAAATAATTTTATCCGTTTAACGCAGTGGTTCGCAGCGGGAGGCATGAAGGGAGTCGAGGGGGCTAAAAGTGCCAAGAAAGGACAATTCAGTTTTGGGCCTTATTTATTACGAAGATTTGCATTTTGCATCAGATGGACAACCAAAACATCTGTAATAACATGAATTTATTCCGAAATTTCTCTGTTAAGTTAATAAAAAGTAAATGATGTCTCACCGCCATTGGCAAACAATTAAATCTCAACAAATTTTTTTCAAATCAAAGAAAGATCCTCGGTACACCTAATTGATACATTTCAAACGAGTTTTTAGAGACCTAGGTAGGTAGGTGATTGAGTACAATACTCGTGGCGTTCTAGTGGTTTCAAAGTTGGCGTCGGTCGCGCAAGCTCACTGGCCGGTGTACACACCGCGCCGGGGGAATTAGTAACCAGAACTGATGGTTTTGTGGGCAACGGCCCAAGAAACGCCGGTTCAGCCTAATTCAAAATAAAATTTGCTGCGTTTAAAACGGGTGAACCGGAGACGACAGGATACGGTCAAGAAAGTCGTGCACGAGGACATCCAATACGATTCACCAAAATCGGCTTACCTGATGCTGTGCAGCTCGTCTCGTTCAGCGTAGGATGGTAGGTGGCGCGAAGAGATCCCAAGAGGGCGCTTCGAGGGTCAAGAAAATTGCTCAAAAGGACG